>CM053584.1:11581057-11639445 GCA_028627135.1 Pseudochirops cupreus
CCCCTCTTCTCCTCCCTCCCTCTCTCTCTCCCTTTCTTCCCCATCTCTCTCTTCCCCCCCTCCCCCCCATCCCTGCCTCCCTTCCCTCCCACGCCTCCAACTTGAGTACACAGAACCATGGAATCAAGAAAAAGGGTTAAGGACCCACATGGTGACTTACCAGACCAAACCTGCAAGCTGAGCTTCTAATCCCAGACATTGGGCTTTATATGTGTGTGTACATTCTAAGGACTGTGTATGTACGTGTCTGAATGTGGTGTATTTATATCTAGAGAGGCTGTGTGTTATGGCTGAAGGCAGGATTATATCAGCTTATCTCAGCCATCAGTCACATTCACTGGCTGATGTCCAGCTTGGGCCAGGGGAGGCAACTGGTATTTCCCTATTTAGGGGCTGAGCTATTCCTCTTTGCATGGAGTTGAATACAAGTAGTCTGGCACAAAAGGAAGGAAGGAAGGAAGGAAGGAAGGAAAAAAGGAAGGAAGGAAGGGAGGGAGGGAAGAAGGAAGGAAGGAAGGAAGGAAGGGAGGAAGGGAAAGAGGGAAGGAGGGAGGGAGGAAGGAAGGAAGGGAGGAAGGAAGGAAAGGAGGGAAGGAGGAAGGCAAAGAGGAAAACAAGAAGTGGGAAGGAGGGAATGAAGAAAGGAAGGAGGGAGGGAGGAAGAAGGAAGGCATGGATAGTGAGATGGAGGAGAAAGAAGGGAAGGGGCAGAGTACACAGAGTTGGAGTCAAGGAGACCTGAGTTCAGACCCCATACTAGCTGTGTGACCTTGGGTAAATCATTTAAACTCTCAGCAATCTGTATAACTCTTGGAGACCAAATTGGGGAGATGCTGACGGCCTGCCTTGGCAGGGGCCATTTCTTCATCCTATGCCTTCTCCTATACCCATGAAATGATGCCCAATTTTCATCCCTGTATACAAAGTGCTGGAGACACACATGGAAAAGCTTGACCACCTCTGCTCTCACAGCGCTCCCATTTCCACAGGAGAGACAGCTCATGTAGGAGGCTTCAGCTGTGAGTCAGAAGGAAAGGCCCAGTCGTCCTTAGGATACGGGACCGTCATCACTGCTGACAAAGCCAATGGCCATGCATGTTCTTCAACATCAATCGCATGGACAAAACCCGGTCTGTTGCTGATGCTGAACCCTTTGATGATGACACCCACTTCAGGGGCCAGACTCTCCTTTTGGATCTCCAGTAGCTATGGATGCCAGTGAGGTCAGGGTGTCAGTAGCTACAGAGGCCATGGCTCTAATGGAAACTGGGCTGGAAGCAGGACCAGGGAGAGTGGGGGAGAAGAGCCCCAGAGGGAGCTATTTGGGGCTCTTGGCATCAAGACCCTGGGCTTCCTTCCTTGCTGTCAGAATTAAGCTAGTGGTCAAGTTGGTAAGAGTGGTTTGAATCCCCTGGCATGAGATGCTTCCCATGTCTCCCTCAAAGAGACTTCAGCTTCAGCTAGGCCAGCTTACCTTTATATAGGACCAGAACTATGAGTTCATTGGTATAAAAAACTCTCAGTGAGAAAATTCCCTCCACCAGTGGAAATCACCTGCTCCTCCACTCATAGGCTTAGAAAATTGCTTGGGGCTTTTACATCCACATATACATAGCTATCACTACATGCATAGCCATGGGTTAAACGGGAGGGTTGCTGAGACCCTGAGGAAACTCCTTGCAGTGCTGCTTTTACCTCCTTGCAGGCTGCTCTTACTGGGGGTCACTGTTTGCATTTTTAGTAAAGTAATTGTGTATCTGAACCCTCAGGCTTTGAGTGGTCCATTGAACCAATTGGCACCAGACTCAAGGCAAAGGGGGGATGGGTTAAAAGGAAAAAATAAAAAAATGAAGAAACAGTGAGCCAACAGGAGTCCAGTGATGCCCCGAAGGGCAATCAGGGCCTCCAGGGCTGGACGCTCCCCCTCAAAGGGAAAGGAGCACTAGAAGCAAGAGGTTTCAAGGACTCTCCACTTCCTCTCCATCTTGTCTAAGCAAAGATGTAAGATGATCTGTCGGGGATATAATGCCCTTCCGCTGCCCAAGGATCAAGTTATCCAGCTCAAGGTGTGTCCGGCCCGAAGGATTTGTTATTAATAGAGCAGAAGCTCCATTATTGTGCTCTCCCTTCCAGCGCAGGGCCCACCCTTTCAATGAAAAGGGCCCTCTCTCCAGCCTCAGGTTTCCCTCTGATGTGACAGCTCCATTTTCATCATCCTACTCACACTATGTGGATGCATTTATTTATCTTACTTGAGTCGATATGTTATGTCTGGCAGTGGAGAGTAAACCACCTTTCTTAAGAGAGAAGAATTAAAGATTAAAAGCCAAAAAGGAAAGGTGGTTTTGGGGGGAGCATGACAAGAATGAGTTTGATTTATTACCCGGTCTTTTATTCAGATGTTATAATATGGACTTCAAACTCCTGTCGCCAGCCTCCCTCCCAACCTTACTCTAATCTGTCAGAGGTCCCAAATGAGAGAAATGCTCATGGATTTTTTTTTTTAACACAAGGATATGAGCTCAGTGAAGTCAGGGATTCTGTTTTTGTCTTTGTAACCCCAGCCCATAGCACAGCTTCTGAAACAGAAAGTATCAAAATGCCTGCTGGTCAGCTCCATCAATGACTGCCACACCCTAGGCCTGACAATGGTCCCCAAGTCCAATTAGTCAAGAGAGTCTGGTCATGGTTCCTTTACTTTATTCACACTCATTCTCCTATGGAGGAATCAATACATTTATGTTATGGAAGGCCCAGGAGGCAATGCACGGTAGGTAGATGGATGGCTAGCTGTAAAGGAGGAAGGAGGATATGGGTTCAAGTGTACCTGTCACATAACGCCTTTGTGGATATGGGCAAACACTTAGCATCTCAGTATCTTAGGCAGCTCCCCCCAAAATGTCCACTTGCATTGGTAGGGGGAGTTTCCTTACCCTTTAGTCCCCAATCCCAATGAAATCTTAGATCTAGTCTATCTTTCTATCTACCTACCTACCTATTTGTCTCTGTCTGTCTATCCATCATCAACCTGTCTATCTATCTATCTATCTATCTATCTATCTACCTATCTATCTGTCTATCTACCCACCCACCCACCCACCCATCCCCCATCCATACATCTTACCTATCTTTGTCTCTTGGTATAAACATTGCCTTGCTCTATCAAAAACACAACCCAAAAAACCCTCAAACATAACCCAACACCCCATCAACCACATGTAAGTTTTACAGAGAACCTTCATTACTTTAAGGAGTAAGAAGAGCAGCAGGAATTCATACAAAAATGTGAATTGTACTCTGCATCCAAGTCTGGCTGAGTAAGAACTTGCCTAATAAAACCTGACCTACTGGAGGGCCCAAGGCAGGTGCTTTAATGAGGAGATAAGAATTATTCATAATGAGCATATCAGATGTTTGTGTGAGAGCAGCTACCTCCAAAGTGCTAGAGGCTAGCTTTAAAAAATAAAATCTTGTCCTCTGAAAGAGTTAGGAGAGCGCCAGGAAGCCTTGCTTCTATTCTCCAGTTTCTTGGCAGTGCCCTCACCTTGGGGTCCAAAGGTAAATCCGAGCTCTGCTTTGCCCAAATATCTTTCCAGGTTTTGAAGATTGGTGGGGTCTGAAACACACAGTTCTCAGGCAGAGGCAGAAGGTTGTGTTCTAGCTCACCTGGCCTTACTTCCTCATCCCTCCTACATCTTCTAGTGACCAGCAGAGAGCAGAAGAGAAAACCCTGTGCTTCAGCAGGACAGTCAGCCTGGCTCCAGAGGTGAAATACTTCCAAAGACCTTCAGAAGGTCACAGCCCTGCACCAGAGGAACTCCGCTTGGGGAGGTGACCTTGGACTGTTGAAAACTGTGTTAGCCCTAGTATAAGCTCTGGCAGGTCCTACCAGCTGGCAAGTCTTTACCTGGGACAGCACAGAGAGGAATTTTGCTCTAGGTAAGGGTTGAATTACACTGCCTCTGATATCCATCCTTTCCAATCCTGTGAGTCAGACCATGATGGAGAAGAGGCTCGTCTTCCAGGCCAAGGCCCAAAGAGATTCAAGAAGAGGAAAAGGATCTCTAGGTGCAAAAGCATTTACAGAAGTTCTTTTTTATGGTTGCAAAGAACTGGAAATCATTGGGGGTGCCCATCACTCCAAGAATGGCTGCACAAATCATGCTGTATGACTGTATTGGAATATTTTTGTGCTATAAGAAAGAAGAAAACATTTTCTCAGTACCTACTATGTGCTGACACTGGGCCAAATAATTCGCAATTATCTTGTTTGGAACTCACAACACCCCTGCAAGGGAGGGGCTATTATTCTCTTCATTTTACAGCTAAAGAAAGTGACCCAGACAGAGATTAAATGGTTTGTCCAAGATCACACAGCTAGTAAGCGTCTGAGGCTAGATTTGGATTCAGGTCTTCCTTCAGGCTCAGGGCTGTACCCATTGCTTTCTCTAGCTGCCTCCGTGACTACAAGGATGGGTGCAGGGAAGTATGAGAAGATGCCTAAGATGTGATGCAGAGTGAACCAAGCAGAACCTGCCGAACAACTGATACAGTAACAACAATATTGTAAAGATAACTTTGAAAGACTTCAGAACTCTGGTCAGTTCAACAGCCACCTTGAACCCCAGAGGACAATGCTGAAGGAAAGCATAGAAAGGGACGGGCTCAAGATGGCATACGAGACCAGTTCTGGACATGAGCAATATGGGAAGTGGTTTTTACTCAACTATGAATGTTTGTTTCTCTTTTTTTCTACAAAAACTCAGTCTTAGGTGAAAGAACTTGTCCAAGGTGGGCACACTGGCAGTTAAAGACAACAGTAACAGCAGAAACTCAGTGGTGTCTGACTCTCTGTGACCCCAGTTGGGGTTTTCTTGGCATAGATACTGGAGTGGTTTGCCATTTCCTTCTCCAGCTCATTTGATAGATGAGGAAACTGAGGCAAAGCTTGCCCAGGGTCACACTTAGTTAAGTATCTGAGGCTAGATTTGAACTCACAAAGGTGAGGCTTTCTGACTCTAGGCCAGGTGCTTTGTGCACCATGGCGCCCCCAGCTGCCCTACCATTTAATAGTGTTTTACAGTTTGCAAAGCACTTTGTATAGACTATGGCATCTGATCTTTGCTCGGGACCTCTGCCTCCAAATACAGCATTCCTCCCCTGGACAACCTGCAGCTCAGGAAAACACAATCTCCAGGCATTGCTTCCACTGAGGGAGCACTGATGAAATCCCAGACCTCAGAGAGCTGAGCCACCAAGGGAGCTCCCAAGTGAGGGAGACAAATGAGGAGGTCAGGTCTAAGGAGGTGTGGAAGGGGCAGAGAGAGGGTCAGGAGTCTCTCTCCAATGGATCAGAAAGCCAGAGAATGAAAGGATCCCAAGAATATTTCCTGCAGTCAGTAGACAGCCAGGGATTTGGTTTCATATAGAGAAGAGGGTAGAAAGCCAGTAGAAGTCAATGGATCTGTCAGGAGAATGCTGGTCATCCTTCATTTTGGAAGTGGACCAATGACATCATAGGGTGATGTTTTGACTCATGAGAGAATTGTATTGAATCGAGGTAGAGTCGCACTAAGTTGTCAGCCTTATGCTCCCTTCCAGGGTCGTTTGACTGGCAATAGCCCAGGATGCAGTAGATGACCTTGGTGTCTGACCAAGCTCTAAGCACTCCACAGCACCTCCTTCAGGACTGTTGGCACAAATTGTTCTCATCCACTCATTTTGCTGGGGGAGGTCTTCACATGCTTGGGGTAGACATCCCCCTAACATACCAACAGGTTTGAGTACTGTCACTACCCTCAGCCTGGTTTAGCCTGTCTTCCTAGACAGTTTTACTGGGGTGTGGCTGATGCTACATCTTCTGGGAGCCACAGGTGAGAGTTGATTGGCAGGCGGATACCAAAGGTGGATGAACAGCCCTGAAAAGGGTTCGGCCAGCCCTCACACCAGAGGATGCCAATCCTCCCTCAGCACTGAATACACTCTACCTGGGGAATACGCAGGAGGTCAATGATCTGTCCTAGAGTGGAGAAGAGATAAAAGGTGTCCAGAATGAATGTAGACCAGCTAGAGATTAATCCCCCATCAGACAGGAGACCAGAGACCAGATGTAGAACAGGAGACTATCCTCAGTACACAGGAATCCTGAAATAGGAGTGAGGGAAAGGCAAGGGGACCCAATGAGCAGGGATTGCATTCCCATCAGAGATTTAAAGGATGAGTTCTTAACCTGGAGTCTGTGAATTTTTTTCTAATATTTTGAATGCTACTTCAATAACTGGGTTTTTGGTCATATTATTTATTTCATTTTATGCACTTAAAAACCTAATTCTGAGAATGGGTTTTACCACAGGGGTCCAGGACACAAGAGAAGCAAAGAAGCCACCATAAAGCGGCTGGATGTGCTGACTTGGGAATCCAACAATCGGGGGACATTCAGCAATTGCAAGGAAGCCAGGGTAGACACGGGAAGTTTGAGCATCTGCCGGCCATCCATGGTTCATGAAACATCGTATTAATTACAAAAACATGCTGACTCTCTCCCTGAGCAAATAATTGGGACCAACAATTGCCAGAGCCTTTCTGGGAAATCAGAGCTAACTCCTCAGCAATACACCCCACGGCGATTAGAATCCTTTCAGAAAACTGACCAAAAGGTCCTTGGAACATGAAGGTTCACCACCAACTCAGCTCCTCTTCTTCCTGGTCATTCTCCTCCCCTCCCCCTCAGCTTCTTCCAAATACTTTGTAACACTCTCCTGTTTGTTCATAATTCTCTGTGTACACATTGCTTCTTCCCTAGCAGAATAAAAGCTGCCCTAGGGCAGGAACTGTTCCCATTTTTATGTTTGTGTTCCAAGAATCCCAGTGTTTGGCATATAAGAGGCACTCAATACATGCCTATTGAATAATTATTAATTAAATTAATAATGAAATTAATTAATTAAATTTCTTCTTAAACCATTCGTTTTTTGGTTTAGGGACTGAAACTCTTTCTCTGGATCATTAATATTTGTAAAGTGCTTAACAGTGCCTTGAGCAAAGTAGGCATTTAATCCATGATTATTTCCTTCCCTTCCCTCCTGGAGTGTGGCTTGCATCAGTGTGAGGAACTCCCAGCGCGAAAACTTCCTCCACTGACAGGGATGTTCTCACCCTCTTTCTTTGCCTTATGAAGGTGACTGTTCTCCACCTGTCTTAGACAGTTGGCTTGGGTACTGGGAGGATAAGTGACTTAGGGGCATCAAATCACATATTTTAGAGGGGAAAGGGACTTTTGAAATCACTTAAGTCAAATCTTTCTTTTTACAGTTGAGGAAACTGAGGCCCAAGAGATTAGAGTTGGAGCTGGATTTGTCTAAAGTTCTAGAAGGAGGTGGCTGAAGAGCGAAGATTCTAACCCAGTCTTCCTGTTCCAAATCTAGCTCCTCCCAATATAACAATGGTCATATAGCTAGTATGTATTATTAGAGCCAGGACTTGAACCTAGGACTTGGGTGTCAAAAGACTTGGATTTGAATTCCAATTCTATAACTTTGGGCAAGTTCCTTATGGCAAACATAAATGGGATAATAGAAAAAGCACAAATTCTGTCGTCAGGGGCATGTGTTCAAATGTTTGCTCTCGGATGTTTGCTCTCTTTGTTACTTTGGGTAAGTCATTAAAATACCTCCCTCTTTCCTCATCTGATTATATGGCTCCTAAAGTGGCTTCCAGCTCTAAAATGATGACTCTTTGGGCCTCAGTTTCACCATCTGTTAAATGGAAGGTTTTATTGCAATAATGATTTCCAAAGTCTCGTCCAAGCAGCTGGGTAGCACCATAGCACACAGAGCATCAGGCATGGAGTCAGGAAGACTCATCTATCTTCCTGAGTTCAAATCCAGCCTCAGACACTTACCAGCTGTGTGACCCTGGATATGTCACCTCACCCTGTTTGCCTCAGTTTCCTCATCTATAAAATGAGTTGGAGAAGGAAATGACAAATTGCTTCAGTATCTTTGTCAAGAAAACTCCAAATGGGGCCACGAAGAAGTAGACATAACTGAAAAACAACTGAAGAGTCTCTTCCCATTCTAAATTCTATCACACCATGACTCGATTCCAAGGCCTTCTACCCATCATGCTGTGCTTCCATTTTTCTCTAACTTGAGAAACACTTTATCTAAAACTCGATTCTCTGGATGCATATGGTCTCTCTTTGTCTCTGCATCTGTCTTGCTGTCTCACGCCCACACACACACATATTCTGCAGTGGAATCCAGGACAAAGTTGGGTCTAGGTAGACACTTGTACGATTTTTGTTTTTCCAACACGGTTGCCATGGTTTCCTTGGCAGCACGATTCTTCCTCTATTCAAGTAATGAAAAATGTAAGATGCCCTGTCAGGTAATCAGGGCCCCACATTCCTGGTTTGTTTTTTACAGTATAATCCACATTAACAGAAAGTTTTCTGTTCAGATCCAAAAATCAGGAAACGTTCTTTTTGGTAGATCAAATTCTCTGGTATCACTATCCAGCAGCCATTACCCCCACCTTAGATTTATTATCCACTTAAGTGGATATTTAGTGTGAAAGGGGCTCCGAGGAATGGAAAGCCAGGTTATCCCCAGAGGAGGGAGCTCAAGCCAGGCCACCAGACTGAGTAACAGAAGGAAGTCAAAAGACATCTCAACTGAAACCTCAGGCACTCACCAAAACACAAAAGGCCTTGCCTAAGTCACCCATCCCAAGGAGAGACAGAGTCAAGAGACAAGCCTCAGGTTTTCTGACGCCAAAGCAGAGCTCTCCTCAGCACCCAGCATATCCTGAGCCATTGGCTAAGGTGACAATGAAATCTAGAATCCCCTAACGTTGCTTTTATCAACAGATCTGCTCTTCACAGGCACCTTTGCCAAAATGGCCTTTCCACAAATCTCATTTCAGAGGAAATTATTTCAAGGCAAGCTTTAATGTACCCATTCTTAACCTGGGGGGTATAGCCTTTTTTTTTGCTTGCTTTTTAAAAAATAAGTGTATTTCAATATAATTGATTTCCTTCATAATCACATGCATTTTATGCATTTTAAAACATGATTCTGAGAAGGTCTCACCAGACACCACCTCAACGAATGCTAGATTAAAAAAAGATGAAGGCCCCCAGCTCTACAGACTTCAGTAAAGAGCCTGTCTCAGATCCCAAATCCCCATCTGAGATGGTGTCAGGGGAAGAAAGGGAAGAAAGTGAGAGGGAGGGGTTGTACTTCTCTCATTTTACACAAGTAAGATTCAGAGGGGTTAAGGGACTTGGCCTGGGTCACAGGGCTAAAATCCAAAGTCTGAACCCAGGTTCTCCTATTTTAATTCTCAGATATCCGAATGAAATATGGGTAGCCCTGCAGGTAGAGATGGGAATAGTTCCTACCATTCAGGAAAGCATTTTGGAATTATGCAAAGAAAGCGACTTTACTCTTGGTTCCAGAGATTCCATTGCTAATCTATCCCAAGGAGGCAAATGGCCAAAAAGAAAGGCCCCAACACACTACCATCATCATGGCAGTGCTTTTTGTGGTAGCAAAGAACTTCAAACACATTAGTCACTCATCAGTAGGGGAACAGACAAAACTGGGATCGTTAACGCAATGGAATCTTACTCTGCTGTGCAAAATGATGAATTCAGAGAAGCAGAGGAAGACTTCTATGAACGGATGCAAAACTAAACAAGAAGAACCTAGGAGACAATATATGACGTGCCAACAACAATGTAATCAAAAGAACAGCAATAATTATAGACTCAAAAGGAAATGCTGGGAAAAGAAGGTACACAAGCTTGTACTCAAAGGAAGAGAGAGCAGAAAAAGGCACGGCTGAAGAAGTGGGGAATTAAGGGGTGGAATACATCATGTAATAGACTTCTGATATGTTGGCTAGTTTTGACAAAACTATTTTTATTTCCTCTTATTCTCTGTTTAAGGGACGGCTTTCTGGGAGGCGAAGGACTCACTGAGAACAGTAGGTGATGTAAAAAACATCAGATGTTGACAAAAATTTTTTTAAAAGAAATGAGGTAGCAGAGTGTTAATGAAATTCAAATGCAAGATGGCCCACAAAGATTCACTTCCACATGAAAGAAGGGAGGGAGTAGAGACGGTGTTATTTCCAAGGTCTGCTTACCTGCTGCACCTCACTCTCTCCATTTGAGATCTTCTCAGTGTACACGAAAGAGTTGAATATGCGCTGCAATGGAAAAAAAAAGAAATTTAGGAATTCAAATTTCCAGATGTGAAATCCAAACCTTTCCATAGGGAGGCAGGAGGCAGGAGAGGTGTCGTTTATGGAACAAATACAATAAGGCAGGAAAAAAATATTTCAAATTGAAACTGAAATTTTGCACAAATAGGGAAATTCACATTTCAGCCAAAGTCAATTGTGCTTATATGAACAACACACACACACACACACACACACACACACACACACACACACGCACGCACAAACTCCCCCACAATACATAACACCTATACACAACACACACAACAGACAAGCCACATACAACACACATGCATGCACAACACACCCATTCACGCACAATAAATACACACAACATACACACAACAGACAAGCCACACACAACACACAAGCACACACAACACACCCATTCATGCACAATAAATACACACAACATACACACATACATACCCGCAGAGCTATAGTAAACCAGATGTCACATGATAGCTTTCATTTTCAAAAATGCACTTCACTGGGGCAACTAGGTGTCTCAGGGAATAGAGCACCGGCCCTGGAGTCAGGAGGACCTGAGTTCAAATCCGGCCTCAGACACTTAAACACTTACTAGCTATGTGACCTTGGGCAAGTCACTTAATCCCAATTGCCCACTTCATTATAGATTTCTGGCACCTCTGCCATTCTACCCTCATGGACTGATCTCAACCCATCACGTTTCTCATTTTGGTGTTGACTACACTTCATGGCTAAAATTGTTTGCAGACAGTCACATCAAATGCAAGAAGGCTCTCTACAGGATTCTTTCCATGCTCCCTCATGTCCCTGCATTGTCCATCCCCACCCGGCAGGGGCCTCTGCCTTCCTCGCCCACACCTTCTTCTGCTCTCCTTCCCACCCACTACTCACTCTCTCCCTCCTGGCCCAAACTAGGCATATTGAAAGCTTTCCTCCCAAAATAATATGTGACATTAACATACACCTTCAAGGCTTCCAGAGATCTGTGTGTACAGGCTCTCATTTAAGCCTCAGAACTGGGAGCTGGGCCCTACAGGTATCATTACATCCATTTTACAGTTGAAGAAACTGAGATTCTGACTCTTAAGGGACCACCTTTGGATAGAATCCCACAGCCAGCGTTTGAGAGGACATTGGCACTAAGTTCTTTCTGGGTCCTAATGCCCCCCAACACATGTTTTGCATACATTATATTTATGTATTATATATATTATAATATGTGTTTGTGCCTGTTCCTGCCTGATCCGAGAGAAGACTCATGAATCACAGGGTCACCAAGGTGCAGCTTGGAAGTACCATGGAATCACTGAAGACCCAGACAGCGCTTTGCTGGAGTCAGCTCACACCTTCTCGAAAGAGCTGATTATTAAATTTTCAGGGTGAGTATTTACACCTCAGAAATTGACAAAGACTACAAATCAGGGCTTAACTTATTATTTTGTTAGACTTAAAAATTAATAATTTTGATTAAACTTAAAAGTGTATCATGTGAAGATATTGTCCAGAGAGCTGGCTGTTAAACATTTGCCAGCACAGCCTTGGTTCCGTAGCTAGAAGGGACTTTAGAGATTGTCTAGTCCAATTGCATTCTTTTCCAGGTAAGAAAATTGAGGCTCAGAGATATGATGTGTTCTGCCCCAGGTCCCAGCAACAGGAAGAGCCCGCATTTGAACTCAGGTCTTCTGACTCCAAAGCTAATATTCTTTCCTTTCTGATCATAGATTACAAAAGTTGGAGCAGTTTTCTATAGTGGAAAGAGAGCCAGATTTGGAGTCAATGGGGCTGGGTTCAAATTCTGTCTCTGCTACTTACTGGCCAAATGACTTCAGTTCCCTGAATCTGTTGCCTCATATTTAATTAAGGAAAGTTGTACTAGATCAGAGTCATCCAGAACTGCAGCAAAATATCTCAGGAAGCTGATGAGAGTGTAATTGGAAACATTTCACAAAATTAGTAATATCATAGATAATGTGAATTTGTGGTTTTCATTTCCATTTGAGCTGGATACCACTATACTAGGTGACTTCCAAGCTGCCACCCAGCTCTAAATTCATGCTCCTCTAACTTTTGAGGGGATCTGGTTCAATTCATATCTGAAACAAAGACTTGTTGTGTTGAAAAAAGGTCAGAGTTATCATGCTTGGCCCCAGAGGGTAGCGCTGGTAACAAAGAGAAGCAGATTGAGGCTTCCTGTGTGATTCTGGGGAAATCACGACTTCTCTGGGCTTGTTTCTTCCTTTGTAAAAGGAAGGGTTTCGACAAGTTTATCTTCAAGGGCCCTTCTGACAAATCCCGATTTCCCTCTAATAACTATTCCTATTTATCTAGGTGTGCTGGGGACTTTCCTCACAGCTCTGTGAGGTAGTTGCTCTTATGAAGCCCATTTTACAGAGGAAGACGTTATAAGTGATTTCCCAAGTCATGCAGCCAGTAAGGGTCTGAGACAGGATTTGAACTCAGTCTTTCTCATTCCAAGTGTTCTACTCTATTCAGCAAGTCACCTGATTGCCTTCTCCTCATGCTTTTGTCTACTTTCTGAGACTGAGCAAAATAGAAGACAGTGGACGGACACAGTCATCTGAAGATGAGGGATCAGAAAGGCAGAGTTCAAAACAAGGCTGAACGTGTTAGGTTATGTATACCTGAACAGGTAACCTTACAGAGATAAATTTGAGGTGCCAAAGTATCAGAATGAAAATGTCTGAAAGGCATTTTGGCATCACGGACAAAGGAGCTGGTCTTAAAATGAGGAAATCCTGGGTTAATGTCCAGCCTCTGGTATGTGCTGGCTGGATGAGCCTGGCCAGGTCATGCAACATCTCAATACCCCAGTGACTCTCAGGCTCAAAATTGCAAATGAGTAGCAGATCTGTGCCAACACAAGCAAGACTCAGGCTGATGAATTCACAGGTCCAGCAAGACTGCCAGTTTACTGTTTCTGTTGTTGTTACTATTAGTGTTATTATATAGGGAAGTTGGCAGAGAGGAAAAGGAAGTAGTCTTCCAATTTAAGCCAGTGCTTTTGAGAGCCCACAGATCACCCCCAGAACCATCTGGGGTCAGACCTGGAGTCATTAACCAAAATTTCCTTTGTCCTCTTTCCCCACTTGCCAAGTATTAGTCAGTACCTGGGACAACTGCCCAGTGGCCTGGACACACCTGCATAGTTGTGGTTGAGTAGAAGTGCCAGGCTCATGAAGTGCTTAGGAATCTAAGGCTAGGGCAACAAAAACACATTTCAAAGGCAAGAAGACCAAGGAATTTAGGAAAGAAAATCTGTCAGTAAAAAAAAAAAAAAAGATAAATTAAAGGGCGGTTTCATGGACTCATGAGATTTCGAGCTTTAAGGAATCTCATTGGTCATCTCTTTCAACCCCCTTCCCCATTTTACAGATGAAGAAAGCAAGGCACAAAGAGGGTAAGGGATTTGCTCAGTTATGCAGGTGTAGTCAGTTACAGACCTGAGATTTAAACTCAGTCTGACTCAGTGGTGAATCATGAAATAATGATAATAATATAGAGTGACAATAATAAAAACAAGGTGATAATAGATGGCATTTATGTATCACTTTTAAGTTTTCAAGTTTTTTATATCTTGTTTTATAGATATTATCTCATTTGATTCTTCCACCAACCCTGGAAGGCAAGTAGCATTGATTCTGAATAGTCAGGCATCAGAAGCAGAGAACTGATTTTTCTTGTTCAGTAGTTTCAGTTGTGTCAGACTCTTTGTGACCCCATTTGGGGTTTTCTTGGCAGAGATACTGGAATGGTTTAACATTTTTTTCTCCAGCTCATTTTTCAGATGAGGAAACTAAGGCAGACAAGGGTCAAGTGACTTGCCCAGGGTCATACAGCCAGTAAGTGTCTGAATCCAGGTCTTCCTGATTCCAGACCCAGAACTGTATCCACTGTGGCGCCACCTAGCAGCCCAATTCCTGACAAAGTAAAAGAAATAGAGGAAGCCATCAGCTCGCTCTTGCTTGACAATGTTTTTTAGCTGTCCCATCTTGAGTAAGTCACTTTCCATTCCCAGGCTTTAATTTCTCCATCTGTGACAGGGTGTGGGCTTTGGAGGAGATCATTGTTAACTCCTCCCCCCACCCATGTCTCTGAATCCATGATTACTGACCCCTGTGCCTCCTACAGGATCCTCAGCATGTCATGCCCAAGTCTTCCTGCTTTCCCACACCCTTTCTGTGCTCCTTTCCCTTATCAGAATGTAAGCTCCTAGAGGGCAGGGACTCTCATTCCCAGCCTCAGGGCTGAGCCCAGCCCTGGTGCCCCAAAAGGAGCAGAGTTGTCAGAATGGAAATGCTTAAACTAAACTGGCTTCCCCTCCTTTTAAACCCTCCAATTCTTTGATTCTTCTAATTACTTGCATACTTGGAAAGACACGAAGCATCTGTGATTTCCCCAGAGGATTACTGGAAGGCACTCCTAGCATGGATCCCAGTGAGCTCTGAATTGGTAGCTAAGTCCTGGGGAGCTGACTCAAGTTTAGAAAGGATGAAGTGATTCCCTCAAGTTCATATGACCCCTTTGGATAGAACTGAGGCTCCCAAAGGCAAACCTGGAGTCACGCAAGTTGTCGGTATGAGAGTGGGGATTAGAAGCCGGGAGCTGCCCACAGAGCTGGTGAAGAGATGAGTTTAGACGGGTCCCTGGAGTCCTGCCCGTCAGCCACACACTGCCCCTCCGAAACACATTAAGGTACATCTAATAATACTGTTTAGCCCATTTTTCTAGTGGCAAGCACACTGGATTTAGGGTCAGCTGTGAGCTGAGCTGGAAGGGACCTGAGAGGCTGGCCAAGCCCTTTGTTTGGAGGATGACAGAACGGAAAACCCAGGAAGACTAGAGAGCTACCTTGCCTAGGGTCCCACTGATCATCCACATCAGAGGTGGGATTTGGATCCAGGACCTCTGACCCCACCCACGAGTGTTGTTTTCTACTGTACCAAGGCACAAGAAAGAAAGAAAGAAAGAAAGAAAGAAAGAAAGAAAGAAAGAAAGAAAGAAAGAAAAGAAGGAAGGAAAGAAAGAAAGAAGGAAAGAAAGGAAAGAAAGAAAGAAAGAAAGAAAGAAAGAAAGAAAGAAAGAAAGAAAGAAAGAAAGAAAGAAAGAAAGAAGGAAAGAAGGAAAGAAAGAAAGAAGGAAAGAAGGAAAGAAAGAAAGAAAGAAAGAAAGAGAAAATAAGGAAGACACATTCTCTTCTTTTTGTGAATTGAAATTACATCCTCCCCCACCCTCACCTTCACTCCCCAGTACAACAGACAGAGTACATCTGTTGGGGAGAATTTGAATTTCAGCACGAGAAAGAACCAGAAGGACGTCTAGTCTAGTTCGTATGTGAACAAGAATCCTTTACAACAGGGTTCTTAGCCTGGGGTCCACAGGTCTGTGGAAAATCTTCAGGGGGCAGGAACTTGGCAGAAAAAAAATTTACATGTTTCCGTACCATTGGTTGCCTTTGTAACCCTATCTATGTATTTTATTTTATGCATGTAAGGACATGCTTCAGAGCAGAGGTCTGGAGGCTTCACCACAGTGATTGCCAAAAGGATCCAGGACACAAAAAAGGTCAAGAGTCTCTTGTATACACATAAGTTCCAGGTCTCAGATGTGAGTGGGGGGATGGGCACAACAGTGCACACATTCACTCCACGTTCCACACTGAGCCTCCACCATTTCTGGAAGGAGGTCCACTGACCTATGGGAGACAAAGATGGGGGGGGAGGGGCAATGTTCTCCTTAGTGTTTATAAAATCAGGAGGCATTTATTGAGCCACAGCTGGCTGGTGATAAATGGACCATCTTAAGTTCCAAATAGGACCTTTATTTAGGGAGGCCATTATAATTCTATTCAATTCAACAAGCCTGTATTAACTGCTTACTGTGTACAGTATCAGGAAATGGCAAAGCGCTCCGGGGTCTTTGCCAAGAAGACCCCCAGTCATGAAAAGTTGGCACAACTGGAAGGTCTGAACAACGTGCATTCTTCAAGGGCCAGAGGGAGAATGGCCAAAGTGACTTTTGGAGTGCCTGCCCTCAGGGCACTTACACTCACTAGACACCATACGAAGGATCTTAGCTTCTAGTACATGGGGTCCCAGCCTGGGATCTGGGAACTTGTTTATTTAATATTCTGTTAAGCGTCTTTTAATATAATTGGGTTTCTTTGAATTCCCACATTTTTTATTTTATGTATTTAAAAACACAACTCTGAGAAGAAACGCCTAAGGACCCAAGAAGGCTAAAAGGCACCTCAGAGGTAATCAGCCCCTTCATTTTAAAAACAGGAAAACTGAGGCCCAAGGTGACTTGCTCAAGGTCATTTCAATGGCAAGCAGCAAGAGCTGGGATCTGAACCCCAACTTTCTAACTCCAAATCCAATATCTATTCCACCGCACCAAGAATCCTCTCACCAAATCTTGATTCTCACCTCACTCAACCAGGATAAATGGTGACACTCTGCTGTTACCCAATTACAAAAAATCTGGGCGGGCATTGTTTATTAGGCTCTCCTTTCCCTGGTCTAACATTAGCACTGCCCTTGGCTACCCAATCAATCAATCAATCGGTAAAAATCGGCTAAGTGCCTACAGTATGGCAGGGACTGTGCTAAACCCTGGGATACAAAAGAGACAAAAGACAGTCCTTGCCCTTAAACTCAGAATCTGATGTGGGAGATGAAAAGCCAACAAATTCATACACGGCAAACGCTATACAAGATAAATAGGAAATAATTAACAGAGGGAAGGCACCAGAATTAAAGGGCCTAGGAGAAGGCTTCCCTTGGACCGTAGGGTTTTAGTTGGGACTTAAAATGCCCTGGAGCAGAGAGGTGGAGTATCTTGTTCATGGTCAGTATCTCTGGATCAGAAAGTACCTGGTGTGGAACACGGTGTAAGAAAATTGGAAAGGTGTGGGAGAGTGGGGGCAGGGCTGTTAGAAAGGGCTTTGAATGCCAAACAGGGGCTTTTACCTTGGATCCCCGAGTTGATAGGGAGCCACCACAGTTTATTGAGTTGGGGAGGGGGTTGTGGTATGGTCAGATTTCACTTTAGGAAAATCACTTTGGTCCCTGAATGGACAGTGGACTAGAGTGGGGAGACACAAGGCAGGCAGACCCACCAGGTGCGAGGTGAAAGTGTCAGAGGAGAGAAGAGGGTGCATTTCAGAGATGTTATGAAGGCAAAATCAACAGGCCATGGCACCACACTGGATGGGGTGGGATGAGAGATAGTGAGGAATCCAGGATACCTTCTAGATTGTGAGCCTGAAGGACTGGGAGGGTGGTGTGGTCGTCTAGTCGTAAGAAAGGTAGGATCGGGGGAGGTCTAGGAAGCAAGGTAATGAGTTAAAGATGTCTACTGGATATTCAGTTATGGTGTCTGAAAGGCAGCAGGGGAAGTGAGACGGGAGGTCACCAGAGAGTTTGAGGCAGAAAAGGTAGATTTGAGAATCATCAGCATAGAGCTGGTAGTTAAATCCGAGGGAGCAGATGAGATCACTACACCTGACCTAGATTAGAGATATTTAAAAGCTAATCAAATGAAGCTTGTCTTTCTATCTGTTACATAAAATTGTGAAAGTGGCAGAAGGCCACCTCATTTAAAAAACAAAGACACAAAAAATGCTGGCCGGGAAGTCCAGAGGCACCGGCCTGGGACTCTGACCACCCAAAGGTGTCAGGCTTTTTTAATGACTTTTCCAAATGAGAGAATCATGTGAATGAGGGATCTGAAATACCAATGGCAAAAACTGATAGCAGGAAAGTCTGAGAGTATGACTTATGCTGTACTTTACCTTTAGGGATCAAATGCACAGAGGCCTCCAGTTACTGGGATGTGGGGATTCTAGAAAAAGTCAGACCTTCTCTGCTACTCAGTTTCAGCCTGTCACTCTCTCTTATCCCCATCCCCAGAGGACCAAAGGAATTTCAGAAATCTGAACTCTTTAATTCAAACACAGCCTTGGGAAAGCCAGCAGTAAATCAGTTTACAAGTCTCTGAGATTGTAAATGGAGTCCACACACATACACAACCACACATTGCTATAATCGAAACCCCCAAATGGTTAGTCTCTAAGTTAAAAGCTCAATGTAAATGTTTTTAAAATACTAACATTGTTGTCTTAGAGGGCAAGAAGAATTTAAATAACCTACGTGTGTGTGTGTGTGTGTGTGTGTGTGTGTGTGTGTGTGAGATACTCAAGTATGTTATTCTGAATGGATGTAAGATGCTGGAGGGCAGGGGCCATTTTTCCTGTGATCTCGGTATTTTTGCTGAATAGCACAGCCATAGTGGGTACTTTCCAGTGCATTAGATCCTAAGATCTTAGGCTAACAGCTGAGGGGTCTTGGAAGGTGTCTTGGAAGGTGTCTCGTTAGCTTGAGCCTTCTCATTTTTCAGCTGAGGAAACCAAAGCCGGGGGACGTTTAATGATTTACTCAAGGTCAAAGGTAGTGAGGGGAAGAGCCAGGAAACCCCTCGGCCTCAAACCCAGTCCCCTCTCACGCTGTGCCAGGAATTAGAAGAAGTGTTCTAAGTGAACCTATCAGCAACACTGGCCAGTTTCCATTTACATCAAAGGATGTTCCCAACCGTCAAAGGACAAAAATCAAGAAGGAATTATTTTTCCCATGGCTCATGAGAACAGGGCAAACCCCAACCCCAAGCTGACCTTTCCTGGTGTCTTGGAACACAGTTCTATTTAGGGGATTCAAACAACAACAGTGTGTACCTAAGAATAACGACCGAGGACATCTGTACAGAGGTTTGTGGCTTACAGAGTAATTACAGACATAATTAAGTTAAGCTCCTCCTAGCGAGCCGCCCTGGGCCTCCGAGGCTGCAGCTGGGACCAGTCCCATTTTAGAGGTGGAGAGACTGAGGCTCAGGGAAGCCATTCATTTTTCCTAAGGGCAAGAAACTCTGTCTTTGAGGTGGGATTTGAGCCTGGGGGCTTCTGACCACAAGGGCAGTGCTCTCCTCACTGTGATGAGCTGACCACTGCCCAGAGTGTGATTTCATTAACCATCCCCTTACTTGTCCGTGAATAAAAGCAGTGGTGAGCTCGTTCGTAGTGGGTTCAAATCCCTCTCCAGATACTTCCTAGTTGTTTGAGCCTGGACAAGTCATGATGTCTCTGGGCCCCAGTTTTCTTATCTGCAACAAGTTGGGGTGTTTCTGGGGGGGAACCTTGATTACCTCTGGAGTTTAGTTTGTTGTTCAGTCATGTCCGACTCTTTATGACCCCACTTGGCAGAGATACTGGTGGGATTTGCCATTTCCTTCTCCAGCTCATTTGACAGATGAGGAAACTGAGGCAAACTGGGTGAAGTGACTTGCCCAGGATCACACAGCTAGGAAGTGCCTGAGGCTGGGTTTGAACTCAGGAAGATGAATCTTCTTGACTCCAGGCCTCAAACTCTGTGCACAATGGCACCACTGGGCTGTCGGATCCTATGATACAATGAAGAAACTTTTATTTTGGAGGGGGGGAAGCGAGGCAATCAGGGTTAAGTGACTTGCCCAAGGTCACAGCTAGTAGGCATCAAGGGTCTGAGGCTGGATTTGAACTCAGGTCCTTCTGACTCCAGGGCCGGTGCTCTATTCACTTCGACATCTAGTTTTTTTTTTAGTGGAGGGGGCAAACAAACAAAAAAACCTTATTTGATGTTTTCTGATTAATAAAATAGAGGCCTGGTATAGTGTTGGACGCTGAGCTGCTGCGTGGTGCTCTGGGCCTGGAGTCAGGAGAGACCTGAGTTCAAATCCAGCCTCAGACACATCCTGGGCAATTCATTTAACCAGCGCCTGCCTCAGTTTCCTTGTCTGTAAAATAATGATAATAATCACTCCCATCTCCCAGAGTGGTTGTAAAACTCAAATGAGATGATACGTGTAGAAAGTACTTAGCACATTGCCGCACACGGTGAGTGCTGTGTAAATGCTAGTTATTGTGACTAACTATAAATGCCGAGCTTGATGGATTGCTGGGACTTAGGAGTTCTGAGCTGACGAAGGAGAGCTAAAGCCCATCAAAGTCCACACCCTGTGTAGCATTAAAATGATGAAGCCCAGGAGGAGAGGGCTGCTTAGGAGAGGCGAACCAGCCCCGGTCAGAAAAGGAGCCGTGACCATCAGCCGAGGGATCCCACCGGGACTGGCCACTGGACTTCCTTCCAGCCTGGGGGAAAGAAGGAGAACCAGGCTCAGAAAAAAGAAGAAAAAGAAATGAAGAAAGCAGAGTGTTTTGAGTGCACAGAAAAAAACCCAAAGTCGTTAATGGGGCTCCCTCAGTCAAAGATAAATTCTAACTTTCCCAGAACCCCAACTGTATCAGGACTCCAGCAAGTCACAGAGACAGTCACAGAGCAGCCAGCCACAGCCAAGGTCTCTGAGCCTTCCCTGGGGCTACATATTAATTGGTCCTCCACAATTCCAGGCATATACTCCACCCTCCACTTCCCAAACCATCTTCCAGGACTGCAAGGTTTTCATCAGGGAAATTGGCATTGCCTTCTGGGTGCAAGTGCTGGGTCGGAATGACTTGCCAAAGTCTGAATGAGACCCAGGACCAGCAGATGCTGCCCCTTTGCACGCTGAAAACCTTCCTCCATCAGCATCAAAAAGCAGAGACTTCAGGCCTCTATGAAGTTAATTGAACTTCAGACACATAAAAGCAGCTGAACCCATTTCCTGGCCCCTGCTCCCTCCACCCCCCTCAACCAAACTGAGCCAACGCTAAAACTCTGGCTCATACGGCCTCTTCCCCACCTATTAGGAGCATCTGCCCCACATCTCTTCCTTTCCTCCACAGCCCCACCCCCTCCACCAGGCTCACCATTTAATTGAGTCTGCTTAACAGATGGCAGGAGAATTTGCCTTCCCTGGGACAGGGACAATTACCAGAGTGTTTAATGAGGTGGTCAGAGAGGGCGATTTACCCCCACTCTGAGGCCTGCCAGATTTTAACTAGACATTTAAGGGAAGGCAATAGTAGAATATCATGGATGAAGAATAAATAATTGCAAATTTAATGAGATGCTGGAAGCCTCCTCTCTCCAATCTTTGCTTTTAAAAAATAAAAAGAACCAGGCTTGATTCCTTGAATCAAAAGATTCCTCCACTATTTACCAGTCCCTTAGGCTGCTTAGAATGGACCTGTCAGGCCGCTAATGGCCTCATTCAGCCCCGAGTTCAGTCTTATTATTGCCAGGAATGATTTAGAACAGGAGCCAAAGGATTCACCAACCCCCAACGACAGGATGCAGCAACTGTCCAGCACAAACCAGTTAAAAAAGTAAATCGTTATTATCTGAAAACCCTCTCCAACAACCATCAGGGCTGAGGATTAGACAACTCATTTTAGGGTCCCTGAAAACATTTCCCCAAACGAGATTTCTCTCCTTCTTCTGACTTTATGATTAAACCAGGAAGACGCTTGGTCAAAGCAATAACTAGAGTCTGGCCATGACTGGTTCCATCAGATCAGCGGATTCTCTAAACGTGTATAAAATGCTAGAAACACTTGGGGCACTTTCTTGGACCAAAAGGAGACCGAGAATCCAAAACACTAAGGTCCAAAGAAGAATCAAGCACTAAGGACCTAGCCAAGTTTTCTAATTTCTTTCTGTCTGTCTCTCTTGTTCAAGACATGTCTGTTTATGGTATTCAGAAAGTTTCATTAAAAAAAAATCTTATTGTACTTCAGTATTTAAAGATCACAGATGTAAGGTTCTGAGGGGCCTCCGATGTCAGTTAGCCTAAACCTCACCTTTCACAGATGAAGAAACTGAGGCCCAGGGAAATTCCCTCTTCTAAAAACACTTCTAACTCTCTGTGTTCTCAAGTCCCTCCCACCATTAACCTTTCATGGGAAGTCCTGTTTCTATCTCTCCAAATAGATTGTGAACTCCATTTGAAACCCCAACGGCAATGAGAGAGGGTAATGGGACACCAGGGAAGGGGTGCCAGGCCTGAAGCCAGGTACTGCTGACTCCAAAAAATGCCTTGCATGACATTGTCTGTTATTGGGTAAATCCCTTCAGTTCAGAGAGTGTCTAGGTCCTTTTCCATCAAAGGGAGATAATAACACCAGTTTTGTTTTGTTTTGTTTCTGTTTGTTTGTTTTTTGGTCTATTAGTCATGTCTAACTCTTTATGACCCCATTTGGGATTTCCTTGGCAGAGATACTGGAGAGCTTTGTCATTTCCTTCTCCATCTCATTTTACAGATGAGGAAACTGAGGCAAACGTAAGTGCCTGGCCCAGGGTCACACAGTTAATAAGTGTCTGAGACTGGATTTGGACTCAGGAAGATGAATCTTCCTGACTCCAGGTCCAGTGCTCTATGCACTATGGCACCACCTGGCTGTCCCCAAAACACCTGTAAGTACCTACAAGTACCTACACACCTCACAAGATGATTTGTAAGCTGAAATTGAGACAGTACATAGAAAATATTTTCAAAATCATAAAGCATTGTTCCAAACACAACAAGGCATTTCTAAAGCCTCCCAGAGGCTGAATGAAGGTAAAAGAACAATGTATGCTTTGTGTGGAGGTATGTATTTCCCAGATCCTCAAGTTTCCATTCCTTTGACCTTGAAGAGACTTCCCAGCCACAAGTTTTTGCAGAAAAGACACACCCATCCACGCTTGTTTTTGGTTTAGCCAGCCAGAAGAGGCTCTGGTGGAGGGGTGCCACTCCCTTCCCCATTGATCTTGCACCAAGGAGGCGGTCCATTGATGCTCCTCTGCCATCCGGGGACACTGCCCTCCTTGCTGAGCCTAAAACATGACCCTCCATCTTTGGACTCCAAATGTTTCCATTTTCTGGCCCCCATGCCTGGAACCCTCTCCCTCCTCATCTCCATCTCCTGACTTCCCTGACTTTCCCTTCCAGTCTCAGCCAAAGTCTCACCTTCTGCAGGAAGCCCATCCCAGTCCTCCTCCATCTCAGTGATGTCCTTGATTATTTCCAGTTTAGCCTGGAGATGTCTTCTTTGCACATCTCTGTTTGCATCTTGTGTCCTCCTCTAGATTCTGAACTCTCTGAAGGCAAAGACTGGTTTGGCTTGTTGGTTTGTTTGTTTTTCCCTTTCTCTGTATCTCTAGTGTTTTCACCCAAAGCCTGACACGTGTTGGGACTTAATAAATACCAACAGATTGACTGAGTAACATCTGGAGCCCTGGGGGCTGCTGTTCTTTGTTCATTATGAAATATACCCTCTCTGAAAACAAACTGATTTTTTTTTCTCTTCTCCCTGGCCCCATCTTTACCTAAAACAGTGTGACTGACCCTCCTTCCTTTCCTGCTTCTGCTTCTCCACACCTGCACTGCATGATTTTTAAAAGCCTATCTGGGAAAGAAATGATCTTTTCTTTGAACTGTGAGTATGACCTAGAAAAGAAGCAGATGCCAGAAATCCATGAAATGTTTCAAGTTCACCAGCGGTATCTGAGCTGCTCTGAACTGTGGCAGAACTATTCACTGAAGAGATTCCTTTAGAATCTGTCCAAGGACTATTTCTGGTCCAAGGAAAGGGCTGGCTGCTTTCCCCTGGAGCTTCCACTCTCTGCTCCAAAGAAGAAAAGAGCACGTGGAGGTACTATTGCGAGTGGAGGTCATTTCTGAAAGAAGTCTGCATTCCTGTAAGAGCAGCCCACTTCCTGCTTCCAGGTCTTTGTCCAACCTGGCCCCCTCACCTGCATGCCCTCCCTCTAGACTTCTGCCTCTGGGAATCTAGATCCCTTAGAGACTCCTCTCAGATGCGACCTTAACAGTACCTTCTTTATCTCTGCACATGGTAACCATAATAACAGATGGGAACTAACATTCATATAATGCTTACTGTCTCCCAAGCACTATGCTAAGTGCTCTCCAAATATCTCATTTGACCCTCACAACAAAACTGAGGGGGCGGGTGCTATTATTATCCCCATTTTACAGATGAGGAAACCCAGGCAAACAAAGGTGAGGTGATTTGCCTAGAGTCACACAGCTAGTAAGTGTCTGGGGGTTTCTCTGACTCTGCGTAACTGCCAGGTAAAATAAAATATGAAATAGATTCATTTTAATTCAATTGGTTTCCTTTGTATTTGAAAACATTAATAACATGATTTTGAGAAGAGATCTATAGGCTTTGCCAAAATGCCAAGGGAACCCTTTCCACTTCCTCATTTTATAGATGACTTTAAAGTCTCCAGAGGTTAAGGGACTTGGCCAAGGTCACACAATTTGAACCCGGGGCCTTGGCATCCAAATCAATAGTTCTTTTGTATTTTAGGCTTTGTGCCTGGTTTGGGAATAACAACAACCCTGTTAAGCAGATACTATTATCACGTCCAGTTTGTAAACAGAAAGAAAGACAGAGAGACAAAGGGATAACTAGAGTGGGCACTAATCAAACATGATATCATCAGGCACTGTCACTGTGCACAATGCAAGACCGAGAGTTCCTACCCTCCTAGAGTTTACATTCTAGTGCGGGAAGAGAAACCCAAAACGGGAAGGGGGGACAGGGCAAGCAGCAGAGTGTGATGAGAGCAAAGATGAAGAGACCAAAGCTCCAAGGGCTTAAGTGACTTGGCCAGGATCCCAAAGATAAGATACTTACAGAGAAAAATGGGCAGCCCTGTTAATAGGTCCTGGCTTTTAATTCTGGCTCTGGCTCTTCCCTTGGGGCCTTAGGCAAGTCACTTAAACTGAGCCTCAGTTTCCACATTTGTAAAGTGGGATTTAAACCCATGTCTCTCCTGACTACTGGGGCAGCCCTATTCCTATTAAACCCCTCTTTCTCTCATTGCACTGGAATCTTATCGTAGGCAGTATTGCTTGAACCAAGCGGACCACTGGTTGAGGCTGTGCTCTCCAAGGACTGTTGCTGAAATTACAATCTTGTTGTCATGGAATCTGACCAAAACTGGTGGAAATCATTTCAGAAGCTTGGCAAACAAGGAGTAATCAAATATGAATAGGATGAATCGGGTTTTCAAAAGGTAATAATTTAAATGTAAAACAGGACAGGCTACAAGAGGGTGGGTGAAAAATGTCAAAATTTAAGGCAAAATGAAATATTCACATTTGATTTGCAGAATAAGTGGAGAGATGGTAATATGATGGCATAAATATTTCCCTGGTTCTCCCAACAGTATCATTTTCCTAGGATTCCAAGCCAGAAAGAATTGTCAGAGGGCAGTCTAACTGGAAAACATTTCCCTAATGTTGGGAAAGATCAAAGGCAAAAGGAAAAGGGGACAGAGGAGGATGAGATGGAGAGAAAGTGTGGTGGAAACAAAGAACATGAGCTTGGATAGAGTTGGAGAGTGGAGGAGAGAAGCGTGCCATCAAGTGAAGATATCACTGAAGGACTGAAAGACAACAATACATATGTGTATGTATGTGTGTATATAGTGTGTGTATGTGTGAGAGACAGACAGACAGACAGAGAGAGACAGAGACAGAGAGATTTGAGGACTAGGGGGTAGAAATTTCATGCAATCTCCTTCCAGGAGAAACCCAGGAAAGACATATATGAATTGATGCAAAATGAAACAAGAAGAACCACAAAACCAATGTATGTACAAATGGATATTTGTTGGAAACAACAATAATCACAAAATTGAAAAATGAACAATGTACATATAATGCTACCAATGAAGCACAGCCCCCCAAAAAGAGTACAGAAAGTTGACCCTCACCCCGTTTCTTTGCAGAGGTGGGAGACTATGGGTATAGAATGCTGATCAGCTCTCAAACATAGTTAACATTCTGTTACTTATATGGAATTGCTGTCTTCTGCTTCTCCCAAAATATATATGACTTAGTCTTTTTTATAATATAGAGATTTCTGGGGTGGGAAAGGAACAGGGATGCATTTGATAATGAAGGTAATGTTAAACCAAAAGAGATCGATAAAGTGTGTGTGAGTGTGTGTGTGTGTGTGTGTGTGTGTGTGTGTGTGTGTGTGTGTTAAGAAGCCCAGGTTTTCTGATGGACTCTTTGTAACTGATCAGGAAAGCCAAGGAGTTCTAGACTCTCCAGTGGTAATGAAAGATGTCTCATTTCTACTCCTTGCTTAGAAAACCTATTTTTCTGAAAGAGTCTAGTGCAAGTGTTCATAATCTGAGAAACTTAAGACAAAAATACTTTGATGAATGTATTTTAACATAACTGATTTCCTTTGTACTCTGATATATTTTATTTAATGCATTTAAAAATCTGCTTCTGAGGAATCTGTTGGATTTGCCAGACCAAAGTTAGCCAGAACAAAAGATAAGATCAAGAACTGGTCTAGGGGCAGCTCTGTGGCACAGTGAATAGAGCACCAACCCTGAAGTCAGGAAGATCTGAGTTCAAATCTGACACACTACTTACTAGCTGTGTGACCTTGGGCAAGTCACTTAACCCCAACTGCCCTGCCTTCACCCCTCCAAAAAGCAAAAAAAAAGAACTGGTATAGAGGAAGAAATTTTAAGAGATTCATGTTTGTCCGGGTGCTTTGGATTCACTTTTGTGATTGTTTTTGTTTCCATTTACTTTATTGTGGCCATTTGTACATTGTTCCCTGGTTCTGCTTGCTTCCCTTTGCAGTGGTGAGAGCACTAGAGTCAGACCTGTCTTTGAATCCCAGCCCATCTGACCATGGACAAGTCATTTCAACACTTTGAGTGCCGTTTTCCTCTTCTTTAAAATAAGAGAGCTGAACTAGGTGATTGACTAGTCCTAAGTCTATTATCCTAATGGAAGGTTCATCCCTCCTTCGAGGTGCTCCTGATTTCTATAGGTTATAACCACAATTACCCAACAGTCTCAGTTTCTACAAAATGGGCTATTGTGAGCTTCTTCCAAAAGGTGGGTGGAATCCCCCTATGCTAGAGAGGGCCTTTGAGGACAAATAACTGCATAGGCACATCAGGAATCCCTGGTGCACTGTTGCCTTAGAGGTTTTACAAGCATCTGATGGGGATGCCAAAGTAGGAATTCAGTTATGAAATGTAGTGGCAAAGGTTCCGGTCCCCTTGACCAAAGTCTGCTCAACCAGTTACCTCTGACTCCCAGGAAGCCCTGATTTTAGACCCAATTCTTCCATATTACCTCTCTCACTCAGGTCTCCCATCTATAAAATAAAGCAGATGAAATGGCTGGTCTTCAACCTAGCCCTTTGGGGGTTAACCATCTAGAAGGCTATACTCCTGCCCCAAAAGAAACTACGTCTTTATAAAGAAAACTCAATCCATTCAGGAGAAATATACCTGGAATCTATAAAAACAGAGTTCAAAAGGCTGCATTGATTGGCTAAATTCCAAACTATTCAACTAAGATTCTCACCGAGAAGCAAACCAAATGAACATTTTTTCCTTCAAAGTAGCAGTTCATAGCATCATAAGCTTAGAGCCAGATGACACCCCAACATTTATTTAGCCTAACCCCTTCATTTAGAAATGAGAAAACAGGTCCAAAGAACTTAAATGACTTGTCCTGGGTCATACTTTGAATATGTGTGAGGCAGAATTTGAACCCAGGTTTTCTGTTTCCAAAGCTACCATACTATACTGCATCACACTGTATATGTGTGCAAGGGGAGAATGTGCCCCTGATTTCTTTTTTTGGGGGGGGAGACTGTTTTTGTAACAACTGTCCTTGTTATATTTACTTAATAAATACTCTTTATAAAAGCTAATTTTATCTGACTGATAATTAATAAGGAGTTCACAGGTGGGGGCTCTTAGAAACTCCAACCTCTGTGTACTGTCACCTTATTTATTTAATTTACATGCAGAGTGCATCATGCAAATTATCAGGCTGGAAGAATGGAAAACCAGAATCAAGATTGCTGGGAAAAATGTCAACAATCTCAGAGATACAGATAACACCATTCTGAAGACTGAAAGTAAAGAAGAATTAAGAATCCTCTTGATGAGGATGAAAGAGGAGAGTGTGAAAGCTTAACAACAAAAACAAAAAACCCTGAGATCTTGGCAATTGGTCCCATCAATTCCTGACAAATGAAAAAGAAATGAAAACAGTGTCAGACTGGGCTCAAAGAGCAGTGCTGATGGCAACTGAAGCCATGAAATTACAAGACACTCTTTGGCAGGAAAGCTATGGTAAATCTGGACAGCAGACTAAAAAGCAGAGATGTCACCTTACCTACAAAGGTCCATACAGTCAAAGCTATGGTTTTTCCAGTAGCAACGTCTGGCTGTGAGAGTTGCACTCTAAGGAAAGTTAAGCACTGCAGATTCGACACTTGAATTATGGGACTGGAGAAGACTTTTGAGAGTGCCTTGGACAACAAAGAGATCAAATCGGTCAATACTTGAAAAAAAACTCAGACTTTTCACTGGAAGGTCAGATATTGAAGCTGAAGCATAAATACTTTGGCCACATGATGAGAAGACAGGGTTCACTGGAAAAGACCCTGATGCTGGGAAAGATTGAAGGCAAAAGGAGAAAGGGAGGGTAGAGGATGAGACGGGGAGTTAGTGTCATGGAAACAATGTACTTGAACAGACTTTAGGAGACAGTGGAGGAGAGATGGGCTTGGTGTGCTGTGGTCCATGAGTTCATGAAGCGTTGGACAAGATTCAACGACCAAACAACAAAGCTATATACTAAACATTAGTGATACAAATACAAAGAATGAAGACCCTTCCTCTCAAGAGGGTTGTGTAATGTGGAACCAGACAAGGAGAGTCCAGTCTTTCTATGAAGGCACTGAATGCCTGGTTGGTGAGGCTGCTTCCAGCATGAATAACTGAGAGCACCATTCTGGAGTACAGACAAGACAGGTAATCTATACTTGCTTCCTATCCAATTATGAACATCATTGGGGGGCTCTTTTGATTGGCTCCTAAACTAGAACTGAGTGTGCAAAAAAAATAGTCTTTTCCTCCTGGCAGAGAGAACTAATTGTTGTGGGTCTCTGGATGGGTAGTGGATCAAGGATTAGGAAAGACTAGACCAAGGACGAGGTCAAGGTCTAAGCCAAGATACTCATCTCCCTTTCTAGAGTTCCTTCTCTGGAGTACCTCTCCTTTCTCCTCTCTGCTGCCTGATGCTGCAAATGCCCAGCTTTAAAACTGGCCTTCCATTTTAAAGGTGACCCACAACTATGACTGGGTTTCCTCAACCAATCTGACTGCACCTCTGGTGAAAAGTCACTCCCATTGAGCCAATGGCTTTCAAGGACTTTTGAGACACAAGTCTAACTTCTTTGATTGAATGGTTGTTTGTTTGAGAGGGGTTCTTCACTGGTTAAAGTATTAAAGTGTAGCATTTTATCTACTTCAAATGGCATGAAATAATTGATCAAACAACTCAATGACTCCTCCCCCCTACACATCATATTATACATGTATGTCTCAAATAAAAATAAAGAGACTGAGATAGAAAATAGTTAAACACAAGGTAGCTAGCTAGGGAGGGCATTAGCAGTTGGAGAGATAAAGCAAGGTCTTTTATAGAAAGTGAAGCTGTCTTGAGGCAAAGGTGAGGAGAGAGAGCATACCAGAAATGGGGCATAGACAGTGCCAAGAATTAGAAATGGGAGATGTAATTACTTTTGTGTTGAGCAGAGGCAAGACCAATAGGGTTGAATCCCAAAGAAGGTGGAGGAGGGGAGCAATATGCCATGAGACTGGGAAGGTTGGTTGGGGCCAGATTGTGAAGGCCTTTCAAAGCTTGTATTTGATTCTAGACAGTGGAGTTTAGCCAGTAGGGGAGTGACAGGGCTTTCCCTTTGATTAAGGAACATCATTCTCACTTTTGACAACAGTACGGAGAATGGACTTGGTGAGAGAGAGAAAGGAACAGAGCATGCTGTGATTGTCCAGGCAAGAGATGGGGAAGCTGCACCAACTCAAAGTGCCCTATCAGAGAGGGGGACAATCTGTGCTGCAGAAGGGAGTTGTCCCAGATTTTTGAAATAGTAGCTAATCCTTTCAGAGTTTCAGAGTCTTCCTCTATAAAAAGGGACTAAAATTAATAGCACCAACCCAGTAGGGTAGTGGCGAGGATTAGCTAGATAGAGTATAAACTCCTTGAGGGCAGGGGCTGGCGAATGAATGCCCTTTGTTTCTTTACTTTCCGGGATGAGCACATAGTAGACACTTGGTAACTGAAAGCTGATTGACTGAATGTCTTCTAAAGCACTTTGTAAACCTCGAAGCCCTATATTAATTCCAGCTACTATAAGAAAGCTAATAATTATTATTATCTTCGTTACTAAAATTTGAAAAGCGGTAGAACGTACATTTGAATCCATGCCTTCTGGCCGTGGGGCCAGGGCACGTGCAGCTACAGCAGCATGAAGCTTCTCTGGAACCAAAAACCTCCAGGAGGAGGCATTTCCACTGACCGCACCCCCACTCTTTTCTCCCAGGTGCTCCAAAAGGCCAGCGCTTGAGGAAATCCAGGGCTCCACTTCTCAGATTAGGAAAGGTGGACTGTTGGGGGAGAAAGTGCCTGCCGACAAGGAGTCCAAAGGGACTGACAGGAGAAGCCCCAGGGCCTGAATAATCTGCAATTTGGATAATCAGCCACTAAGTGACTTAATTATCTCTCTGACCCCTCCCCCCCCCCCCACACACACAGCAGAGCTACTGGATAGAGAAAGCCTTATTATACCAAAGATGTGGTTGGCCCGAGGCAAGACTGATATTGACTCTCACACTCTCCCAGCCAAGAGGTGGGTCCTTAAGTCACTTCCAAATCTCAGAAAGAAGGCTGGTGGGCTAGGGGCCATCTCTCTTCCCAGTTCCTCACCTCCAAGCCAGGGCATGGGCGAGGGAATGTCCAAGGTCCAGCAGAAAGAGTGCCTTATCCTGGAAGACCCTCTCTTTTGGGGGCTGGGGGTGGCAGCTTGGAATCAGGAAAACTCATCCTCATGCGTTCAAATCTGGCCTCAGACAGGTACTAGATGTATGACCCTGGGAAAGTCACTTCGCCCTATTTGACTCAATTTTCTCATCTGTCAAATAAGCCGGAGAAGAAAATGGCAAACCACTCCAGCATCTTTGCCAGGAAAATCCTAAATGGGATCATAAAGAGTCAGAAATGACTCAACAAGAACATTATTGCTACTATTAATATTGTGGTTCTTTTTCCACTGGCTGTGGACTCACGATCAATTAATCAGTTCATATTTATTAAACATCATCCAGTACTAAGCCCTGGAAATACAAACTCAAAAACAAAACTGTCCCCACCTTCAGGGAGCTTACAATCAATCCATCTCTTCCATGATTTCTATGGACATATGAGAATTCAGCTTTAGGGACAACCATCTGAGCAGAGAATCATTGTGTCTGTTCAGGAAAGAAAAAGAAATCGGTTGGATCTAGTTTAACTTGGCAGCCAGTGCTAGCTAGCACTCTAGGATTATAATTACATTTAGTGAGACATCCTTTCAAGCCTCCTCCTCCATCCACAACGCAGAGTGATGATACAGAATTACCCTGCCATTATTAATGGACCTGGCTCTGCCAACCGAACAGAGAGTTTCAAAGGAGATACCCAAATGTGTCAACATTTCATCATTCCTTAAAAGAAGAAGAAGAAGAAAGCAAAACAAACATCTTCCTCATTTTCTCTGTCTTATTCTTCCTTGAGGAGGAATTTGTTTGAAAGAAAGTCTATCTTGCAAGCTTCTGAACTTTCTATGTGTCATGGACCCCTTCAGCCTGTCTGGGAAAGCATATAGACTCCTTCTCAGAATCATGTTTTTAAATGCCCAAAAGAAAACACATAAGGATGACAAAGGAGACCACTAGAACTGGGAAGGCCAGTCTGCCAACCTCTTCTGGCTATTGACATATGGCCATACAGACTCTGCTTATAGGAAGGAAAAAAACAAAAACAAAAAACCACCCACTTTCAGTGGCGACTCATTCCACTTTGGACAGATCTAACTGGTAGAAAAATATTAACCCAAATCTGTGACTTCTACTCATTTCATTGCCCCTGTTTCACCCCTCTGGGGTCAAGTCATTGGAGAGAGATCACAGAAGACCTTGACTGAATCCCAGACAGTAGTTGGAAGGCTGTTCCATGGACAAGCAAGAAGTTTTTGAACAGATACAGGTCTTTGAGCGACAGGACCGACTCAATTGAACCTTTTGTTTTCTGGCAGAAAAGATTTCTAAGTCTAGAGTTGAGGGATAGACTTGAGATTATGAGACCAATTAGGAGCCCATTAGGATTACTTGGGTGAGAGGATCAGATGGACTGAAAGAGACCAAATGGAAGAGTGAGAAACACTGAATCTCAGAGTAAAAAGGGGCCTGAGACATCATCTACTTTAATTGAACAAGAATTCTCTCTGCAACTTAGCCAGTACCTAACTATTCAGCCTTTGCTTGAAGACTTCTGAGGAAAGGAAATCCACTGCCTCTCGAGGTGGCTCTATCTGTTATAGTAGATGGACTTTAAGACACTTGAAGGTAGAAATATTTTTCTCCCTGAATCTTTTCTCCTAAAGAATAAATACTCCTTCAACCAATACTCACATGACCTTCACCCTTCTCCATCCTGTATCCTTTGGACACCTTCTAACTTATGTGGGGATTAAAATTGTCCAACCTACAATAAAAACCACTGAGGTAGAGCTATGAGCCAATGGCATTATATTAAAGGGTCCGTGGTCCTCACGATCTGAGATGCCTCCTTCTTCCAGGGTCTTACTTTTATAAGGCTTGATACAGAATCCCATTGGTTGATAGACCTTCCTTCAAGGACCAAAAATGATATATCAGAAGAAGAGTCACAGGCTGGATGAAGCATGGGTCATCTCCACTGACTAAGTGGTCATAAGATGGTCACCTGCTCATGTTGGACAAGAGAGAATAGTCCAGCGTGACAAAAATATATTGCGGGACTTTCCAAAGCATCAAGGCATCTCAGCCATGCTAGGTTTAGACAAGGAATTTGAGCAAAAGAGTATGAAGATATCTTTGTCAGTATTCTTGTGGTTGCACAAATGAACCTCATAACTTAACTTGGACAACATGTCTTGTTTAATTAAAGCAGTGTATTGTTACATTGGCTCTCTCAACAGCCATTTCTTACTGTTGACTCGCATGGAATCTTCAGTCTACTAAAACACAGATTTTCTCATATGAGCAACTGATTAGCCAAAGCTCCCTCATCTTGTACTTGTGAAGCTGATGTTTTGAATCCACTGAGAAGACTTTGCATTGATTGCTTTCAAATTTCATCATATTTGGTTTGACCCAATGTTCCAGCCTCTCAAAATCTGTTCAGATCCTGTCTCTGGTCCCCAGTGGGTTAATCATCAATCTCAGCTTTTTGTGTATTGGAATTTTTAGAAGGATGCTATCTCTGTCTTTATTAAAGTCATGACTCAAAGGCCAGATACAGATTCCCATGACCCTTTACTAGAGGGCTTTCCAACCCCCATAGGGATCTCTCAGGGCAGCTAGATGGTGGAGAGCACAAAGCCCTGGACCTAGAGTCAGGAATACCTGAGTTGAAATCTGATCTCAGACACTTACTAGTTGAAAGACCCTGGGTGAGTCACTTGACCCTGTTTGCCTCAGTTTCTTCATCTGTCAAGCGAGCTAGAGAAGAAAATGGAGAATCACTCCAGTGTCTTTGCCAACAAAGCCCCAAATGAATTCATGGAGAGTCAGATATAGCTGAAAAAAAGCAACTGAACAACAGAAGAAGGATATTTTCTCCTACAGAGGGGAAAATTTGAAGCCCCAGGGTGAAGAATGACCCAACGTGACTTATCTGTGAAAAAGTTGGGGCAAAAACATAGAACTTCTCGACCCAAGCCAACGTTCCTTCCAGGACCAGTGCTGACTATGGAAAACTGGGACAATTAAGAAAACATTTCTTTCTATTTCATGGCTTCTTTGACATTCAAGCCTGAATTCACTTCACACTTTACTTACCCAGAGAAATTCAAATGAAGGTATGGAGAAGCTGATCTCAAGGGACAAAACCAAATCCCCCATTCCAAGTCAGACTGCCCTGTGACTTTTCTTGAGCAAGACATGATCTGTGAGACCATCATTATTTAGCCAACTGCCAGGCTCATCAAGTACCTGATGTAATCTTCATTAAAAATAATTAAGATTCCCTAGGTGTCCGTTCACAGCTCAAAATGATAGAGTTTTTATTTTTTATGCTACTGCACGGTTTTCTCAAACTCATCCATATTTAATTCTTACAGACGCTTTGCAGAGCATGAAATATTTAGCAGTAAGAGGGTTTCAAACCAGAATACTAAATGTCAGCCTCTCTCTCCAAAATAGTTTTCATTTCCTTCTCAATAAATGAGCTGGCCCCAGCTTCAATAGTCGAGAGGAAAGGGGGTGGGGGGGAAAGAGAACCCCTCCAACTTCACCCACATTAAGGAATGGAGATAATGACATCCATCTAGCTGGACTCCGAGGCAGACAATTAGGCCACATATGAGTCTCTGCTTTAAACTTCAGGCTTATTAAGCATTGTCAGATTCCAAAGCTCATGCCCAGTTTGCATTATAGATGGAGATCATCGCTCAGAAACCCATCCTTCCTGAATCCTGTGACATACATTAACAGAAAGGGAGAAGAAGATAAGGCAGCCCTGGCAGGCATGAACTCAGCCAGATTACATTCTGCAGGGCTAATTAGCCATACAAAATGACAATTGAATAACATGAATTACCCTCTTGTACTAATTAAGAGGACCTAGGAAATAAAAGGCATTTAAGCTGGGAGGTGGTACAGTCTTAAGTCCCTACACTGATGGGATGTAGACCTTAACTTGCTTTGCTAGCCAAAAAGATTTTTTAAAAAATAATTTTATTTTGAATTTTTGAGAATTGATTTGATAAAACATGATTCCACACTTATTTATATTGATGGGGATACAAAAGGGGGGAAAAAAAGCAAGAAATCTCTTTCTTTAGGGAGAGCACAGTCTACTACTACATGTACCCAACATATAAACAAAGAAGTAAATATGAACAGGAGTCAGCAAAGTGGTGCTGTAGTGGAGAGAGCTGGGGCATGAAGTCAGAAAAACCTGAGTTCAAATCCAGCCTCAGACACCTACTAGCTGTGTGACCCTGTTTGCCTCAGTTTCCTCATCAGTAAAATGAACTGGAGAAAGACATAGCAAACCACTCCAGCGCCCTGCCAAGAAAACCTTAAGTGAGGTCACAAGGAGTCGGGCAGCACTGAAAAATGACTGAACAGAAAAAAGAAAACAAAGTCTACACAAAGGTTTTTCAAGACTGAGTGCTCTATTTAGCAGAGGAAGCAGAAAAGCCAGATGCAGGAGATGGCACCTGGATGAGCTTGGATTTCAATTCAGGTCAAAACCATTCAATTTAGCAAATCCTTTTTTTTCTGTTTGGAGGGGGGAAGGTAGGTGACTTGCCCAAGGTCACACAGTTAGTAAGTGTCAAGTGTTGGATCTGAACTCAGGTCCTCCCGACTCCAGGGCCAGTGCTCTATTCACTGTGCCACCTAGCCGCCCTTAACAAGTATTTTTAAGTGCCTGCTATGTGCCAAGTTCTGTGTTAAGTGTTGGAGATATAAAGGTCAAATCAGAACGGTGTTTGCCCTCAAGGGGCTTTCATTCTAGGTGGTGGAGAACAGATCCAAGCTCATAATTTAAGTCTGCTTCATATTGACAGAAGTCAGGGTAGGATGGGAATTGCAATGGGCAATGGGGTCAAGAAAGCTAGGAGGAAGCAATTCTGGCTGTGGGGGCAGAATATCATCTCTAGTGTATCTCCACCAGTGCCTAGTACAAAGCACAGTACACAGTAGGTGCTTACAGAATGTTCATTGAATGTTGAGTACATGTGCACAGTGTGCTCTCAGGTGGACAAAAATATGCACATTTTGCCCATAGGAGGAATCACGATGAAACCTGTGATTTCATTAGCATGGAATGCTCCCAGGAAATGTGCAAGGCAGCCTGTTCTCAACACCTTAAGAATCTTAAAGTTGCCTCCAGCACCAAGCACTTGAGTGATTTGTACAAGGTCACATAGCAGTATGTGTTAGTCAGGATTTGAACTCAGTCCTTCATTGGCTTACTATGAGAACTCTCCAAAGGATCTCAGTAAATAGTTATTGCATTAACAGAGTATTAATGTTTCTAGTAGTTTATTTTTTGATCTCCCAGAAGGAAAGATGGCTTTGTAAGATTCATAGCAAGAAGCAAGTGGCCACTCGCCTTTGGCACCCAGTGAGTTAAACCCAAACCCAAATGTGGAGTGAGAGATCTAGCCCAAAGCCCAGCACATAATAGACATCAAAAAAAAAAATGCCTGTGGAACTGAAACAAATGATGTCAGAGACACATCTTTAAACTCACAACTGACCCCTGTGCCCAGCACAGGCTGCTAGCATACGGTGGGTACTGAACCAGTGCCTTCTGGATTTGCTAAATTTCAAGTTGCTCAGAACTTTGGGAGCTGCTTCATAAAGTGGATTAGGGGCTGGACTCAGAGACAGGAAGCCCTGGGCTCAAATCCCAATTCAGGTACTTGGTAGTTATGGGACCCTGGCCAGTCTCAGCACCCTCCTCCATAAACTAGGGATGATAATTATAGGATTTACCTCACAGGGTTGTCATGAGGATCAAGGGAAATGATCTATGTCGTATATGGCAATAACATATTACGCATATGGCAAACCTTCAAGTGCCCTATCCAAAGGCCAGCCATTAGCTATTAAGGGCCCATTGCATGGTGTCCCTACCATGGGAAAACCAAATCTACACCTCTTTTTGCCAATGAGGAATTGCTTCACTTTGTCAATTTCTAATCCAAAACCTACCATCTTCCTACCCACCCCAGGAAACTTCCTATAAGACAATTCCACAGCCTTCCCTTCCCCTTTCACTAACTCCCAAAAAGTCCTCACAGGCTGGGACCTTTAGTGTTCTTGGAACAATATCATCGTTGCTATGTACAATGATGTTTTCAAACAGCTTCCCCTTTTGTTTGCTACTCTCTTGAAAGCCTTTTTTGGAGCAAAAGGGGGAAAACACTCAAGTCTCAGGAGTATGGCTTTGGGTACATGGACCAAACATGGGGCTAGTTTTCCAAATACGGTCAATTTCCAGAATCCAAGATTGAAAGGAAGGGATTTTGGAGAGCAGCAAAGCTGACTTTTACACGATTAAAGATATACTCAACAAGTGGTTGTTTTGTCTTCATAGCCTGTGATGCAATCCCAATAGCCTAGTCTCCTGACTTGGGGCACGCCACTGGCTCTCTCCCTAATCTACCACTCTCCAGACTCCCTTCAAGTCTCAACTAAAGTTCTACCTTCTGCCTTTCTCAGTTGTCCTTCACCTGAGTGCCTTCCCTCTGAGAATAATCATAGTCTGTCCAATAATCCAATCTGTCCTTTCTACATTTTGTTTGTCAGTAGACTGTGAGCACCTTGAGGACAGGAACTGGTTTTTGCCTTTTTTTACATCCTCAGGACTTAACACAGTGCCTGGCATACAGTAGGCACTCGAATGCTTTTTGCTTAATACTTGTTGGAGGATGGAATGAGGTGGGAAATCTTCAAACACAGAGAGCATCTGCTATTCCAAAATCCAGTATTAGGTCACCTGATGAATGGTATCAGACTTCACCTAACAGAATGGAGGAACACTGAATTTGAATTCAGAGGACTTGGGATGGCATCCTAAGTCTGCCACTGTAAATGACGTGGCCTTGGGGCAAAGAAACTCAATTTTCTCTTCAGTTTAAAAAAAAGAAGTTGGACTCAAGTATCTAATGTCCCTTTCTATTTTTAAAGATAAATTCTAACACTATGTTTTGTCTTGACATCATGGTCACTTCTGATGTGTTATAAAGAAAAATCATTAAGAAAAAAACCCGAGACTTATTGACTAAAGCTAACAGTGCATGTGGCAACCCTCACTCCCTTGCTGCCCCACAGAGCTCTCTCCTGAAAGGAAGGAGGTAGCTGCATGCCATTCTTTGTTCTTTAGGGTCAAGATTGGTCATAGTGATGACACAAAGTTTGCTCTCTTCCTATTCCTCACACAGAACTCCAAGCCTGGAATTCACTGGTTCCTCTCACCTCTGCTTCAGGGAATTTCTCACCTACTTAGCCCAAGTAACACTTTCTAGATATAACTTTTCCAGATTCCACCAACCCTAAGTGTTCTGCACCCCACCTCCCCACCCCCTACCCCTGTGTGCTGGGGCCAGCTTTAACCACCTACTTGATAGTTAAATTTTTAGCAAGAGCATCCACGCCTCCATCATTAGCCAATGCTCCAAATCCGGGCTCAGTTTTATGCTTTTTTCATTGTCCACACTTGTTGCTGTTTGTCCTCTGGACCATGATATCAGGAGGTGATGCCATGATATGCAAGAGAATTGGACTTAAGTGAGGGAGAGCTGGGCAAAGTCACCAGTCTTGGGAAAGTGATGGAGAAAAAGTTAATGCAGATGAAATTTAAACCTATGCCCTTGGGGGCCATGTTCCCTCTGGAGAGCTGGTGGTTAAACACTGACCAGCACAGCCCTGCCTCCTTCCCTCTGTGCCCTGTATGTAATTTTACATTTTTTCTGCTGATACTCGTACAGTTACTTGCTTTCCTTTCCCTTGCCTTCCCCCCCCCCCCGCCCCCCTCCCCCCTGTAAATTCCTCAAGAGCAGAGATTACTTCATTCTACAGATCATTATGGCGCAGCTAGGTGGTGCCATAGTGCACAGAGCGCCAGCCCTGGAGTCAAGAAGATGCACCTTTACAAGTTCAAATCCCATCTCAGATACTTACTGGTGGTGTGACCCTGGGCAAGTCACTTAACCCTGTGTGCTTCAATTTCCTCAGTTCTAAAATGAGTTGGAGGAGGAAATGGCAAACCACTCCAGTATCTTGGCCAAGAAAGCTCCCAGTGGGGTCACTAACAGTTGGACACTACTGAAATGAATGAACAAAATAGATTATTATATCCCTAGTGCTAAACGCATAAAAGACCCTCCTCAATAAATCTATGTGAGTTGTTAGTAATCTTTTTGTTTACATGACTGTTCCTTTTATTAAATATTTTGGTTTTGCTTACTTGACTCTAAACTGGTTGCTACAGGTCCTCAATACAGAGTCAATCAGGGGAGGAGGCAGTGAGCTGAGCCTTGCAAGCTGGAAGAGCCGAGAAGGGCATGCATTCTGGGTTGGGATACAGCCTTTGCAGAAGCATAAAGATGAGTAAGGGATGGGCGATGGCTGATGGCTGAGGAAATGTCACTTGTGAGGATTTTTAGCCATTTTTGCTGCTAAACAATTCCCAGAAGGAAATTTGTAATTATAAAGGGAAGGTCTTTGAAAAACTCCCTCTTGGGTTGTTTTGCTGTGTGCAGAAGTCAAGCATAGGAAGATTGCAGAAAATCTGAAAGCCTGCAGAGGATAATTTTCAGAAAAAACACCCAGTAGCCTCTCTCAGTGCCTTGCTTTCTCAGGATGTGTTTCTCATGCTCACTAATAGAGTCCGACAGTTACAGAGGCTCTTTTCCATAAGGTTTTGGGTCCAGGTTTTCCTCATGAGGCTGGCATGTTCACTGGATTCCCTTTTTAGTAAGAGCTTAAAGTAAAATTCTTTGAAATGAATTGTCCTTATCCATCACCACAGAAGGAGGAAGCTATTGCTGCGAAAGGGAGACTGCTTCCGAGGGTGGCAAAGCCTGTTGTCTACTGATGAGCAGCTCAGTGAAGGTGACAAATAAGATCCTGGTCTGCCCTGGAGGTTAAGTGTGGGAAGGAAGTGTTTAAGGTTCCCAGGGACATTGAAGTCTAGACTAATGGGCAGGGGCAATGTTCACAAACTCTGAGATATCTCACAGAATGAGCAGCTCAGACGAGATGGTCTCAGAGATACATTTCTGTTTGTTAACAGTTTATGGTTCAAGGACCCTATAAAGCAGTGAGACTTCTACTTTCCTGCACTCATATTTACTGAGCAGCTCCTATGAGCAAAGTCTTTTCAGAGGCACGATGGGGTGTGTGTGGGGAGAGAGAGAGAAGTGTAAGACATGCTTCTTTGTCCTCAAGGACCTTGTAATATAAATGGGGGAGAATGAGACTGTATTTGTATAGGGTCATAAACCTGGAACCAGAAGGGATCTTAGAGGTCACCTACCCAGAAGGCCCAAGGCCAAATGGGCATGGGCTGCGGGCTGCCCTCCAGAATCGCTGCTTCCCCCTCCCTGGAAGTCTTCAAGAAAACACTGGTTGACCACTCATTTGGAAACGGTGTCAAGGGGATTTTTGCTCAGGTGTAGGATGGTTGTTACCTGGCCTCTGAGCTCCCTTCCGTGTCTGAAATTCTGCGAGTCTGTTTTTCCTCCTAGTCCTTCCTTCTTAGAGCAAAATGGCATTACATCACATTCATGTGACACTGTTTCATCAGCTCTTCTCCAATCAAAAGCCCCCACTTGGATTCCAGTGTTTAGGCAGCTTAGGTTCCTTTACTATGATGACTCCAAGATGGGCTAAGCTGGCAACACTCCGGGAATGGTAAACCACTGAATAGCGGGGTTGCCTCATTGGAGAGCTTCTGGCAATGGCTGGACAGTCACATGGTAGAGACACAGTCATGGGCCTTCTTGGCTAGAGAGCCTTTGAATTCCCTTCCACATCTGAGATTCTTTAATATAACTAACTTCCTTCCTTCCTTCCTTCTTTCCTTCCTTCCTTCTCTTCCTCCCTCCCTCCCTGTCTTCCTTCCTTCTTTTCTTCCCTCCCTCCTTCCCTCTCTCTCTCTCTTCCTTCTTTTCTCTTTCCTTTCTTTTGTCCTTTCTCCCCAATTTTTGGGTCACTCCTCACATTGAAAACCAGCATAACTTTTTTTCTAGATTTTTTAAAACTTCAATTAATAAGCATCTCTTTGTCCTCCTTCCTCTCCCCCAAAATGAAAAAAAAAACCAAACAACAAACCCTTGCGAAATCCAGCATGACTTTTAGATGACAATATTCAATACTTATGGAATCCTTTCAGATTTGAGCTCCGTTATACACTTTTCCTTAATTGAGGTTTAGCACACCCCTGGCAGTTAGGTAACACAGGTTATGCTAGCCCGATTTTACACAGCAGTAAACTGAGGCTCTGGATGGTTAAGTGGCACCGCATGGCACAGTGCCAGGGTCCTTCATCTGGGATCCAGGCTAGCTCTCCAGGAGTCTCTGAAGTGGGATGGAAAACAAACAAACCTATCTTTACTAGCACTCACTTTTGGCTTCCCTGTTAATCCTATGTATTTTATTTTATGCATTTAAAATAGTATTCCAGTGCTATTGTGCTATAAGAAATGGGAAGGAGATGGACTTCATAATTACCTGGAGAGGCTTATACAAATTGATGCTAAGTGAGAAGAGCAGAACCAGGAGAAATTTGTACACAATCACAGACACATCGTATGTGTGATGACCAGCCTTGACGAACTGGACTCTTCTCAGCAACTCACAGGTATAAGACAACTCTACAAGTCTCAGGATGGAAGGAGATGTCTACATTCAGAGAAAGATCTAGAAAGACCAGAGTTTAAATGGAGACTGAAGCAATCTACATGCTATCGCTCTTTTTCATGTTTGGTTTTCTTTCTTCTTCCCATTGGTTACTCATTGGTTACAACCCTTCTATACAACCAGACTATTGTACAGTGTGAAAGTGTTTGCAGATCCTATATGTGATTACACGCCACCATGGGGAGGTGGGAAAGGGAGGGGAGAAAAATCTGAAACTGAAGGGATTGTGGAACTGAATCTTGTAAACTGAAAGTAAATAAACAAGTCATTGAAAAAATAAAATAAAATAAAATAGTATTCCAAGAAGGAGTCCAGAGGTTTTAACCAAATTGGCCAAGGAGTCTAGGAAACAACAGTGTTGAGAGAACGCTATCTGTGGAGCAGGGAGTCCTGACTTTAAGCCCTGCCACAGATATTTCTTATCTATAAGATGATGGGGAAGTTCATTAACCCCCTAGAGACTCAGTTTCTTCATCTTTACAATGGGGATAACAATGCCATCTATCACGTGAGCTTCATGGGAAGACAGAATGAGACAATATGTGGGAAGCATTTGGAAATCCTTGTAGTGCTAGATCAATGAGTGCCTGCATTTACAAATAAGAAGTGACTTATCCAAGTTAATACTGTGAGGAGCCAAAGGATTTGGACCCAGGTCTATCTACTCAACTTATAGGTTTTGGTTTGTTTTTTTCCATTGTCACAAATAGAAATTAATGCAATATATTCATTGGTCAATCATTCATTAACTACCTACTGCATGCTAGGTACTGTGCCAGGCACTAAGGGTAGGAAAAACTGAATAATCCCTGCCTTAAAGGAGCTTACATTCTTTTGGAGGGGGAATAACACACCCATTGACAAGGGTGGGAACAGGATGGTGATTTCATTGCTATGGGCGGCCCCCAGATGAAGAGCCTCTCTCTATTAATGCAGGTCAGTTCCTTCTCTGTACTTTACAGTCTTAGAGAGCTGACTGGACAGTGAGCGGGCAAGTGTCTGCCAAGCGTCACCCAGCCAGGGTAAGCCAAGTCAGAGGCTGGACCCAGGCAGGATCTTCTTGGCTCTGAGGACAGCACTCTTTCCTGTCCCACTGCCCATGAACCTGACAGCCTGGTGGGAGACAGCCTAGCTCAGAGGAAGGAGGGTGAGGTCTGGGCACAGAGGAGGAGGCTTTCTAATCCCAACTCTGCCATCTGTCACCTGGGTGACTTTGGACAAGTCACTTCAGTCAGTCAACAAAGAGTCATGAAGTACTATGTTCCAGATGTTGCACAGGAACAACATGGTCCCTGCCCTCGAGGGGCTCCTATTCTAATGGGAGAGACATGTCAAAAACTGTACATAGAAGGAACAAGCAGCATAAATCTCTAGGGGAACCAGTCACCTCATGGTAAAACGAGGGAGCTGCATCAATGACCCCCCTTCAGCTCCAAACCTGCGATCTGCAGACGTAGCCAAGCAAAGACGAAATACACACACAGGGCAGAGTAATTTCAAATTCTTTGACTGTGGACGACTAAATATAGAGCAATTTCCAAGGGGAGGAAGGGGTGAAGCATTGTCTGGTGGGGGAGTGCGGAGAGAGCAGGAAAGGCCTCCCTTAAGGGGTGGCGCTTGAGCCGAGCCTTGGAGGGATCTGTGGAATACCACAGAAACTCCTACAACGCACTCAGTTTACACCCCCAACTGTTAGCTTAACACCAGAGACAGCGATCTTGTCTGCTTCAAACACCCTTAATACAAAGAACAAGATGAGTGGTCTTTTCCTCCCCCACTTTCTATCCAAAGAATTCTCGCCCTGATTCCCACCCCCCAGTGTCGACCCCTTCCACAATTCTCCCAGGCCAGTTGAGGAATGCTCAGTTGCCACTACCTAATAAAACATAACTTGCCCAGGGAGAAATCTAATCAGCTAAAGTGCCCTGCACATGTGGGATGAATTATGTGGTGATGACCTTCACATTCTATTTAGGAAAAGCCTGAAATGCTAGCCAACCCCTTCGTGGCCGAACTGCAGAGTGTGGGTCTGTCTCTATGCTAAGAACAGTAAGATTTCCGTAGGTTTAAGCCACTTAGAAACCACTGGGCTTGATCATGGGCAAGACAGTGTAATCAGAGTAATGGAACGATCCTGGAGCTCAAGCGAGTGGTGACCTTGGGACTGGCATCTCACCCAGGTGCTTTCCTATAGGATCACCTAACAGGGAGCCCAGTAAGACCTTGGCCAGCATCCCTCTAGGACCTTAGGGGCCTAAGGCTAGGCTTCTCAGCCTTCTGGTGCATCAGAAATTCCTCTGGAGATCAGTCTGGGGAAGCTTATGGCCCCTTCTCAGAATCTTGTTTGTAAATGCATAAAACAAAATACACACATTACAAAGGAAATTAGTTATGCCAAGTTACAAATATCCAAATATTATTTTTAAATAAGTTCAAAGAATAAATTAAGAACCTCTAATTCTGGGCCATCTTTATATTTGCCAGAGTAGGAAATGGAGGGCAAAAGAGGCCGAGTGGGTTTCCCAAGGTCACACGATAATTTAGAAGAGGGGATCTGACCTGGGGCAAGTCTCTTAATCCTGCGGGCCTCAGTTTCCTCATCTGTAAAATAAGCTCAAGAAGGAACCGGTAAATCACTCCAGTATCTCTGCCAAGAAAGAAGAAGAGGAGTCGGACATGACAGGAAAATTATCAACCAACCACCTCAAAATCAGTGCCAATCATGCTGCTACGTTTGCACTAGATCTACAACTTTCTAACTTTTATATATTTTGTACCAGGTGGGTGGAAGGAAAATGTTACTATTGTTTTTATCTCTCATTTACAGATAAGGAAAAAGAGGAACCAAGTGTTAAAACAATTCGTAGTTTCCCCTTTTGGAAAACGAATGGAGGGGATGACCTGGAAGGCCCTTCTGCCGTCAGAATTCCGAACGTCGCCCTCTAACATTCCCCTGTCAGCTCTCACATTCAATGCTCTTCAGCTTTTACCTTACAGTCCGTATTTTTATGTTCTAGCTTCTCTAAGGTCTTTCCAGGGTCAAATTCTGTGATTCTGGGGTTTTTTAAAAATTAAATTCCTTCCAGAAACATCCATACTAAAAGCGCAAGGCAGGTGGGTTATTTGTACCAAAGGGTTCTTCTGCTAGGCTAAAATCGTACCCATCAGGAGATTTATTAAAAAAAAAAAAAAACCAGCCGTGATGGTGGGTTTGGGGTGGGGTCCAGCAGAACCCCACAACACTTCTCAGAATCTGGCCGTTATTTAGAGGACGACATCTCACAAGACCGATGTATCGATTGGAATGTTCGTGTTTCATTCTACTAGTAATGCCGAGGCTGCAGCCAGCAATGACTTCCAGACGGTCTCCATTGGGAGGAAGGACCTTGAGGCCTGAGGCAGTCGGGTCATTTCAGATCACAGCCTTTCCATCCAGAAGGGATTTTAGAGGTCACCTCATCCAGTCCCCAGCCCCAGTTCATTTTACAGATGAGGAAATGGAGGCCAGAGGAGGGAAAAGGCTGGTCCCAGAACCCATGTGGGAATCTAGGCCCTTTATCACTAGGGCCATAGTGACCAGTCAAACACACTGGACCCTGATGCTTCCGATGGAAAACGGGAGGTACACTTGGTTCAGAACCTGAGGGACATTCCCAAGGACAGTTAAGCTGCAAAACTGAGAGATAAGAGAGCATGAGCCAGGGGTTAAGAGAACTGAGTTTTAGACCAGCTTTGCAACTGTCAGTTCCCCTCCCAGGGGCCTGACTTTCACCATCTGGAAAACAAGGGAACATGTTCCTACATACATTCCAGATGGCAGCCTCCCTGCTTTGTACTGATTGTTGAATTCAACATTGTTCTGTAAGCTTTAGTCATCAGAATCCAGAGTGCCCACAATTCTGGGCAAGGGCCAAGTTCACCTACAAATCTTTAAAGATGTCTTGGGATGGGAGATGGGGAGTCCAGAACAGCTATGGGGCTCAGCAGATACAGTGCTGGGCCTGAAGTCAGGAAGACTCATCTGCGTGATCCTCAGCAAGTCACTTCACCCTGTTTGCCTCAGTTTCCCTATTTGTAAAATGGGTTAGAGAAGGAAATAACAAAGCACTCCAGCAGCTTTGCCAAAGAACCCCCAATGGGGTCATGACGAGCAGGATAGGACTGAAAACAACTGAACAACAACAAGGGGGGAGTGAAGGGTCTATAGCTGACTTCAAAATAGTGTTAGAAATCTAGAATAGAGTCGAAAGTCACCTAGGATCAGCTATTTTACAGATGAGGACACTGAGGCCCAATATGCACAAGCCACTTAGCTAGGAAGTGTCAGAGCCAGAATTAGAACTCAGGTCTTCTGGACTCCATGTCCAATTCTGCTCCAGGCACTACCCCACTCTGCCTCATTAAAAACACGTAAGACCTTTCAATGCCAACAAATAAACATAAAGTTACACAGTGTGATGAAATGACATCTGGGAGGGGACAAAGAGGAAAGGGGTCACAAGGGAGGTGGCACCTGGGCAAGCAGACGTGAGGAAAGCCTGGGGAGGGGACACGCTCAGGCAAACGTATGGAGGCAGGAGACAGAATGTCATATGGGAAACCACTAGCAAGCTAGCTGGAAGCCAACAGTGTGTGAAGGAGGCTGCTGAGAAATAAAGCAGAAAGGAAAAGGGGGGCTTTAAATGACACGCTGAGGATTATGTCTGTTATCCACACATCCATGTGCATTTTATGCTGCCTCTATTTTCACCTTACTGATAATATGTGTATGTGTAGATACGTACATGTTATCCATACATGCGTGGATACATATATGCATGTGTATATATGTATATAATACATACCGACACATATAATCCATAAAGCAAAGAAGAGGTGAAAATTTGTATTTCAGAATAAAAGCATGACAAATTTTTTCCCTTAATCGATGAATCTGGTTTTTTTCTGGTGTTTTAATTCCCATGCTGTCATTGGGGTTAAGAATACACTGAATTTCAGGGCAAACTTTATGTCCTTCCCAGGAAAGAGAATGGACCACGATGGCCTTCTCAATGATGCTGTAAGGAGCCCAGACACTTTTCCTTCTCTGTCCAGAGTCTGAGGATCTATGTAGAAAGCACATTCTCCTTTAGAGTTGTCCCAAAGGGGAAAGCACTGGAGATTGTAGCATCTAGCCCTCACCCTCTGTTGGACCATGCCTTCCCCAGGGCCCTCTGCATAGGCATTCCACACTGAACAGAGGGCCAATAGAGACACCCGTGACTTCTGCTCGAGCTCTCATGGGCTTGGCGCACATGGTGGATTTATGTTAACTGGAATTCTGCCTCTGATGAATGTGCACCCAGGGAGATGCTCCTCTGTTAACAGCTGCAGGGTGGGGGGAAGTGTCACGGACCTGTGATCCTTGGAAAACCCACTTCTGTTTTACCCAAGAACCCCAGACCTGAGAAGAGCCACTCCAGACCTCAATGTACATCTGTTGGAATGAACTTCCTTCTGAGGACTCTCATTTCCCTCAATCTACTGAAAATAAGAACCAAAAAGAGCAAAGGTCATCAGGGTTGGACCCTCTGGTTTCCCACTTTGCCCAGCATGTAACAGGTTTTGTCTCCTTGATCTCAGGAATCACTGAAAAGTCAAGAGTTACAAAGAGACCTCTCACTCAGTGAAAGAGCAAAAAGGTCCCTCCCCAGAGAACAGGCGGCAGCCAAAGGAAATGTTCAAGGGACTCATTTCTTTCAGGATGCTTACAACGTTGGGAACAGCTATGAAAACAGCTCTCGAGTTCCCTGCTCCCCAATTGCCTTCACTTCACAGAAGCCCAGACTCTCAGGGTCAGAAAGGAGATCAACCAGCCCCCTTCTCCAACATGATGGACAAGTAAGGAGTCTTCAGTTTCTTCTGCTAGAGAAAACCCCAAGGGGAGAATGAGAGAATGATGGAAAGGGAGGTAGCCACAACTAATCTGTCAATCCACATTCATTAGGCACCAACCACGGTGTAATACATAGGAAATCCCAAGATCACAATGATGTAGAGTGCCTGCCCTCAAGGAGCTTATAATCTCATCTATTCAGGTGATAAAATATGTGCATATATAGGTAAAAGCAAAATAGAAGCAATGTAATGGGGGAGGGAGAGACTAGCAGCTAGGGAGTATTTATCAAATGCTTAAACAATCAGAGTCTTTTAGAAACTCAAGTTCTAATGGGGGTAGACAACATGTAAATAAATATGTTCATACAAGAGCCATAGAGATACAGTAGCTAGAAAATAATCTCAATGGGGAAGGTACTGGCAGCTGAGGAAGACTTGAAGAAAGTCAGGGAAACCCAGAGGCAGAAGAGAGGAAGGTGAGCATTCCAGGCACAGGGAACAGACAATGGGAAAGCATGGAGGCAGAAGATGGTGTGTGGGGGAGAAGAACATTAGTAGGTCAGTGTAGTTGGGTAGTAGAGCATGGGAAGAGGGTAAAGGAGGTGATCCTTGAAGGACAGTAGGGATTCTAAGAGGCTTAGGTGAAGAGGGACAGCATTGCAAACATGGGAGATAGATAGCTATGGCCAAGACAGAGTGAGTACCATTGAAGAGTGGAAGAGAAGAAAATACGAGGCTGGAAAAGTAAGCCAGGGCTGGGTTGTGAAGAGCTTAGAGGCCAAATGGAGAAGCTGATCTTTGGAGTGACAAAGAGTCACTATGGTTTAGAGGGGAAAGGAGTGACCTGGTCAGCCCTAGGGTTCAGGAAAATCATTTTGGCAGCAGAGGAGAAGGAATGAGAGGTAGAAGAAACCAGATGCTAGGAAATTAATTAGGAAACTACTGCAACAGCCAAGGTGTGTTTGTGTGTGTGTGTGTGTGTGTGTGTGTGTGTGTGTGTGTGTGTGTGTGTTGGGGTTATGAGGGACTGAAAGAGGGCAATGGCTCTGAGTAAAGGGAAGAGGAGCAATAGGAGAGACATTGTGGAGGCAGACAGTGGAGTGATGAGCTGGGGCTCTCTGATGGGAAGCGAAGTGACAAGTTGGGAATGAAAGTGAGATTTGGACCCTGAGAGATTGGAAGAATGGATGGTAGCTCCCTCTAAAAATGCAGGGGGATTCTGGAAAGGATTGGGTCTCGGGGAACAGAAAAGGGATTCTGCTTTGGTTCCAAAAAAGTCACTCCATCGTTCTAGTCTGCAGGTCCTTTTCTCTAAAAATGGGGGTGAGGGGTTTGGACCAAACGTCTGGCCCACCTCTAAACTGATGGTCCCCCCCCAGGCCACTCCACTATCAGACACTAAGACTTGGGAAGTTTTTCCAACACCAAATCTAACTCTGTCTCTGCAAGGTTTGCCAATTTGTTGCTCCTGATTCTGTCATCCGGACCCAATGGGAATGAGGCTAAACCTTCCAAGTGATAGCTCTCCAATGTCCTCAGTGCCCTGAAGTCTTTCCTTCTCTAAACTGAACAGTCTTATGTCCTTGATTCTCTTTGGCAACAAGATCAGTTCCAGAGAGGCTTCTGGCTTTCCCAGATGCAGAGAAAGAGAGAGAGAGAGAGAGAGAGAGAGAGAGAGAGAGAGAGAAATAGAGAGGGAGACAGAGAGAGACAGAGACAGAGGCAAACAGAGACAGACAAGTGGTACCCAAAATGAAGTCTATTCTTTCAGGAATATGCCAATAGAATGGAAACTCTTTCATGGCATAAAGTTTAATTTTTCTCTCTGCATTGCCAGTACTTAGACAGTTCCAGAGACTGGGTAGGTACTTAGTAAGGCTTATCGATTGATTGTGATAGTAGTGGTTCATTTATTTTAATTGTGCTTGACTCTTTGTGAGCCTATTTGGGTTTGTTTGTTTGTTTGTTTGATAGAGACACTAGAGTGGTTTGCCATTTCCTTCTCCAGCTCATTTTTCAGATGAGGAAACTGAGGCAAACAGGGTGCAGTGACTTGCCCAGGGTCACACAGCTAGTGTCTGAGGTCAAATTTGAACTCAGGTCTTCTGGACTCCAAATCCAGTGCTCTATCCACTGATCTACCTTGCTGCCCTGATTGATAGTTTTCCCACACACATATGTGATCTCCTTGAGGACAGGGATTGTTTCATTGCTATCTTTGTGTTTTCAGTGCCCAGCTTAACAAATTTTTATAGGCTGATTATTGTAAGCCCAATAAAACGTAAAGTCCTTGAGGACAGGGCATTTCCATTTTTGTCTATGCATCTCCACTAAGCACAGTGCCAGCCCACAATAAGCACTTAATAAAGGCTGAAATGATCAACTGAGTGAATAGAAAAAAAAACACTCAGACCCTTGCAAAAGGGTGTGCATCCATTGCACCACAGGAAGGAAGGACCCCCCTCCAGGACCCCAAATAGTTCATTTGCATTGAGCTTTCAAGTTCAAAAAGGCAGAATAGGGAGTCCAAGAAAGTTCAGCCCCAATGGTATTTGTCTCAGTTTCTGATAGAGGATTCTAAGGAACAGCATCAGCCAAAACAAAAATCTCGACTTCATTTGTTGGGGTACAGGGACCAGAGCACTGACTCTGGACTACTTCTCTGAGCCTCAGTTTCTCATACTGTAAAATTAATCCAAAAGGTTCTCTGAGACTCCATTGAGTTCTATACCTGTGATGCTAAGGAGCAGCATTCACCAAAGAAGCCTGTCCACCATGCTGAGTCTCACCAGCCCTTCCTGTCCACGCAGCACAGAGATAACCTGAACATGGGAAATTTGGCACAGCCTTGATGACAGAAATGGTGACAGTTTGTGAGCATCCTCACAGCCTTTCACTCATCAGCTTTGGGGCCAAGAAGGGTTGGTAAATAGAAAATCTCCCTCCCCAAAAAGCTTCATGCTCACTTCTCTTATGGGTCAAGAAAACAGTCTTAGAACCACTAGAGGGGCAGCTAGGTGGCTCCATAGCGCACAGACTCATCTTTCTGAATTCAAATCCAGCTTCAGACATTTACTAGCTGTGTGACCCTGGGCAAGTCACTGCACCCTGTTTGCCTCAGTTTCCTCATCTGAAAACTTAGTTGGAGATGGAAATGGCCAACACTCCAGTGTCTCTGCCAAGAAAACTCCAAACGAGGCCACAGAGAGTCAGCCACAGCTGAAAAACAACAGAACAACAACATGAAAAACAAATGTGTTATACCAGGTCATCTCCAAGGTCCCTTCCATTTCTCAATTCTTTGAGCTTGTGATTTGTGAACCCCCGTGCTCTTTTAAATTAAAGTGAATTTAAATTTCAAGAATTTTATAGAAACCATTGAGATAGTAGGAATACAGGATTTTAACATAATAGATTCAGAGACTGATGGGAGGTTAATACTCCAATTTTATAGATCAGGAAACTAAGGCCTGTCAACAGCCCTGAGCCATAAAACCAGGCCCAAAACCACTAAGCAAGACTGTTGAGGAAAAACCAAGAAAGTACTTGCAGCCTCCCAGTAGAGTGATGGTGTCTGTCTGCTGTTATCTGGGCAGGAAGAAGAGGTCAGGAGCTGACAAATTGCTGTACTTAAGATCTTCTGAAGGCCACAGTCCCATTCAGAACAGCTATTCCTTCCAGGAAAGAAATACAGGTTCTTTAAACAGCCGCCCACTTTCCAGCTCTGCTGGGCCAGTTGACCTGAAGCCACAACCTTCAGATTCTAAGCTGGCTGGGGCAGCCCGAGATTTCTCTCCCTTCTCTCCTCAGGTCTAATCCCTTTCTCTGTTTCTCAAGGAACACAGACATTGAAGCCTCAAGGCACTGGCATCAAGGTAGGGAGATCTGGCACCTCCATAGTGGTGTGTGTGTGCAGGCGTGCATGTGTGCATGCGTGTGTGCATTCACACACACGTGTGTGTGTGTGTGTGTGTGTGTGTGTGTGTGTGTGTGTGTGTGTGTGTGTGTGTACACAAAATAATCAGAGCAGAATCTCAACTTTGGCGAGAGCCCCCAGTTCTCAGGCCTCCCTGCCAAGAGATGCTGCCTGCTGAGCAGGGCACTGCCCATTGCCTGGGCTCCCTGCAAATGCTGTCCATCATATCAGCCTTTCTTTGTCTCTGGTATCTCTCTCTCTCTCTCTCTCCCTTCCTCCCTCCCTCCATCTCTGTCTCTCTCTGTCTCTCTCTCTGTCTCTCTCTCTCTCTCCCTCTCTCTCTCCCTCCCTCCATCTGTCTCTCTTTGTCTCAGTCTCTATCTTTCTCTCTCCCTTCTCTCTCTCTGTCTCTCTCTCTCTGTCTCTCTCCCTCTCCCTCTCTTTCTCTGTCTCTCTCTGTCTCTCTCTCTCCCTCTCTCTCTCTGTCTCTCTGTCTCTCTCTCTTCCCCTGTCTCTCTGTCTCTCTCTCTGTCTCTCTGTCTCTCTCTCTATCTCTCCTCTCTCTCTCTCCTGAACTGACTCAGTTTGTAACATATAAACTACAAAGACAATCTCTCTTCCAGCCTTCTTTCCTAATTCAGCTCAAGTCAATGGACCATGAGTGTGCACTGCCTCGTGCTATGGGCACAAAGAGCTAAACCTAGGACCTCCTCACCTTCTAAGTGCCTACACAGCTTTCCTAACCTAGACTGCGTAAGCATCATCTTCTACAGGATGCCTTCCCTCTGCTAAGGATTTCCTATTTATCCGGCACAGACATTGCTCTGTATATACTCGCTGACATGCTTTTTGCCTCTTTTTGTATCCACAGCACTTAGCACAATGCTTGGCACATAGTAGGTGCTTAATTAATGTTACTGATTGATTTATTGATAGACACTTGACAAGTGTTTATTGACTATTGGCCATCCTAGGCATGTAGTGTGTAAGGGCAGAGACAGGACAAGGGATGCCCTGTATAGGGAACAGCCAAAAGGTCAGCTGAACTGGAATAGAGAATTCTTAGAGGAGAATAATAATGAAATGTCTCACAAGGGAAGGTGGGAGTGAGATGGGGGTGAGGGGGGGGGAGGACTTTAAATGCCAGGTTGAAGATTCTGTAAGTTATCCTAGAGGCAACAGGGAGCCAGAGGAGGACATGAGAAGCCATATAACTACTAGTCTTACATCCCAAAGAACTCAAAGAGTGAAAGGAAAGCATACACGCATACTTGTAGCCACTCTTTTCAGGGGAGTCAAAAATTGGAAACTAAGGGGATATCTTTTTTTTTTTAGAAGACAGAAACAAAACACTTATTTAGATACCAGGAAGCCAAATCCCAACATCAGAAATCTGAATCCATCATAGCAACAAAGAAGTTAATGTACCACATCATAGCAGAGAGCCACAAGATCCTTTAGCTTTCCCACAAACCAATATAAGATCAATATTTACTCACAAACCTATCTATCTCCTTGCCTGAGTGTCCTTTCTCTCCCACCATCTCTCTGGCTCTAACTCAGGGAGTATCTTTTTGAAGAGTGGCTAAACCAGTTGTGGTATATGACCATAATGGAATATTGTGTCATGAGAAATGATGAAATCGGTGATTTCAGAGGGAATTATGAAGGAAGACCCTTAGGAACTGATGATGAGAGAAAAAGAGCAGAATTCAAACAATGCATACAATGAGAACATACCAGAGAAAAGCAACTTGAGGAGACTTGGGGCCTCTGATGGATGCAATGATAATATATCCAAAAGGATGAAGATAGAGCATTCCACTCACCGCTGGATAGAAAGGCGATGAATTTAAAGTGTAGAGACCCATATTTTCAGACATGAATAACACAGGAATTTGTTTTGCCAGACTAGTGAGAGACGTATTGAGGGATTTGGTGTTTGTTTAAGTTGGCCGGGACATGGGCATCAAATGGCAGAAATAGATTAATTTTTTTAAATCTCCTACTTAAAAATAAAAAAGATTTAAAAATAACAATTCTACTGCTTTAAAGATTTTTTACATTACTTTTTTTCTTGGTATTAACAATTTCCTTGGAATATCATCTCAAGTACAACGACGACAACAAAAAAAGCATGCTGGTCTAAGTCTGGAAGTCTTGGATAAAGTTGTTTTGAGGAAAATAAAGCATGGAGAGTAGTAAAAACCTACTGGGAACATGTGAACTTAGAACCAGCATCATCCATCCATCCCATGGATTTATTAGGACCCATTTCCTCCCTTTGGGGGTTAAAGGACAGCGTTGTTGACTGTTCCTTTGGAGCTGTCTGCTAAAATAATCACCATCTTCAGGTGAATCTCTAGTACAGGCTTGACCTGAACATGCCCCCATCTCCCTAATCCTCCAGCCAGGGCACAATCAGCTTCAGGGTTCCAAGATGGACATTTGAGTTGGAAGTATCTCAGGAACTGCGATTCTCGCTTATATCCATTATAGACCTGCGTGCAGGAAGGACCTTAAAGGCCATCCAGTTCAACCCCATCATTTTTACAGATGTAGAAACTAAAGTTATCCAGAGAGAGAAAGAGATTCCCTTGTCCCTAGTCTCACAGGTTTTAGTCAGCAGAGCCAGAATCTGGATGGAGAGCTTCTCTCTGCCTTTAGATCACAAGCCACCCTCTTTCCCACACTGTCTCTGCACCTCTGGAGTCATCTGGGTTCACTTTACAGCTGAGAAGGAAGGCAGCATGATGGAGTGGATAGACCATTGGTCTTAAAGCCAGGAAGTCCCAGATTCGAGTCTTGTCTTGAACACATTCAGGCTGTGTGACCTTGGGTAAGTCTCAGCAACGTAAGTCACTTGCTACGAAGTTGTTAAGATGCAGAGAAGGTGCCAAGCTGCGTGGGAAGAGGGAGTTGCCTCAATCATCAGTTGCCTGTATCAATGAAATCCCTATCCCTTTCCTAGAGCCGAGAATAGCTAGAATGTTTTTTTAATGGACATAAATTGTGAATTGTTGTGATTTTTGGCATTCTCTTCCACCCTAGCTGACTCCCTGCAAGTTGCTTTATGATCATGGCCTCAAGAAGGTTTTAGCTCTCACAGAATAATTGAGGGAAAGGATGTGGATGGGGAATCACCAAAGACAAAGGACAGATGAAAGAGGCTGACTCTGCTGAGGCTTAAAGGCTGCCTCACTGAAGACAGAGTCATCCAATGTCACCTTAGCCAGAAGGATATAACATGAAATAACTAGACCACCATTTTGTATAAAGGAGAGAAAAAGAAAAATCCCTAGAAAGAACACTGAACTTTTAATCAGGAAAGACCTGGCTTTGAATCTTCTTCCTAACACTTACAAGGTATATGACTATGGGTTAAACTGCTTAAACTCTGAGCCTCAGTTTCCCTATCTGTAAGATGGAGATAATCCCAATCACAGTATCTGCTTCCTTCATTGTAATGAGGATCGTATGAGCTAAAGGACGTAAGGTTGTGCAAAACCGCCAAAGTGCTGCATAGACAGATAGCAACTATCATTCAATAATACAGCCATCTAGACAGCATTTCGGATTTTGCCAAATACTTCATTTTCCTTTTCATAATTGAGTCTCACAGTAACCATTAAAAGAGGGATATCAAGGTATTCTTATCTCCATTTTACAGAGGAGGAAACTGAGGCTGGAAAGTTAAAGACTTGCCTAAAGACATGCAGCTAATGCATTTCTCAGAGGCAGGATTTGAACCTAGGCCCGCTGGACTCACAATGAAGAGTCTTTCTGCCGCATCACAGACTTTGTTTTTTCTTCCCATAAAGCACATGTTCAAATAACTTCAGAACATTTACTTCAGCATCACTCTCAGCACAATGTGTTTAATCATTCAGCATTTATTAAGCTCCCTCTAGAAGCAACTTGAGGCAACTGTATGGTGCAGTGGATAGAGTGCTGGCCCTGGAGTCAGGAGGATTTAGTTCAAAGTCAGCCTCAGATACATATTAGTTGGGTGACCTTGGACAAGTCACTTAACCCCATTTGCCTCAGTTTCTTCATCTGTCACATTAGCTAGAGAAGGAAATGGCAGAGGAGATGGAGGAGGAAGAGGAGGAGGAGGAGGAAGAGGAGAGGGAGAGGGAGGGGGAGGAGGAGGAAGAGGAGAAGGGGAGGGGAGGGGCAGGAGGAGGAAGAGGAGAGGGAGAGCAAGGGGGAGGGGGAGGGAGAGGAGGAGGAGGAGGAGGAGGAGAAGAAAGAAACAATGTACCATGCTAGACACTGAGGATACAAAAACTCCACCTGGGCGAAGCATGGCTCCAAAGTATCTTCCAACTCAAAGACACCGGGTTCTACTGGCTGAAAATGAGCTTCTCCAGCTTTTCCGAGAGCAATTTTTCGGGACCTCTCCTTTCGGTTCTTTGTGTCGCTCTGTCTGGTACCATATTTATATCTGTGTTCATATGTAGTTTATAAAAAAAATCTTGGTAGCCCCAAAATGTCTTTCCCATCACGAGAAATTGATAAATACTTGTTGTGACTTGGAACAAACAAGAATGACGAGCGTCACAAGAAATATTTGTTGGACAACCAGAGCTCCTTTCACTTAAAAACCCACAAACACTTTATCTAGGGCAGAAACTCTGGCCTTCTGAGAATGTGAGAAGTGGGACTGAGAGGAGGTACAAGTCCAAGGACAAATAGAATTAACCAAACACGACGAGGCTTTGAAAACAGCCAAGCCAGACTGTCTCCCACCCACTCCCACAACAGAGGATTAGCATGTAAATTTAATTTCTGCACATCACTTCAGACCACCTGCACTGCCCCCCCCCACAAGTGTCAGATTGCAGGCCTATCTTCAGCCATTAATTTTACATCACCTTCCTTTGCAAGCAACCAGGGAGCCAGCAAGCAGTCCCCGAGGTTCAATCCAGCAGAGTTGGCATGCTCTCAGCCAACACCACCACAGCTGTTGCATAGTAACATTCTTCCTACATCGAAGTGATAACTCCTTAAATCCTAGGAGTCTGGGACAACTAGAGAGAAAAATAATAACACCTGTCTTTCTAGCAGTGCTTTAAAATCAGTAAAAACCCGTCATGTGGATTGCATCCCATTTGAGCCTCCTCAGAGCCCCGAGAGAGGTCGGTGCTACTGGTATTACCGTCACGGCTTTGCAGATGAGGAAGCTGGGTAACTCACTTATGGTCACTCAGTAGAAAGTGCTAAGGGTAGGACTTTGAACTCAGGTTTTCTTGACTCCAGGCCCTGTGGAAGTAAACTAATGAATGTTTTAAGAGATGTGAACAGTCAAGGAGGCTGTCAGGTTGTACTCAGAAGGCTTTCTGCTAGGGTTTCTGCTTTTTCTTTTCAGAGGCAGTGGGTTACTTGCTCAAGGTCACACAGATAACAAGTGTCATGTGTCTGAGGCCAGATTTGAACTCAAGTCCTTCTGTTCCCAGGGCCAGTGCTCTATACACTGCACTACTTAGTTGCCCCTCTGACCTTTTGAATGTCACAGACCCCAGTAGCAGTCTGGTCAAGCCTATGGACATTTCCTAAGAACTGTATTTTTGAATAATTGAAGGAAATAATCAATTTCGGTTAGAGATTAGACAAAAATTAAGATGTCATTTTTGCCCATTTGGGGCCTCCCTGAAATCTGTCTATGGTCCTCTGCTTAAGAACCTCCTCCTAAGCAAATGTCACTTAATGACTTCAATTGCACCTGATTTGGACAGAGCTTGGAAGTATAAGGTAGATTCACCCAAAAGGGAAAGATCCATTTTATCCCTTATTGCCTTTCCACTGCCATCTCCCCAAGTAGGCAGTACCGTCGTCTCTCCTACAAATGTTGTCTCCTGGAGACAAATGACTAAGAAGACACCAAGGTGTCGACTACTATTGAGATGAATGAAAAAAGAATGGGGTTTTCCTGACTCCACGTCCAGTCATCTACTATGCCAGCTAGCTGCCTAGGAAATGTAAGTGACACAAATCAGTAAAATTCATTCAAAAAGAAAAAAGAAAACTAAAGGAATTTAGTAAGTACCAAAATTTGTGACAATTCAAAAGTTCCTTTAAAGAAAAAAGGAAGAAGAAATCCCATCTTAAGTAAGCTTGCTAACAAATGCTAAACTTCTCATCCATGAATGGTAATCCAAAAGTAGAATGGATCACCTCACAGGATTGTTTGGTTTCTGTCTCCAGCACTTAGCACACTAGGCACTTAAGCAATGCTTCCTGACTTGATGTGATTCTGCTTGCTCCTTTCCTACCCCTAAATTTGCTTTCTTCTCCCTTGACCCAAAAGTAAAGAAGAAGCCCTTGTCTCAAGCAACTCATTATTAGGAACATGACAGAATACCACCCATATCAATCATGGGGAATGGAAGAAAGCCTCAAAGACTGAAAAAAGGCAAATGCTGGCCTGATTTTTTCTCTCTCTCTTTTTTTTTTGGCTATTTCAAATTTTTTTTTAAACTTTTGTTTATTTTTAGTTCACATCATTCATTTCCATGAGACTTTGATTTACAAATTTGCTCCCCATCTTTCCCCTACCCATCACCCCAAAACAGAGATCCCACTGTATACCCCCTCCCCCAATCAGCTCTCTCCTATATCCTCCCCCATCACCCGTCTGACTTTCTGGTAGGTCAAGATGGATCTCCCTATCCTAGTACCTGTATATTTTCCTCCCTATTCTACCCCCCACTTGTTCTATTCTCTACTTTGTCCCTGTCCCTTTACAAAAGTGTGTGGTTCTAACAACCCTCCCCCCCAACCTGCCCTCCCCTCCATCCTCCCCCTTCTCATCCCCT
>CM053584.1:11639945-11673473 GCA_028627135.1 Pseudochirops cupreus
GGCAAATTCAAATCTTTAAGGCATTCTTCTCCTCATTGGCTTTTTGGGCCTCTTTTGCCATTTGAGTTAATCTATTTTTTAAGGTGTTATTTTCTTCAGTCAGGTTGTTGACTCTCTTTTCATGATTTTCTTGCATCATTCTCATTTCTCTTCCCTATTTTTCCTCCACTTCTCTTATTTGGTTTTCAAAATCCTTCTTAAGCTGCTCTATGGCTTATAACCAGTCTACATTTTTCTTGGAAGCTTTTGGTGTGGGAGTTCTGACTGTGTTATCTTCCTCCCGTTCTATGCTTTGATCCTTTTTACCCCCAAAAAAGGAATCTAAAGTTGCATTGCTGGGTTTGCTTTGCTTCCTTTGCCTACTCATATTGCCAGTCAATTACTTGACTTTTAGGTCAGTAGAACTCTGCTTTCAGAGGGGAGAGCTCTGTCCCAAGTCGCTGGGGTTTTCACAGCTGCTGGAGCTATGAGGAGGCCATCACTTCTGCAGCCCCTATGAGCTTTGGCTCACTGAAAACACACCTCGGGACCACCACCCAAGACCATGATGCTGATCCAGGTAGCTCAAGGCAAGAGCACTTAGCCCCCCTGCAATCTGCAGGCCAGGAGCTTCTGAAGCAGCCATGTGGAGGTGGCTGCTGGGCCACCATTTCAGCCACTTCTAGCCCTGAGGCAGCAGGCCGGACCCTCTCCCCCGAGTTCCACTGACCTTTCACTTAGTCCTTGTTTCTTACGGGTTGGTAATTCTGGAAAACACCACAGCTGCTGGTGATTTGCTCCAGCTGCTGTTTGTTCTGGCAGCCCTAGGGCTCCAGCCTCGGGTTCATGCGGTACTGGTCTGGGCTCCCAGCGTGCTGCAATGAACCCCTTCCCATCTGCCTGCCAGGCTGCCTTCAGTGGGAGCTGTGTTGCTCTGTCATCTTGTGAGCTCTGGAGCTTTAAAACTTGTTTAGAGTCATATTTTATAGGTATCTGAGGTGGTTATGGGGAGAGCTGTGGAGTTTTGCTGCTTCTATGCCGCCATCTTGACTCCACCCCCCTGGCCTGATTTTTAAAAGGAAAGGCAAGGAAGGTAGATTCCATAAACTACCAGTTCATAACAAAATACTTATTATTGGGGAAATTCTAGAATGGATTACCGAATATGTGAATTCTTAGAGCAGTGGTTCTCAACCTTCCTAATGCCACAACCCTTTAATACTTGTATGTAGGCATATCTGCATGTGGGCGGACTCGTCAGGAAATGGATAGAGGAACAGTGTCTTGGTTCCTAAGACCATCAGAAATATTTGTTTTCTGATGGTCTTAGGTGACCCTTGTGACCCCTGTGAAAGGGTCGTTTGACCCCCAAAGGGGTCGTGACCCACAGGTTGAGAAATGCTGTCTTAGAGAGCAAAAATGGTAATCACTAGGTTGGATTCAGTAAGAATCATTCAGGCTAAACAAACATCATTTTTGTTTTGATACAGTGACCAGATGAGTAGTTCAAGGGACAGTCATAGACAATATATCAAATGCATAGTGGTGCATGTAAGTAAAATTACTTGTAGTGTTATAGAAATGTCATGAACTTAAAAAAAACTGCTTTGATAGCTGTTATTTCAAAATAATCAGTTTCTTTTATGTTCCTATGTATTTTATTTTATGCATTTAAGACCATGATTCTATGAAGGGGGTAGATAGCCTACAAGAAAGGGGTCCAGGACATACACACACACATGCACGCACACGCGCGCACACACACACACACACACACACACACACACACACACACACAGATTTAAGACCCCCTGATTTCAAGGGTAGGCTCAGCCACTGAGGGTAAAAAGGCATTGCTAGGTGGAATCTATAGCAAACAACATCATTGCTCACATCTCATTTTTAGGTATTTTGTCTTAAGGTTAACTCAGGACCCCAAAACAGTAGACTCCATTCTGGGTCTTCCAAGTTATCAGCAGCCAGAGTCACAAAGGCAAAACAGACGGAAGCATGAATAGCACCAGCACACAGGACCACTGCGCAAGTCTCTCAGACTCAGTTTCTCTATCAATAGCATCGGAATAATAATAGCACCTAACTTACAGAGGTTGGTATGAGACTCACGTGAGATAATGTACGGAAAATGACTTATAAATGCAAGCTAATATCATTCTTCTCTGAACCCCATTGCTACCAGAATCCAAAGGTTTTTCATGATAATTTTTGCCATTTGAATGAGAACTTGTTTAGGTGAATTCCTAGATGGTTGAAGATCTAGACCCAGAGAATCTTGGCAGATATCACCCTGGAAAAAGCCTCTACTGGCACAGCATCCTATCTTTGGTACTGTCCTTATCAACACTGTTACCAGGGAAGAGACTTAGAGGGAAAGCTCTTGGTTTGATGGAATGAACACTGGAAAGATAAAAATAAGAGCCCACTCTCCCAGGGATGAGCTGTGTGACCACGGGGAAGTCGTCGGACCCCAGGCAGCTGCTGCCACAGAGCACAGAGGGCTTGAGGTCAAATCTGGCCTCGGACACTCACTAGTTGTGTGACCCTTGGGAAGACACTGTTAAGTCCCAGTTTCCTCAACTCTAAAATGGCGGTAATAATAGCACCAACCTCCCATGGTTGTTGTGAGGACAAATGAGATAATATTTGCAAAAGTACTTAGCACCATACCTGGCGCATAGTGGGTGCTCTGTCAGTGCTTATTCCCTCCCTTATTGGGCCTCAGCTTCCTCATCTGTAAAGTGATAGGATTAGACCCTTTCTCTATCTGTGATTCTATGATCTGCAGAATGTGTGTGGATGGCACTAACACTTATCCCAACCAATACACAGGGCTTCTTTAGAAAGGCCAAAGCTCTAAATGGTGGACTTATTATCGTAAGTCAAAGTTGTAGATGACACAAAGCCAGAAAGGAGAGCAAATACATTGTATCGTGGAATCAGGGTTCAAACAAAACAAACATCACAACAGGTTGAAATAATCACGATAAATTTGCTTTGATGGATCCGTGACTTTAGTATGAGGATCCCCCAACAGACACATGGTAGCAAACCTGGGACACTTCAGCACCTCTTTGATCCTTACTTATGGCTTTCCCTAAACCCACCAACGAAGATCTGCTTCATTCATTGGGAGTAGTCCTCTGGATCTTTTTTAAAATCCAAAGGGTACCAATATAGCACCATAGGGATATAGTACCCTAGGTCTACAGTTACTCCCTCCATCCATCTACCCACCTACTCACCCATCCATCCATCCATCCATCCATCCATCCATCCATCCATCCACCTACTCACCCATCCATCCATCCATCCGTCCGTCCGTCCATCCATCCATCCATCCATCCATCCACCCACCCATCTACCCACCCACCCATTCATCCATTCAAATATCCATTTTGCTAACTGACCGGATGGTCAGCTAGTACCTAGTACCTAGCACAGTGTTTGTTACATCAACCCTCCTAGGTAGGTGACTATTTAAAACAAGTCCTTCATTTTAGAGAGGAAAAAATGGAATATAAGAGAGGTAATGTTTCTAAAACTCTGGACACAGTGGATATTAAGGACAGCTTGTGCACCATTATGGAGGACCCTAAAAGTCTTCTTTCCATAGCTCTGTGTGTGTGTGTGTGTGTGTGTGTGTGTGTGTGTGTGTGTGTGTGTGTGTGTTTTACAGGCTTTAAGTCCAAAATGAGAACAGCTTCATGAGGAACTTGGGAAAACCTCAGAAGTCAACAGAGGAGCAGGGTAGGCCTTCTCTCCCAGTGGGCCTTTTCAGAGAAGGCTTACACTTTCAGGACGTGACTCCTCATCCCAACACGCTTTACAAGGCTCAGGGAGGATGGCTACCTTTCTTGCACAGACCTCAAAGTGCTCAACTCACCTCATTTATGGCCACAGCATCCCAGAGGAGACAGCTCAGGGGTATCATTAACCCCATTTTAGAGATGAGTAAGTTGAAATCCTTGCCAAACGTCCCATAATTAGCCATCAGAGGAGCTGGAAACTAAAGCCTCCATTCAGGGACCTAAGAGTTCAATGGTTTTCCACCATTTGAAAACTGCCAATTGACTTCTCACTGCCAACCAGCTGCAGCTCCTCCGTAAAGAAAAGCAGCCAATTTAGGATGATTACCTTGTAAGCCAAAACCCTAAGCAGCACTGGCCCAATTATGGCCTAGAAATTCATTCATTCATCCATTCATTTGTTCATTCATTCATTCATTCAACAAATGTCTAGTGAAATTTTAATTTCCATGAGGAACATGCTATCACAAGAGGAGTAGGGACCATCTTTTCTAACTCCCTCATTCTACAAATGTGGAAACTGAGGCTCAGAGGGAGCCTGTTGCTAGTGCTTTCTTTCCTATTCAAAGTTGTCTTGTGCCTGCTTTGTACATGTTATAGATACACAAAGAGGAAGGGTAAGGAGTAGAATGCTGGATTTGTATTCAGAAAGACTTGAGTTCAAACCCTGCTTCAGACTCTTACTAGTGGTCTGACCCTGGACAAATCACTTAACCATCCTGTGACTCAGTTTCTTCATGTGTGAAATGAAGGGGTTGAACTCCATGACCTATTAGGGCACTCCCAGCTCTCTCTATGATCTCCGGATACCAATAAAAACAATCAACAATCCTGTATTAGGAGCACATATTATCTCCCCCACTAGAATGTAAACTCCCTGAGGGCAGGGATTATTTCATTTCTGTCTTTGTATGCCCGGTCTAGCTGATAAAACCAAATCTTGCAGATGGATTGATTGAGACCATCTAATCCGACACTAAAATAAAGCAAAGGAAATGAAGACCAAAGAAGTTGAGTGACTTGCCCAAATTAGGAGAGAGAGGAATCCAAATTCTGTCCCTGACATTTTCTAGCAGAGGGACCAATCCAGTGATTTTATTTCCTCAGTAAAAGGGATTTCCTGGACCAGTGCAAGCTGGCATTTTATCTGGCACTTTTAATATTAGCATTAATGTAGAATTTTAAAGTTTGCACAGCATTTTACAAATATTTCATTGTATCCTCTCAACAATGCTTGGAGGTAAGTGCTATGGTAATTTTCATTTTTTACATATAAGAAAACTGAGGCTGAAAGCAGTTAGGTGATGTTCCCAAGGTCACACATCTACTGTCTGAGGGCAGATTTGAACTCAGGTCCTCCTGACTCCCCACTATGCCTCTGAGCTGCCTAGCATACTTCTGACATAGCCAGGGTCACATAGACAGTATGTGTCTGAGGTGAGACTCAAACCCAAATCTTCTTCGTTCCAGGACAACCACTCTATCTACTATACCACACTGCCTCACACAAGTTATGTGAGGACAGGACATAGTCACTTCACGAGCTAAGCCTCAGTGATCCCACCTGTGAAACAGGAGCAGTAAGGGCTGTAGTACCCAGGTGGAGGGCTGTTAAAAGGTTATGTATGTGTCAGTTAAAGAAATTTCTTTATGCTATCTCACTGGATCCTCACAACCCTGGGAGGAAGATGTTACTTAATATTACGCTCATTTTACAGGAACTGACGGTCAGAGAATTTGAATTGACTTGCCTGGGATCATAGCTAGCAAGGGAGAAGGGTTTGAATCAAAACCCAATTCTGCAGCTGCCTCAGGTCTCCACTGACTTAAAGAAAGGGGTAGAGGAGAAGCCGCCTCTCTAAGTGGCTCAGTGAATAGAAAGCAGGAGCCCAGGTCACAAAGATCAGGGTTCAAATCCAGCCCCAGATACTAGCTATGTGCCCCTGAGCAAGGCACTCTGCCTCTGTTTACCTCAGTTCTGCATTCGGTAAAACAAAGATAATAATTTTGCTACATCCTTCCCAAGATTGCTTCAAGGGTGAGTCAAAACAACGTATGGTGCAAACCTATGAATATTGTTACTGTTAGTAACGCTGCCCATCGTCTGGTACAGGACAGCAGTACCAGAGAGGGGCAAGAGAAGCAATTCAGAATCTAAGGGTACAATAGAGGAAATGTTTGGTTTCTAGCCAAAGACCCTGGGTTCAAATCCTGAAGTTCTTTCCTACCCCTGTGTAACCGGGGGCAAATCCCTGGCCCTGTGTGGGCTGAACTGCCTCTGGTGTAAATGGGTCAGTCTAGAGGATCTCAGAGGTCTCCGGTGGCCTAGGACAGCCGGACCAGCCCTTTCTCTGCCCTTTACTTTCTCTTAGGAAAGTCCCTTCATTTCTCTGGGTCCCCCTGGTTCTCTTCTTTCAAACTGAGATTGAGCTGAATGGTCTCCAAGATCTACCAGTTGGTGATTCTGTATTGGGAGGACAGAATGTTCACAGAGGGGGAAGGAGTTGGCCAGACAGTCAGCTGACCAGCATTTATTAAGTGGTTACCATGTATCCTAAGTGGTTACTATGTATCCAGGGGTCAGTCTGTGGTGAAGTGGACAGAGCCCCCAGGTCTTGGAGTCTCAGGAAGATTCAAATCCGACCTCACACTTAGTAGCTGTGTGACCCTGGGCAAGTCACTTAACTCTGTTTGCCTCAGTTTCCTCATTTGTCAAATGGGCTAGAGAAGGAAATGACAAACCACTCCACTATCTTTGCCAAGAAAACCTCAAGTGGGGCCACCAAAAGTTGGACATGGAGGAGACACTGAACAAGAACCACAGTATCCAGGACTGGGAATGCAAAGAAAACCATGGCCCTGCCCTCACAGATCTCCCAGACTAATGGGGCTGGGGAAGGCGACAGGCAGAAAAACTACAAGGAAAACCCTAGCAGGGGTTCTCAACCTGTGGGTTATGTTCAATTTGTAACAATGAAAATACATCCTGCATATCAGATAGATTCATAACAGTAGCAAAATTACAGTTATGAAGTAGCAACGAAAATAATTTTATGATTGGGGTCACCACAACATGAGGAACTGCATTAAAGGGTCGAGGCATTAGGAAGGTTGAGAATCACTGCAAGTCTAAGGTGAAGGGGAGCTTGTCTCAGGGTCGAGGCATTAGGAAGGTTGAGAATCACTGCAAGTCTAAGGTGAAGGGGAGCTTGTCTCAGGGGGGAAATTCTAGCCCTGGAGGTGAAGAGGAAAGCCCTCTGCAGAAGGGGAGATTTGAGCTGAGTCTTAACAGAAACCAGTGGGGCTGTAATGGGCCATACCGAAATAGTGAAACTACCCAGATTAGGCCTGGTCACGTGGGAGGGGCACTGGCTTTAGTCGGAGGACCTGGGCAAGCCACTCCACCTCAGTTGGGCTTCCGTTTCTTCCTCTCCCAATTAAGGGGGTTGGAAGAGATTGCTTCCAGCTTTCGAGCTCTGACTCTTTCAGGTGGGGATTGGACTTTGTGGTTCTGTGGGACTCCAGGTGTGACAATGCTGACTGCCCCTCCTCTGCTGGATGCTTCCGTCTGGGACAGCATCCTTGGCCATTTGGAACCTTCGAGAGCTGCCCAGAGGAGGACTCAATTTAAGTGACTTGTCCAGGGTCACAGTCAGTATTTGTCAGAGGCAGGACTGGAACCCAGGTCCCCAGGCCCACTCTTTATCCACTGCCTCTTAAACTGGGTGCCGTCATGCTGGAGTCTATTCTTGTAGACACAAAAATGAAAATGGGACGGATTATTTAACTGAATAATTCGTAGTAAAAGAACAAACGGGGTGGAGTGGGGGGAGGGTGAGTGTTCTCCAGGGGAAAAGCAGAGCAGGTCACAACTGAAGCCAAAAGCACCGTCGGTCTGCACCGGGAAGCGAAGTGGTTTATTGGACAAACTTCAATCAACTCATAAAGAGAGGAAAGTGAGCAGCCGGGGGAGGGGGAGGTTTGGGAGGGAAGGAGACAAAGGGCAGGGCCTTGAGGGGGGAGGGGGAGGGGGCCACGAGGGAGGCGGCAGTGGGGGCAGGGAAAAGGAGATCAAACCCACAGCATAATAAGGGGGAACAAAGAGAAGGGACCTCTCTCACCTCCGAGGGGCTGCTGGGATTAAGCACAAGGCGAGAGGGGGTGGGGGGAAGGGGCCTGGCAGGCTTTCTGGTGCAGACTTGGGGAGGTCCGGTTGTGCGGATAGTGATCTTAAGTACCTTGTCACAGCGAGGAGGAGGCTGAGAACCTCCCCCTCCCCCGCTGCCCTCTAGGCTCCCCCGCTCCGAAGGAAGGCAGAGCTGATCTGGGCTGAGAGCCTCCCCCCCTCACTCCCAGGCAGAGCTGATCTGGGCTGAGAGCCTCCCCCTCCCCAGTATTCTCTAGGCTCCCCCCAAGAAGGCAGAGCTGAATTGGGCTGAGAGCCACCAAGGGCAGGAGAGCCAGCCCCCCCTACCCCACCCCGCTCCTTCCACTAACTTGGGCCGGGGAGGGAGGCTGGGCTTTCCCAACAAAGGAAATTGGGTAGAAAGAGGCCAGGATTGTCAGTGGGAGGACCTGGGTTGGAATCTCAGCTCTCCCGATTATTACGGGGGTGACCATAGACCAGTCACCCTCACCTCTCTAGGCCTTAGTTTCCTTATCTGTAAAATGAAGTAAACTGTACTAGAGGGCCTCTGGCCCTATGGTCCTTTAGAGCTGAGAAAACTGAGACTCAGAAGGCACTTGACGTACCCAAGGTCACACAACTAGTTGAGGGCACAGCTTGAATCTGAGACCAGAGCTTCTAACTCCCTTTCACCAACAATGTTAAGATCAAAAGAATTGAAAGAATCTGGTTTCAAAGAGTGACGCTAACTATAAATCTGGCTAAGGCAGCCAACACCATGGGGCCTCAGCTTTCTCACTTAGAAAATGAGAGGGAAGGCCTTGGAGACTTCAGGTCCTTTCTAGCACTGAATCTGTGATCTTCTATGGGCTTGAGTTCTGGCTGTGCTGCTGCTGCCTGTGGCCTTGGGGAGCTTTGAAAACTCTGGGCTTCAACTGCTTCCCTGTAAAATGTAGCGGAATGGCTATTCTCGGTACTTCCAATCTCCCTCTTCCCATCCTATCTTTCTTTCCCCTCTGTGCCCTTCCTTCAAGAGGAAATAGCTTCTTCTGTTCAGGGTTTTTGGGGAACAAGAGGAATCTGTCCAAGAGTTAATGCACAGGGACCCACAGACCCAGAAGAGGGCTCTCTGCCAAGGAACACCACTGGATTTCCAGGTGGGAGTGATCTGTCCAAGGTCACACAGATGTGGGAGACTACCGGCGGCATTATTGTTTAGAACTGGACCGACCCTTAAAAAATCATCTATCCCAACCCCCTTAATTTACAAAAAAGGTGTAAGCTAAAGCTCTGAAAGCTTAATTGGCAGAAATCAAACCCAGGGCTTTTTTTCCCCCAAGGGCTTTTTAAAAATACATTTTTTCCAATTAACAAAAATCGAGTTTCTCTCCTTTCTTTGTTTCCCCTTCCATTGGGGGGGAGGGGAAGAAAAGAAAAACCAAACAAATACATATTATCAAGCAAACAAGTTGCTGTCCTGGACATGTCCAAGGAGACTCTGCCTCACGCTGTGCCCAGGCTCCACCACCTGTCAGGAGACAGCAGCACATTTCTCCATGAGTTCTTGGGAATCACGACTGGTTATTACTGCATTAAGCAGAATTCTTAAGTCTTTCAGCATGTTCACCTTTATAATGTGGTTTTGCTTATATCGGTGACTCTTCTGGATGAGGACTTCCCTTCTCATCAGCCCATGCAGGTCCCCTTTCTGTCTCACTGCCCATCCTTGATGGGAGATGCCCAATCAAAGTTGGTAGAGTTGTCTGTCTGAGCTCCGGTTGGACTCCAAGTGACCCAGCCCACGCTCCATGATCTCCCAGGCTTTCCAGTCAGAGCAGAGCTCAATGACCCCGAAGAAAGTGCTCAGCTCCCAGAGGCCAGCTGTGGCCCTTGGCCCCCTGCAGCTGGCTGGAGGCTATCTGCTTGCACTACTGTTGACCCAGGCAGAGACAAATACGAGGCCCCCTTTCAGGGGCTCCGTTGGTGTAAATTTGCATGGCCCAGCTTTCTTTAGCTCGTCTCTGTGTTAAGATAAAGCTCTGGACAAGATCTCAGGCAGGCCCAGAACAAGGAAGCCCAAAACCCTTCTGAGTGGAACAAAAGCTTTGGTCCACACAAAAGCAAAATCAATCGAGTTAAGGAGCTTATTTGAGGCCCACCAAAAACCAGCATTATCTGGGGCCTCCTGAAGAGTGATGCAGGGGCTTTGGAGGAGAGGACCTCACTCAAAGCCCAGCTTTTCCGTTTACTACTCTTAGGCAGTCATCAGGTCTCAGCTTTCTCATTTGTAAAAGATGGATGTTGGACTAGAAAATCTCTGAGGCCTTCTCAGTTCTGACTCTCTGAACCTATATACGTAAGGCTATTGAGTCAGAGGGCTTGGGCTTGATTTCTCGGTCTGTTGTCTCTGGGCCTCAGTTTCCTTATCTGTAAAAAGAGCAGATGAGACTTTTCTCTAAGGCCTTTCTGGATCTAAATAATGATGAGTCTCATCTTCCAACCTTCTTTTTTGGAGGGAGGTCCAGAATATATGACCATGGTGAGATTTACCCTGTTAAGCAAATATATGTGTATATACATATATATATAATTATAGTTTACATATATGCATATATATATGTATATATACATATACATATACACACACACACATATATATATATAACATATATATATATATATATATATATATATATATATATAGTTAAATATAGCTATCCCCTCCCTTCCATTTCCTTTGCAAAACCAAGAAGAGAGGAGAGTTACAAACTGGCCCTAGGGGAAAAGTGTAATCCAATGAGAGAATGCAGGTTCTGCCAAGAGAGAAGTGGTAGGTATTAAATGCTGGCAGATTGATTGGTGAGAGGGCACTTGGGAACTCAACACTCAAATATAGAGAAATAAAATTTCACTGTGGACAAGACATCAGAAAGTGCTTTGTAGACCATAAATTGATCTATTCACCCCCTCTCTGCTTGGCTGAGTGATTCCAGCTGCCTCCTAATTGTCTGTTTGAGTCCTGGGGGTCTTCTCTCTCCAAGCCAGCCTCCATATAGGTGGGACCAGAGCCCCTCTCTCAGGATGTTTCACTGGTCCCCATCAGTTCTGATTCCCAAAAGTCTTTCCAACCAAATTCATTTCTCAGGCTTCCTTCAAGACTCAGCTTCCCAAAGAGAAGGAAGATCTGTCCCAAAGCCCCTACCGCTGGGCTGTCCCTCACAGGTCACTGACCTCTTTTACACTGTTTAGATCTCAAATGTGCATTGCCTCTCCCATTAGAATTCGAGCTCCCCCTCCCCCCAGCCTGAATACCTGGAATACACTAAGGTGTAAATGCCAATTGACTGGCTAACTGACTGACTGACTGACTGGTTGATTGATGTCATATACTCTCAGATACCTAGCCAAGCTGTTCCCCAAATCCATCATTCCATCGTCTCCCTCCAGGCATTTGCAAAGGCTGTCCCCTCTGCCTAGAATGAAGTGCTCTGTCAGAATGTTTTTTTCCTTCAAGGCACAGTTGAGACTCATCTTCTTCATGAAGCCTTCTGTGGTTCCTTACCCCACCTACCTGCCATTTGTTAATGTTCTCTCCCTCCTCAGATTACTTTGTCTTTATTTATTACTCTGTATGTGCCTGAAGTCAAGAAGACTTGAATTCAAATCCAGCCTTAGACACTTACTACCTGTGTGACTCTGAGTGAGTCACTTCACCCTGTTTGCCTCAGTTTCCTCATCTGTAAAATGAGCTGGAGAAGGAAATGGCGAACAACTTTGGTATCTTTGCCGAGAAGACACCAGATGAAATCAGAGAATCGGACATAATTGAAATGACCAAACAGGAAAGTAAAAACTAGATATAAACGTGGGATTTTCTCATTCTCCATTACAGTCGCTTCTCTAATACCTCACTGGGACCCAAGGTGATGGGGGTGGGGGGGAGGGCCCTCTGATAAAGGAGTGTTCCCTGCCAAGCTGGAAACACAACATAAGCACACTAATTAGGGCAGGGTTTGCTTTAATTCACCAAGGAGGCCAAATTTCCCATGGTGGTTGGCAACAGGCGCCAACACATACCCGGAGAGGAGCTCCAAAGAATAGGAATTAAAGTTGCTATGTGGGAAAGACACAAGAGAAAGATGAGACGGGCCCATTGCATGGAAGAGGAGACAAGGAACAGGAAGACAGGGTGCTCCGTGGATCTTCATACTGTCTGTTGGACACATACCCCATGGCAAACTTAAGGGAAGGTGTAAGAGGGGGAAAAACAACCTGGAATGAGTAAAACCTGGATGAGATGCTATCTGCACCCCTGAAAGGAGCATCCAGATTGATGAGCTCACAGAACCATTAGTGAATTAAAGTGAGGAAAAACATCCTTGTCGTAACTGCTGTTTCCAGAGAGAACAGGTTGTCTTGCAAGGTGCTGAGTTTCTCATCATTGGAGGTCATCAGGGACTAAATGACCAGGGTTGGTGTAAAAGGGACTCTTGTTCAGATACATACTGGACTTCATAGACACTGGGAGATCCCCCTGTCACATCTGAAATTCTGTGACTGGTCCCAGATTGGGGTGAAGAATGAGCAAACCGACATGGGAGGAAGGGAAAATCAGAGTCTGTTTCCAAGCCTAAGAAGCTGAATTTTTCAAGAAGCTTGACCAGGCTACAGAGGATTCCCTCTATGACTCAACTCAGCAGATCCACACAATGAGACCTACTTGGCACATGCTTGGGCACGAAGGCCCAGGAACCAACTTAATGCCATCCCTTGTTTTCTTTTGCTAGAATGCACAGGGAAATCATAGTCTGTTATAATAGGAAAATCTTCCTTTGTATTAATAAAATAGGCTCCTAATAGTCATCATTTAGGTTCGAGGACTATATAAGCCTTTAGCTTTTCAACAGTAATCTATTCTATATTTTCTCTGAAGTAAACGTGCGCTTTGGCAGATTGGAGATTTTCCCTTCACTAAAGGCCCTATTCAATTTCCATGTCCTTGGAGTGTTTTATCTGGGGATTATATAACTGTACCAAAACACAGCTGTTCCTGCTTTTCCTCCTTTATTTTTTCACATTAAAAAACTCCCACTATCAGCCAGTCCAATTAGTTGCTCACTCTCAAAAGACGGCTAGAGCCTTTCATCTTCTCGAAAATGGGGATCCGAGTGACAGGGTGTCATGGAAACTGTATCTGGGGTCATTTCCTGTTTCGATTGTTTAGCCACCAAAAAAAAAAAATCCATGCACACACACACACACACACACACACACACACACAGCCCTATCCCATGGAAATTAATGAATCTATGCATTGCCTTTTGAAGAACATATAACTAAATAAAAAAGGGAATTATCTGTTGGGTCCAAGTTTTTCCACCAACCTGGTGATATTTGGGAGATCCATGTACCAGATGTAGCCTCTTGTCAGTTCTATTCCCACAATTCATTTCTCAGGTATTGGTTTTGTCTCTCCAGACTGAGTAGGGGAAAAGGAAAGGGGGAAGAGGGGGCTTTCTTGGTTTAAAGCTTTATTTCTGTCAGTCTTATCTCTCCAGTGTCTCTATCCCACTCTTCCTTCCCTTCCATCGTGCCCTCTGGAATTCCAGTTCTGTTATTAACAAATCATCCTTCATATTAGACATGTGTCCTCTCCCTGGAAATTCCTTGGTATATCTTCTGTTGAAGGCTCCTTATACATCTTATCTTGTTCCTTCTCTCCCTCTATTAAAATACAAGTTCCATGAAAGCAAGGACCCAATACAAGCTAACTGACCATATCAATTAATCCATTCATCCAACCATCCATCCAGGTCACCTTGATATCTTCCTACCACCACGGCCCTACTTCTCTGGCACCAACATACCCATCCTCAATTCCAGTGTCCAAGCCATCGATCCCTGTGAAATTCATCTACTCTACTTGGAAGCCCCTAACCTAGGGTCAGCATAGTTGATTGGTAACTGACTACAAATCTACCATCATGGCCCACTAAAGCCCCCCAGGGGTGGGGAATAATAAATCCTTAATAAAAGGAGATGTTCTGTAAAACTTGGACTCTGTCAAAAGGCTGAACCCAAGGATCTAGAGAGCTACATGTGGCCTCAAGGCTGAAGGTTCCCCTCCCTACTTTTTAGACAGGGCTTTATATTCACATCTCATCCAACCACCTAGTCACCCCCTAGGCCACCTTTACAAAGGTCTGGCGTTGTCTGCATAGTTCCTCTATTTCCCAACTGTACTCCCATTTCCTTCTTTTGCTCTGGGCACTGACATTGAACCACTAGTACCACTGCATCTGGAAAGGTTGTGTCCATCACATACAGCTCATCCTCTTCCCTCCCCACCACCCCCAACCATCATGATTCCTCAGACAGAAATTCCCTTCTTAGCCACTGCTCCCCTATAAATGTTATCTTCCCCAACTGGAGTGACCCCTGGCAGATAGTAGGCACTGAGTAAACCCTTGTCCAACTGAATTGAATTCAACCTTCTTTATTTCCTTTTCCTCAAGGCCAAAATTGAAACTTTTTTTCACCTATATGCCACATCAGCCATAAGACTTCCTGTGTTTCTATGCAGGAAGGGTATATTCTCCCCTCCCCCCCACCAGTTTTATCTGCATGATTTTGATTTCTTAGAATTCATATTAACCATGGCTGGGGGCAGGGGTGAGGGGGTATGGGGAAGAGACAATGGATCACAGATTTCTATCAAGGAATCTCAGACATCCTCTACTCCAACTCTTTTTAAAGGTGAGAAAACTGAAGGTCAGAAAGTAAAATGACTTTTCCAAGGTAACACAGGTAGTAAGAAATGCAGGGCCATTGTAAGCTGAGAGCAAAATGACAGAGTAAATAGGGGACTAGGCACTAATCTAGGACAATCTAGGCTCAAGCAGCCCAGACACATACAGGCTGTATGACCCTGGACAAGTCACTGATTCTCCCAGTTGTAAATTGGCATTGATAGAAGGAGTTTCCTTACTGGGAGTTCCCAATAATTGAGGAAATCACAGATGTGGGCAAACAATGATAATAATCCTAATAGTTGGTCATTTTAATAATGCTTTAAAGTTGGAGAAGTATTTAATAAACATTGCCATCACTAGAGCTACACAACAATCAAGAGGGGTAGGGATTTGAGGTATTTTTGCCCCCATTTTACAGATAAGGAAGCAGAAACTGAGGACCAAGGTCATACAGCAGTTGAAAGGGTATTGGATTTGGAGCCAAGGGGCCTGGGTTCAAACCCTGACTCTGTTGCCTGGAGAGCTGGGCCCCAAAACCCTGAGTTCAAATACTGTCTCTAATAACACTTGTGTTTGTGACCTTGAAAAACTGACCTAACCTCTCTGGGCCCTAGTATGTTCATCTGTAAAATGATGGAGGTGAATCAGATGACAAGGAAGAAGCCATCTGGTCCAAACCCTTCAGTTTACAAGGAAACCAGGCAACCTGCAAGGCCCCACCCTATGCATACGTGGGACTTTGGATTTGGAGCTGAACTGGCCTTGGAGGTGCTTCACTTGAGCCACCTCATTTTCTAGAAGGGGATGTTGAAGTCCAGAGAGGTCCAGGGACTCCAAGACAGGTTTTAAACCCAGACCCTTTAGCCTTTACCCTGCCTTCCCCTCCATCATGCTGCCCCCCATTAATAACAGTCTGAAAGAGTATTTTTCTCCACCTTTTCTTGTGCAGTTCCTCCCCCCCCCCCAAAAAAGGAAAATCGATCATTAATAGAGAGACAAGTCTGATGTACGGTACTCAGAGATGCCAGGGAAGGACGATGTTTTAGAAGTGAGAGTCCTAGCTGTAATGGACTAACAATAAGCCCTCAGTGAGAAACAGAAACAGTGCCACATGGGCGATTGGGGAATGGAAACTGGCAGGAGGCTGGCCCTGGGGTTTCACCGGAATGGGGGCATCCTGGGGAAAGAAAGCCCATTCGTAGCAGCACAGGTTGGCATCTTTGGTAAATTTACAGTCTCAGCAAGTGTCCTGGGCCACGTTCAGAGATAAGACTTGAATCCGAGGCTGCCTCTGGAATCACTGCATCATAGTAGGTGGCACAGAGTGGGCCTAACACAAGTAGGTATTTAATCAATCTTTGCTTGTTGGTTACTAATGCAAGGTGGAATGATGCAGGGGCTAACTGTTTGGAATCAGAGAACCAGAGCTTATTACCTTGCTCTGCTCTTTACTCGTGGATTCTTGACCTTGGACAATTGACTTAATTTCCCTATTCCTCAGTTTCCTCACCTGCAAAAAGAGGGGGTTCCTATATTCAGTGCTGAAATAGGAGCTGGGGGCTTGAGTCTGAATCTCCCATTGGTCATTCCATCTCACTCCAGTCTATTCTATTAAAGGATTTATTAAATGTCTAGTATGGGCACCACAGGTTGGGCAGTGTAGACACAAAGACAAAAAAGGATCCCTGCCCTCAGGGAGTTTAAGTTCTGTTCTCTCCAGGAACCAAGCTTACCCCTAAGTTCTGGTCCCTTCCATAAATAATAATAATAATGATGATGATGATGATATGCTTAATAAAGTCTTATTGAACTCTATTCCCCCTCCCAATACCTGGATCTTAAAAATAAAAAAATAATGAGTCACTGATTTCCATTTGTAAATCATTTCTGTTTGAATTTTTTCCTCCACTGGATTCTAGGAATGCAAAAAAAAAAGTCAGTAACTCCCAGAAGGCTGATGGGGCGAGTCCCTGATTTAAGGACAAAGTATTTGTTGAGCAATCAATTCCTCAAAGTGTTTATATTCCATTTATCAAGGCTTTAAGCCTTAACATGACATAAAACCTGAGCAGTCACACATAGCCCTTTCTTGGAGTGGGATGGGAAGGCAGAGGGGAGGAAGGGAAGGAGTTGGGTAATGCTGAGGAAGGGGCCAGAGAGTAATTTCCTTACAGAAAAGGAGCTGCAATATTGAATGGACCGCTGAAGGCATCAACACGAAGATGTATAAATCATTTCAAAGAGGCAGTGAGCTGGGTGAAAATAAATCCGAGAATCCAGCTACCAAGGCGTTCAGGACCTCAGGTCATGATGAGTGAAGCTGGTTCTATCCCAAGAGAAACAGCACATGAAACAGAAAGTGGGGGAGGGGATTCTAGCTCATAGAGATGGTCTATTTCTATTCTGGGCATGATGAACTGAGAAAGTCTTTTTCTTTCTGAATTTCTCCCAGAATATAGAATGGTCAGGTTGCTAACAGCTTCATAGGTCAGACCTCGAAGATGCTCTAATCCAATCCTCTCACTTGACAGATGAGGAAACTGAGGCCCTGAGAGGTTAGCAAGACGTGCCAGGGATGCTTCATCCACGGCTCTTGTATCCCCAGTTTCTAGGAGAGTTCTTGGCACATAACACACCTTAACTTGTTGATCAACTAATTGATTGTAAGTCCATTGTCCCACAAGCTGAGCTAGAACTGAGGCCAGTCTGTGCTCAGAGACCCACTGCTCACACTTCTGGCCTCACAAGGTCTGCCAATTCTCCTCCCTTCCTTACAAAGAGAGCTTGAGTTGGTTAGAAGGGACTTGATGCTGAAGATGCCCACTCTCTTGCCAGCTGTCTGACTAGCTAACCATTTTATGGTTCCAACGGCTTTGGGTTGCAGTACTTGTGACTTGGGTTTAGTGGAGTCTCTCTTATTTGTCTGGCAAATGATAAAATAGAGTTCAGAGCTTGGGAACCCAAATACAGTGTTCTTAGATTCCAAAGGGGCCCACGAGTAAAGCTCTCCTAATGCCAAGGCCACTTGACACTCCACTGTCAAACATTTCTTTCTGGGACTTGGGTTTCTCTGTGGGCTGAGCTCAGGCAGACTCCAGCCTTTCCAAACTCAAAGGGCTGAGGCAGATTTCACTTGCATTGATGACTAGACCAGGAGTGAAATAGCACACGTGTCATTTTTTCATTTTTCCTCCTTTTCACAAATAAAAAAATATAACGAACCAAACCTTGCATTTGTGTAAAAGAATAACGATGTGGTAGGATCTTAGATTTACAACTAGAAGAGGTTCTAGAGGTCCTCTAGTCCAGCTTCCAGCAGGTGGGTACAGCAGATAGAGAGCTGGATCTGGCATCAGGAAGACCCGAGCTGAAATCTGACTTCAGACACTTAGCTGGGTGGTCCTGGGCAAGTCACTTAACTGTGTCTGCCTCAGTTTCCTCATCTATAAAATGAGCTGGAAAAGAAAATGGCAAATATGGCAAACCACTCCAGTATCTTTGTCAAGAGAACCCCACAAGGGGTCACTAAGCCGACCTTGGTTTAAATGCATACTCTGATACTTATTATCCATACAGCCAAGGCAAGCAACTCAACCCCTCTGATCCTCAGCATCCTCTCCAGGAGAATGGAGATTAATAATACCTAGGACATATGGCTGCTATGAGGCTCAATCCATGTATATATTAAGCACCTACTATTTGCTAGGATGGTAGAAATTGTGCTAAGCTCCAGTGAGAGAAACAACTAGGTAGCCCCGTAGATTTCGCAAGACTTGTAGACAATAAAGGGGCAAGTCACTGAATCCCTCAGCCTCAGTTTCCTCTCCTGTAAGATGGGGACAATAACTGCATCCAGCTCCCAAAGTTATCACGATGATCAAATGAGAGAGCTTACCTAAATTTAGTGTTTTAAAGGCCCATATAAAAGCTATCTCATACTAAATAACATTTGCGAGTGTTTTGTAAACTTCCAAACACTGTATAAATGTCAGTTATTCTTCCTTTCTCTTCCTCAAAATGTCAGTTTCTCCCCCACCCCCACCCCTAGTAAAGCAGATTGTGCTCAATATAAAGGGAATCTTCCAACTCGAGCTGCCCAGAGGTTGTTTGGGGAGGGAATGGATAGATGCTCTATCAATGGAGGCTGTCAATCCAAGGCTGGATGGCCATTGTTGGGTGCACTGTGGTGGGGGCACTTGTTCAGGTAAGGATAGCTAAGGCTGTCCAGTTTGGAAATTCTGGAATTCTGGGATGCCTCAAACCTCTAGAGTCACATTAACTTCCTGAAAATTCCATGGGGGTGCCACAACCAAGCCTCTTGTGCTAGCTTGTGCAGACAGCCAGGAGTGAGAGACCAGAGCAGGGCCAGACATGGGACTAATGAACAAGGGAAGAGAGAAAAAAAAGTCTACCTTCATCTTTGGGATGAAAGCCGCCATAAAATGGTGTTTTCTCTCTCAAAAAGCCAAGTAAATGAAATAATCAATAGCCAGTGGTCCATTACTCAATGACTCTTTTCACGAGAGAAAACAAAGGGAGGGGGGCAGCACTTGATGAAAACAGGCGCCCAAATAGGGCTGGATGTGAGCAAAGCTTTGAAACATAAATCCAGAGCCCAGGCTGGGTTAAAATGGCAGCCAAAGTCCCTTTAATCTTTAAAACACTCTCTTCCTCAGTGCCTTCTCGGGTCATTCAGGCAAAGCTTGGAAGGTTTTTGTATGATGACAACTTTTGTGGAAAATTCTAGTTCCAAGGAAACCAGTTTTACGTGGTTATTGCCTCTGAGGAAAAGTATGCAAATCAATTGACTGATCAGTCAGTGAGCATTTATTAGGCACCTACTATGTTCTGGGTGTTGTGCTAAGACTGGGGGGACACACACAAAAAAGGACAAACAGTTTCTGCCCTCAAGGAGATGACACTCTAGTGAGAGAGCCAACTCACACTCAAGTAGGTACCTGCACATACATATGTACAGAGATGATGGAAGGCAGCCACAGAGGCAAAGGGGCCAGCCTCTGGGACAAGGAACATCCCACCTGCCCAACGTGGGGGTTTAGCCGAATCTGGAAGGAAAGGAGATTCCAAGCAGTTCCTTCCAGCTCCAAATCTAGGCTTCTTGGGGCTATGTAAACTCTGGGTTACTGCTTATTCTGTAAACCTATTAAATCCTAATGGCTAGAAACACATGAACAGGATTGAAAGTAACATTCGCCCAGCACCTTATATGAGGAGAGTCAAGGTCAGAGAATTTAAAAGACTCACCCAAGGTCACATGGCTAGTTAGCAATAGAGGCTCTTCTGCTTCACTTAGGGCCTCACTGTTTCAGAGACCCTCTTTCTTCTCCTTATTTGCTTCATTATGATCAGAGCTCACAAGAAAGGCATGGTGGTGCAGTGGGGACAGAGCTGTCCGCCAGGTCAGGAAAGCCTGGGTTCAAATCCCATCCTCGGTTCTGGCTGGATTAGCCAGGCAAGGCACCCCAGCCAACTCTTTCAAACAAATAGTTGTTGTTTCTTCTACCAGTGAAATCACAGGCATATATGGAAAGATGCTCAGGTTAATCAGGGCTGGTGCTGCTGATCAAAAGGCACTCCATCACCTGTTTTCAATAATAGGAACTATGAATGGATAATTATTCAGTCAACAAACCTTCATTACCTAGTCACTAGACTGCCTGCAACCTGAGCCCTTCCCCCTCTAAGCCTGGAGCCTGTTTGCTGTACCTCTCCCAGGCCACTGCATCTCCTGCCTTGTGCTTCTGCTCTGGCTGCCCCTAGCCCCACCCCACCCCCCAACCTGGACTTCTCTTATCAAGTCCCCCTGGGGGCTTCCTCAGCTTCCCTCAATCCCACCTTCTATAGGAACCTTTCTGGGTGCCCCCACCCACCCAGTGCCATCTACTCTGACATTACCTTCTATTTATTCTACACGAATCTCATAGGTACCTAATTAGTCATACAATGTCTCCAGGAGAACATAAACTTCTGGAGGGCAGGAATTATAGTTGTGCCTTTCTTTATATCCGGAGTGCTTAATCCAAAACCTAGCACATAGTAGGAGCTTAATAAATGCTTAATGACACCTGGCAAACAGGCTCTGGGCCTTGCTGATAGTTCACAGCAATGAAGAATAAAAGTCCAGATCCATGCCCCCAAGTTTCAGATTTACCGCCTCTCTATTATCTTCTTTGGAAGCCAGGGGCCAAGTCGGGCAAAGAGGGGCAGATGTAGGGAAAAGTAAATGTGGGAGAGTCATGGGAGACAAGGGCAAGAGAAGGGAGAGAGGGAGAAGGACACATTCTGGGGTGAAGAGCTTCAGACTTTTGAGGGAGGTGGAAGTCCTGGGTCAAAAGGAGCCAATTCTGCCAGCTCAGGATCAGAGCAAAGGAATTCTCTCCCCGGACTCCCCACCCCCAGGGCTCCCTCCTTCTTCCATCAACAGCCCAGAACAAAGTCTCAGCATCAGCCACCTTCCCAGTAGGCAGATCAAGTGCCAGGGGTGGGGGAAGGCACACCCCTTTGTGTTGAAAATCACTTGGAAGATACAAGACAACTTAACAAGCTTTCAAGAAGAGGAAGGGCCATTGTGGGACAGTTGGCTGGCAGCCACTTGATCAGCTTCCACTAAGGACTGGGCAGGAATAAGTGAGCTGAGTTCTAAAGGACAGACTTCTCTCTTCAGTGTGAGGAAGAGCTCATAGATCCTGCCACAAAGAGACGGGGCAGAAAGAACCCTGGGGGCCAAGTCTCTGAAACAGCAGGGAGAAATTCCTGAAGGTTGGGTTACTGGCCCCTGGAGCACATTCCCCACTGCAGGATAGTGGGGCTCCTTCTCCAAAAGAAGTGGATGTCTGGTGGGTCTGCTTTCATTTTAAAGACCAACACCTTTCCTATGCAAAAAACCAAGAGGTTTTGTGTAAGAAACTGGGAACTTCCTGGATGGTCAGGGTGTTTGAAAAACAAACAAACGAATTTCATTTCACTTACCAAGGTAATAACAAAGCCGCTCTATTTATGTCTCCTGCATTTTCCCTGTGCCTTAATCTTTTAAAAAATTGATCCATTGTCATATATGGTTTCTTTTTAGAGGGGGAAGCGGTTTGTAGGGGTCCAGACCAGGGGCCAGAGATCCATTAGGTCAAAGCTATTTTGGCAATAATACGTGGACATTTCAGTGTCTAACGAAGTAAATGGTAATAGCTACAACCCACACAAACAAAACTACTTTAGGGCATCCTCAGTAACTATGGAGTCCTAGGATTAAACAGCTAGAGAACAACCAGAGAACCGGACCAACTCAAGGCATTTTCTTTCTTTAAAAAAAAGTGTTTTATTCATGCTTACCAAAAAACCTCCCCAAACATGTCACTGTCTAGTAACACCCCCACCTCCCAAGAAAATACCCCTTCCTTCTTGTTGAGCTACGTTGTTTCCAACTCCTTATGACCCCATTTAGGGTTTTCTTGGAAAAGATACTGGAACGGTTTGCTATTTCTTTTCCATCTCACTTTTTTTTATGGATGGGGAAACTGAGGCAAATAGGGTTAAGTGATTTGCTCAGGGTCACACAGCTAGTAAGGATCTGAGGCCAGACTCCATAAAGAGTCTTCCTGAGTACAGTTTAGCTCTGTACCAACATACAGGCCATGTATGCCAATGTATGTTCCATTCCATCTGTATGTCACATCTTCCTCTATGCAGAGGTGGAAGGAGGCAAGCTTCATCTTCTTTACTGAAGTCCTGGATGGTCATGGATTTACCCAAGAGCTCTAAAGTTCAAGGACTCTCCAAATGACTGGATGGCAGTGCCATATCATGCAATATGGCACTCACTTCTTGGCCACAGAAACTGACTTTGAGGTCCTGCTCTGCCCCTTCCTGCCTGGATAACCTTAAGTATATTGTGTCGATTTTCTGGAAGTCAGAAAATGAAGGGAATGGTGCCAGGTAAGCTTGGCTACTCCTTCAGAAAGTCAGTGCCTGATATACCATGACAGTCCCAGTCCCTTTCTCTAGGCATCCTTTAGTAAAGAAAGTAAAGTGTAAGCTCCGTAAGGTCAGGGACTCTTTGAAATTTGTCTTTCTTTCCCTAGCACCCAACACAATAGCTGGCATACAGTAAGAGCTTAATAAATGTTTGCTGAACAGAATGGATTCTGCCTCTGTCTTAGTAGTAAGATGTCACATTTTCAACAGAAATACCTTTGAGAAGAGAAATAAGTGACTGAGATTCTTTAAATGGCTGAAAAGGGAGAGAGGATGGGAACATCCCGGTGACTTCCACCATATGACCAAAGTCTAAAAGAAAGGAGCATTTCTTTTGGCTCCCAAACCAAGCAAGGGACACATATTCCCCTCAAAACTTTTGGGAAAACAAAAGTATTTCATGTCATTCACCCTTTCCCGAAGTCCCTGAGGGACATGGCCTCATACCAATTCCAGATCAGAAGCAAGTCCTCTGGACTATGGGAAGGCAATGCTGCCCTTAGGAGGAGAAATCATTCTTTTCTTTTTCTGGCACAACTGTAGGATCTGAAATCAGGAACAGAGTTGGAGGAGACATCAGAGACCATCTGATCCAAATCCCTCATTTCACAGATGCAGAACTGAAGCTCAGAGGAAAAGGTGACTTACCAAGGTCACACAATTCCCAGAGGACTTGACCTCAGATGTTCGGGTCTCTGAGGCCCACCTCCTATTCACTATTCCAAAATGCCCAAGGGCCAAACAACCCTTTAGCCACTTAGAGTTTGGTTCATTGGCAACAGAGAATGAAAACCTTTCCTACCTGGTTAAATTCTGGCTGGGTTCATATGAATTAATGGGTAACTGGCTGTGTGAGCCCAGGGCAGGTCACCTGAGATCTTTGACTGCACCCTCTCCCACTTTTCTTCATCTATAATATGGGAATGATAATGGCTGCCCTACTTACATCAGACAAGCATTTGAGAAACAGGGTGACCTGAGGAAAAGTGCACTGGAAGCACATTCCACCTGATTCTTCCTGCAATATCAAAAATCTCTCTGACACTCAGTTTGCAAATCTGTAAAATGGTTTATAATATCTTCTTCATAAGGGAATAGGTAGGATAATGTACATGATATATGTCATAATGTACATTATATATTACATGATATTTGTTAGCTATTAATACCTTTGAAAATGCCTATAGAGCTGGGCACAGTAACTCCTGTAGTTTCTGCATCTGAGAGGCTGAGGCTGGCAGAGAGATTGAGCTCAGGAATCCTGAGCTGCTGGGGGCTGAGCCAATTGAATGTCGGCACTTAACTTGGACACATACATACATACATACATACATACATACATACATGCTGTGTGTGTATTTTGAATTTTGAGCTCTGTGAGCTCATAAAGGATTTCAGAGGATCTCAGCAGAGGTCCTAGACAGCATGACTTTAAAGTGCTGCACAACTGAGTCAATTCTTATTCATATCATCAATCTTGTTCATGACACAGCACTCAGGCATAGCAGCAAGGGCTCTGGATTTAGAGTTTGAAGACCTGGGCTCAATTCCAGCTTTGCTTCTGTGCCTCAGTTTCCTTGTCTTAAAAGAGACAAGAAAACTTCTAGAACTTCCATCAGCATACAGGCTGATGGAAGGAAAGCATAAAGCAGAATAACTTTCTGGGCCTCAGTTTCCCCCTCTGAAAGATAAAGGGGTTGGACTAGTTCAGTAGTTGTCAGACTTTTTGGTCTCTTGACCCCTTTATACTCTTAAAAATGACTGAGAATGCTCTCAGTGGGTTATATTTATTAATAGTTACCCTATTAGAAATTAAGGCATTTTAGTAGTATTATGAAAGGGCAGGTAGGTGTTACAATGGATGGAGCTCCAGACTTTGAGTCCAGAAGACCTGAGTTCAAATTTGACCCCAGACACTTACTAGTTGTGTGACCTTGGGCAAGTCACTTAACCCTGTTTGCCTCAGTAACCTCATCTGTAAGATGAGCTGGACAAGAAAATGGGCAACTTCTCCAGTGACTCTGCCAAGAAAACCCCAAGTGGGGTCATGAAGGGTCAGACATGACTGAGCAATATAATTATGAAAATTGTTTTGATCTCTTGGGCCCCCTGAAAGGCTCTCAGAGCCCCCCAAGGGCTTCCTGGACCACAGTCTAGGAAGCACTGTTCTATGACTGCTTCAGGAAGTAATAGGTTCTCCCATTCATTGGAAGCCTTCAAGCAAAGACTGGATGGCCATTTGTTGGAAAGGTTGTAGAAGGAATTTTCATTCAGGTCAAGTTGGACAGAAAGATTCTTTAGTCCCTTTCAACTCTGAGATTCTGGGAATCTGGCAATTCTATCATCTCACTGCCCTGAAACTCTACTGAACAAACCAGTCATAAAGCAACAAGAAAACATCTGGGCCTCATAATCAAAACTATCTCCATCCACATCCTGCTTCTGATACATCCTGAGTAGGCTGCTGAGGGCATGCCACTTCATTCACACTGACCCAGGCAGCTCCTAGAGACCTTAGGTTGGAGACAGGGTGGGGAATCTGCTTTTAGAGAGGCAGGTTCCTCACCCAGAGTCCTTTCTATGGATGAAGTCATGGCAGTGGTAAAAACAAAACAAAGGTGCAAAAACCCCATTTGTCCACAAGAACAGGTTGCATGATTTTCATCAAGCACCGAAATATTTAATGCAATTATAGTAGAAAGATAAATGGAATCTACAGTCACTTTGAGTGAGGTCAGCAAAGCTGATGTTACAAATAGAAATACATAGCTATAGAGAGAGAGGAAGCCTGACAGGGCTGCGTTCGAGGCTCACCTCTGACCCTTTCTGGCTGTGTGACCTTGGTCAAGTCACCTAACTTCCCAGTGCTCTGGGGAACTCTCTAAGATGAAGCTGAAAGAGAAGGTGATTCCAGATTGGTATGGAGAGTTCCTCACCCAAAAGAGTTGGGGTTTTTTTATACCAATGAAATCACTAAGGAATTACAAATAAAGTAAATATTCCCAGACACGCTTAGTTTACATCTGTGATACACAAACTAGTCAGACATGGAACCATAACTTTTGTATTTAAAACTGGCAGGGACATTAAGAACATCTTTTTCAGGAATTCTTAGGCAGGGGTCCACAGACAGACAGACAGACAGACAGACACATACACACACACACACACGCGCACACACACTCACCCTCCAGAGGGGGCATCTTCGAACTCAGATGGGAAAAAAATACATCATTATTCCATCCTACTTTTCAGCTTTCTTTTCTTCCCTCATTAGAATGTAAGCTCCCCAAGGGCAGAGACCATGTTTTTGCTTCCTGGCTGAGCTTAAGACAGTGCTAGGCACATTACTATTCTTTATTCAGTCATGCCCCCCTCTTCCTGATCTTTTGCTCAGGTAATAAGATAATGGAATATTTTGCCATTTCCTTCTCCAACTCATTTGACAGATGAAGGAAACTTAAACAACCAGGGTTAAATGATTTGCCCAGGGTCACACAGCTAGTAAGTTTCTGAGGTCAAAGTTGAACTCAGGAAGATGAGTCTTCCGTACTCAAGGTCCAGCCTCCAGCACTGTATGAGTTGTGCTACCTAGCTTCCCTTGCAAGGTATATGGTAAGCACTTGAATGCTCTCTATGGTTGTCAATTTTATGCATTTAAAAACCTTATTATGAAAAGGGATTCATGAGCATAACCAAACTGACAAGGGGGTCCATGAAACAAAACAGGGAACAGCCCAGCTCTTACTTGAAAGATGTGGAAGTTAGCTTTCCCATTGTTCACTCCATTGGTTACAACCCTCCTATACAACCAGACTAATGTCCAATGTGAAATTTGCTTGAGAGGGAGAGAAACAGGAGGAGGAAGAGGAGAGAGAAGGCGGGGAATGAGGAAGAGGAAGGGAGAGAACGTGGGGGGGGAAGGGGAGAGGATGAGGGGGAGGGCGGCCTCAGCCACCCTGGGAAAATGCCTCTGGGCAGCCCCTTCCTGCGGAGAGCCCGCCCTAGTCCAACCCCTACCTGCGATAAGGAAAAGTTCTCTAAAGAAGAAATTAAGCGGATCGGCCGGCGCCGATGGGGCAGAGCTTAAAACCATCCCCTTCCCCAGCGGGGTGGGGGCCGCGGGGGAGGAGGAGGAGATGCAGCGCGGCGCTCGCTCAGTGCCCGGGCCAGTCAATCAGCGGCCGGAGCCGGGGACCAGCGAGCCGAGCTGCTCACCGAAACGCGGGAAGCCACCCCGAACCGCTACCCCTCCCCCAAAGCCCGGTCCAGATGCTGCGTCCCCTTCGCGTGGTCACATCTGTATAATAAGATGATAATCTGGACCTGGACGAGGGATCCCGCAGCCACGACTACTGCCGGAGGGTAATGGGTGGGTGTGGTAAGACAGAGAGAGACCGGGAGATCGAGGAAGGAACAGACCGAGAGACGGGGGAAGGGGAAGAGGGGGGAGACAGGGCACTGCGAGACAAACAGGAGACATAGAGCCAGGGAGGACAGATCCCTAGCCCTAGAGCCTGGACCACCGGCCTCTCGGGAGTCCCCAGGCACTCACTGAGGAGCAGGCTGGGTGGAGTTCCGCTGACTCCGGGTAGCTCTGGCCTGAGCTAGTTGGGGCTCCGGGGCAGGTTTCTCCCGGTGCTAGACCTTTCCTTCCCCTTCCTTCCTTTGGGACCATCAGAGGATCACAGAGTCAGAGTAGGGCTTCTTGAGCTGGGGTCCTCTGCCCTGGGATTTCAGGCTATCTGCAGATTTGTGGAGTGAGGAAATGGCTTTTCACCATGATTATTTTCCTCTGTAATTCTATTCATCTCTGTCCCTTCAAGAACATGGTTCCCAGGCTTTACCAGACGGCCACAGAGGGCAGAGACCCACACTTGTTAGTAAGAATCGCCTAAGTGCTATAAGCAAACCCAAGAAGTGTTTTAAAGTGGGAGGAACTTGGAATTTTGAGCCATTATAGACCCTAATTCCAATGCCAGCTCTGCCAGTCATGACCCACCTTTGTGACTTTGGCCTAGTCACTTATGCTCTCTGGGCCTCAGTTTCCTTCTCCTGTAGAGTGAGGGGATTCTTGGCCTCTCCAGGCCTTTCTAGCTCTGGATCTCTCATTTACCCCTTTTGTGCCTGGACCTTCTGGCCATCTAGTGAACTCTAGAACTCCCTTCTCTGAAAGTTTTACATGCATAAAATGGATTATATAGGATCACAAAGGAAACCTATTCTAATGAAGCAAAGACAGCATAATATTTTTCATACAAGGCCACTGACAAGTCCCCCTGATCTAAATTAATTCAGCCCTCTCATTTTAGAGGTCTCACAGGGTCCCCACCCTGTCACATTGGAGCTTGAAGCAGTGATGAAATAATGAGTCCTTGCTTCCCCCCAAAAGCAGGCACAAAGCAGACATCATACACCCACTCAGGGGTGTGACTGAAACCCACAAGTTTAAGAAGGGATGGTCTCTTCAATTCGGCAAAGCTTGTTGCATCCAGGTCTGTGCTAGGCACCAAGGCATGTAAGGTGATATGGAAGACATGTGCTTGGGTCCCTCTTGTGCAAAATAAATAAATAGTTCTCCTGGTCGGTCTAGTGTGCAGTGACGTACATAGGCAATGGGGACTCTGATGGGGTTCAGGCCGGGCTGCCTGGCAGTCCATCTGCCTATGTTGCTAGTGAACAGTGAGTATCTTCAGCCATTGAATATTTATTAAGTGATTTCTATGTCTCAGGCACTGTGCCAAGCACCAGGGATACAAAGAAAGGCAAAATAAAGTGGGAGGAGGGGAGGAATATCTTACATTCCAATGGGGAAGATTACATGCCAATAACTAGATACATACAGATACAGACACATTAGACAAAGGTAATCGGGAGGGGATGGGAAGGAGGGTCTCCTACAGAAGTTGAGATTGGAGCTGAGTCTTAAAGGAAGGCAGGAAAATGAAGAAAAATTGAGGCATGAGGGGAGTTAGAAACAGGAGACGGAGTGTCAGTTGAGGAACTGCAGAGACCAAGGATCTGAAGAGCTCATGAATCGGGGTAAAGTTTACACTTGATCCTGAGGGTAATGGGGAGTTACTGGACTGCACTGAGAGATGGTGTGATAACTGCCACACCTGTTTTTGGAGAAATCCCTTGGCAGCTGTGTGGAGGAAAAAGAATGGATTGGGGAGAGACTTGAGCAGGGAGACCAGGCAGCAGAAGGCTATTCTAATCGGCCAGGCAGGCGGTGATAAAAGCCTGAACTAGGCTTGGGAACAAAAGGGTTTGTGGACAAGAAATGGTATGAAAGTAGACGGGACTGGTTTTGCTGTGTGTGGTGATTGAGGAACTGACCATGACATGGAGGCTGCCGACGGGGTAACAGGATGATGGCACAGCCCTCAAAAGTTATCGAAAAGTTCAGAAGAGGGAAAGCCAGCTTCTGCTCTGGATTTGTTGAGTTAGAGATGCTTAGGAGGAATCCAGCTGAAAATGGCAGGTTTAATGACACATGACAAGTGGATGCCATCTGCATAGAGTGACAACTGAACACACTGGAGATCTTCAAATGAGATAATATAGACCAGAAAATGGAAGGGGCCCATGACAAAGCCTGGGGGACTCCAAGAGCTAGGAGATATGACCTGTTTGAAGATTCCACAAAAGAGCCTGAGAAAGAGAGGTCAGTCAGCCAGGAAGAGAGCCAGGAATGATGAGTGGCACAAAACCCAGAGAGGATCCAGGAAATGGTGATCCATCATGTCCAAAGCTACAGAAAGGTTAAGAAGGCAGAGGTCTAAGAAAAGGTAATCAGATTTGGCAACTGAGAAATAATTGATGAATGGACCCACCTCCAGCCAGGTTCTGAAATTAACTACAGTCTGTCCTAATATTACTCTCCAGTTACTAGGAGCTTCTCCTGCCCTTAAGTAGCATAAACAATTGGTGGTCTTTTTTCTATAATGAAAACCAGCCTGACCTCTTCTTAAAAGTCAAAGGGAGGCCCTTTGTAAAGTCCCCTCCTCCCAGTCTCTCAAATGAGAAATTATTTAGATCAAGTTTCTTGGAATTAGTTTCAGACCCAAAGCACATGAGAGAAAATGACCCACTTTTTTTCTATAAAACTAAGGTTTTTATCAAGGAACCAAGTTAGAGTGAAGAATCTCAACACAGTAAAGTCTGCATCCCATCAGCAAATGTTAATAAGCTGCAGATGAGGGCATGACTTTCCGCAGAGACAGAAGTCCACTGATTCCTTCACCCAACTTAATAATCTAAGAGATAGGCATTTTTTTAGAGATTTACTACAAACTCTACAAGGGTATACATTTCAACAGGTATGTCTAAAACACCTACTATATGTCAAGGCATTATGCTTGGGGTTCTTTCTTTTTCTTACATATTTTAATGTTGTTTTTTGCTTTTTACACTTTTGTTCGCTCACAGTAACCCACACCTCTACACTTACTGTAACAAATACAAGACACTTAGACATAGAAAGAAGAGCAATGTGTATTCTTCACCCGTAGCCCACCACCTCTGTACCAAAAAGAAGGAAATGTGCTTTATTTTCAGTCTTCAGAAAGAAAAATCCTTTGCTTCCTTCTGGAATTCCCCACCCTACTTATCACTGCCCTCTTTATTCCGTAGGGGTCCCACAGGGCTCTTCCAGGGTCCTTCTCTCTACTCCCTAGCCTACTTCCCTTGGTGATCTCATCAGCTCCCAAGGATCTAATCACCATTTATTTCTATGCAGAGGATTCTCAAATCTCCAACCTCTCAGCTGACCTCCAATCTGCCTTTCAGTCATCTCAAAATGGATGCCCAAACATGGTCAGCCTTCAGAGTTAGTGGCTGTTTCCTCACTGGAAGCCTCTTCTCCCTGTTTGCAGCTCCCTTCTAGTCACTGCATTCGGGGTTTCTGTTGTATCTATGAATATTTCCATTCGAGCAACAGGAGCCGGATGTAGGAGATGCTACCTGAGCTATGCTGGGAGGGAAGCTATGGATTCACGAAAGCTGGACTTCCTTTGATCAAATTAGATTAGATTTTATTTATTTTTTATACTCTACAAATCTAAATTTCTTCTGGCTTAAAAAGCATTAGACCTTCTTCCGTGTAGGTAAATGCACTCACAACACACATATGCAGAAAATGTAAATGAAACACACCTGGAAGGTATTTTTATTCTTGTCCAGAATTTTTAATAACTAAAAACTACAAATCATAACCACTGATTCCCCCCCACCCCTAATAATTTTCCTTCAACAAAGGTCAGTCTTTTAAACTCAAATATTCTTCTGGAAATGCTGAATGACGGTGAATCATGGAACGCCAGAAACTAAAGAACTAGGGGTGAAGGTCATGCAGAGGGCAATGGAGAAACCCACATAAGTTTGAGTAGATTATACTATATTAACCACAAAGAAGTATGTTGAAAAAAATAAGGCAGGGAATAAAGATGTCACCAGAGATTTATGACAGAGAAAGATGGAGTGGAACTATGTGTCAAGAATGAAGGCAGTCCCTGGGCTATATTTGTATACACTTGATGTCAAGATCGATCAGTCAATCAACAAACACTAATCTAGTATCTAATATATTCAAAGGATTGTGAAGGGCATTGGGAATACAATAATAACAATTATAATATAGCAATGGCTAACCTTTAGCTAGCATTTACTATGTATGGCACTATGCTAAGCACTTTACAGTTATTATCTCATTCGAGCATCCTAATAATTCTATGAGGCAGGTACTGTTATCATTCCTATTTTACAGATGAAGAAACTGAGGCAAATGAGGGTTAAGTGACTTGCCCAGGGTCACACAGCTAGAAAGTGTCTACAGCTGGGTTTGTACTCAGGTCTTCCTGACTCTAGGCTCAGCACCTAACTCTGTCCAATTGTCCCAAAGCCAAAAAGTGACTAAATGACTTCTCTCAAGGAGTTAACATTTGACTAAAAGGAAAAATCAAGACAATTAAAGGAGGACACAACCTATGGGGTGGATGCTCCATGAAGGATTTAGGGGAGGGCATTGGAACTGGCCATAGAATGACAGGTTCAGAACTAAGTGTGAACACTTAGGTCCATCAAGGTTCAGGAAATCTCCCAGAGTCACAAGGAGAGAGGGAAGGGATGGTTGGGTTGTCAGCTGCCTCAATGTGGTTGAAATCCTAGCTCCCTCTAAAATATTGAAACCTGCTCAAAGGGAAAGTCGATTTCAAAGTCTTCAAATGCTATTTGAGGGATAGCAAAGCACAAGTGTCCCACCCAATGCATTTTCTCTTCTCAGTCCTTTGAAGGACACAGCCTCAAGGGAGGAGGAAGAGGAGAATTTCTCTTAGCTCAGTAACTGGTGACTGAGGAGAACACACTGAGTTGGAAGGGAAGCATCAGACATGATTCATTTGGGTTCTCCCCTGGAATGTTCACTGTTTGATGGGAAGAGGAACAATCCAAAGGGCAAATAGGAAGTCCTGCCTCTGGCTCTTTTATTTCTCCCCCTAGATGGGGATGAGTGTTTTCTATTAACGAAAAGCCTGGAGCCAACAAATCCTAGTTTCAGATCAAATGTTCCTTCATCTTTTTAAGTTCCAACATCAGAGGGAGATGTTTCACAAAGAAATCCAGCCCCAGACAGACCCCAAGAATCTGAGGCTGAGAGGGGTCCATGCCCAGCTGAATGAGTGGACTTCGGAGCCCCAGCTAACAAAAGTCCTTTGGCAGGCTGCCTGCCAAGGTGGTCTAGGAACCATAGCCATTTCCCCACAGTACAGCAGTATTGCCTCCAATCCAGGCAGGATATGTGAGGGCCGTGGGGAGGGGCATCCTGGTACTTGCCAGAATCTTTTTAGTGCCAAAATTGTTATAGAGCTGAAGCACAAACCTTGCCCTAGCTGCCCTGCCCGGCTTCTACTTACCATTCTTTCCCATTCATTAGAGTGGAAGCTTCTTGAGGGCAGGGCCCAGTTCATTAGTTGTCTTTGTGTTCAAAGCCCTGGCACAGTGCCAGTCATAAAAGATGTCTTCAAGAAATGCTTGTTGGCTGACTGGTTGATTAAATGATCTCCTTCCAACCACACCTAATACTGTCCTCCATAACTGAGTCAGGGAACCCATTTGTATCATGAGAGGAAAACAAATGGAGTCAGATAGAGCACTGGAGTTGGAATCAGGAAGTTCTGGATTCCAATCCTGCCTCAGGAAATTATTTGCTGGATGATCATGAACAATCATGTATTCTCTTTGAACCTCAGTTTCCCTGTTTGTAAAGTGGGAATGATAAGGTCTATGGTCCCTGTCTTACGGAGTCATTATGAGGCTCAGATGAAATCATCTAAAATATTACTTTGAAAACTTCAATGCATTCTATAAACATTTATTCTTGGCTCAGTTGTGTCCAATTCTTCATAGCCCCATTTAACACATGCTTGGCAGAGATCCTGGAGGGGTTTACCATTTCCTTTTCCAGCTCATTTTACAGATGAGAAAACTGAGGCAAACAGGGTAAAGTGACTTGCCCAGGGTCACACAGCTAGTAAGCGTCTGGGGCCAGATTTGAAGATGAGTCTTCCTGACTTCAGGCCTGGTGCTCTGTTAGGACCTAGATGCCCTAAGAACATTAGTTATTATTATTTAGATGAAGAGGAAACCCATCCCTTTCATCATGGCTCATTGGAGTTTCTGGTACTGTATCAGCAAGCACCCCAGCACACCCAGGGTGGCTGCTAGCACAGGTTCTTAGATCTGCTTTTCTAAAGGAAAGCAACTCAAAATGGGTTAACAATCTTACTTTAATCAAACATATCATATACCTAGCTGAGGGGGAAAAGTCGACGCCCTGAACTTCAGAGAATACAAACAGAAG
>CM053584.1:11673973-11709039 GCA_028627135.1 Pseudochirops cupreus
GCCACAGGCTCCACGTGACCACATTCAGCCTATTAGGGAACAGAGTATACTTTGAAATATCCAAGGGTCCTCAGAGTCACGTAGCCACTTTAGCAAAGGGCCTAGGGGCAGGGAAGATCTTCAGATTCCCATAACAGGTACTTATTACCACTCTCTCTCCACCCTGCAGGAAAGATAATTGGCTCAACAGAATCTGCAGACCATGAAAATCACGGAAACATGGCTTATGGAGCAACGGCAAGGGGAAGGGAAGGGAAGGGAAATGTGGTGAGAGAATGATCTTAGAGTTGGCAGGGATCTTAGAAAGAGAGTGAGACCAATTCCTTCATTTTAGATATGGGGAAACTGAGGCCCAGAGAGAGAGAAGTGGCTAATTCAGGGTCATGTAGGTAGTAGGAAGCTGAGCTGGGGTGCAAACCCATGTCATTCCCCTGGCCTCCAAATCCAGACCTCTCTCCATCCCACCACTGACCTTATAACAATGCAGGAAGGTTCCCATGTTTCAAGGTGATGAACTTTGGAAATACAGCTGATTCATAGAGACTGTAGGTGATATGCCCCTTTACCAGCTAAAGAGAAAGCCCCAGACACCCCCAAATGGGCTTCTAGATTCAAGACTCCAAACTCCAACCTGGGCACACCCACCCACCCAAATGGCTACTTTGCCATCAGGGAAATGGCTTCTCATGGGCAGGTGAACTGATTCTAGAATTAGTTCAGTCTCAGAGGCTCCATCGCCTAAAATGTAATAGAGAAATTAAATAAAGTGTAGAGACAAAGGGAGGGAAAGTTGATAGCAAAGTGGTCAAGAGCAAAATCTCAGCCGTACTGCTTACAAGTGACCCAAGGAATTCCTAAAACAAAACAAACAAAATCAGAACCAAAACTCTAACCCGAGAGTGAGCCACGCCCCCTCTGAGTCTGGTTTTCTCTTCCCTGAAGGACCCATTGGTCAATCAGCAAACAATTATTAAGTGTTTAGTATATACCAGGGGCAGTTAGGTGGCAAATTAGATAGAGTACCCAGACTAAAGTCAGGAAGATGGGTCTTGCTGAGCTCAAATTTGGCTATGGGACCATGGGCAAGTCACTTAATCCCGTCTGCCTCAGTTTCCTCATCTGTAAAATGAGCTGCAGAAGGAAATGGCCAACCACTCCAGTATCTCTGCCAAGAAAACCCCAAATGGCATCACAAAGGGTCAGATATGACCAAAACAACTGAACAACAACAAGAACAACATATAGCAGACAAGGAGTTAATCTCTAGGAATACAAAGAATGAGACAAAACAAATCCCCATCCCTACCTTTAAGGAGCTTGCAGTGGCATGTGTTGAATGCAATGGCTCTCAATGACTATTCCATGTCATTCTAGGTCCTCAAATCTACCTCTTCTCTCTCAGCTGCCAAAGTCATCTTCCTAAAGCCCATGTCTGACCATGTCACCCTGCTGTGGTGCAGGGACGCCTTCCAGCTTTAGCTTTCTGTGAGGCTTCTGGGAAACACCTTTTCACTCCCTGATCAGGACCTTTGGGACTTTTGGCTCACTCCGGTGATATAGTCTTGCAAATCTCCACCCAGGTGAGAGGTATTCAGAAGAACACAGAAACAATGGGCTCTAGAGCCCTGGAGATGGTCTGGCTTCCAGCATTCTCTAGGTCACTGACCTTAAAATGCAGTTTCTTGAAGAGAGTTTTTTCCTCATCTGTAAAATGAGAGGGCCAGACTAGATGATCTGCATGGTGCCTTCCAGGAATAAACTTATGATCCTCTAATTGCTCAGTTGTTTTTCAGTCTTGTCTGACTCTTTGTGATCCCAGTTGAGGTCTTCTTGGCAAAGATACTTGTGTGGTTTGCCATTATTTTACAGATGAGGAAACTGAGGCAAACAGGGTTAAGTGACTTGCCCAGCGTCACACAGCTAGTGTCTGAGGCAAGATTTGAACTCAGGAAATTGAGTTTTCCTGACTCCAGGGACATCATTCTATCCACTGCCCCACCTAGCTGCCCTACATAAATGTTAGCTATTATCACGATTTGAATTACAATTCAAAATGGCAAAGTATATGGGAGAGACTTGAGTAAAGCAGCTACCACAATTTAAGGAGGGGAAACATTACATCTTTCCGACTTCGGGAGTCAGAGCCGAGTTACTAGACTTGGCCCATGAAGGATGATGGGTAAGATCTCAATAAGAAAGAGAGAGGGTTAGAAGAGAATGCATTCCAGGCACCATGACAAACATAATTCTACTCTCCCTACTCAGATCCATTCTCCACTCAGTGGCCAAGATGATTTTTCTCAGACCTAGGCCTAACAATGTTGCCTTCCTGTTCAATAAGCTCCAGTGTTCCCTATTACCTCCAAGATCAAATGAATTCAAACTCCTCCCGATGTGATTTAAGACATTGTCTAACCAGACCCCTTCCTGCCTTTCTAGTCTTCACATGCACACGCTTTACAATTCAGCTCTACCAACCTTTCATTGTTTGGTCCCAACACTATTTATCCCCTGCCCATACCTTTGCATTGGCTCATCCCTCTTGCTCTGGATGCTCTGCTCTGTCCCCCCTCTACCTTTACACTTTCCTGGCTTCTTCAAGAGCCAGCTCAAAGTCTACCTTCTGCAGGAGATCTCCCCCAGTCCTGGCAGCTGCTAGTCTCTTCCCTTTCAGAGGGCCACACAGCGGGGAGTGTCCGCATCAAAGAAGGAGCCATGCTCTATGACCAAAGCAGAATCGAAATAGCTCAAAAGAAAGTCAAGATGTGCAAATGTAGAGAATTTAGAACAAATGTTCACATTATCTGTTTGTGCCTGACCTGTAGGAGAGCATTCTGAGCTCAGATTGGTTTGATCTGCCAGTCGGACACACAGTAACTTGACTGTAATATAGTGATGTCATTTTGGTCCTCCACCAGAACAAAGGAGAGCAAACAACCGTCTTATCCACATATAGGTATTTTATAGCCATTTCTTCCAGGTGAGTATAAAGCTCTTGAGGGCCAAGAATGGTTTTTGACTTTCTTCAAATCTCCAGTGCTTAGAACAGTATCTAGAACCTAGGATAGATGCTTATTGACTGAGGTAGTTGTCTTCCAAAGATGAAATGGGCAGGTTTTGGAGACAGTGGTTCCCTCTATATTGGAGGTCTCCCAGCAAAGAAGTCTCTTAGCCCAACCTCCTCATGGCAGAAACTGAGACCTACCAAGTTAAGTGACTGGCCCAAGGTCCCATGGTTAGGAAGTGACAGATCTGGGATTTGATCCCCAGACTTTCTGACACCAAGTCTAACACTATCCACTATACCACACTGTCTCATAGGTTGGATGAAAGACTGTCAGATGTGTTGTAAAAAAGGACTGTTTTTCAGTTATGGGGTGGGCTAGATGGCTTTCCAACTCTGAAGTTGTCTGATTCTATTGTCCCTACCTAACGTGAGAGGTCATTGAAACTGATCTTGGCTCACACCACTGGAATCAGGGAGACAGCTGCCATCGACTAGTCCAGATGCCTCTATTTGCCCATCTTAGTGGGTGGGCCCTCGGCCGGAGGGAGGGGAGGGAGCTGGTAAATCAAACCAGAAAGCACATCTCCAGCAGGAGTCTAGTCCACACACCCCGTGGAGGAGCTGCCCATCCAGGCTGAGCCTGGTGCCTGGGGCATATTCAGCTGCTGGGCTGGGTTAAAGTCAGACTTTATGTAAATAGAGTAAATAAAAACAGATGGAGTTATGCCCCCATAGCAGCACAGCACAGAATCAAAGCCAGAAGGCAGAGGAGGTGGGGAAATATTTTTTTTAAGATCAAAAATGGGCAAAACAAAGCACCAGAAATTGGCTTTTAGAAAGTCTGAGAGTGCTGAGAAGGGCCCAGAAACTGACTCGGTCTCTTTTCCACGTCTGACTCCTCAATGTTCCACACGATAGTTAGCGGGAAAGTTTTCCAACTGAACACGACTCAAAACGCGCCATCGATTCGCATCGGTGAGCGCGAAACCTCTTTCTGGGTTCCAATAGTCTTCATTCCTCGAACATTTAAAGCGACTCGTTTCCAGCAGCAACGTGCGCGCTCACAGAGGACTAGCCTTGCTTCCACGGTACTCTGCTCTTGCCCGCCTTACTTTATTTTTCTAAGATTAAGCAGCCGGGAGAGACCTTTAAGTATCACCTCGTCTGAACCACTTCTTGAAAATAGAAAACCACACACACAGGTCTGAAGCAAAGACCTGCCTCAGATTCTTGCTCTTCAACCTTGGGTAAGTCACACATCCCCTCTTAGCCTTGGTTTCCTGTTCTGTCACATGGGGAGACTAGTAACAACCACTTTACAGGGTTGGTGGGAGGACCAGATAAGATAATGTGAAGTGTTTTGCAAACCGTGAAGTCCAGTATAAATGCTGGACTTTCTTCCCAGTGTTATTATTGTTCTCTTTCATTGGGACATCCCCTGTAACCAATAGACAAGCAACCACATCTGATGGGATATGCAACATTTTCCACCCATGTTACCCCACCTCTCTGCTCTACCACCTTTCCTACCTTTCCTACCTTTTAGCATTGCTTTCAATTACATTCATAAAGCAATCTTGTACATAATTATCTTGCTTCTATTTTTCTTTACTCTGGCACTCTTCATTCACAAACTTTCTAGGTTTCTTTGGAATCTTCATATTTGTCCTTCCTTCTTGTACAAGAATCCACTTGGTTCCCACATCACAATCGGTGCAGTGTTCCCCAATTGACAGGCACCCATGCTATTTCTTTCTTTCTTTTTTTTTAAGGTCTACTCAGCTTTTTAATTTAAAGTTCTGAGTTCCAAATTCTATCCCTCCCACCTTTCTCTTCCCCTTCCCTGAGATGGTAAGCAATCAGATAAAGGTTATAAATGTGCGATTATGTAAAGCATTTCCATATTAGTCATTTTGTTCCAAGAAGACTCAGATAAAAGAAAAAAATGAAAAGAAAGCCTGGAAAAATATCATGCTTCTGTCCGCATTCAATCAATGTCAGTTATCCTCTGGAGGTGGACAGTGTACTTGCTTCATCATCAGTCTTTTGGGATCATCTTAGATCATTGTATTGCTGAGAATAGCTAAATCATTCACAATTCTCCATTGTACAATGTTGCTGTTACTGTGTACAGTGTTCTCCTGGTTCTGCTCACTTCACTTTGCTTCAGTTCGTGTAAATCTTTCCAGGTTTTTCTTCAACCATCCTGCTTGTCATTACTTATAGCACAATAATATTCCATTACGACCATACAATCATAGGTGGATTGTTTAGTCATTCCCCGGTGGATGGGTATCCCTTTGATTTCCAATTCTTAGCCACCAAAACAGGAGCTTCTAGGAATATTTTTGTAAAAATAGGTCCCTTTCTCTCTTTTTACATGTTTTTAAGATGTAGACCTAGGGGTGGTATTGCTGGGTCAAAGGGAACCAAGCTATTTCCAATTCATCAATCAAGTATTTATTATGCAAACATGGTGCTAAAGGCTAGAGATACAAAGAAATGCAAAAAACAGTCCCTGCCCTCAAGGAACTCATAGTCTAATGAGGAAGAAGACAACATGTAAATAAGTAAATTACATACAAAGAAGATATATACAGAGTATGTCTGTGTACATGTGGATATATGTACATGTATGTATATAAACATGCATTTATGTCTTAATGTGTATACATGTATTTGCATTTATGTGTGTTGCACACGTGTGTAAATGTGTGTGGTATATGTATATGTGTGTGTACACACAGAGACACACACATACGTATGTTTTGCTGCCACAAAGATCTTTATTGTGAATATTTTGATCTATAAGGAACCCTTCTTCCTGTCATTAACCTTGTTGAGGTTAGCAGGAGAGGCAGGCCAGCATACTTCGTGGCACCAAGGCCTTCAAATCCAGAAGACCTCAACTTGAATCCCACAGCACAGGGTGCTAGCTGTGTGACCCTGAGCTTACCAATCTGAGCTGCCATCTGCTCTTCTGTAAGAGGGAGATAATAACGGTATCTACCTCCTGGGTGTTGTGCTGAAAACCCACCAGAGATGCTGTATGTAAAGGCCTTGGAGAACCTTATAATTTCAGCTCTTTTTCTCAACTCCACCCTGTGCAGGATGAGGAAATTCTATCCTAGAGACGTTGGGACTTATTCAGGTTCACACAAATAGTAAAAAACAAAAACAAAACTAAACAAAAAAACAACCCCAAGCTATGGCATGATATGAACCCCAGTCCCAGCACAGCTGTGGGATTAGAGGCGGCATGGGGCAATGTGGAGAGCCCTGGCAGCTCAGGAGGAAGGACACAGATTCAAATCTTGCCTCACTATGGGGAAAGTCAATTGGCCTCCATGGCTCTGGGTTTCCTCACCTTTAAAATCCGGGTTTGGACTAGATGGCCTCTGAGACCTCTGTCTGCCCTAGAGTTATGATCCCAAGAACACTGTTTGCAGTCACTCCTCTTTCCACGTGGAGTTAGGTCAGGCTGATCAAGCTATGACACCTTCTTTACTGCTATTGTCTATATGGGGCATTATCTTCTTCATCTACTGAGGTAAGGGGAGGGGGAGGGGCAGGAGAGGCCCAAGTTAACCTGCATCCTCCTGGCCTCAGTTTGTGTGGTTCCCTTACTTAGCATGTGCCTTATCAGCTCTACCACAGCTGAAATTAGTCCAAATGTCTTGATGACATATTGGGATTTTCTCCTGTTAATAACTCCTGCCTCCTGCCTCCTGCCTCCTGCCTCCAGCCTGTGACTGGCAGGGTTCTCCCAGCCCACAGTAAGTGATTCGGGACAGACAGGCAGCTCATTATCTCCCCATCCACCTTGCTGCTGCTACTGCGGCAATGCACTGGCAACTTTTATCTGCCAGGGACAGCTGCGTTCCCAGTGTTTGAAGTGAAATGTCACTGTGGGCTAATGCAACCCGACGTACATCACTAATGATGTCTCCCACACTTTGAAGAAACAACTCAAAAGCCTAATTAAAAATTCAGATTCTTTCTCCCTGACTTGCCAGTTTCCAACTGCCTTTCCTTCTACCAGGAACTCCCAATAGCTTTTTGAAATCCTCCATGAAATCCAAGTAGGCCAAACACAGAGAGAGCAGAGCCCCCATCCAAGAGAATAGCCCCGACCCTGGACTTTGACAACCTCAAAAAAAAAAAAACTGTGATGGTTGGAATCAATTCAAGAGAAAATCATGTAAAAACAGAGATTTTACTCTCCTGGTCTGCCTTCAAAAACGTCAGTAATGTACACTATTTCCAGGGACATACCGAAAGTCCCTTTATCCCATTATCTACCTGCCTCTTATCATATTGACTTGTGGAAACTTTTCAAATTGGATTCATGCTGGAATCAGTACAGCCTAGATAACTATGGAAAAATCTGGAAAGAGAAAGAGGAGGAGTCTGGGGTAGAAGGCAAATGCCTTGGAATTAAACATAAAGAGAACTAGGTGAAAAGGTAGTCTGCTCAGTCCACAGTGGATTACTGAATACAAACTGATAGGATCAGAATCACAAATCAAAAGATTAGGGAACATAAACTTTAAGATGCACAATCTCACTGATACACAAAGAGATTCAAAGTAAAGTAGTGCTGATACACTGTTACTACTAATAGTTAAGGTATACTGATATACTGATACATAAATGTATTTGTATGTGGTGGTGATACAATGGAATACAAGAAACCCGGATCCCTTTGAGCCAGCAATACCACCACTAACCCTAACCCTAAATGCCCAATCAAAAATGATTAAAAGCTCAGTGCTCCAGGAATGAACGGAGAAATGGACATACTCATACATCACTGATAGAATTGCAAACCTGCATAATATTTTTTTTCATACTGAAATCTGATAGTATAAAATAAAATTTATAAAAATAATCATGCTCTTTAACCTAGCAATTCCATTGTTGGAAATATAGCCTGGAAGTGTTAACAAAGGCAAAAAAAAAAAAGTCATCCACTTTAAAGATATTCACTCAGCATTATTCATAATTGCAAAGAATTATAATGTCTCAAAATCAAAGAATGATTAAATAAATTGTGATACCTTCATGTAATTGAATGCTATAATGCTATCAGGAACATAGATTTAGAAGCCAGCTCTGTTGTGGGGGGCCATCTAGCCCAGCGTTGTCATTTTACAGATGAGGAAAGGAGACATCTTGAACTTAAATAACTTGGTCAATGACATACAGATGGTAAGCCTTAGGAAGAATTTGAACCTATGTCCTCTGACCAGAACCAGTACTCTTTCATTTACCACTCTCTCTCCCTTTGAGATAATGACCTAGAAAGACTCTAAAGAGTTCTGGAAAAACCGTTCTCTTATGAACTAATACTAAAAATATGGAGAAAAAGCAAAACAACCCAAAGTATATACACTGACTATGACCCTGTTGGCAGCTAAGTGGCTGGGTTAAGGACCTGAATTCAAATCCTGCCTCAAACACTTACTAGCTGTGTGACCCTGGGCAAGTCACTTAACCCAATTTGTCTTCGTTTTCTCATCTGTAAAATGAAAAGGAAATGACAAAGCATTCTGGTATCTTTGCTAAGAAGACCTCAAATGGGGTCAGGAAGATTAGGGCAGGATTGAAACAACTGAACAAGAATGTCAACTATACTGATAATAATAGTCATCTATATATATATATTTTGATTTAGTTACAGAGTAAAAAAAAATATAGAACTTCTCAATGGTAGGGCAGTGGAGGATTTGGAGTCAGGAAGTTTTGAGTTTGAATCCTTCCTCAGAGACATGCTGGCTATGTGAACCTGGACAAGTCACTGAGCCACTGAGCCTCTGTTTCCTCATCTGTCAAATGAAGCATAATAGCACCTCTTTCCCAAAACTGTTGTGAGGACAAAGTGAGTTAAACTAGGTAAAGCACTTTGCAAACCTGAAAGTGCTACCCAAGTATTACCTATTGATCTCATGACTATTATTAATCACAACAATATGAATATGAGTCTCCCGTAGGAAATATGAAATCTCTCATTCTATAATCACTGACTAGAGGAAGGAAAATGTGGGCAGCCTTAAAATCAAATCCGAAAGAGAATCATGTTTAAAACAATTAGTATTTTTCCTGCAACAATTTTCCAAAATAAAATTAAATAAACAAATAAGCAAGGTGGCCCCACCCACCCAAAGTTTTCATTAGGAAATCAACTTCTGCTGCTCCCAAGATGCAAGCACATACAGATACGATGCTGGACAGACAAGCATTAGAGAATGTCTCGGCATGTAAACAGTGGTACAGGAATCAAAGTAATGGGACCCCGGTTCAAATCCTGCCCCTCCCACTAGCTTTAGCAGGTCCCTTCCCTCTGGGTCTTTCTTTCCTCGTGTATAAAATAAAGGGCTTAAATTCTATGACCTGCCAGTTCTAAATGAATAACCTTAAATAAGTCCTTCTTTATGAACCATTTTAAAAGGTCATATTTTTTTAAATACTTAAAAAACCCAATTTAGTCATTCAGGTTGAATCTCAAAACAGAGAGCAGTAAGTTCAAACTGGGTTTTTAGAAAATACAACATTGAGTTCTGGCGGAGCTTTCCTTTCTTCAATGATTTCCTAAGGAAATGGTTTCAAAATATGCCACCTCCCCACCCCCCCTCCAACACAAATGATGCCAGGATGGGCCCTTCTGCACCCAATCCACTTGAAGGCCAAGAGCTAGAAAATTCTAAGGCATGGCACAGAAAAGGTAAATTGTGTCAACCTGCTTTTCTATGTTTTTTTTAAACCCTCTTCTTGGAACAAGGTAGCTCCTGTACCCTGATAGAACAATGTGGTTGGCATCAGAGAAGGCAAACAGAAAAGGGGCTGAGTGTGAAGGCACAGGAAAGTAGTAAAGAGAGCAGGGGCCCTTTAGATCTGGGGCAGAGGCAGGATTGTAGCTCATTGTAGCACATGAGTAAAGTCAATCCCATGTGATAAAAAACAAAAAAAATTAGTAGTCTGGGGAAAAATAGCTGAGCCATGTAGCCCCTCAAAATAGCAGATTTTTCATGGTGATGGCTGGTGGCAGGTCAGAGCACAGACCCAGCTGAGCTACTGTGGGCAGGCTGCCCTTTTCAAATCTATATACTTCAGGATCTCACTTCTTTTTGTAGGGAGGTAGAGAGCAGTGGGTACAGAAAACACACGGTCAGGTATAAGGACTTGGTGAGTTGGTTTTGCTTAGCTGTTTTTCTTTGTTACAAGGCAAAGCTCATTTGGGGGGTGGGGTGGGATGGGGCATATCCAAAAATTAATAGGATGTGAAAACTACAAGTAGCAATGAAACTTTTTAAAATATTTATTTTTGATATTTTAAGCTTTAATTAAATATTTCCCAACTGTATGTAAAAACATTATAACATTTTAAAAGCTATTTAATATTTTATTTTCTCCAATTACATATAAAAACAATTTTAAACATTGGATTTTTAAAAATTTTGAGTTCCAAATTCTCTTCCCCCTCATTAAGAAGGCAAACAATTTGATATGGGTTATACGTGTGTAGTCACAGCAATGATACTTCTAACAATTAAAATAATTCATATACTTGGAACACTGTAGTCACTAAAATGAGATCCATGATTGTTTAAGAGAATTTGGCTTTACTATCCACACAGGAAAAAATAAGTGGATGAAAAATAACTTTTGTCCACGGTCTATTAGAATATCTATTTTGAACAAAAATTGTTACTCCATAATAAACAGTGCTAAGAACTGAATAGGAAGAAGAGCAGGCATCTGGGAAATTGTGAAGTGTTTTTACTAATCCCAAGCTCCTCTCTAAAACCAAAGCCCATCTTTTCCACATGAATATTCTTTCAGCAAAGCTTTGTAGCTTGAATCATGGGCTCCCATAGTCCACGGACTGTTTGCTAGTTATGGACTTGATTTGACCTTGATCCCTGATGGGTAGGGAAACCGTAACTAAAGCCCAGATTTCTATAGATTCGTTGAATCTTAAGAATTGAAAGTGCCTTAAAGGACCATAGAACCATACAGTCCAACCTCTGTCCAAAGAGAACATTTCCTCCTAATATTTCCTCCAAGCTTGGAATGACTCTCTGTCTCCCTAGTCAGATAAGTGCACCTAGGACAGCTCTTTGTAGAAGTGGCTCCTTCCATCAAGCCTAGATTGATCTTTCTGGAACCTTCACTCCATTACTCTTTGATCTCTCTCTCTCTCTCTCTCTCTCTCTTTCTGTCTGTCTGTCTGTCTCTCTCTCTCTCTCTCTCTCTCTCTCCCCTCCCCCTCCCTTTCTCTTTTCACTGACTGTCCCCCATGCTTGGAATTCTCCCTCTCCTTATTTCTGCCTTTTGCTTTCCTTAACTTATTTCAAGTTCTAGCTGAAGTCCCACCTTCTGAAAGAAGTCTTTCCTGATGCCCCTTAACCCTCATGCCTTCCCTCTCAGATAATCTCTACTAAATCCTGTACATATCTTGCATGTACACAACCACTTGCCTGTTGCCTCCCACTCTGAATTTTTAGCTCATAATGGTCATGGAAATAATATTTTTTTCTTTTCTTTGTATCCCCCAGGGGTTTAGCATGGTGCCTGACCTACAGAAGGCACTTAATAAATGTTCATTGACTGACTATCTTTTTTTCCTCCCTCTGATGGCAACATCAGAAAGGAGAGATAGTTTTTATCAATGAAAAGTACATTAGAGAAGGCAGAGCACCACCTGCCCTGCCTTTGCAGCCTAAGGACCACTGGGACTTGCCATCTGCCCTGTACTTAAACCCCCAACATGTGTCCTCTTCTCTAATTAGAATGTAAATTCTCTGACGTCAAGGACCCCATTGATTTTGTGTCTGGATTGCCAGTACTCACAACAGTGCTGGGCAATATAATTGCTGTTCCTTAAGTCTTCTCGTCTTGTTCGGTTTTTGTTTTTTTTGTTTGTTTGTTTTTTGTTTTTTTATCATTCATTCCTTCCCTCACTTACTCCAGCAGTCCAAGTCAGGACAAGAACAAACGTGGCACGAGTGAAAAATCCCATTTTGCATCATTATCATCACCACAGTCATGATATCTGTTAAAGTTCCACAATGTTGTAAGCCAAGAGATAGACGACAGACTTATCCTTCAATGGGTTTACAACCCACCTGGGAAGTGTAGGATCAGAGCAGTTCAGAGTTGAAAGAGACTTGGCAGCAACTTAGTTCCACTCACAGCTGACCATGAATCCTCTCTACAACAGACCAGAAATGTGGTCATCCAGCATTGGCTTGAATGACCAACCTTCTGTGTCTGGAGGGGATCCATCTACTTTGGGATAGTTAAGAGCAGGATTCTGTGCAACCCAGGTCCTAGCAGTCCAAACACCAATGTTCCTTCCTCTCCTATGCCATGCTGCTCGCCATCATGGCCTTCAAGTCTTCTGCCCCTTTGTAGTCAGCAACTTATAGAACCATCATTGTTTGTGTATTCTCCCAGAGGGAGTGTGGTAGATTCCAAATCGTCCCAGGTTGTTACCTGAAAATTTCTGATGATGATACAAGGATAGAGTCAATTGCAAGAAATGAAATATGGCTTCAACTCAGTGAGCATAGCGTGGTTACAATGTACCGGGCACACAGGGAAAGAAAGACAGTGCTAAGAATAGTCCCTGCTCACTCTCTTTTGTTCTAGGCTCATGATTCAGGATGAGTTGGTACCCTGGAGGCCATCTAGCCCAATCATCTCATTTTTACAGATGAAGAAACTGAGACCCAAAGAGGTTGGGTAACTTGCCCATGGCCAACCCAGGGAGCAGAGTTGGAAGAACAGGGATTTGGAGTCCTAAACTGGACCGCTGATGTCCCTAAGTTAATGACCTTGTTTTGGTAAATAAGCATCCTTAGACCAGAAAGAAAAAGCACCAAATTTAGAGTCAGGAGACTTCACTTAGAGCCCAGGACTCTTCTAGGAACTTGTTATGCACCTTGAACAAGCCAATTCCTGGGTCTGGGTTTCTTTCTAAAATGAAAGATGGCACCACATGACCTCTCAACCTTTTGTTCCCTTTCAGCTTGAACATTCTACCAGTCCACCACCATGAGTGATGACAATTCCCACTTCAGTGTAAGATGTGTTTCCAGGACTCCTACATTACAATCTCACTTTTTTTTTGTTATTTAGCATGGAAAAGTGACAATTAAACCTCTTGGCTGTTAAGGAACAAAGGGGGTACAACATAGAGGCAATTTCTACAACTCCTCTAGCAAAACTCAATGTTAACTCTAGCTGATTCTATAGGGGGCAGCACCATCTTCCCCTAAAAAAATGCCTCCTTCCCTCAACTTCAAACATGGCTGGCATAGTCAGGTTATATAAGTACAGGACTCCAGGCTAGTAGGGATAGGCATCACTAGATGTGGGGCCAGGGATGAGCACAGAAGAGAGGAATAGGAATCCTTAAAAAAAAAAAGTGGTATATAAAGCTATTAAGACAAACCATTTCAATGTTTTGTTTTGTTTTTCCTTGGGTTCATTTCCACAATGCTCAACTCAAAATTGTTCCACTCATGAACAATTTGATTCTAGCCCCCTTGGGAGCTTCCATTTCACAGGAATTGAGGGTTTTTTTTAATGCCAAGTATTCTGGATTCATATGACGATAACCATAGTTCTTATAAATGCCAATGGAGACTGTTGCTAAAATCTATCCTCTTTGGTCCAAGACAGAAAAAAATCTTAAAGATTGATATAAATCTTATCTTAGGAGAGGGGGTGGTGTCATACCCCATACCACATAGAGGCTGTGTACTGAGCCCAGTCTAACAATGTTGCCCTGAATATCTGGGCTACTGGGTTACCTGTGTTCCAGAAACTCACCAGCAATGAGCTTAGACTGTTCTGTCATGGCCAGTGGGGTTTATGATGGTAGAGAGAATAGCTAAGAAGGCCAGATTATACTCCTCACAAGAATTACATAAGTTAAAGTGACCTATTCCCTGTTCCTCATATATAGCATCCCATCTCCCCTCTCCCGGTCTTTGCACAGGCTGGGCTCCAGACCTGACATGCCTTCCCTCCTTGCTCTTATCATCAATCACTGTTGCCCTTCCAGCTGCTCAGCTCAAAGAGACAGCACCAATTGTTCCATGAGGCCTTTCCTTCTTCTCCCCAGCTGTTGGTGCTTCATCCTAAAATCAGTATGCATTCATTTTACATTTCCTTATGCAATCAATCAATAATGCTAGGGATACAAAAGCAAAAGGCAGTTCATCTCCCCTGATAGAACAGCAACTCCCAAGAGGAGAGAGAATTTTATTTTTGCCTCTGTATGCCTGATACCCTTGACCCACATGGCTGTGTAATCCTAGGCTCTGTGCTCTAACCTACTCTCTAAAAACAGAAGTTGCAGGGCAGTCCCCAACCTTCACTGGTGGGGTAGTTTCCTCATCCCATGATATTCCAGGTCTAGTTCCTATCTCTATTCTGGCACAGTGCCAAACTTGAGAGGCATTACTTGGGAAATGCTTGCTGATTGACTTTTCCATAGGTCTAATCTCCAAGACTTGAGTATAAGCTCATTCTGGGCAGGACCACTCCTTCTGGTGGCACCTAGCATGGTATGAGAGTTAGAAGGAGCCCTAGAGATCCTCTAGCCTGGGCCCCTCATTTTAGGGAAGAAGAAGCTAAAGCTCCCAGGGAAGGGCCTTGCCTGCAGTTGCTACTCGACATCTTGACCTGGATGTATGGTAGGCACATCCCAAGTGGAACTTATTAACCTTCCCTCAAATGCTTCCCTACTTCCAGACATCTTTTTTACTGTGAAGGACAACACTAACCTCCTAGCCACCCAGACCATCCTCAACTGCTCCCTCTTACTCCCCACAGCCAATCCAAGATCCATTACTCTTCCATGCCATCTCCTCTCCTTGAATGCCACTACCCAGCACCGTGGTTCAGGGGCTCAGCACCTTAAGCCTCTGTTATGGCAACAGCCTGCTGGTGGCTTGGCCAGCCACAAAATTCTCCCCATTCCAGTCCATTCTCCACTCAGCTGTCAAAGTGATCTTCCCAAGTGCAGGTCTGACCATGTCACAAAGTCATGGCCCCCTCTCCCCAAGGCACATTCACTTAATAAGTTGTAGCAGCCTCCAATAAATCTAATTTGCTAACAAGTCAAGACATCACCCCATGAAGCCACTAGTTCTCTTAGAAAACCAAGGACCAACAACAACAATGGCCCCTTATAACTTCCAAGATCAATTATAAAATTCCTCTGTTTGTCTCTTTTACAATCCTTCATAATTTGCCCTCTCTTCCCACCCCCACCACTACACCCACTTGTCTTCCCACCCCCACCACTACACCCACTTGTCTACTCTTCATACACCATACACCCCTCCACACACACACACAAACCCCTCCTCTCCCTCTCTGTCTCTCTCTGTCTCTCTCTTTCTCTCTCTCCTTCTCTGTCTCTCTCTGTCTCTGTCTCTGTCTCTCTCTCTCTCTCTCTCTCCCTCCCTCCCTCTTTCTGTCTTTGATATACCTCCAACAAGATAATCCATCTTTTGCCTCGGAGTAGTTTTTCTGACATTCTCCTGTGCCTGGAATGCTCTCCCTCCTCATCTCTGACTTCATTGACTTCCTTCAGGTTCCAGTTAAAATTCCACTGTCTACCCAGAGGTTGGCAAGCATGCCCTCTGGCCTCACTTTTTGTGTGGTCTGTGAGCTAAGAATGGTTTTTACAGTAAAGGTCCATTCTTAGCTCCTAGACTGTACCAGAACAGGCAGGAGGGCTCAGTAGCCCTAGCAGGGCTTAGTTCACTGACCCCTGGGTTGACCCCAAGGGCCACCTCTCCCAATCCTTCTTAATTCTAGCATCTTCCTTCCATCGATTATCTCCAATTTATCTTGTGTGTAGCTTGTTTGCTTGTCTCCCCCATTAGACTGCAAATTCCTTGAGAACAGGAAATACCTTCTCTTTCTGCACACAGTAGGTACTTAATAAATGCTTACTGAATGACTAACAAAGCTAATGAGTGCAGTGATCAGGCTGGGCTTTGAAGCCGGGGGCCTCTGACACCATATTCACTCCTCACCACACTCTACCTCAACAAGCCCAAGCCTGCTCATCCCAGCCACCACCAAAGCTTCTCAACACAGTGCTAGGCAGAGAACTAAGGCCAAATTTATATCACTCTTTGACTAATTAATCATTTTATTGAGTGAAAAGAAATGAATAAAAAGGATTTCCTGACCATTTACCATGCACTGGACACTACTATGTGCAGGGGCTACAAAAAAAAGCTGGTCAGAACCTTGCACTATTTGTTGGATTGCACTAATTAATTTTTCATGAGACACAATCCCAGCTTCAATAGTTACTAGCTGTGGGACCCTGGGTAAGTCATCTTACCTCTGAGTTTTCTTGAATGTGAAAGAAGATTGGACTGGAATTTTAGAATGCCATTACTGGAAGGGCCATCAGTGGCCATCTCCTCAAACTACCCCTTTTCCCCCCAGAAAAGGAATGCTTTCTATAACCTACCTTTCTGTTTAGTTGCGTCTGACTCTCCATGACCCCATTTGGGGTCTTCTTGACAAAGATACCAGAGTGGTTTGCCATTTCCTTCCCCAGTTCATTTTACATATGAGGAAACTGAGGTAAACAAGGTTAAGTGACTTACCCAGAGTGATACTGCTAGTGTCTGATGCAAATTGGAACTCATGACTATGAGTCTTCCTGACTCCGGGCCCAGTGCTTTATGCACTATGGTGCCACCTAGCTGCCCTCCTAGTTGGGGTCAACCAGGATTTGCCTAAAGGGCACACACAAGAGGTGGTGGTCCTGGAGCAGCTCTTTCCCCTTTCCAAGAGCTCTTTGGGTTCCATGATGTCCAAGGTCTCTTCCAGTTCAATGATTCAAGGTCCATCTTGTTTCTCTAAGGAGATCACAAGCTCCTTGAAGGCAACAACTATAACTCTGGCTTCTCGCTAAGCCTGCAGAGTGCCAGAGATAGTCCCTTGCATGCAGCAGGTGTTTACTAAATATTAAAGACATTGAATGAATGAAGAGGCAGCTCTAGGTCTCAGTGCCATGTAGAGTAAGTGAATCATGCTGGTGCCGTCCCCCAGAGGTTACCTTCAACTGCTCTGTACAGAACTTGTTTATAGAGAATTATTTTTGAATTTGTCTATTTCATTAGCTTGTAAGTTCCCAGAGGACAAAAGCTGGTTTTTGCCTTTCCTTCTATCTCTGGCAGGGCCTATTACAGTGCCCACAGGGTACATTTGCTGTTGATGAGGTTATTTAGCATTTTTCAGTTGTGTCAACTGGTTTTCTTAGCAAAGATTTAACTCATTTTACTGATGGGGAAACTGAGGCAAACTGGGCAAAGTGACTTGCCCAGGATCATACAGCTAGTAAGCATCTGAGGTTGGATATGAGCTCAGGTCTTCCTAACTCCAGGCTTCCTGCCTTGCCTAGCTGCACACAGGGTGCATAGTAAATGTAATGCCTGTGGACTTGTCTCCAAAGAAGAGAGAGAGAGATGAGAAGGCATGACCATGCCCCATTCCTTTGCAGCAGAGGAGATTCCACAAAAAGGGAACATTACATGTAATATCAGATATTTTTCCATTTATTGATCAAGTTTTCCTGAATTTCTAATCTTTTTTGTTGCTGTTGTTTAATTCTTTATTAAAGAGATGGATCTCTGGGAGGAGGGAGAGGAAGGGACACAGGAGGAAACTAGATAATGCAAGACAAAAGATATCATTTCTAAACATTTGAATTGAATACATGCTTGTTGGTTGGCTGACTGCGAGATTATCAAAGACCAGAAAGAAACCGTAGAGAGATCATCCATTCTCAGTCACCTATTTAATAAGGAAACTGAGGCCCAAAGGTGATTGCCCATGGCCACTCCTTTCTAGATCTCTGGTTTGGGGTTTGATGTTCCTGAGAGTTTGGGAGGACCTCCCTCTCCCCCACCTCCCCTGGCCTGGAAGGGAGACTAGGATGAGGTTTTTGGCTTTATCCCCCAGCCTATCATTAGACAATGTCTCTGCTACCTAAGCAGCTCCACTCAATGACAGCTTCCTCAGGTCAATGGAGATGGAGAAGAGCAATTCATTTCAAAGAATTTTGTTTCCAACTCTTTTCCTAAACAGGGAATGCAATGAACACCTAAGCCTCATTATGAAAACCTAGATCTAAAATCTCATGGAAAACGGCTTCTCCAGCTGTCTACCTCCATTATCGAGCATGAGGAACACATCCTAAGAAAGCATGGTATGGAGAGAGGCCTGGTTTTTGTTTTCCTAAAACCAGTCCCTCTCAATGGTCTAACTTCGTTATGGGCGCCCTTAACCTTCCTCTGCTGCTGCTCCAAACACTGCAGAAAAAAAAAGCCTGGCCTATGGGGGGTGGGGCAGTTTTGTTTGGGAAATTTTTAATTACAATATTTAAAATTCCAAATTTGATCAAGGACTAGTTCAGCAGCAAAAGCTGTTTAAAATGCAAATTGACTTCAAAGGAAACTGATAACATAAAGTTTGGTAAAAGCCCCACAAGATCTTCCCAATGCCAAGATGATGTCTATCAAGAAACAAGGCCAGCCCTCCTAGCTTTACCAAACTATCCCCCTGAAACACGGCACCTAAAAAGCCAGAGGAGATTCCATCCATAGGCATCCATATCAGACGAATCATAAGCAAGTCACAGTCAGGTCCTGGGCAAACCAGCCTTCTAGGGGTTTTCACAAAGCTCCACAATGTAAGTAACCAAAGCCATGTACAAATTCCCCTATGAGGGGGGAGAGGAATGCCAGCATTCAAACTGGCATGAGCCAAGAGAAAAGTACTTGTCTCCCAAATACCCTGGGAAGGAAGCAAGTGGCCTACCTACCCGAAAGCCCAGAGACGTCTCACAAATAAAGCAGAGGGAGCCACTCCAGGACAAAGGCCAAGCCCCAGGAGGCCAGTTACCACAAAGACTTCCCAAATGTGCTAGAATGAAGCCAGTTTGGAAGAGATAAAAAGCCATTTGGACCCAGACCCTATGGATTTTTTTTAAGGGTCTCCTTTTCAGTGGCAAAGGCTTTTAAAACTACATTTGCTTCTGATCCCTACCTGAATTACAATGTGTCGGGATCTGATTTCACCTTTTGTCTGCCGAGGAGTGAGAAGTGCCCCGCTGCAGTCAACTTCTCAGGAGACAAGCCCCAGCCAGCCAAGGGGAGTAGCCAGCAGCCCCCACATCAGCAGGGGCCCCATCCTGTCAGGTGTAAGGGCTTGCAAATCACCAGCTTCAGGATCTGGGGGTATTGTTATGGGGGACACTGTTGTGCAGGAAGACCGGCTGGTTCTTTGGCCTGAAATATTTTCCACCCAAATATTTATTTTACACAACAGGTCTTTTTTCCCCGTTTTTAAACTCGCTTCCTCAGAAAATTCCTTCATACCCAAGAACTTGGCCTGTCCCCGGCCAAAATCAAAACGGTGCCTTGGCGTAGAAAATGAAAACCGATTCTGAATCAGAAAGACCTGCATCCCGGCTCTGCCAACTGTTAGACAAAAACAGGAGACTTGGGAATGGGCTCACTGGCTATTTATTCAGTTCTGCATATGCTGGGCTTTGCAAAGCCAGCCAAATTTACCTTTTTTCAACCTTCTCTTCACTTTTGGCATTCTTCCTCCACTCCCCCTAGAAAAAGTAAACCTCACTTGTCTTTGATTCAAGTTTAAAAGTCTGAAAATTGGCCTCAAGAAATGTGCTCTCCCCAAGGGGTGGAGAGAGAAAGGGAGGAGAAATCCTGTGGAAACCTGAGTCCCCAAATGATTCCAAACATCTCTCCCAGTGGGAGGTGCAGGCAAGAAATGAAATCAGAGACCTCCACCTGGGAGAGGTGCATTCCAGTAAACTCAGCCTGCCTCGGAAGGGCCCATTATTATTCTTAATGCTATGATTATTATCATTAATAACACATTACAGAACGGGCTGCACGGTATCCGACGGTTTGCAGCTAAAATGAATGTGAGCTTTCCCCCATTAACTCCGACTGGGCCTCCCTCGCTAAGTACAAGAAAATAACCTCACCGTAAGAGACACCTCCCTAGGTTCGATAACGATCTCGCAACTGGATTAGACTCATTATCTACTTCGAAGCCACCGCCGCCACCATCACCATCATCAACAAACACGAGCAATTAGTCTGCAAGGTCCTCTTCCTCTCCTGAGTCAGAGGGAAGGAGGTCAACAGTCTGGGGTGAGTGAATCGGTCCTCACTCCGCCCAAAATACCCAAACAAAAACAAAACCCAAGTCACATCCCACACCCCGAGCTCAGCCCGCAGCTAGCCGAGGAAAGACTACATCCCAGCCCACAAGAGCCTCCAGAGTGTCCCGGGCAAGGGATTAGCACAGCCCCCAGCTCGTTCACTGATAGGGGGCTGGAAGACAGAAGTGCAGAAAGCAGCTGCCCCCATCACTTCCCAGCACACCTCTCTGGGCATTCTCCCAAATCCCAGGCAATCTTGCCCCCAGAGATCAGAGTGCCAGGAGTGTTAGCGGGGTGGAGAGCGTGGGGGCCAATGGGGCCTCCAGAGGGGAGAAAGGAAGGGGGGTCAGGCTGCCCCCGGGTCGAGAAGACAAAGAAGAACTCGGAGTTTGCAGGAGAGAGTGAATGGGGAGTAACTTTGCAGGGAGTTGGAGAGAGGGGTAACGAGAAGGGGGTGAGGAGCAAGGAGAGAAGTGTGCACGGCAAGGAGGGCTGTGCGAGGGGCAGAGAGGGCTTAGTTCGAAGAAGGCTGGAGAGTTGGGGCGTGCTGTAGGAGGGGGCGGGCAAGCTGCCTACCTGCATGGTGACGACCCCCAGCTCCTCGGCGGCTAGCCTCCGCATCTGGCTGGCCAGCACTTGCGCTTCATCCAGGATGGAGAAGTCGGCGTCGGCCGCGCCGCCCAGCCGCCACAGCAGGGCCAGGCAGAGCAGCCAGAGCGGCGGCGGCGGCCCCCGGCCCCGGCCCCGGGCTCGGCCCCCGGCCCCGGCCCCGGTCCCGGAGGGCGCACCGCGGCCCCGTCCCGGGCAGCAGCAGCAGCAGCAGCGGCCACGGGCGGCCAGCCGAGACGTCGCCGCCGCCTCCTCCTCGATCCGGGGCTCCCCGCCGGCCCCCGGGGCCATGCTGGGCTGCCTCCCCCGGCTCAAGGCTCCCGCTTCGGGAACGGAGCGGACGTGGGCTGGGTAGGGGAGCGGAGGGGACGCCCCGCTCCCGCTCGGCTCTCTCACTCCGCACTCCCCGCGAAACTTTGTGCGGGCCACTTCCCGGCGCCCGCCGAGGGCTGCCGGGAGCCGGGCGGCCACGGAGCGAGCCCGGCTACGGGGCGGGAGGCTCGGCGGCCGGCATCGCGCGGGCTCCGGAACGCCAGGGCGCGGGGGCTGGGGTGCGCAGGCTCGGAGAGCTGGCCGCCCGGGGCCGGGGCTGCGCGGGGCCCCGGTGCTGCCTGCTAGCCCGTCCGATCGGCCGGGTGTCCGTCGGGCCGAGGCGGCGGCCGCTACGGCGTCTTCCTGCCCGCAGCTCAGCGGCAGAGCCCCGGCGCAGCGAGGAGCCCCCGGTGGCGGCGGTGGCGAGGGGCGGACTGAGGGGACGGCCCCGGAGGAGGGGCGGCGGCGGGCTGCGAGCTGGCCCGAGGGAGATCGAGGGGAGGAGGGAAGTCACGGCGGCGGCTGGAGAAGGAAAAGGGGGAGGAGAAAAAAAGGGAAAGGAAGAGGAGGGCGGGGGCGGAGGCGGGGGCTGGGGAGCCCGCGGCCGGGGGAAAGGGAGGTGTCTGGTGCCACCCAGCTGCACTCGGGCTCGGTGCACTTCCAAACTCTGCGAGCGCGGCCCGGGTTTATGCCGAGAGACCGGGGGGTGGAGGGGGGGGAGGCGGGGAGGGGAGACAGACAGAGGCAGAGAGACAGGGACACAAAGACAGAGACACAGAGAGACGGAGACACAGAGACAGAGAGACACACAGAGAGAGACAGACAGACAGAGACACTGAGAGAGACACAGAGAGAAAGGGACACAGAGACAAAGAGACAGAGGACACAGAGAGAAAGAGAGGGAGAGAAAGAGAGAGAGAGACAGACAGACAGACAGACAGTCACGGGGAAATTCTCCCCATTCACTTGACTCCCCATCCCTCCCCATCCCCTCCTTTTCTGTCTCCCTGAAACAGCAGCAGCGATCCCGGGAGAATCAGAGTCCCTCTCTGATAGGAAACGTGTAGGCCCTTGTCCAGGGTCCCACACCAGGATTGAGCCTCAAGGTGCCCTCCAGCTTCATCTCATTCCTCTGCCCCCAGCAAACAAGAGCTGAGCCCAGTCAGGTGCTGTCCTAGCCACGATTCCTAGACTCGATTTCTGGTACCTTTCCCTTACTGGGGCCCAAGGGAAGGGAGAGTTATGTGTTGAGTATGGGGGGGATTCGGAAGGAAAAAGAACAGTCACTCATACTTTGACTTTCCCCGATCTTTTAATCTAGGTTCCCTTCTAATTGCCTAATCTAGGTTGTTCTCTTTGGAAAAAGAGTCATGTTGGCCAAATGGTTAGAGAGTTCAAGTCCTTCTGCCTCCGATACTGTCTCTGTGACCCAGAACAAGTCTTCGAACCTTTCGGTAGCAGAAAAGGGGCTAATTTTCCTCGGCTACAGAGAATTTCCTCTCATTGGAGTTGCCTATCTCAAGGTAATCTTAGGGACCAGTCTTGATCCCTCTGGAAATCAGCAGCAGCACTACCTGGTTTTGTGCAGCCTGTATATTAATGGAATCAATCAATAAATGCTTAATGCCTTAATGCCTGTCTGAGCTGAAAGGATTGGTGTCTGTCCTGTCCTGCCTACCCACTGAAATGTAGGCCAGACCTGGCTTCATTCGGTAAGAGATGGGAATTCCAATGGAGACCCAGTGCTCTCGGAGGCATGAGCCTGACTCTCTGGTCCAGAAGGGCATTCCCCACACTTTACATCGCTCCAAGTGGCCTTGCCATTGTGTAGACCAGCCCAGCCTTTGATAACCCAGCTGCCAAGGCAAGTTTTCCTGGAACAGACCAATAAAAATGGTTGAGTTCTAAATGTCCTCACTGCTAGGAGAGGCCATCTACTCTCCCTTGAGAATAAAGTAGTAACAAAAAAAGTGACAAAGAAAAAAAAACCAAATGAGTGATTTGAAAAGAGTGTTTTTACACACACACACACACACACACACACACACACACACACACAAATAATATTTCGTTCTGTTTTTTACTGGGCCTTGTATTGGCATAGCCAGCTTCCAGTAGGATACTTCCCTTGCCAATGCAGGTCTGCACTGACTTTGCAACTTTGAGCCTTCAGAGTGTTGATGGTAGTCATTAAAAGATTGACCACCCACCTATGGCCACACAAACAGTAGGCAGGCAGGACTCTAACCCAGGATTTTCTGGAAAGGAGGTTTTGTCATTCTACCACACTTGTTGACATGATGATGTTGATGCATGTAACAAAATGTTCCTCTCAGACCACAGGACATCTCAAATGAGCCGAAGATGCACATCTCCACCTGCTGCTCTAGAATTTTTTATAAAGATTCTAGAGATTTGAGAAACAGTAGTAATAGTTTAGAAACTTATTTCTGTGCCCCATTGCATCAATCAACAAAGATTTATTCAGTTTCTGTAACGTGACACATAATGAGAAAACACTGGGAAAAAAACCCTGATGTTGGTAAAGATTGAAGGCAAAAGGAGAAGGAGACCACAGAGGTTGAGGTGGAGAGATAACATTATGGAAGCAACAAATATGAGCTTGGACAGAGAGATGGTGGAGGATAGAAAGGCCTGGTGTGCTATGGTCCTCGGGATCAAGGAGAGTCAGACAGGACTGAGGAACAACGCACCAGACCCAGGACAGGCTCAAGGGATTTACTCCGTGCGCAAAAGCATCTTTGATCTCAATGTGGGTGGCCCATCTAGTGAACCCCTGATGGCCAGCTTGTCTTGTGTCCATGTCCTACAATAAGTTTGCTGCAGAGATTCTGTCAATGTTATCCTGACCAATGAAACCCTCCAACTGTTCACCTGCAATACTTTGTTCTCAGCATCTGCCCAGAGCTTCTTCTCTTCCTAGCACAATTACTAGATAATAGCTCTTGCTCTTCTTCGTAATTCCTTGTTGGTTAAATGGTGGAACCTGTGTATAGTACTCATTTTTACCTTTTCTTTGACAATTGTATTTCATGCTTTGCTGACATATAGCAAAAATGATACTACATGAGTCCTGAAATGATGGAGCATTGCTTTTAGGAGAAGATTGACACTAGGCAAAGAGTTTCATAATGTTCCAAAGTCAATCCAGCCTGCTCTCTTCTTGAGAAACTTGGAGGTCATCTCCAGTCATCCTGATGAATAGCTGGCCACTGGACCCAGATGGTTCTGGAGGAGAAAGTGAGGCTGGTGACCTTGCACAGCCCTCCCTCACTTACATCAAAGTCAACTGCAAAGCATGTCATCATTTCCCTGATGTTACGGTCCTTTTCAAGAATGAAGGACAAACCTCACAACAAGTGTCCACCTGCATTCCCTGTCTTAGATACACATGTTATGCAAACACTCTTTGGAGTCTCCATAAAAATGCACACTGAAATCTGGGCAATAGTCATTACTCATTCACTTGATCTCTCCTTTGTGATGGCCAAGTCAAACTTCTTTGAGTAATTATGGATCTCTTGCTCTGTGATATTCTGAGGTTTTATGCAATCAGCACAATGTCATCTGCCAAAAGGAGCATATGGTGAACCTCACCGTCCACCGGGAATCCCTTTTCAATTTGGACTCGGCACTGTATTCTCCCCATCGAAGTGACTAGTGCCTTTGGCCAGTATGTGTCTCCCCATTCTACTCACCCGGTGTTTGTTATCAGTGGGTCATTGAACTGAATTATTTCTGTTCTTATATCCTCCAAGGAAATATGGGTGATTTTGATGCAAGAGTGTTCCAGAGGCCCTTTGTCAGATAAAAGCCTGTAAGGTAGTTTTTGTTCTAACAAATCAGTGCTTTCTTGTAACCAACAAATAAGTGCACCGTGCAATCTTATATTGTCTATACTTGAACTGGTTGATTATCACTTGTGAAAGCACCTTGTTCACTACTAGTGTCCTCATCAAAAATGCCCTCATTTTATGTATAGATTAACACAAAGATTTCGTACAAAGCAAGAACAAATATATGGCTAGAAAGTGACTGGCGTTCTCTTGGCCACCTTTTTTCAGTATAAATAATGTTATCTGAGGTTTGCCCCCCCCCCTCAGTCCTCCATGCTTTTAATCTTTCCCCTTACCCTGTATTTCAGTTCTTAAGGTTCTCCCTACTATGTGGTTTCCAATATGGATCTCTGCTCTATATTCTTGGTCTACTCTCTCTGCCTTCCACATCTTTGTTTTCTTTTGTATCATTTCTACCATTCTATCTCCAGAAGCACTTAGGGGACTGTGACATCAGGATACAAGTTTTGATGTTCCCTTATCCTTGATGGGGGAAGTAGTTTTTTCAAATAGTTTTTGCAAATCTTTTCCACTTTTCTTCTGTTTGTCTTCCTCTTTCCATCTTCACCTAGCAGTACCCTTGGGGTTGCTTTGTTTCATTCAACATTGGCCAAGTTTTCTTTAAACTGGTTTTCCTCTCCACTGCTTCTCTCTCTGTTATGAAGCGCTAACCACCATACTTGTCAATCACCCTTTTGGGTAGGTGTTGCAAAGGCAAGAACATACCCTAAGCCAGCGCTGTCTTTGGTGCTTGTCTCTTCCTATCTGGCAAACCACATGCTTGCTGATTAAGAGGCTTGGGGGTCTTTAGGTCTCTGTGCTGTGATGCTTAATTTATGTTTGTTGAACTTCTGGATAAATGATGCTATTTCTCTTGCCTATTTCCTAATTCTGATTTTCGATTTTTGTTTAAATAGTTCAGGGTTAAGTTGTTTCAATTACATAGCTTATTCTCATCTTTTAATCTTTGTGTTTTTAAAATTCATTTTGATCTGAGTTCCAATGAGTTGATAACCTAACTGTATACAGAATCAGGGATGATATTGATGGGGGACATCAATAATAAATGTTTTCCTATCTATAAAAATATAATTTTAGTACTTCATGGTATTATTTGGTTCTCACTATGTCCAATATTTACCAATTCTTTGTTCTAAGTATTCATAATATATGGAGTCTTTAGGCTTCTGTGTAATCTACAGATCTGTATTTCTTCCTTATTAATCACTCTTGCCCACAAATTTCTCCCTTCCTTCACTTTTTCCTATTTTTGCATTGAAATCACCAGATATAAAAATATTATGTTGCTATGTTGTGATGGTGGGCCTTATCATTGTTGCTTCTAGAATTTCTCTAACATTTCATCCTCAGCCACTGACACTGGTGCATTAACTGCAACCATGTTCATGGTGATATTTTTACAAATACTTATCATTGGTATTGCAATATGCAATGACCAAATATCCCCTTAAATAATGTTTCTTGTTACCTATGGACATTCAATAAAACCCATTCTGCCATTACTTCTCTTGGCTTCTCCAAGTAGAATGTGTGAACTGTCCTTCCATTTACCTGCAACTGCCATCTTTCTTCCTATTGAATTTACAACAAGAATGTGAAAACTGATATGACTCAGCTCCTCCAGCCATATGTCCACTTAGTAGCGGTTGGCCAATCTTCTCTCACTGGAAGCACCATCAGTCAAATTCAAGTTTGTCGACAAGTCTAGATCCTGTATGCTTCTCATTACCCTCAGCTTCTCTCTCCACCATTCTGTTACTATCTTTGCAGAAACAAAAGGAGAACATGCAAGACTGATGAACACTTTCCATTTTAATTTTTTTATGGGTTGCCATGGCAAAAAAAAATATCACTAGATTTCCAAGAGAGAAGTGATGTGCCCCTCCATAATTAGCTAGGTCAATCTTCAGCGGGAAAAAAAAGACAATCTGTTTGTGGGGTCAAAACCTTTCCATCATAGCAGAACATGCCAGAGCTTATATTCTGCTGACATAGCCTTCAAGAACCCAGAATTACTTCCACAGCATGATGAGACATTGGAGGAAGCTCTGGGGATAAAGACAAAAACTTACACTCTGTGAGGGAAACACTGCCACTCTTTTATATATGGGGAAACTGAGGCTCAGAGAATTGAAGGGACTTTTCTATAAGATCTTTTAGAATCAGAACAGTTCTAGCTTCAAATTCTGCCTCCTATGCTTACTAACTGTGACCATTTCATCTCTCACAACTTCAGTTTCCTCATCTGTAATAATGGGGAGATTAACATTTGTGGTACCTACCTCACAGGGTTTTCATGAGGATCAAACGAGTTAGAAGAGAGAGCATTTTGTAAATCTCTATACACAATGTTAAAACCATCTCTTATTATGTCCCCTTTGTCTCCCAAAGGATTTCTTGGGATCATTGATGTTGAGCTGGATGGAACCTCAGGAGCCATCTAGTCTAACTCTCTTATTTTATAGATAATATTAATATAATAATAATATTATTACAGATAATATCCTCAAGAGGATAAATAATTTGTCTGAGGTCATGGGAAATGCAATTTGAACCCAGAACCTCTGCCTAAAAAGTCATTGCTCTCTCCACTGTATTAAACTGTTCAAATCAGATAATAAACAATTTGGTTCACCAATGTGACTTGGTACTCAGAAACAGAAAAATAACATGACCCAAACTCTTGGAGCTGTTCATTCCTTCATTCACTTGCTCAATAAGCCTTTATTACATGTCTACTTGATGTAATTGATCATTTCAAAGCAAGAAAAAAAGATCTTGGAGGTCACTGAATCCCTAATTTGGCAAATGAGGAAATGGAGACCAGAGAAGTTAAGAATAAAGCTAGAGCTTAGACCCCGGGGCCTCTGGCTCCGAGCCCAACGGGCTTGTCCACGGCTCTCTCCCCCACTGAGTGTCTGCCTACACGATTTCTCATCAGAGCCTTGTGGTCACCCCAGGTCCTGGAAGGAGCAGCCAGGGGACCAGAAGCTCTTTCAGATTTGATCAAGCCAGAAAAGCTCTGCTTATGGTCACGCTATCGGCATCCTTGCTCAGTAACTAAGTTCAGAAACTCTTCATTTTCAGAAGGCTGGCTGAAAGGTATCTATGAAGACCAGCTATGGAGGAGGAGAAGGGTAGAGGGCGTTGGGATGTGCTTTGGTGGAGGGAATGACTCCACTGACTAGATCAGGAATGTCTGAAGTTTGGATGGATGGTAAAATTAGCTGAAAATATAATTGGATGAGACGCCTTACCCCTCCCCCCACCAAATGATGAGTATTTACAAGGTGGCAGGCAGAGCAGATTGCTTTAGTCTGGGATGTCTGAGGGGAATGATTCATTCCCTCACTCATTATACAGTGTATTTGGTTAGGCCATGGAGAGATAGAAGCACAAATAAGGAATAAGATCTTTATCCTTCAGGAGCCTACATAGTGCCAGGAGAGAAATAATACTCTCAAAATTTTCTAAATGCCATAGCACAAATAACACTCTTCTTGACTACTTCACCCTCCCCAGCTCTCACTCCAAGACTGAGTCTTCTGTAGGGAAGCTCCTTCACCCAAGGAAGTTCAAATCCAGCCTCCAATTCCTACTAGCTATGTCACCTTGGGCAAACCACTTAATCTCTGTCTGCCTCAGTTTCCTCAACTATAAAATGGGCATAATACTAGCACCTGCCTTCCAGGGTTGCTGTGAGGGTCAACTGAGATATTTGTAAATTGCTCAGCACATAGGCAACACCATATAAATGCCAGATAATATTATTTTTATTACTACTATTATGAGACACAAATTTTAGATGTGGTCCCTGCCTCAGGAAGCTTATAATCAGAGAACCACCAAATTTTTAGATTTTGAGAAACTTCAGACTACTACCAGCTAGCAATTATATAATGCCCACTATGTGCTAAGAGTTTTACAAATATTATTTTATTTGCTTCTCACAACAACCCTGAGAGGTAGGTGCCATTAATAACCCTATTTTCCAGTTGTTTCAGAGGGCCCATACCTCACCAAGAATCTCCACTACAACATCTCTACCACAGAGGGTAGCCTGCAGACCTCTAGGGAGGGGGAATGCCTTAAAAAGTCTTAAAATAATTGATTTCCCTTTTGGATAGTTCTAATACTTGGTCCATTGTACCCTTACATCAAGACCAAACTTGCCTCTTGAAACTAACACCAAGTGCTCCCACTTCTTTCCTTTGAGGCCAAGCAGAGCTAGTTAGGATATTCCTTCACAAGACAGTTTTTCAAATATATTTTTAAAGCTATCATATTCTCCTTAAGTTTTGTCTTCACTAGGCTAAATATCCCCAACTTCTTCATAAACCACTGAGGGCTTTTCACCAGCCTGGTTGCTCTCTTCTGGACAGACAAGATATACATGCATGAAAAGTTAAATGTGAATACAATATTTAATGAACACTTCAAGACAGTAATTGAAGAGATGTTAAAGCCAACATATCACTTGCTGGCAAATGCAATGGGCAGAATATAATAAGAATCATGGAATTATGAACAAGCTAAAAGTTTGAGAAGATTGTAGGCAGAGAATGGTATTTCTGGGGTTTCTGTCATATTAATTACATCTGGCTTAAATGTCCATAAATTAGGATGTGAAAGAGCCAAAAGTGAGAGAGGTAGACCACAAAAGAGGACATGGTAAGACACAATTGTGCAGTAACACAAACATGGCCACTGGTTCAAGTTCACCCCATAGCAGCTGTGTAACCTTTGGGCAAATGAGTTAATCTATTCAAATGTATATCTTTATCTGTAATTGGGGATGGGAATACACTTTCCAGTCTCTCAATTTGGAGGGAGTCACCTTTATTCTGATATAATGGAAGAAGCACTTTGTGTCTTTGGTATTCCAGGGTCTGGGTTCAAATCTCAGTTTTTGTTTCTTATTACCTGTGTGACCTTGATCAAGTCCCGTGTCCTCTCTTTAAGGGATTTTTTCAGTCTCATTCTCTTCCACTTACTCAGTGCTCTAGCCAAAGTGTACTACATTCTATCCTCTTCCCCCACTCTCATATTTCCCTCTGGCTTCTCCCCTCACCTTTGCTCAGACCTGTACTGGATGCTATGGTCTGGTTCCCGATCGGATTCTAAGTTGGGCATGAAAACCATAGATTTGAAGCATCTGTGGTGGAGTTTGAACCCAAATTATTGAGAATTCTAGTGAAGACAGAGGTCAGAACAAGGAGTAACATGCTCCAAGAATACCAAGAAACATGTAGATGCATTTTTAACTCCAAAGAACCACAGTCAGGGGGTATTGTCAGAGACAGGAATAGGGTCAAAATCAGAGACTCACTGCAAGATCCAAGGAGGGAGGCAAGTTGATGACACTAGAAGTCTGGGTTTCAGGCTGTAAGAATCTGGTCTGGGAGATGGCTGAAGTAGTAATCTAGACAAAGAACGTGATTTTAATTTGTTACACTCAAAGGCACATGAAAGTTTTAAGTACTGCCAATAGAAGGTTGCCCCATTTTCCACATTTCTCAGACTCTAGCAGCTTGGGAATTCAGCTGTGAAGTCAACCTCATTCAGATTCTTAAAAAAAAAAGTTTATTGGTATCATTTTTTTTCTTATCATGTTCATTCTTCAATATATCCCTCCCCGTTCCCCTATCAAGGGGAGGCATTTCTTAAAATGAAAAAGAAAAAAGAAATGAAAAAGACTCACCAAGACAACTACCAAGGTCAACAACAGATGCTGCGTTCCCCAGTCACAGCCCCCTAATTGGACAAGGATGGGAGCGAGGTATGAGTTCTCTAATTTTTGTTGGCTTGTTTTATTTTCTGCCCTCCTCCTTACATTGTTGTAGTCACTGTGTAACGCTTTCCTACTTCTGGGTGCTTCACTTTGCATCAGTTCATGTTAGTGTTCCCATGCCTCCATGCATTCTTCACACCCACAATATTTACAGATAATTTTGCCTTTTGTTTTTATACCCAAACGCTTAGCTCAGTGTCTACAACATGAGCACTTAATAAATGCTTATTGGCTGATTGAATAATATGCCATTATATTTAGATGCCACAATTTGTCTAATCATCCCTAATCCACAGTCATAGGTCCAATCTTTGTTGTTAGATGAAGTGTTTAGCCCAAAACATATCATGTGGATGCTCTCTGACTGGATGCTGCTGTAAATATTTTGCTGTTTATGGGACCTTTCTTTGCATCTTTGGTCTCTTGTATGCTGAGTCAAAGACCATCTTAATCACTTTCTTACCATAGCTGCAAATTGCTTTACAGAATGGTTGGACCAATTCACAGCTCCACCAACAATGTACAGATATACCTTATGTTACTGCACTTTTCAGATACTGTGTTTTTTACAAATGGAAGGTTTGTGGCAACCTGTGTCAAGCAAGTGTATCAGGACCATTTTTCCAACAGCATGTGCTCACATTGTGTCTTTTTATCACATTTTGGACATTCTTTCAATATTTCAAACTTTTTCATTGTTATTATATCTGTTATAGTGATCTGTGATCAGTGATCTTTAATGTTACTGTTGGAATTATTTGGGAACATAACGAACCAGGCCTGTATAAGACAGCAAACTTAATCAATAAATGTTGTGTGTGTTCTGACTGCTTCACCAACTGATCATTCTGTCTCTCTCTCTCTCTCTCTCTCTTTCTCTCTCTCTCTCCTCCCCGTCTCTCCGTCTCTCTCTCTCTCCCTTCAGGGCTCATTATTCTCTGAGATAAAACAATATTGAAACTAAATTATTAACCTTAAATGGCCTCTAAGTGTTGAGTTGAAAGGAAGAATCCATCGATATGGCAAACAGCACTGTTGTCTTATTTTGAGAAATTGCCACACCTACCCCACTCTTTAGCAACCACCACCCTTATCAGTGAACTTCCATCAACATCAAGGCAAGACCCTACAGCAATAAAAAAAAAAAAAAGATTATGATCTCTGCAGGCTCAGACAATGGGTAGAATTTTTTTTAGGGTAGAATTTTTTTTTAGCAATAAAGTATTTTTAAATTAAGCTACATACATTGTTGTTTTAAAAACATAATTCTTTTGTACACTTCGTAGACTACAGTATAGTGTAAAAATAACTTTTACAAATCCACTGGAAAACCAAAAAATTCTTGTGGTGCACTTTAATGTGATGTTTGCTTTATTGTGATATTCACTTCATTGTGGTACTCTGGAATCAAACCCACAATATCGCCAAAGTGTGACTCTTTCGGTTTGCCTGTCTTTCTACAGCTCCTCTAAGGCCTCCTATTCTCATCCTTATTTATTTTGACAGTTATCAAAGTATGAGATGAAGCCTCACTTTTATGCTGATTTGCGTTTTCTCTTTTTATTGGAGCATTTTTTTCTTATTGTTTCTAAAAGGTTGCACCTTTTCTTTTGCTCACAATAAAATTCTAATTTTGTTCTAACATTTCTATCTGTTCCTAATATTTGACGACTTTTCCACTGAGTGATGGTTCTTGGTCCTATACATTCGGTTATGTCTTTATATCTCCTGTACATCATACCCTTATCAAGGATATTTGTTATAAAATTTCTCCTTCCTCCCATCAGTTACCTTCTTATCCTCATTGAATTTATTTTGTTCATGCAAAAACTTTACAATTCATGTAATCAAAATTGATCTGTTTTACTTTTGTGACCATCTCTATTCCTATACCTTCTCTCCTGACCCAGAAGTGCGAACAGGTTCTGATCTGGTTCTCTAATGTTTTTTTAATAGTGTGACCTTTTAAATTCACGTCATGTTTCCATTTGAGTATTGTGATGTATGGTGTAAGATGCTGGTCTAAACTAATTTCTATTTGCTAGATTTCCAAACAGTTCTTGTCAAATAAGGAACTCTCCAAGTTATTTAGGTTCTTGGGTTTATCACACTGGAGCATTGACTTCAATTGTTTCATAAACTTCTTCATTCAGGTGATTTCACTGACCTACTTTTCCAATTTTTTTTTAACTAGTGCCAAATTTTTTTTAAATGATCATTTTATAGATATGATTTTATAGCCAATAGACATGATTAGGTTTTCAAGAATGTATAAAAAGATTGCCTGTATCCCAAGAACCTTTATCATGTATGAACTCCTCTGTAATTGAGTTAAGAGGGGAATAATGAGATTAATTAACCAAATGAGCTAATCATATCCCAGGAGCTTTAGGTAATGGGAGGAATATCTTTCTTTCTATAGATCTATTCATTTATCTGTTATCCTTTCATTCATCTATCTATCCATCTAGCCATAATACTGATGCTTCTCTTTCTCTCTCTCTCTCTCTCTCTGTCTCTCTCTCTCTCTCTCTGTCTTTCTCTCTGTCTGTCTCTCTCTTTGTCTGTCTGTCTCTCTCTCTGTCTCTGTCTCTCTTTTTGTCTGTCTGTCTCTCTCTTTGTCTGTCTGTCTGTCTCTGTCTCTGTCTGCCTCTCTTTATCTGTCTCTGTCTCTATCTGTCTGTCTCTTTCTCTGTCTCTGTCTGTCTCTGTCTCTGTTGGTCTCTCTGTCTCTCTCTTTGTCTCTCTCTCTGTCTGTCTCTCTCTGTCTCTGTCTCTGTCTCTCTCTCTGTCTGTCTCTGTGTCTGTCTCTCTGTGTGTAGGGGGGGGCATTGGTGCATGTGTGTGTGTGTGTGTGTGTGTGTGTGTGCACATGCGCACGTGCACATATAGCATGTGGTATAGTAGGTAGAGTGCTGGACTTGAAGTCAGAAGAACCTGGGTTTGAATTGTGCCACATACACTTACTAGTTATGTAACCCTTGGCAAATTGCTTAACTTCTCTCAGTTTTCTCATCTGTAAAATGGGAATAAAATAGGAATAATAGGTGGCTCTTATTCATGCATCAACAGCCCTCTGGTGTCCCTTCCACACCTGGGATGCTGTATGCTTTTCTCTTCCTAGGAGACAGAGTAGCCTCTGTTTCCCCTGTCCTTCTCCTACTCTGAACTCCCTTCCTTGTAGAAGGAGAAGCATGAAGCATGAAGCATGCAGCTTTTCCAGCTCTCTATCTCTTTGGTCCATTTTGTGGGTGTGGGGGTGGGGGGGTTGCAGGCCCATCTAGGCCTTCAATGGGCATTAAACCACAATCTTCCTCCATCCTCTTTGCAAGACTGCTCCAGCAGCTAGGACTTTGGGGTTACTGTTAAAAACCATGTCATTGCTTTATAGCAGGCTTTTTGATACATCTGTGCACCTTTACTGAGCTAGAAAATTCCCTGAAAATTCATGTCCTTGCTAGTGCTCATTGAACATTTCTGTTCTTCTCTTTCTGACAAAATCATTCATTCAGTGGGGTTTTACCTGCTACACATCCCATTGATTTCCCTTAAAATATCTTAAGCTAATAGTTGGAAGGAGAAAAAGGGGCCATTTTCAGTATAAAATCTCTGTTCAGGGAAGAACTGATCTTAACAGATATGGTGGGAAATGCCCATATGGAGTTTCAAGGAAAGTACAGTCTTTAACAGACCAGGAATTCTTGCCCTGACCCTCAGGATTTATGTCTCACCACTTTGACTTTATCAAATTGTTGTGACCACGGACCTGTTCTGGCTTTCAATACTTGAGCATTTTCACACTCTCCAGTGCTCACTGGATTTCAGGATCCACCTTGACCACAAATGTCCAGGTCCTCAACTGGGTATGAAGTGATTGATTCCAGTACTTCTCTCTCCTGTATTTCTAATTTGGCCCCCAGCCCTCCAGATCTTGACTTGTCATCCAACACCAGTGACTACCTGTTGCATACAGTGCCAGTTAATACATGACTAAATCCTTTCTTTTTTGAGAAAATTTTTCGGGTCTCCAACAACTTCTATATTATTGGTTCTACCATTTCCCCCTCATTTTACAATATTTCTTTTTTTTTCTTTTTTTTTTAAATTTTTTATTTTAGTTTAGTTTACATCATTCATTTCCACGAGATTTTGAGTTACAAATTTTCTTCCCATCTTTCCCCTACCCACCACCCCAAAACAGCCATCCCAGTGTATCCTCCCTCCCCC
>CM053584.1:11709539-11739479 GCA_028627135.1 Pseudochirops cupreus
AGTTAACAATAATAATAACAATAATAATAATTTTATATATATATATATATATATATATATATATACACATATATATTTTTAACATTTGATTATAGAACTTTAGGTTCTAGATTCTTTCTCTTCCTCCCTCATCACCCACCCCCACTGGAAGGACCATTTTACGATATTTCACAGAATGACAGAATTTGAGAGGAGGAAGGGAATACACTGGCCATATAGTCCAAATTCTAACCCATGCTCAAAAGGAATCCTCATGATAACATAGCCAACAAGTTGTCATCCAGTCCCTCTCCCAAACAACCTGTTTCACTTTTGGACAGCTCTAATTATTAGGAAGTTTTTCCCAACATCAAGCCTCAATCAATATTTCTTTAGAATTTCCACTCTGCTCTGTGTTCTGCTCTCTGAGGCCAAACAGAGCAAGTGTAATACCTTTTTCATTTGACAGTTCTTCAAATACTTGGAAAGAGTTGTCACATGTCCTAAGTCTTCTCCAGTTAAACACTCCCAGATCCTTCAACTGATTCTCACATAACATGGATTGAAGTCTCCTCCCCATTCTGGCCGCTCCCCTCTTGACACTTTCAATTTATTAATACTCTTCTTAAATATGGTACCCAGAATTGAACACAGTATTCCTGATGAGGTCTCATAAGGACACAGGATATTGGGATTACCACTTCCGTATTCTGGAAGTTTGTTGTTGAGTGGTTTCATTCATTGTGACCCCATTTGGGATTTTATTGGCAAAGATACAGGAGCGATTTGTCAGTTCCTTCTCCAGCTCATTTTGCAGATGAAGAAACAAGGGTTCAATGACTTGCCCAGCGTCACACAGCTGGTTAGTGTTTGAGGCCAGATTTAAACTCATGAAGAAGTCTTTTAATCCAAGCCCAGTGCTTTATCCACTGTGCTACCTAACTGCCCTCATTCTTGGAAGTTATGTCCCTCTGAACGCAGCCCAAGGTTATATCAGCTTTGGACTGCAGACTCATGTTGAACTTGTTACAATCAAAATTAGCATGAGTAACTCCATTTGGCTTTTATCCACCTTTTTTGTGAGGCTAAGTTTTAGCTACTTGTAAGTCACCTAATTTACAAGATTACTCTTCCTTCCCAAAGAACAACCTCCTTAAAGAATGTTACAAAACTAACCCCTTTCCTTCTCCTGATCCTGACTCTATCAGTGAAAAATTGGATATTTCAATCCCTATAATCCTGTGTTTTCTGTTTTTCACAACCTCCAAACTGTGTATTAACTGTGAGAAAACAAAATTCTGGAACCTTGGTTTACTTGAACCCAGTTTATCTTACAACTGTATGCATTGCTAAATAATTTCTTGTCTGGGTGAAACTCAGTTTTCCCCTTGCCCCTCTCCCCCACTGTAACACTTCCTGGGCACTAAGGCCCTCAGATAATTTTAGGAATAATTGCTTTCTAACCAAACTTGCCTACTCTTTACTGGTGAAGTTGATTTTTTTGGTACTCTAGTGGGAGACTTTCAAATTTATTTATCTCTCTTGAATTTCATCTTATTAGATTTAGCCAAATGATCTAATGTTTCAAGACCTTTTTGGATCTTGGGGCTGTCACTCAGGTTGCTAGCTAACCCTCCCAATTTTGTGTCATCTTCAAATTTGATGAAAATACCATCTTCTCCTTCATCCAAGTCATGGATAAAAATATCAGATAACACAAGACACGGTGCCTTCTCAACATCAGCAAGATTAAAAACTTCACCACAAGCTGTGAAGAAATAAAAGATTTATCAGAACCCTTGAGAGGCAGGTGCTATTTCTGCTCCCCCACTTTATAGAGGAGACAGACAAGATTAAGTGACTAGCCCAGGGTCACACAGACACTGAGGATCTGAGGTAGGGTTTGAACTCACTTCTTGTTGTCTCTCAGTATTCAGTGTTCACTGCGCCACCTGGTTGCCTAGAAGTTGAGGTATATGGTTTTATTTTGTTTTTGGTTTTTTTTTGCACCTGTGGACACTTTGATATGCACAGAATCACATGGAATTTCAGAGCAGTTGCGTAAGGTTGAAGGATAGGCACTTGGTCTGTGATTTCATTTGTCTAGGGAGTATAAAAAGCCAGACAATAAGCATTTATTCATTGCTTCTGGTGGGCCAGGCACTCTGCTTTGAAGCCAAAGGAAGGCTCTTTCTTCATTTCTAGATGAGGAAAATCTACCAATTCCTATTTTCTACTTTCTTAGACTAAGAGAGAATGATTTGGGAGCGCTGAGAGGTTCAGAGACTGCCCAGAGTCCCAGACACTCTGTGTGAGGTGAGTCTTGAATGCAGAGATTTCAGCCTGTGATTCATCATGCCACACTCCTTCCAGGCCTTCACAAATATAGAAGGACCACCACCACCACCATCACCATCACCACCAACATCTCCCTCCAGGCCACAGCCGAAAGGGACTTTTTTTCCATCTCAGGGGAATTTCCTGAGACTAGAAGACCTCAGCAAAGTCTCAAGGGCTCCTCATCAGTCCTGATATTCCAGGGGATTCCTGCTCAGAGGGCCCCAGGTCCTCTGCCCTTCTGATCTCCCTCTGCTCCCCAGGAAGCAAGTAGCTTGTTAGGGGTTTTTCCCTGACTCAGTCCCACGTCTATCTCTAGTCCAATCCTACCTTGACAAGGGAATGGATTCCCAAGTGAGAGCTTTCTGTTGTCAGTGCCCTTTGAATTTTCAGCCTCCTGCTTCCGCTGATGTCTTTACATCTTTTTGTTTAGACTCAGGCAGGGCATCCACAACTTTTATGTTTAAAATAGACTGTTGTTTTGACTGGGAATACCATGAGACTGGACACGTGCTTTCAGCACAAGGTGACTACAAGCAAACCGCCTTCCAGACTCTGGATGGAAATTCTCTCCTAGGAAACAGACCAGAAGTCTCCTCACCCAACTCCAATAGAAATGCAGTAAAACGGCACACCAGAAGAAGAATGGCTTCACTTACGGCATCTCTCATGCGAGAGGCAGTCTGGTGCAGGGGATAGAGGGTTGGTTCTGCCATCTGGAAGCTCAAGGCTCACAGCCTCACTGACATGGGCCACCTTTGAGACATTGTCAGATTACTAACTGGAAAACCACACTCCATCCCTCCCTGCCTCCCCCCCCACCTGCTGCTTTCTAAGACAAGTTATAAAGGAACTGCAACCTTCGGTGGTGGGTGAATTGTCTACAAATCAAGTCAACAGGCATTTACTAAATATCATTGTGTGCCGGGCTCTGGGAAAAGTGCTGGAGATACACATAATACAAGAAAAAGAAAGATGGTCCCTGTCTTCCCCATCCTCAAGAAACTTAAGTTGGAATGAAGGAAATTCCACATTGGAAATTCCTTACTGGCTCATCAAGCTTTGTCCACAATGCAAAGCTAGGAGCTATTTAGAAATAGCTGGGTGGCCCAGGGCTGGCCCAGGACTCAGGAAGACCAGAGTTCAAATTCAGCCTCATACACATACTAGCTATGATATCTTTGGCGAATTGCTTAACTTCACTGTTAGTGAGTGCCTGAGGGATTTGAACCCAGGTCTCCTAACACCAAAGGCAATCCTCTACCCACTATGGTCCCTTCTTACTTCTGAATCCTGCAATTCTATAATAATCCTCCAAAGCATCTAAAGACCAGATCCAGGTCACCAAGTGACAATTAGGAAGACAAGTGAGGTGGTGAGTCTCAGACTTCATGGGACAATCATCTGGGAGCAGTGGTTTTCACTTTGTGTCTTATATTTTACTGTCTTATGTTATCTGGTAGGCAAGGCAAGGAAAAGAAGCATCTATTAAGCACTTATAAGAGCTGGGGGTAGAAATCCAAGCAAAAGGAAAGGTGGTTCTGCCCTCCAGGACCTTCCATTCTAGCCAGGGAGAGGAATGCATGAGAGAGAACAAAGAAGGAAAGCAGGAGAGCGGAGAAGACGGGAGAGTGTGAGGCCCGTCTGAGAAGACAATGAAGCAAAGAGGGCCTGGGTCTATTCCCCAAATAGGGGCCACCCAAAAGGGACTCACCAGTGGGAGGAGAGGCTGCCATGGCAGAAGGATGTTCTAGATGAAAAGACCCCAGCCCTGGGGGAATTTAGCTGAATGGTGACGACCGTATCCTGGGAATGAGCACTGTGGCAGTTAGTGTGTTTAGCTCCGTATTCATTTACTCTCTACATGCTAAAGGAACTACATTTTGTCTCCCTTGACAGACTGTGCTAGGAGACCTTGTTGTGTCCACATGCCTTGAAGTTATGGGTGGACATTTGAAACCATCTGAGCCGCTGTACCCCTCCTGATGTTTGAGATATCACCTAAAACTGCCCTCACTGCAAAGGAGAATACTATGCCATGAATGAGAGAAAAAAAAGGTTGAGAACCACCAGTTTGGGAGACAGACACTTTGTCTTAGTATCCAGAAATATGACAGACATTAGAAATAGTCTAGGGTAGCTTCCTCATGGTGGTGGTGGTGGTCCTTCATTTTCAAAGAGGGTGGATGGTGTCTTCACTTACTCACGAATGGGATTTAGGTGAAGCAGAAGTGCACAGTGGTCAGCCTCACTCTCCCAGAGTCATTGAAGACCACAGAGAAGGAAATTGAGCTCCCAAGAAGTGGAATAATCAAGTTCTGGTCATAGAGGAGGTGGGGGAACTGGGATTCTGGAGAAGGAAAGCATTAATGAACAATAAAGAAAAAAATCGGTGCATGATCACTCAGGATTTGAGGCGATTCTGTTATTTATTGGCAGCTGGGTCACTGGGGCAGTATACAGGTCCTAGAGTCAGGAAGATCTGTGTGACCCTGAGCAAGTCATTTCATCTCTGTCTGCCTCATGAGTGTCATGATAGCACCTCCTTCCCAAGGCTGTCACAAGGATCAAAAGAGACAAGATTTGCAAAGCACTTAGCATAGTACATGCATGTAGCAGACACCTAATATATGCATATTCTCTTCCTCTAGTGAGGGTGTGTACAAAGTTGTATAATTTGAGTATATTCTTTATTCAACAAGCAATTATTAAGCACCTACTAAATTTTAGAGTAAGCACTGGGAGCACACAAACATGAGACGGATCCTGGCTTCATGTAACTTACATTCCATTGGAGTTGAAGGGCGACATATACACAGATAGGTAGAAACAAACTACATGAAGAATGAATCAAAGCAATGTGGGGAGGGAAATCAGAGGAGGCTTCATGTAAGAGGTGAGATCTGAGCTGAAGTTGAAGGAAACTAGGTTCCATGAGATGGAGGGGAGGAGTCAGCATTCTAAGCACAGGGCACAGCTTAGGCAAAATCACAGAAGTGGGAGATGAAACCTGATGAATGGGGAATAAAGAGTAATCATCTAACTGCATGCTGGGGTGTTTATTTAACAACTGACTCTAAGGACATACTTTTAAGTTTAATCTAAAATATTAATATTTTCTCCATGACTTTCTTAAGTTCACACAATCAATAAAAGAAGCAGCCAAGCCCTGATTTGTAGCATTTGTGATTTCTAGAGTGTAAATGCTCACAATGAAGCCCACTCCTGGTTGTACGAGTATTTTTAGTGAGTCAACAAGTATTTATTCAGAGCTTACTACATGCCTGGTACTGTGCTAAGGCTGGGGAATGAACAAATAAAGCATTTATTTGGAGCTTAATATGCGCAAAAACACTGTCCAGATGTCCTGTTCTTTAAAGAGCTGACATTCTAATGAGAGAGACAACACTTAGGAAAATATCAGCTGTAAGTTGGATGGAAAACTCCCATGGCCCTTAGGGCACAGCAGCAAGACAGATGTTAATGCCTCACTGTTAATGTCATTAGCTAACATCACTCTTTGCAGGACTCCTGGGCTCAGGCTTCTGCACTGTCTCCATCAGGGTCTAAAGGGAGATGGAGGGCAAGGTGGTGGTGGCTTGATTTGCCTGGTACATACTAACTTCTGTCTTTCCCTCAGGTCCTTGATGATCCAGCCAGGCTGCTCTGCCTGCCCTGTGAGTGGCAGTTGGCTGGTTGCTGGTGGAGATGGCTGATTGCTGGTGGAGATGGCTGGCCCCTTCTCCATAGCAGTCTATTCCCCAAGAAAATTGGTGATGAGGGCTGTATTGGAATCAAGACTAGTGGTATGGGGGATGCTGCTGCTCACAGGGCTCCTGTGTCCATATTTCTATAGGTGGCAGTTGGCAAATGGTTGCTCCTGGTGGTGATGAGGAAAGTGATCCTCCTTCTTCTAACAATTTCTCTCCTCAATGGCAGTTATGTGGGCTGGGTTGGAACCAGGTTCAGTGACTTGGGGACCACGGCTATCCCCAAGGTTCTTGGGTTTGGGGTTTTGGGGTTATCTCCTTCAGGGTGTGAGGGGATATAGTAGTTGAGGCCATTGTCGTGGCTTGACTGGCCCTGTACACTCTACTTTTTGTCTCTCCTTCATGGGTCCTCAGGGATAAAAGAACAAAAATCACAATGAAAAAAGCATCACCCAGTCGACATCTCACGGTCCGATGTTTGTGTCTGGGCTCTAGAGCGTCTTTGGTTGGAAACTGGGAAGATTTTTGTCGTCTGCGGGAGTGACATTAAAAAGGAGGCATTCTCATCTGCTTTGCCACTGCATTCCCCACCCCTTTCCCCTCCTGGGATCAGGGGACATTTCCATCTGACTGGCGTCTGAAACCTCCTGTGTGCTCCCAACAGTTAGGACATGGGCTTCTGGAGAGCAGAGACCACCTCAGCCTTCTGCTTGGATCCCTCGCACTCAGCACAGCACCTTGCACACAGAAAACAATTCATAAATATATTTTAATTCATTAATTAATGAATTAATGAAATTCATTCCTTCACCTATCCTTACGATTTCTGTGCTAGGACCAGCTACTTCACTGAGGGCCAATCAGCCTGGAATTTATTCTGAGCCAGGCTCCGGGAGACTCTTAGTGGAAGAAAAGCCTGCCCGCTGTGGTTTCAGGCCAGGGCTTGTCCAGGAGGGGTGTGATCTGTCTGGCTGAGGTCACCTGGTGGGGCCTCATTTTCAGCTCCATCTTCACTTGTCTGACAGGCAGGCATGACAGGCATGGACAGGAAGGGAGACAGACAGATTGACAAGCATGTTGTCATTAAGTAGATACTTACACATTTGGGGCAAATATTGAGCAAATAATTAGGAAATAAACGGCCCTTTTAGAATAGCAGAGAGGCTGGCCCTGGGCAAACTTATTAAAGAGATGGTTTTTCTGTCTGCCATCCACTCCTTCTTCCAGCTGTCTCCTCCTCTTTCTGTACTTCTCCCCTCAAAGGCACCCATTGTCTTCATGCCACCCGCGGGCTGCCCAGTATTTCTTCTCAAGAACCCCACCCACTCAGCTCAGTGTTCCCCAGCAGGCAATGTCTCCTAATGACCCTTTCAACAAATCCCAGAAATTCAGAGCTGGAAGGGGGCTCATGGTCATGTAGTCCAACTCAAACCTGAATAGAAATTCTCTCTACGACATGCCACAATCAAGCCTGTTTGGTCTGGAAGACTTCCAAAAAGGGGAAGCCATTCTCTCTCCAAACATCCCCGTCCTCTTATGGAGACCTGGAAGCATTATGGAATCTGTTCCCAGCTCCAGTTTCAATCTCCTCCTCCGTGTTCTCACTCCTTACTCCTTTTTCTTCCTTTTGGGGCCAAGCAGATTGGGGCCAATCCATCTATACATAACCCTGCAAGCCCACGAGGACAGGTTTTTTAATTCCCCTTGAGTCTTCTTAGCTTTCTCGTGCCAATGTTTTCCTCATCTAAAAAAGGGCTGGAATTAGTGTGTATGACATAGAAGCCTTGGGCATTCTGGTAAAGCCTGTCAACCCCTTCTGAGAAGAATATTTTTAAATACATAAAACAAAATATATGTGGTCATAACAGAAATCAGCGCATAGGAATATAGCTATCTAGAAATAGTGAGTTGGAGTCATATGGCTCTTGTATCTTGAGAGATGATGGACCAAAATGGAGAATAAGAAGCATCTTCAAACACAGCCAATGGGTGGATTTATTTTACTTGACTATGCTTATGTGATACAAGGTTCTTTAGTCCATTCATTCATTCGTTCATTCTTTTTTCTTTCTTTTCAGTGGGTGGGGGAGAGATGAGGGAGAAAAATGCTTGATAATTGGAAAATAATTATTTTTATAAAGAAATACGGTTGTCAAGATATTTTCAAAACATTTCTGACCTAGTTTATTAACTCCTTGAAAATTATTTATGTCCCGTGCACTCGAGGATCTCTAATGTACCTAATACAGCTAACGTTCTATGATTCCTTTCAAGATTTTAGTTCCTTTCAAGTACATCTAGTGGAGTTGATTCAAACTGCCACCATACTAGTTCATTCCTGCATTAACTTTTGCCTAGACTATTGCAAAAGTGTTCTGGTTTCCTGTCTCTAATATCCCCCCTCTCTAATCTATCTTGTACACAGTCAGCAGGGCCCTTGAGTTCAGCTCAGGAGGAAGCCAGAGATGTTAAGTGATTGAAATAGGCCTATTTGAACCCAGGACCTATGTGAACACAATTACAAAACACTTTTAACACAAAGTCAGACCTAACTAACTGGAAAAACATCAGGTGCTCATGGCTGGGTGGAGCTAATATAACAAAAATGATAATTTTGCCTGAATTAAATTACATATTTAGTGCTATAACAATCAATCTACCAAAAAATTACTTCATAGAGCTAGAAGAAATAGTAGCAAAATTCATTTGGAAGAATAAGAGGTCCAGAATATCAATGGAATTAATGAAAAGAAATGCTAGGGAAGGTGGCCTAGCCAAATCAGATTTTAATCTGTATTATAAAGCAGCAGTCATCAAAACTACTTGGTACTGGCTGAGGAATAGAGTAGTAGATCAATGGAATAGATTGGGTACATGAGACTCAGCAGACAATGGCTACAGTAATCTACTGTTTGATAAACGCAAAGACCCCAGTTTTTGGGATAAAAACTCACTATTTGACAAAAACTGCTGAGAAAGCTGGAATATAATATGGTAGAAACTGGGTATAGACCAATACCTAACACCGTATACCAAAATAAAGTCTAAATAGGGCACAATCTAGGATACTGTAAGCAATCTGGGAGAGCAAGGAATAGTTTATCTATCAGATTTATGGAGAAGGGAAGATTTTTATGATGAAACAAGAGGTAGAGGGCATTATAAAATGCAAAATGGATAATTTTGATTACATTAAATTGAAAAGTTTCTGTACAAATAAAGCTAATGCAACCAAGATTAAGAAGGAAGTGGAAAATTGGGAAAGAATTTTTACAACCAGTGTCTCTGATAAAGGCCTCATTTCAAAAATATACAAAGAATTGGGTCAAATCTATAAGAATACAAGTCATTCCTCAATTGATAAATGGTCAAAGGATATGAACAGTCAGTTTTCAAAAGATGAAATTAAAGATATCTATAAGCATATGAAAAAATGTTCCAAATCCCTATTGATTAGAAAAATGCAAATCAAAACAACTCTGAGGTATCACATCTCACCAGCCAGATTGGCTAAAATGACAAAATAGGAACATGATAAATGCTGGAGAGGATGTGGAAAAATTGGAACACAAATGCATTGTTGGTGAAGTTGTGAACTGATCCAACCATTCTGGAGAGCAATCTGGAACTATGCCCAAAGGGCTATAAATAACTGCATACTCTTTGACCCAGCAATACCACTTCTAGGATTGTATCCCAAAGAGATCATGGAAGTGTAAGGAAGACTTGTATGTACAAAAATATTTATAGCAGCTCTTTTTGTGGTGGCAAAGGATTGGAAATCAAAGGGATGTCGATCAATTGGAATATGGCTAAACAAGTCGTGGTATATGAATGTAATGGAATATTATTGTGCTATAAGAAATGAGGAGCAGACAGACTTCATAAGAACCTGGAGAGACTTATATAAACTGATGTTGAGTGGGAAGAGCAGAACTAGGAGAAATTCATACACAATTACAGACACAACATCTGTGTGATAGACTGGACTCCTCTCAGCAATGTAAGGTTATAAGGCAACTTCAAAAGACTTATGACAGAAAGAGATATCTACATCCAGAGAAAGAGCTACAGAGTCTGAATGCAGATTGAAGCAAACTACTTGCTGTGTTTCTTTTTCTTGTTTTGTTTTCTCTTTCCCATTGTTCATTCCATTGGCTATAATCCTCTACAACCTGACTAATGTTTAAAGTTAAGGGATTTGTAGATCCTGTATTTGACTGTAGGCCTCCATGGGGGTGGGGGAGGGGAGAGGAGAGGGAAGGGACAGAAAATTTGAAACTCAAGGGACTGTGGAACTGAATGTTGTAAACTAAATGTAAATAAACTAATTAAAAAAAGAAAAAGAAAAAGAAATAGACCTATTTGAGTCTGCTTAAAGTGTCAGGTCCAGGGGAAAAAAAAAAGAGTTAAAGCAGACAATTCTAGTTGAGGACCAAGTAGGATTCAATGAACTCTTCTCAAACTTTGAAAATGGGGTTACCAGGATGGGTGACTGGGAGAATTTCACAGGGTACAGCCTCCCAGTGGTGATGGAGCTCCCATCTTGACCCAGAGTGAGGCTTGAGTTTTTAAGATAATGAAGGGTTGCCCTACTGGTTCACGGAACCTTCATTAGGAACCTGAGTTATTAATATCCTTCCAGGTCTAAATTTTGAGGTCCTTTCTAGATTTTTATGTTCTAAAATATAGTATTAAAAAGCAAACAAAAACCCATAATGGGTTTTTACTAAATATTTTAATACTTGTAATAGAAAACAGGCTTACAGTATTGTTTTATTTATATGATGTTTTAAAAATGGTTTCATTTATATTGTGATATTGAAATATTTAAAAGTATGTTATTATTAAACCTCGAATATTACTGTGACATAGCAAGAACTTGTAAAATTATAAAAGAAAAAGGATTCAGTTGCCACAGAATTATATTAATTGTAAATTGAACAAAGCTATAACAAATGTAAAATCAAAGGAATATAAGAAAAGCTGACTCATAAAATGAAATTAAAAATCTTGAAAAAATATTATATTTGTTGCCAAATATCCTAAGAATAATAATCTCATATGTTAGCTATAACCACGCATGAAAACAGGTTGGGGGGGGGTAGCAAAGAAAAACATGGTATATTAAATAATTCATTCCATAAGCTATGAGACCACATGCAAACTCAGAACTGACTTGGCCTAATTTATTTGTCTCCAAATGGTGGCTAGGGCATGTTAGATTCTGCAAAATCAGAATTGAGGTGCATATATGAATATTGATCATCATTTCCATAACATTTCCAGCCCAGAAAAGCTTTTAAAATGTCACATTTGGATTTTCTTGGTTTTAGATTTCTTATGATCTCTTTAATTTTCAGAGGCTACCTTGAAAACGGGTAGCTGGGTGGTGCAGTGGATAGAGTTCTAGGGCCAGGAGTCAGGAAGAACTAAGTTCAAATTTGGCCTTAGACACTAGCTATGTGATCCTGGGACAGTCACTTCACTCTGTTTGCCTTAGTTTCCTCATCTGTAAAATGAACTGGAGAAGGAAATGGTAAACCTCTCCAATGTCTTTGCCAAGAAAACACTAGCTGGGGCCACAAAATCAGATGTGACTGAAATGACTCAACAACACCTTGAAAATGTCAGGATTCCCAGTAAGTAAGCCACAACTACCATCAACAAATTCTAGCTGTCCTCAAGAAAGTGCCCACAAAATTAGCTGGATGGGAAAGAATAGTCTTCAGTAGCACCATTAAGGCAGAGAGGAATCCCAGTGCTTAGAGCATTGACCTTGGAGTCAGAAAGATGTGAGTTCAACTTTTGCTTCAGACACTTAATTAGCTGTGTGATCCTGGTGAAGTCGCTTAATTTCCCTTGGCCTCAGTTTTCCCATCTGTAAAAAATGGAGAGAGTAGTAGCACCTGCTTCACAAGACGATTGTGAGAATCAGATGAGATAACATTTAGAGTTCTTTGCAAACTGTGATGCACTAGATTTTTAGCAGTAATAATAATAAAAATAACAAGACTGGAGGGCTAGTAGGTTGACTTTAAGTTCATAAATGGGACCAAGGTCAGGTATGCAAGGAATCTTCTAATGGAGTTAGGATGAGAACTGGTGACTTGGACGTGACTGGCTCAAATCATGGTCTCACGTCTTACAAAGGACTTGCCTCCCTTATATCCTGCACCAACATTATGTAGATTTCTGTTTCTGTACCATTATAGAGCATGTCAAAGTGCCCTGCACAGTCTGAATGTCACCTGGAAATACACTGTGAGTGAAAGATGATGGATCCTCCACTCACGACCCCTCGGAGCCACTCCCTAGGCATGTGCTCAATTGGGTGGTTCCTAGATTTGGCAATCTGGCTCTCATTCACCCCAGTGGGATGTAAGAGCCAACTGAGGCTCTGGTGTTACCTTTTTCCAAATTGATATTTTTTCTCTTTTTTTATATCACAACTATGCTGACATCCCTCTCCCACTAAACTCTCGGAATAAGCAAAGAGAATTAAACAAAACTACTTACAAAGCAGCAATTTTCCTGTACTTTTCATATCTCTAACAAAAGCAGGAATATGTTTCATCCTGTTTTGGGAACTAAGGCTTTTGCTCATTTCACCTAATCTGAGTTCAATCTCCTTTCAATGTGTTTTCTACCTACATTATCTTATAGTTGTGTATGTGTTTTCTCTGGGTTCTACTTTCTTTGTTTTTGAAACAGTTCATGTGTATACAATGCCTGCTTCTGAAATTTATCAATTCTTTCTCTGGATGCAGACAGTGTCTTCCTTTGTAGGTCCTTTGTAGTTAATTTGGATAGTTATAATAGTCAAAATGACCTATTTGCTCAAAGTTGTTCTTAAAAAATATATTGCAGTTACTGAATACAATGTTTTCTTGGTTCTGCTCATTTCACTCTTCATTATTTCATTTAAGTCTATACATGTTTTTTCCCCCCCTAAGATCAACCAGCTCATTTTTTCTTATATCACAATAGTTTTCCATCACAATCATGTACCACAATGTGTTCAGCCATTCTCAATTAACAGATATCTCCTCAATTTCCACCTCTTTGATATCACAAAAGGAGCTGCTATAAACATTTTAGAACATATAAGCTCTTTTCCTTTTTCTCTAATCATCTTTGGAAATAGACCTAGTAGCAGTATTGCTGGGACAAAGGGTATAGGCAGTTTAATAACTCTTTGGGCATAATTCCAGATTGCTCTCCAAAATGGTTGGATCACATCACAATTTCGCCAACAATGAATTAGTGTCCCAGTTTTTCCACATCCCTTCCAACATTTGTAACTTTCTCTTCAATCATTTTAGCTGATTTGGTAGGTGTAAAATGATACCTCAAGGCTATTTTAATTTGCATTTCTCTAATCAATAGTGACAGAGTATTTTTTTTATATGCCTATAAATTATTTTGATTTCTTTACCTAAAAACTACCTGTTCATATCCTTTGACCACATGTCAATTAGAGAATGATTCATATTTTTATAGATTTTACAAAATTCTTTATATATTTGAGATATGAGACCTTTATCTGAGAAACTGTCTATAAACATTTCCCCCGAATTTTCTGCTTTCCTTCTGATCTTGGCTACCATTGTTTTATTTGTATAAAACCTTTTTAATCTAATGTAATCAAAGTTACCATATTATACCTCACTGTTCTCTGTTTCTTATTTATTCACAAATTGTTCACCTATCCATTAGTTTGATAAGTAATATATTCCACGTTCTTCAAATTTTCTTGTAATGTCTCTCTTTATATCTAGATCATGTGTCCATTTTATCTTGGTAAATAGTGTGAGCTATTGGTTTATGCCCAATATCTGACTGACTGCTTTCCAGTTTTCCCAATAGTTTTTGTTTTATTAAACAATGGATTCTTATCCCAAAATCTTACATCTTTACCCTTGTTAAATACAAGGCTGCTATATTTATTTGCTATTGTAAGTTGTATATCCACACTGTTCCATTGATCTATGTTTCCATTTCTTAGCCAGTACCAGATAGTTTTGATAATTACTGCCTTATAATAAAGTTTAAGATCTGGTACTGCTAAACCTCCTTCCTCTATTTTTTTTATTAGTTCCTTTGATATTATTGACTTTCCTTTCAAATGAATTGGGTGGTTTTTTTTGTAATCCAGTAAAATAATTTTTTGCTAATTTAATTTTGATGGCACTGAATATATAAATTAATTTAGATAAATTTGTCATTTTTATTATATTAGCCCTGGCTATCCATGAACAATTAATATTTTTGCAATTATTTAAATCATTTTATTTGTATAAAAAAGATTTTAAAAAAATTTTGTTTATATAATTCCTGGGTCTCTCTCTCTCTCTCTCTCTCTCTCTCTCTCTCTCTCTCTCTCTTCCTCTCTCTTGCTTTTTTGGAGGGTGGAAGGCAGAGCAATTGAGGTTAAGCAACTTGTCCAAGGTCACATGACTAGTGTGTTAAGTGTCTGAGGTCAGATTTGAACTTAGGTCCTTCTCATTCCAGGGCCAGGGGGAATAAATTGCCTTACTGTGTTTTGCAAGGAAGACTGAAAAATACTTGTACAAAGCACTCTTTCCACAAATACAAAGATGATTTGGGTCCTAAGGAGATGGCATCTGGACTACTAAATTCTTTTAAAAATGCTTTGGTGGCAGAGCCAAGATGGCAGTGTAGAAGCAGGAAAATTCTGTGAGCTCCCCCCATAACCACCTCAAATACCTATAAAATATGACTCTAAACAAATTTTAAGGCTCCAGAACTCACAAAAGTATAGAGAAACAGAGCTCCCATTGAAGGCAGCCCAGCAGGCGGGACAGGAAGGGCTCATCACAGCACACTGGGAGCCAAAGCCAGCATGGCCTGAAACTGTGGCTTGGCCCTGGGGCTGCCAAGACAAGCCATGGCTGGAGCCTTCAGGAGAGCAGATCACTGGCAGCTGTGGTGATTTCCAGAATTATCAACCCATAAGAAACAAGGACTAAGTGAAGGTCAGTGGAACTCGGCTAAATCTGGGGGAGAAAAGAGGGTCAGATGTCCACCTCCAGGGCAAGAAAGCAGCAGAAGTGGTGGCGGCCCTGCAGCCACCTCCAGAAGCTGCCGTCCTGCAGATTGCAGAGGGGCCAAGCAATCTTTCAGAGGCTAAGTGCTCTTGCCTAGAGCTGCCTGGATCAGATCCTGGTCTTAGGTGGTGGTCCTGAGGTGTGTGACTGGTGAGCCAAAGCTAGTGGGGGCTGCAGAAACTGTGGCCTCCTAATAGTTCCAGCAGCTGTGAAAACCCCAGCAATTTGGGACAAAGCTCTCCCCTCTGAAAGCAGAGTTCTACTGAGCCCAAAAGCCAAGTAATTGACTGGCAACATGAGCAGGCAAAGGAAGCAAAGCAAACCAACTTTAGATTCCTTTTTTGGGGACAAAAAGGATCAAAGCATGAAAAGAGAGGAAGACAACACAGTCAGAACTCCTGCACCAAAAGCTTCCAAGAAAAATGTAGACTGGTTACAAGCTATAGAGGAGCTTAAGAAGGATTTTGAAAACCAAATAAGAGAAGTGGAGGAAAAACTGGGAAGAGAAATGAGAATGATGCAAGAAAATCATGAAAAGAGAGTCAATAACCTGACTGAAGAAAATAACACCTTAAAAAATAGACTAACTCAAATGGAAAAAAGCCAATGAGGAGAAGAATGTCTTAAAAAGTCAAATTTGCCACATGGAAAAAGAATCTCAAAAGCTCACTGAAGAGAATAATAATTCCTTCAGAATTAGAGTGATTCCAGGGCCAGTGCTCTATTCACTGTGCCACCTATCCACCCCTTCTTATTATCTCTTCTTAAAGGGTTTTCTTTGATTTTATACACACACACATACAGATGTACATATATAAACATGTATATGAATACTGATAATTTATGTAGATTTACTTTATATCCTGCTAGTTTGCTAAAATGATTAATGGTTTCAAATAACTTTTTATTGGAGTCTTTTGGATTTTCCAAGTATATCATCATATCATCTGCAAAAAGAGATAGTTTTATTGCCTTATTCCTTCTTTTTCTTTTTCTTTTCTTGTTGCTATTCCTTCCTTTTCTACAAAGAGTCCTAACATTTTGTTATACAGTATACAGGTCCCTTCCTTCTGTCGTTGACTTCCTTGAGAGATATGCCCAGCAGTAAGATGGCTGGGTTGCATAACACCAATAATTTAGTGATTTTCTTGGACAGTTCTAAATAGTCATCCAGAATGGTTGTATCAGTTCATAGCTCCCCCAATAATTTAAGAATATGCCTATCTTCCTGTATCCCCTTCAATCACTGATTGTGTACAATAATCACCTGTGAATGATTTAGCTGTTCTCTTCTCAATGGTCCAAGATGATTCCAAAGGACTCATGTTGAAAAATGCTATCCATCTCCAGAGAAAGAACATCTATAGTCTGAATGCTGATTGAAGTCTAACATTTTTCACTTTTTTTTTTCATTTTCTTTTCCTTTTGGTCTGTATCTTCTTATAGATTCAAATTATAACTAATATGGAAATATGGTTTGCATGATTACACATGTGTAACCTATATCAAATTGCTTACTGTGTCACAGAGGGGAGAGGCTAGGGAAAGAGAGAAAATTTGGAACTCAAAATTTTAAAAAGGGTTAAAATTGTTTTTACATGTAATTGGGAAAAAATAAAATATTATTTAAAAAATCTTTTCCAATCCAGTGGCTGTGAGGTGACTCCTGAGTTAATTTTGATGTTTATTTCTCTTTCTAATGATTTGGGGAATGTTACCATGTGCTTGTTGATAGTTTCCAATTCTTTTGATAACCCCTTATTCATATCATTTTAACACTTCATTTCTCTATTGGCCTTACACAGCAGGTTCCAAAAGTCAGCTTTAATAGATTCAGACTAGGCTAAGCTCTTTGTCACATTCTGGCTGTGCCACTTTGCTATGTGTAGCTTAAATATGGAATATGTCTGATGTATTGCAGGTATTTGATGCAAAGATTTTTTTTCCCTCCACCGTATAACTTCTTTTATCAATGATTCAGTCAACTAACAATGCCTACAATGCAACAATCCTCAGTAAACATTTAGCATTCTTTATTCATCCAGTTGTATCTGACTCTTTGCGATACCATACTGTTTATGGGATTTTATTGGCAAATATATTGGAGTGGTTTGCCATTTCCTTCTCCAAGACATTTATTAAGCATTCATTATATGCCACAAACTGCATGCACTGAGGACTCAAAGAAAGGCCAAAAGTGTCCCCAGCTTCAAGGAGCTCACATTCTACCAGGGGAGACAACATGTGGAGAACTATGCACATATATAACATATACAGGTAAAATGGGGAGGGGAGGGGAATAATCTCAGAGGGAAGGACCTAGAATTGGGTGGAGGCATTAGATAGGAAGTGTTTTTTTCAGGAAGTGAGATTTTAGATGAGGATTGAGAGATGCCAGGGGAGCCAGGAGGCAGAGGGAAATATGGAGAGCATCCAGAGAAAGATTTGGGCTCCTTCCCTTCTAACTGGAGAAGCTTAAGCAGCCCTGGGTAGTTTGGGGGCAGACAATGAGTTAGGCATCTACTTTGCCTCTTCAGACATTTTTTTCCTTCTTTTTTGTTTTTCTTTAAAACATTTCTTTTGCTTTTTCCAATTTATCCTTCATATAGCTTATAGTATATAGTTGTTTGAATGTTCTCTGCCCAATAGACTATGAGTTCTTCAAGGGTAGAGACTCTTTTGTTTTGTTTTTGCTGTTCTTTGTTTTCCCAGCACTTGGCAGAGATCCTGGCACACAGTAGGGGCTTAATAAGTATTTAATGACTGATTGACTTAATGTCTAGGAATACTGAATCTTCTCAGATGTGCTAGAGAAGCATTCCTCCAGACCTTCCACCTTTTCTTCTAGCAGGAAGATAATCTCTGCATTTATGTAACCAAGGCTATTATAACAGGCAGTTGATCAATACATTTGACATATAGAATAGTTGAAAAATATACAGAGAGAAGGTCTTTTTTTGGTCAGTGTATAGGTTTTTGAAAATAAGAAATTAAATTTGTAATATATCTGACTTGGTCCATGTGCCTGAAGTGAGCATATATTAGGAAGGATGAAAGAGTGACCAGGAAAGGTCAATCAAAGTGGCAAAGGGCATTGAAATTCAGTCAAAGGAAACAAAGGTGGTTGACACAGGTATGGGAATGGAGGAAAGAATGCACTCACTTTCTTCAAGTATTTGCTTTGTCATTTCCAAGAAGGACTAGACTTCTATTTGGCCCCTGATTGTAGAGGTAGGAGCATTGAGGAGACATTTCATAGAGGTCAACTTAGGCTGGATATCAGGGGCAAAAATTTAAATGTCAAAATCAGAGTTATCCCAAAGGAGAATGGGATGCATATAGAAGCGGTGACTCCCCCTGACTTAAAAGTCTCAAAGCAAAGGCTATGTGATCTCTTTTGGGGGCTCTTGTAGGGAAGATCCTTATAGAAGGTGGGCAAGATGGCCACTGAGATTCCTCCCAACTCTGAAATTCTTTCCAGCTCTACAGTCTGATGATTCAATGATTCTCTGAAATGCCCTTCCTGGGAATAGAATCCATATGTTTCCTAGGTGATTTAGTTAGTCAGAGAGAGATGTCTTTTTTTTCCACCCCAAAATCAAGCTGGGGTTCAAACTTCTCCTTTGTTCTACAGAAAACCATAAACTTGGGCTAACAATTATGGCCGTAGTGGGCAGGCTGATTTCCAGTTTTCCTCCACCATGCCTTTCATTTTCCTGCTTACATTCCCAAGCTGCCCATCCCCCTTTAAGTTCCTCTCCTCAGCTTTTGATGTCTTGGCTACAGCATGCTATTTGCATCTGGTTTATTTGTTTATGGCCTGATGGTTTTAAGTCTTCCTCCTCCCTTCAACTGCCTACTGAAGAAAGGAAACATGGAGAGCAAAATCCTCTTAACTGCAACGTATAAACAGAAGTTGGCCGAGAAGAAATCAAGACCTAATCTGATTATAGGAAGGCTGTGGTATGTCTAGATTTTTTAAAAATTGCCCCACATTGACTGGGAGATTGGACACAAGGCATAGAGATCCTGTCCATTCTGAACCTACATTTCTAGATCATACCAACCATTTCCACCTTGAGACCAGGGTCAGAAATAGAGTGTTGTGTAAAAAAAAAAAAAGCAACAAACATAAAGAAATAAAAGGAAGTCAAAAGTTGGTCCACATATTGACACGTGTTTCAGGTTTTCCTGCAGCTTAATCCTATCCAGCTCAGGAGGTGCAGGCTAACCCAGATTAATTGGTAGTATGAAGAGCCCGCTAATTTGAATACAGCTGGTCTTCATTTTTTGCTACAATGTGGTTCTGGAAACCATAAAGTGCATGATTATAAAGAGAAACATATTTTCCCATGTGAGCAATGCTATGAATTGGGGGCTGTGTTCACGATGAGGGTTTGCCATCACAGAGTTCATAGATGTGACCCCCAAAATGTCATAAAAGTCAAGCTTTTCTGCACTTGGAGTTAAGAAGACCTACAATGAAATTTGACCTCAACTACTACTATGTGTGACCCTGGGCAAATCACTGAACTGCTTTGTGTCCTAGCATCCCCATCTTTAAAATGAAACATGTGTGTGGGTGAATGTGTGTGTGAGTGTGTGTGAATATGTGTGTGTGTGTATGTGTATGTGAGTGTGTGTGTGTGAATGTGTGTGTGAGTGTATGTGTGTGTGAATGTGTGAGTGTGTGTGTGAGTGTGTGTGTGTGTGTGTGTGTGTGTGTGTGTGTGTGTGTGTGTAAGCAGTGGCCTCTAAGGTGACTTGCAGCTCTAAATCTATGTTTTCTGTGAGCCTCCTAATCATTTACATGGAAAATTTATGCTGCAATCCTGTCCAATCCAATCCAAACCAAATATGTTGTCCATACTGATGATACAAGGCACCTTAATGTATTCCTTCCAACCTCTCCATTGAATACCTTGCATCATATTTTACAAAAAAAAATTGAGGTCACTCATTTGATCTCTTTTCCTTTCCTCATCTTCTATCTCCCACATGCTTTCTCCCACTATCTTCTCCTTTCCTTCTGTCTCACACAAAGAATTGTCTGTTCTCCTTGCCGAGGCTAACCCCACTACATGAACAAGTGATCCTCTTCTTTTCCATCTTCTCTAGCATCTTGCCCTCTCTTTTCTTCCCCACTTTCTATTATCTTCAGTCTCTTCCTGTCTACTGACTGCTTCTCTACTACCTACAAACATGGTCATATCTTCCTCACCCTCAAAAAATCCTTACTTGATCCTTCCATCCCTGCTAAATAACCATCATATATATCTTCTGACCTTTGAGGTAAAGCTCCTTGAGAAGGCCACTTCCAGTTAATGCCTCCCTTCCCACTCTTTTAAACACTACCGTCTGGCTTCATTTAACTGGAAATGTTCTTGGCAAAGTTACCAAATCCAATGACCTTTTCTCAATCTGCATCATCTTGACCTCTCAGCAGTCTTTGAGGCCATCAATCATCTTTTCTCCTGAATATTCTCCTCCCTGGGATTTTTGTTATTATGTAGTCTCTCTCAGTTTTCCTCTTATCTCGCTGACCTCTCTACCTGTCTACCTCTCAAGTTTCCCTTGCTGGATCTTCATCTCGGTTACTCCCACTAACCACGGGTTTCCATTGGTGGTCTGTTCTGTAACCTTTTCACTTCTCTCTCTACATGATCTCACTTGGTAAGCTTTTCAATTCCCATAGATTCAATTATCATCTCTATGCAGATGAGTTCTCACCACTCTCCTGATTGCCAGTCTTGCATCATCAATTATTTCTTGAATTGTAGATTCCATAGGCGGCTTCTTCTTCTTCTTCTTCTTCTTCTTCTTCTTCTTCTTCTTCTTCTTCTTTGCTTTTTGGAGGGCAATTGGGGTTAAGTGACTTGCCCAATGTCACATGGCTAGTAAGTGTTAAGTGTCTGAGGTCAGAGTTGAACTCAGGTCCTCCTGACTCCAGGGCCGGTACTCTATTCACTGCACCACCTCCCCCCCTCACCCCCATAGGCTTCTTAAACTCAACTTATTTAAAATTGAACTCATTATCTTTTTCTCCCTTTCTAAGCTCCTGTCATTTTTGAGGGCACCATCATCCTCACAGGCACCTAGCCTCACAATGTGGGCATCATCCTCAACTGCTCACTCCTACCCCCCATATCCAATCTATTGCCAAGTCCATCCCATTTGTATTTCCACATCTCTTGTACCTGTCTCCTCTCCTCCAACGTAGCACCCTGGTGCCTGCCCTCATCACCTCACACCAGGGTTATAGAAGTTGCTTTCTACTTGGTCTCTGTGCTCAAGTCTCTCCACACTCCAACCCATCATCCACTCAGCTGCCAAAATGATCCCCCTAAAACATAGGTCTGAGCCTATCATACCACCTGCCATCCCTACTCACAAAGGTCCACTGGGTCCAGATGACTTCTGTGATCAAATGCAAAAGCTGCTGCCTTTTAAAGCTCTTCACAGCCTCATTTTTTCTTACCTTTCCAGATTTCTTGCACTTTGCCACTCTCCATGTACTCAGTGATCCAGTAACTCTTGCCTTCATGCTATTACTTACAAAACAATCCCTCTCCTGACTCCACATCTTGACCATGGGTGCCCTTCATGCCTAGAATGCACTTCTTCCTCACCTCTGTCTTCTGGCTTCTCTGAAGACTCAACTCAAACTCAGCCTTCTGCAGGAAGACTTTTTTGGTGTGTCTTCTTTTCCTCCTTCCCCAATCAGTCTCTTCCTTCTGAAATTATCTTCTGTTTACACTATGTGTATTTTTTATGCATGATGCCTGCATGTTGTCTCCCCTATTAAAATGTCACCTCTTTGAGGGCACGGCCTGAGTGTTTGTCTTTCTTTGTCATCTCATTAATCAGCAGAATACATGGTAAGTACTTAATAAGCTCTTGTTGACTATGTGACTGAGGAAACAAAATCTACATATGGGTGTATGTATGTATACATATCTATCCAAATAATTATATCTATCTACCTACCCCTATCTATACCTATACCTGGATTCATATTCTGTCTCAGAAACATACTAGCTGTGTGAACCTGGGCAAGTCATTTAACCTCTATTTAAGTTTCTTCATCTGTAAAATGAGGGGGTTGGATGTGGTGGCATCCAAGGTCTCTTCCAGTCTTAAATCTATAATCCTCTGAATCATGGGTCTAAATTGGTAGATAATATATTTTGTGATTTATGGTGAGTTTTAACCCCACTCCCAATTCCTGTTAAAAGACATTACCACAGAATCTTTCTTAACTTTCTCCTGTGTCTCATTCTGAAACCACAGTCCCACTTCTTACACAAGGCAGGCTTTTCCAATTTAATAACAATAACACTACTTATTCCAATATTTCAGCACCTTGTGAGTTCTTTGGAGTGAATCCTCCTTCTTCCTGCAATGAAGATTGAGATTCTCTGTTCCTTTGCAGTCAATCTCCAAGAGTTCTTGGGTCCAAAGAAATTCTTCAGGCTGTGCCCTCTCTAGGGATAAGCTACCTCCAAATTTTGCTAGGCTTATCCAGACACATAATATTATACAGATAAAGATAACTAACCAAAATTTAGTCAATTCTCATGTAGTCAGGAGTTGACTCCCCAAGATGGCTCTCTCCGACCTTTCTGTTGCCTGTCTTCTGACCATTCCATTGTCTGGAGGCAGAGTTAGGATTCAGGTCTTTTGGATTCCAAGTCCAGTGTTCTAACAACTGCACAGGCCAGCTGCCGCAATGAAGTATAGATGGAAACTATTCCTACCTTATTTTGTGGAGTTCTTTCCTTTCCACAATTATTCCATAGAAGTCCTTTTAAGATGCCGTAGGTCTCCCTTTGATCATTCCTTATTCTCACTTTATGACTTGCCCATCTCCCTTTCTGCCCGTACCTGTCCTTGTTACCACAAGTAACTAAAAGCTGCCTTTATCTAGCACTTCCTTCCATGAAAGTTATGGTGATATTTTTTGCATTTTGTTCAGACTCACTTCTGATATCCTTCTTTGGAGAAGCAGCGAGTAACAGTCAGAGGTCAAATCCCATCTCTGTCATTTAGTGTTTATCTGACAGTGGGCCAGTGAGTCCATCTCTTTTTTTCCTTAAGAAATTTTTAAAATTCATTTTAAACTTAAAAATAAGAAGATAAAAAAGAATATTTCCACGTACACCAGACAACATAAAAGAGAATTCAATAGAAAACCATGAATTTCCATTTCATACTGGGTACTTTAAAAAAAAACAGCAACTATGTAACAAATAGTACACTTTGCTTTCAGAGCTACTCTGGCATTCTGTGCTTCCTTCAAAGTTTTCTTTTGTTCTCTGCTGTATACTTCTCATTTTTTTTATCCCTCCCTCCTCACCTCACATCAGAGATGGCTACCATTAGACACAAATATGTGTGTGTGTGTGTGTGTGTGTGTGTGTGTGTGTGTGTGTGTGTGTGATACTATGCATACTTCTATTTCTTAGTACTTTCTCTGCAGATGAATATCATCTTCTTTCATAGATCCTTTGTGGTTGATTTGAGTATTTATACTACTCTAGATGACTTAGTCATTCAAAGTAGTTCTTAGAACAATATTGCTGTTACCATACAATGTTCTCTTTGTTCTGCTCATTTCACACTTCATTATTTCATGCAAGTCTTTCTATGTTTTTTTTTAAATCAACCAGCTCATCATTTTTTATAGCACAGTAGTATTCCATCCCAATCATATACAACAATTTATTATCCATTCTCCAAATGAAGGCCATCCCTGCAATTTCCAGCTCTTTGCCACCACAAACAGGGCTGCTATAAGTATTTTATAACATTTAGGTTCTTTTCTTTTTTCCCTAATCAGCTTGGGAAATAGACTTAATAGTGGTATTTCTGGGTCAAAGGGCATAGGCAGTTTAACAACTCTTTGGGTATAATTTCAGATTGTTCTTCAAAATGGTCGAATCAGTTCACAGTTCCACCAACAGTGAATCAGTGTCCTGATTTTTCCACAACTCCTCCAACATTTGTCACTTTCTCCTTCTATCATTTTAGCCAATCTGATAGGTATAAGACAACAATTCAAAGTTGTTTTAATTTGCATTTCTCTAATCAATAGTGATTTAGAACATTTTTTCATATGACTATAGTCTTGATTTCTTCATTGAAAAACTGCTTTTTTCTATCCTTTGACTATCAATTGGGGAATGATTCATCATCATAAATTTGACAAAATTCTTTATATATTTAAGATATGAGAACTTTATCTGAGGAGTTGTTTATAAAAATTTACTCCCAATTTTCTGTTTTCCTTCTAATATCAACTACATTTATTTTATTTGTACAAAACCTTTAAAAATATAATGTAATTGGACATTAGTCTGGTTGTAAAGAAGGGTTGTAACCAATGGAGTGAACAATGGGAAGAAAGAAAGAAAACCAAACCTGAAAAAGAACAATAGCATGTAGATTGCTTCAGTCTCCATTTAAACTCTGTTCTTTCTAGATCTTTCTCTGAATGTAGATGTCTCCTTCCATCCTGGGTCTTGTAGAGTTGTCTTATAACTGTGTGTTGCTGAGAAGAGTCCAGTTTATCAAAGTTGGTCATCACACATACAATGTGTGCATGCTGCCATGGGGGCGGGGGTGAGGGAGGGGAGAAAATTTGAAACTCAAGGGATTGTGGAATTGAATCTTGTAAGCTAAAAGTAAATAAACAAATCAATTTAAAAAAAAGAAAAAAGAAAAAATAGAAGAAAATATGTTTCAGTCTGTACTCAGAGTCCTTTATCTGGAGCTGGAGAGCGCTGTTTCATCATGAGTCCTTTGGAGTTATGGTTGTTCATGAGTTGATCAGAGTTACTAAGTCTTTCAAAGTAGATCATCTTTACAATATTGTTGTTACTGTGTAAATTGTTCCCTTGGTTCTGCTTTACTTTGCATCAAGTCATACAAGTCTTCCTGGATATTTGAAACCACCCTCTTCATTGAATGACGAATCACATCTCCAGAGGATCTGTGATGGGGCAAGTTACTCACATCTGGCAGAGGGGTGAGAGACAAGGTACAAAGACATAGATTTTTGTGCATGACCACTGCGTGGATTCATATGACTTTATATTTCTATTTATTTATTACAAGGCTTTCATCCTCCTTTTTTCCCTCTTGATTAAGGGGGATGAGAGTCAGAGAGGTCTGGGGTTAGCAATAATGATGTAAAAAAAATGGGCCATTGAAAGTCTTTTCAAAGGCACAGAACAGGAAGGAAGTTATAAGAAATCACAAGTTTTGAAACTACATACCCTTTTCTTAAAGCAAATAATTTGAAATGGAAATCCGTAGTTTTATATAGAATTCTCTTGTATGTCATCTGTTGTGTAAATGGAAGCATTCTCTGTTTTTTCATTTTTAAAAAAATTTCTATCAGGACTTAACCCTTCTCAGCAATGCAAGGACCTAAAATAATTCCAAAGGACTCATGGTTTTTTCTCTTCCTGAGAAAGAACTATGGAGTCTGAATGCAAAGCAAAGCAGACTATTATCTTTTTTCTTTTTCTTTTCTTTCTCATGGTTCCTCCCATTCATTTCTATTCTTCTATACAACATTACTAATGTGAAAATATGTTTTATAGGAATGTATATGTAGAGCCTATATCAGATTACACGCTCTCTTGGAGAGGGGGGAGAGGAAGGAGAGGCAGAAAATTTAAAACTTACAGAAGTGAATGTTGAAAACTAAAAATAAATTAACTTAAAAAAATATAATGTAATTGAAATGACATATTTCACACCTCACTCTGCTCTCTCTCTCTTATTTGTTCATAAATTGCTCTCCCACCCATAAGTATGATAGGTAATATGTTCCATGTCCTTCCAATTTTCTTATGATATCTCCCTTTGGTCTAGGTCATGTATCCATTTTGACTTTATCTTGGTTAATAGTGCAAATGTTGGTCCATGTCCAGTTTCTGCCAAAGTTCTTTTCAGATTTCCCAATAATGTTTTCTTGATTCTTAATTATTTTTTTATCCCATTTTAATGGGATTATCAATGGATTTTTAATGAATTCTTATCCCCAAAGCTTAGATCTTTACATTTGTCAAAAATGAAGTTGCTGTAATCATTTGCTACTGTATACTATATGTTTACTCTGTTCCACTGATCTACCTTTCTATTTCTTAGCCAGTAACAGAGAATTTGGATAATTACTGCTTTACACTACGGTTTAAGATCCAGTATTGCTAAACTTCCTTCCTTTATTTTTTTTTATTGATTGTTTTTGTATTCCCAACCTCTGGTTTTTCCAAATGAATTTTGTTAGCATTCTTTCTAGCTCAGTAAAAAAAAAATTTTTTTTTTCGTAGTCGAGATGACGTTAAATAAATAGATTAGTTCAGGTAAAATTGTCATCTTTGTTGTGTTAGCTCTGCCTGCCCATGAACAAATAATATTTCCCAAATTATTTACATGTGACTTTATTTGTATAAAAAATATTTTCTAATCAAGTTCGTGTAGCTGCTGGGTTGCTTGTAGTAGGTGCACTCCCAGGTATTTTGTGTTGTCTACAATTACTCGGTGTCTCTTCCTATCTCTTCTTGCAGGGCTTTTTTGATGATGTAGAAGTATTGATGATTTATGTGAGTTTATTTTATATCCTGTAAGTGAATTCGTCTTTATGGACCATAGTTTTCTCATATGTAAAATGAAAGATGGACTTGATGTTCCAATCCAGCTGTAAACCTACCATTTTCTGACACATCTTTTTTCTTCCTTGTAAATAAGAACTCTGCCATATTCTTCCCAATAGGTTATGTAGAGATTGTCCTAGTTCAATGTTAAGATCCTTTACGCTGGATAAGAGAAAAGGGTTAGGATCATGCCAGTGGAATTAGCATTTCACAATTTGCTTGGTTCCATGGCTATTTCACACACTGAACAACACTGGAGGACTACAGAGCAATAAACTCTGATCAATGGCATGGTACAAGCTTATTGGAACTATTCTGAAGTAAGGGGAAAAGTAAGGTGAAAAATAAGAGTGTCTGAAATTGCTGAACCCTAGAGATCATCTAGTCTAACCTGTACCTGAAGAAGAATCCCTCCTGTAACATAGTCCTCAGAAAAGGTCATCTAGCCTTTGCTTGAAGACCTCTAAGGAGGAAGGAATGGATTATTAGGTCATGCAGTGGATAGAGTGCTGAACCTGGAGTCAGGAAGATGCCTCTTTCTGAGTTCAGATCTAGCTTCAGACACTTACTAGTTGTGTGACCCTGGGCAAGTCACTTCACCCTGTTTGCTTCAGTTTCCTCATCTGGAAAATAAGCTGGAGAATGTAATCGCAACCCACTCCAGTGTGTTTGCCAAGAAAACTCCAAATGGAGTCAGAAGAACAGGACATGATTAAAAATGACTGACCATAACAACAACAAAAGGAGGAGGGATTCCACCACCTCAGGGAGTGGCAGCTCATTCTATTTTGGGAGGGCTTTTTTCCTTGGGAAGGTTCTCCTGATATCAAGTTGAAATCTGTGCCTCTACATCTTCCACACGTTGTTCCTGGCTCTGCCTTCTGGGGTCAAGCAAAGTATTCATTGAATACACATGATAAAGCCTTGAAGCCAGTCACTGTGCTTGCCTTAAATCTTTTCTTCAGACTAAACAACTGTTTCTTCAACTATTCCTATGACTGTCTGGATCTTGATTCCCTTCACCACTCCAAGATGCTTTCCAACTGATCAGCCAACGACCTTCTAAAAACCGGACACCCAGAACTGCAAGACTTCTACAGTTTGGTGACTTATGATTTCTTTGATTTAGCAATTCCCTACCTCAATGCAGATTGCCAAAGTTTCATGTCTCCCATGTAACCACAGGATCATAGATCCAGAGTTGACAGGGACATGAGAGGGGAGCAGCTACTGAGATGTCTCATCCTTCCAATAACTTATTCCTCCTTCAAGATTTTATGGGTGATCTTCATGAGTCTTTGTAGCTGAAGCATTCATAACCCTGCAGCTAAACTGATCAAGAACTCCAAACTTAGCTAGACTGGTCCTTGGAAGAATGAGATATAGCCATAAGAACACACATGCATTGGAAGGGACCAGAGGGGCCAACTAGCTCAACCCTTCCATTTTACAAATGAGTTAACTGAGGCCCAGAGACAGAAAGTAACGTGACCAAGGTCATACTTAGAATCATAAGTTTAGAACTAGGAGGGTTGTCAGGAGCAAGTCAATCTGCTCATTTTACAGATAATGAAACTGAGGTTCAATGAGGTTAAATGCCTTGCCCAGGCAGGATTTGATCCCAGGTCCTCTGACTCCAAATGCAGTGTTCAAAGCCTATAATCAAAGCCTCCTCAACTTGGGAAGATCTGCTACAGCATGCACTCTATGCCAAGAATTATCAGAATAGGACTCAGTGGAGGAAGGCTATTCAAAGGTGGTTAAACTTTGCCTTTTCCTACTGAACCTTTTCAGAATCCCCCCCTTTATCTACAAGGCCCTGTCCTGCTGAGCTCCAGCTTAACCACAGGAATCTTCAGTTCAGATTTTAATAGGTAGAACTCCTTTCATTTCCATTAGTGTTTTTTATTAGTCATTCTTGAGCTACCACAGAGCCTCAGGAAGAATTAGTTTCAGGCTGTGGTGGCATAGAACAAAGACTTGGGTCATTTTTGTTGTTAATGTACCATGTTTTATTATTTAATACATCATATCTTTAACCTTTAAATTCACAAAATATGCTGTGTGTGGTATTTGTAGCTTGGAAACACAGCAGACAGCTCTGTGGTCTTTTGATTTAAAAGCAAAATTATTGCATGGAGAAAATATATGAAGCCTAGAATTTAGAAGTGTGTGTGTGCACATGCATGCATGCATGTGTGCATGTGTGTACACACACGCAGTTCATGTATACTTATAAATACATACACACACATATATACATATACATATATATGTGTACCTACGTATATATACTTAGAAGTATATATATGTATATGTGTACACACATACATATTATTTGGAAATTGGAGATTGTTGATACTGATATGACTTAGTTTAACTTGCATTTAATTTGTACTTTGACTTCTACCATAAAAGGCTGTAGTGTCATTGTAGGGATAGTCTCACAAAGTCTCTTTGGTTTGTGTCTCCACTCAGGCAAATACAATTTTGTATGTGTGTGTGTGTGAGTGTGTGTAGTTCATGGTCCCACTCCTAAACATCAGCATCTGTCTCATTTTGCTTACATCAAAGGGGCACCTCATCTCCCCTGTCAAGCACTTAGGTTAATAAGGCATCACATGTAGGGCAAGTTTTATTAAACCAACAAAAAATAAAGACAGGGCTCAAACTCTATGAGGAAATACTTTTATCCTCATTCTGTTGTGACCTCTACTGTCTTGCGACATAGTATAGGACAAAGCCAATCAGTCAATAACTTGTACTAAGCAATGGAGAGGTAAAAAAAAAATGGCAAAAACAGTCTCTACCCAGTACGAGCTCATAGTCTAATGAGGGAAACAAACACATATGTGCAAACAAGTTGTATATACTATAAAAAGGAAATAATTAATAGAGGTGAAACACCAGAGTTACGAGGGGTTGGCATAGGCTTCTTTTAGAATCTGAGACTTTATTCAGGATGGAAGGAGATATCTGCATTCAGAGAAAGATCTAGAAAGACCAGAGTTTAAATGGAGACTGAAGCAATCTACATGCTCTCATTCTTTTTCATGTTTGGTTCTCTTTCTTTTTTCCCATTGTTCACTCCATTGGTTGCAATCCTTCTATACAACCAGACTAACGTCCAATGTGAAAGTATTTGCAGATCCTACACTTGATTGTATACAGCCATGGGGG
>CM053584.1:11739579-11758739 GCA_028627135.1 Pseudochirops cupreus
TTTGTGGAACAGCCAGGAGGCCAGTGTCACTAGATAAAAGAGTACCTGGTGGGGAAAGACTGGAGGGGACCAGGTCAGGAAGATCTTTGAACACCAGGGGGATGTTGTCTTTGATTCTGGAGACAGCAGGGAACAAGTGGAGTTTATTGACTAGGGGTAAGACATGGTTAGAACTGAGCCTTAGGAAAATCAGTTCAGTAACTGAATGGAGGATAAAATGGAGTTGAGAGAGACTAGAGACAGGGGGACCCACTAGCAGCTACAGTCCAGGTGATATGTGCCTGCCCCAGACCAGCTGTAGGGTCAGAGGAGAGAAGGGAGCATATCCAAGAGATGTTTGTTCTTCTCTCTCAAAGGATCTGTCACAGTTTTACCAAATTTATTCAGAGCCATCTTCCTAGTGCATATGTCTCTGTAGATGCATAAGCCTTTCTTTAGGTCCCAAGTGGATTAAACATCTTTCTACTTCTCATTTATATGTTTTCTCATATTTTCCTGCATATGGATTCCAGGCATGCCCCCCAAATGAAAGGGGGTGCAGGGAATTACTTGACCTAGAAAAAGATGTCACCTACATTTCTTCAACCCTGGGATAGTAAGATCAATAAACATGTAAAAAAAATTTAATACTTCACTTTTCCCCAATTGTATGTAAAAAGAATTTTTAATATTCCAGTTTTTTTATTTTTGAGTTTAAAATTCTCTTCCTCCCTCCCTCCTCTCCATCTCTCATTTGAGAAGGGAAGCAATTTGCTGTAGGTTATACATATGCAGTCATACACACATATTTCCATGTTAATCATGTTTGAAAGAAAATATACACACAAAAAAATACAAGAAAAAAAATTTTTTAAGTATGTTTCAATTTGCATTCAGACTCCATTAGCTCTTTCTCTGGAGGTGAACAGCATTTTTAATTATAAGTCCTTCAAAATTGTCTTGGATATTGCTAAGAATAACTAAGTCATTCACAGCTTATCATCACACAATATTTCTGTTTCTATATATAATGTTATCTTGGTTCTGCTCATTTCACTTTGGATCAGTTCATATGAGTTTTTCCAGGTTTTTCTGAAAACATCCTGCTCATCATTTCTTTTAGCATGATAGTATTCCATCAAAATCCAACAAACATTTTAAAGCATCTACTATTTGCCAGTCACTGACTAGACCTGAGATTTTACTAGCATAAAAAATTCCCAGAAGAAGCAATGTATTCTACCCATGAAGGCTGACCAGTTAAGTTTCAAAGGCAGAATTTGCAGCCAAGTCTTCCTGACTTGGATGTCTGTTCTCTAACCTCTACACCACTTGCTACACTGGGTTTATAAACTGTTACTTGAGAGCACCTGGATTACTGAATTAAAATAACTTTTATTTATTTTTAGGAATTGCATACATATTTGAATAGTGGAATTTGAGAGCTAGAAGAGATGTTTGAATACTATTTTTTTTATATACAATTTATTTATTTTTAGTTTTCAGCATTCACTTCCATATGATTTTGAATTTTAAATTTTCTTCCCCTCTCTCTCCTTACCCCTTTCCAAAATGGCACGTGATCTGATATAGGTTCTCCTTTTACTTTCATGTTAAACATATTTTCACATTAGTCATGATGTAAGAAGAATTAGAACTAATGGAAGGAACCATGAGAAAGAAGAAACAAAACAAAACAACAAAAGAAAAGGAGAGCAAATAGTTTGTTTCCATCTGCATTCAGACTCCAAAGTTCTTTCTCTGGATGTGGACAGCGTTTTACATCATGAGTCTTTTGGAGTTGTCTTAGATCCTTGCATTGCTGAGAAGAGCTAAGCCTATCAAAGTCAGTCATGACACAATGTGGCTGTCACTGTGTGCAATGTTTTCCTGGTTCTGCTCATTTCACTCACCATCAGTTCATATAAGTCTTTCCAGGATTTTCTGAAGTCTGCCTGTTCATCATTTCTTACAGCACGGTAGTATTCCATTACATTCATGTACCACAACTTGTTCTGACATTCCCTAATTGATGGACATCCACTCAGTTTCCAATTCTTTGCCAGCACAAAGAGCTGCTATAAATATTTTTGTACATGTGGGTCCTTTTCCTATTTTTATGATCTCTTTGGGATATAGACCTAGAAGTGGTGTTGCTGGGTCAAAGGATATGCAGAGTTTTACAACCTGTTGGGCTTAGTTCCAAATTACTCTCCAGGATGGTTGGATCAGTTCACAACTCCACCAAAATTCATCAGTGTTTCAATTTTTCTAGATCTTCTCCAACATTTATCATTTTTCTGTTTTGTCATGTTAGTCAACCTGATAGGTGTGATGTGGTACTTCAGAATTGTTTTGATTTGCATTTCTCTAATCAATAGAGATTTAGAACATTTTATATGATTATAGATAGATTTAATTTCTCTCTCTGAAAACTACCTGTTCATGTCCTTCGATCACTTATTAATTGGGGAATGACTTGAATTCTTATAAATTTGTCTCAGTTCCCCATATATTTTAGAAATAAGTTCTTTATCAGAGACACTGGCTGTAAAAATTGTTTCCCAGCTTTCTACTTCCCTTCTAATCTTGGTTGCACTGGCTTTGTTTGTGCAAATACATTTCAATTTAATGTAATCAAAACCATCCAATTTGCATTTCATAATGTTCTCTATCTCTTGTTTGGTCATAAAATCTTCTGTTCTCCATAGATCTGACTGAATACTCATTTTTCAAATGGGTAAACTGAGACCCAGTGATTTGCCAAGGTCATCTTAGGAGTTAGTGGCACAGAGGGACCAGATCCTCTGACTTTGAGTACAATGATCCTTCCTCCTAACAGGCTATATCTCATGCATTTACCATTAAACATCTTAAACACAAACAGCACAGAAGGAAGCTCCCTTTCTTTCCCTTCTGAAAACTCTGTAACCCTGGCACAGCAGCGTGCAATCAGTACCCCATTTGCACATTTTGCAGCAATATCTTCTAAGAAGATGCAAATGACTATTCTTGAAGAATCAGGGAAATAAAACCTGTGAAGACTGTTTGCAATGTGCATATCATATGGGATCATTTATTGTGTGAGTGCATGGGGGTGGGGTGGGAAGACAGAGAGAGCAACACAACATAGAGCACATATTTATGATATTGTAAATGTTTATTCAACAGCTCCTCCACTGACTTTTAGCATTTCAGACAGACAGCTTACAGTAATGGATTGGCTGGATGCAAATTACCCTTCTTGACTCTTTCCAAATTTGTGGCAGTATTGTCTCCCTCTTTACTGCCTGGTCTTGCAACCTAATGATACTCTCCTCAAGCATTTTAATATGCTTCCTACAACAACTACAATTCTGCATGTTTAAAAAAATCTTTTAGTTGACTCAAGGGCTAGTTCTGCCTTTAGTCATAACAGGAGGCTGACTATTAGCAGAAGTGGAATGGAGAGCATTGTATCAAAAATTTAGAGCTGGAAAGATCCTTAAGGCTCATACAGTCCAACCTTCTCATTTTACAAATGAGGAAACTGAGGCTAAGAGGTTAAATATTACACAAGTAAAAAGTCATGGAGAGGGGTTATAAACTTAGCTTTTCTCTTCCAAATCCAGCATCTTCAATTGCATCATATTTATTCCATAAATACGAAATGTGCCTTTCATATGTCTGCAGCAAATGGGGCAGTTGCTCTCTGGCAACTGAGTCAAAGAGGCAGGTTGTAGTAGAATGCCTAGAGTGTAATAAAGGGCACTTACTCTCTAAGGATTCTCAAGGTCTCTTAACTGTTCAATCACTCAATAAATTAAGTAGTAACTGAGCACTTACTATACACTGAGCCTTCCAATAGGCATTGAGGATATATATAAAAAGAATGAAACACTCTGTAATCATGATGAGCTTATGTTCTAATGGAAGCTACAATCAGTCCATAAATAGGTGCGTGTATGTAAATATCATATATAATAAACATCACACCTCCACAACCTTCTTGCTTTTGGTAACTTTTAGAGCTCCTTCACTTCTGAATGTTCTTGCTTTCATTTTCTCCTAGGACACCAATTTCCTAGGTTTTCTCCCACTTGTCTTGTTGCTCTAGCTAGCCTTTCTTTCCCTGAGGCTCTGTCCAAGGTCCCTTCTTTTCCTTCTACAGGCTGATGTCCAGGATCTCATCAGCTGCCACATGTTCAAATAGCATCCCTATGATAGCAAGTCCAAAAATCAATACATTTTTATCCTGACCAATGACCATATGACCAAAGGCTATCTAGACATACTCAGTTAACTACGTGGTATGTTGGAAAGAGTTCTGGACTAGGAGTCAGGAAGAACTGATTTCAAAATCTGCCTCAGAAACTTGCTAGCTGTGGAACCCTGAGCAAGTCACCTACTCTCTCCATGACTCAATTTCTTCATATATACAATGAGGGGATACGATTCATCAACCTCGAATGTCCCTTCCAGCTACTGCTGTAACTCCAAAGATCAAAAACCTCAACAAAGCTGACTGACAAAGCAACTACAAGCATTCAAAAATTAAAATTAAAATGCATGAACAAGGAAACTACATCATGTTGAAGCAAACAAACAAACGTTTCTAATAAGTTTATGTGTTCCAAATGGCTTAACATGTAAAGTCATCAAGGAAATAACAACTGAGTTTAAAAAAAGACATAGAAAAACAGTAGTGATGGAGACATCAACATCCTTCACCAAGTTTTGGATCAATTTAACAGAAATACAAAGAGTAGGGAAAACACGGAACTGAACAAAGGTGAACAAAATGCAGGAGGTATTAGAGCTAAAAGACTTACAGCATCTTAGAAATGGGACTGCTAAAGAATATATATATATATGTGTGTGTGTGTGTGTGTGTGTATATATATGTGTGTGTGTGTGTGTGTGAGTGTGTGTGTGTGTGTGTTGATATGAAAGACAGAAGACATCCATAAAAATTTATTTAAAAAAAAGATAGGGACTGTTTTCTTTTGGTTCCTGCTTCGCTAGGGTTTAGCATGGTGCCTGGAGCTTAATAAATGCTCTTTGATTGATTTACATTTATATAGCCATCAAAAGAAAATAAAGATCTGTTTTTCCTGTTGGGTATTTCATTGGTCCAAGGGCTTGCCCTCAGACAGAGATTCTGTCCAAGTTCTCTTCGCTCTTTGTTGGTTTGTTCCTGATTGTTTTCATCTTGTCTCCTCCACTAGAGTGAAAGCTTCTTGGGGGAAGCGACTTGGATTTTTGTTAATCCTTTTTTTTCCCCAAAAGATATGTAAAAAAACCAAACAAACAAATCAATTTTAATGTTCAAAAATTTTTTTGACGGTCAAATTTTCTCCAAATGCTAACCGCCCTCAACTCACCTCCCCCCAAGAGAAGCAAATCTATATAGGTTATACCTGTGCAGTAATGCAAAACATTTCCCTCTTGGATTAGACGCAGTGGTTCTCAACCTTCCTAATGCCACTACTCTTTAATACAGTTCCTCATGTTGTGGTGACCCCCAACCATAAAATTATTTTCATTGCTACTTCATAACTGTAATTTTGCTACTGTTATGAATCGTAATGTAAATATGTGATATGCAGGATGTATTTTCATTGTTACAAATTGAACATAACCCACGGGTTGAGAACCACTGGATTAGAGGGATTTAGTTTTGATGACCACTAAAGTAGAAAACTCATGCCCCACCTTCCCTGACAATTCCCTCTAATTGGAAGAGGACAAAGGACCTGCTCAGCTTTCCAGAACTATCTCAGCCCTGCCCTGCGGCGCAACGCCCCCTCACTCCTCATGAAGGTGAGAATTCAGTGGGTTCACGGGTGACCCAAGGGAGTATTTAAGGCAGGGGACTGAAGGCGCTGGGTAGCTCATTCAGGACCAGTGACTCTAGCTGGTAATTGCTCCAACAGCAGCACTCTAGAGATGAGTCTCAGAGAGTCTCACCTGAAGATGTCCAAGCCTGGCGTTGACGACAGTGAAAATTACGCACAAGAAGAGACCCAGGTCCAGGGCGCCGCAGTATGGACAAGAGCACCCGCCCCAGCCAGGGAATTGGAGCAGCCAGAATTGTCCGAGTCCGAGTCCGAGTCCGAGTCCGAGTCCGAGTCCGAGTCCGAGTCCGAGTCTGGGTCTCAGGCAATGCTGCAAGCGGAGAAAGAGGAGTCTGAGGAAGACGAGGACGGAAAGGAAGAGGATGAGGGCGAGGAGGATGAGGAGGACGAGGAGGACGAGGAGGACGAGGAGGACGAGGAGGACGAGGAGGACGAGGAGGACGAGGAGGACGAGGAGGACGAGGATCGAGGTCCAAGGAAGAAGCCAAAGCACCAGGGCTTCATCTTAGATGAGGCTGAGGTGGATGATGACTATGAAGAGGAAGAAGAGTGGGAGGAAGGAGTCCAGTTTCTGGACACAGGGCTCGATGGCCCTGGCGCGGGTTATGGAGACACCATGGAAGATTGCTCCCTGGCCCGGCGCCTGCAGAATTCCTGGAGGGATCAGGGAGAGGAGGAGCTGGCCCACTATTACATGGAGAAATACGGCGCTGAATCCTTCCGGGAAGGTCGATGCAGAGCCTCCGAGCAGCTCCCAGAGGGCGTCAGTCAGCAGATGCTGCTCCCTGGAATCCGGGATCCCAGACTGTGGTTGGTGAAGTGCAAGCTTGGGGAGGAAAGAGCCGCCGCCTTGACCCTCATGAGGAAGTTTATGGCCTCTCAGTTCACAGACAGCCCGCTGCAGATCAAGTCCGTGGTGGCTCCGGAATACCTCAGGGGCTGCATCTATGTGGAGGCCTACAAGGTCAGCCACGTGGTGAAGGCCATCGAAGGCGTGGCCAGCCTGCGCCCGGGCTGCCAGCGCCAGCAGATGGTGCCCATCCAGGAGATGACGGACGTGCTCAAGGTGCTGGCCAGGGAGACCGCCAGCCTGCAGCCCAAGAGCTGGGTGCGCTTCAGGGCCGGCCTCTACAAGGATGACATCGCTCAGGTGGTTTCCACTAAGTCAGACCACAGAACGGTCCTCCTCAAGGTGATTCCTCGCATCAACTACAGCCTCGTCACAGACCCCAGCAACCAGAAAGACAGGTTCGCCAAGAGGAAGAGATTCAGCAGACCCGCACAGAAACTCTTTGATGCTGAGAAGATTCTATCCCTCCGAGGAAAGGTTGGTGTAGATGGAGATTTTCTCGTCTTCCAGGGGAACCGCTACAGCCAAAAGGGCTTTCTCTTCAAGAACTTCACCCTCTCGGCCCTCATCAGAGAGAGGGTGAAGCCCACGCTCTCCGAGCTGCAGAAGTTTGAGGAGCTCTCCGACGACCTGCAGGACCTCCAAGTGCGGGTGGAGGACAGCCCGGACACCGAGCACAGCTTCAAGCCAGGAGACAAAGTGCAAGTGACGGCCGGTGAGCTCCTGAACCTTCGGGGCCAGGTGGTCAGCGTGCACGGCTCCAAGGTCACCCTGCTGCCCAATCACGAGCAGCTCACCGACCTGCTGGAGCTGTCCACCCGAGAGCTGCAGAAGGCCTTTGACGTGGGAGACCACGTCAGAGTGATCTGGGGCCGCTTCCTCGGCACCACGGGCTTGGTCCTGAGAGTAGAGGACAACTTTGTCCTCCTCCTCTCCGACCTGGCCAGGGAAGAGCTCAAGGTGCGTCCCAGAGACCTGCAGCTCTGCCTGGACACGTCACCCCCGGTGGACGTTTGGGGCCAGTACTATTGGGCCCAGCTGGTGCAGCTGCAGCCCGGTGTGGTGGGCATCATCGTGGGCCTAGACACAGACACCTTCCAGGTGCTGACCATGCACGAGCAGGTGGTCACAGTGCGCCGCCAAGCAGTCACCGCCAAGAAGTCCAATCCTCTGGCTGTGGCTCTGGACGGCCAACAGAATAACATTCGCGTCAAGGACTTCGTCAGGGTCGTTGACGGCCCGCGCTCTGGCCTCCTGGCCGAGGTCCTCCACCTGTTCAGAGGAACTGCCTTTCTCCATTCCAAGAAGCTCACGGAAGGTGGGGGCCTATTCGTCTGCAAGTCCCGCCACCTCCTGCTCTGCGGGGCTTCCCAATCTACGTGGGACAACGGCAGCAGCCCTCACCTCTCCAGTCCCAGGCACCCTAGCTCCGGAGGACAAAGGGAGCGAGTCTCAGAGAGCGCAGATGGTGGGAGACTGAGTCGGGACCAGGGCCAGAGCTCCAACAGGGGACTCGGCCACGGCCACCTAGACAAGGGCCTCATCGGACTGTCTGTGCGCATCTCCCAGGGGCCCTACAAGGGCTACATTGGGATCCTGAAGGACGTGAAGGACCAAGTTGCCCGCGTGGAACTCCACTCCACCTGCCAGACGATTTCCGTGCATTCTCAGAGACTCGTGCCCCTTGGCACCAGACGCCCTGGACTCCTGACTTCTACTCCCGCCTCGACCCCCAGCTGTGTCTCCCAGACGCCCATCTATGGCTCAGGCCCCTTTTCCTCACTGTACAACTCCCAGATCCCCATGTGCGCCTCCCAGACCCCCATATGCCAGGGCAGTTATACTCCAGGCTACTCCTGTGCTTGGAACCCCAGTAACCCCAACACGCCCCCCAGGTTATAGACTGAGGAGGAAGATGCCTAGCGCTATGAGTCCACGGCGACACACGCCCCTCCCCTCCCCCATTCCCTTTCCCCACCACGTCCGGGTATAACTTGCTTGATGACTTTTGGCGGTTCATTTCCTTTGGTTTCAGTCCATCTTTAAACACCAAATCCACTGGGTGTTTCCTTATACGCGTCCTAGAACGGGTCCTAATTGTACGTGAAACTGAATCTCCTGATTCAACCAAATTTGCTTTTCTTCTGAAGTGTGTATAATGAACTCAACATAAAATTTTCAAACCGTCCTCTTTAGCGGTGATTTCCTTTTGGCCTTTTCCTCGGTACTCTTTTGAGAAAAATTGGTACCTTTCAGGGAGAAACCCTCCGCCGACACTCGGCTTTCTTGGTGCTCTTCCCTTCAGGTCTACCTTCAGACTCCTAGAGTCTCACCCTCACCGTTTCCCTTCCCCCCCCCCCCACCAGGTGCAATAAAGATCACACAGGTTGTCTCTCCCCAAGGCTGCTACCCACCCAGCCTGGGCCTCCAGAATAGTCACCTTGACTCTCGCAAAACCTCCCTTCCCCAACCAGTTTCCTAAGTCTGCCCCACCTATGGCAAACTAATTTATTTATTTATTCATTTATTGCATGTCTTTTTTTCTTTTTTCTTTTTTATCCGAACCTAACCAACCCCAAATCAAAGGAATGTTTTCAATATACCTTAGAGAAGAGGACATATGTACCTCTGTGTGTATACATCTTCCTCAATAGATTTTCAGCTTCTCCAGGGCAGATACTGCCTTCTCCCTCTTTGTAGCTCCTGCATTTAGGAGCTACCTAATGGCACCAAGTAGGAGCTAATGAAAGCTCATCCTATGGTGTTGCCTGACAATTGCCTCTATCTATGATCTGTCTCTCTTCCGGACTTTTTAGAGTGTGATCTTTCATCTTAAAATCGTGTCCGTTTAGGGGCAGTTAGGTGGCCCAGTGAACAGAGCACCAGCCCTGGAGTCAGGAGTTCCTGAGCTCAAATCCAGCCTCAGATACTTGACACACTTACTAGGTGTGTGACTTTGGGCAAGTCACTTAACCCCAATTGCCCTCCAAAAAGCAAAACAAACAAAAAATCGGGGACATTTGGTCCAAACGGCATTACTGTAAGCCTACTTCCTATGGGTCATCACGATGGCAGTGAAGGGGAGAGTGAGCAGGGCAGCTGAAGGTAAATGAAGAGAGAACAGGGATTCTGAGCCTCCTGAAAAGGGAAGCTTTTGGCAGAGGGTTTTGCTCCTCCAATCAGATGAGGAGAAGCACAGGACAGTGCCTAAGATAAAATAGGGCATTTTGGGCTACCTGAATTGAACTGGGAAATGTAACTGAAAAGCACCTGCACAGACAGAATGAAAGAATATGGCACAAGAAGGGAAGTGGTTAAGTGAGAAAAAAATGTTTTAAAATCAGTTTTTTTCCTGATAATGGCTTGATATAGAAGATATAAAACACATATACGTGTAAATACATACACAATACATATATTACATATGTGTTATACAAATATGTGTAAAACACACCACACATCACCCAGCACATATCCATTACAGGACATACATAACATATGCATGGCACACATACACATGGGTATTACATTTATGTTATACACACTTTTACGAGCCATTCCCCAAAAGATAAATGGTCTAAGGATATCAGCAAAGAATTCTCAAAAGAACTGCAAGGTGCTCATAACAACAAGAAAAAAAATTGTTCCAAATAGCCAATACTAAGAGAAATGAAAATCAAAATTTCACACTCTGAAAACTGACAGGGATGACATCCCCCTTCCAATGGCAATAGTCCATCATGGAGGGGTTGTAGAATGATAGGCATATTAATATAGTCTCGGTGGAGCAGTAAAATCTAACAAGTTTCTTGGAAAGCCATTTGTACAGATCCTTTGTGATCCCATTTGAGGTTTTCCTGGCAGACACACTGGAGGGGTTTGCCATTTCCTTTTCTAGCTCATTTAGAGATGAAGAAACTGAGGCAAACAGGAGTAAGTGACTTGTCCAGGGTTATACTGCTAGGAAGTATCTCAGGCCAGATTTGAACTCGGGTCTTCCTGCCTCCAGGCCTGGCACTCCATTCTCTATACTACCTAGGTGCCCAGGAAAGCATATTGGAATTAAGCAAATCAAGTGATAAACTTAGTCTTTGTACCAGAGACTCCATTCCTGTGCTCCTGGTCCAAGAAAGCCACTGACAAGAGGAAAGTCCCCAGATACTTAAACTGAGGCAAAGAAACATTTTATGTTTTCTGTTAATAAAGACTTAGAAACAAAGAAGCTGCCCATCTACTGGGGATGGCTACACAAATTTTCACTCACGAATGTTATGGATTATTACTGTGAAGTGAGAAATGATGTGTGCACTGAATAGAGAGAAAGTGCCCTGACAGATGCAGAATCCGGAGAACAGCATGCACACAATCCACAGTGTAAAGAGAAAGGGTGACACCTGCAAAATCAGCAGTGAAGGTAACAAAATTAGGAAGATCAAGAGACCTTGAATGGAGATTAGAGAAGAGCTCTAACCCAGCCCTTGGAGGAGGTAGAGGTCCACAGGGCTCACATACAAAGTGCACAGGTTTCCAGCTTTTTCAAAGTATCCATGAATTGTGCTGATTTATTTTTCTTAAAGAATTCAAGTTGTTCTATGGGATATCTCTGGGGATGGGAGTGGGGAGGGATACTGGGGCCCTCTAATATGATATGAAAAACAGAAGACTTTCATAAAAACTTCTTTTTCAAAAGGACAGGGATTGTTTCCTTTTGGTCTCTGTTTCCCCAGGGTCTAGCACAGTTCCTGGACCAGATTAGGTGCCTAATGAACGCTCGTTAATTGACTGGCACTTGGGTAACCATTGAAGGAAAACAAAGATCTCTTTTTCCTGTTGGGTATTTCACTGGTGCCAGAGCCTTCCCTTGAGATTAGGGGCAACTTCTCCCTTCTCTCTATGATTGTTTGCACGCTTTCTCCTCCTTTGGAGTGATAGCTTCTCAATGGCAGCCACTTAGTATTTTGTTGTATTTTATTTTTTTTGCAATGGCATGTACAAAATAATTTTTATTTTATTTTTAAATGTTGAGCTCCAAATTCCGCCCCCGCTCATTAAGAAGGTGAGCAATTCTATAAAGGTGATACCTGTGCAGTCATGCAAAATGTTTCCCTCTTAGAATTGAGAGACTTGGTTTTGATGACCATTAAAGTAGAGACCTCTGGGACTCATGCCCCACCTTCTCTGACAATTCCCTTCACTTGGAAGCTGACAAAGGAGTTGCTGGCCCTTCCAGAATTATCCCAGCCCTGCCCTTCCCCACCCAGCTCCACCCAGCCCCACTTTGTCACTTTTCATGAAGGTTTGAATCCTGTGCATTTAAAGTGGACCCAAAAGAGTTTTTAAGGCAGGTGACTGAAGGAGCTTGGCAGGTCATCTTTTTTATTGATGCCAGAATATGGGCTTCCTGATTACCACACCACTTCAAAAAGCTTTATTGATATAATTGGTTGCTGCATTGACTAATTTCTTCTAGTATCCCCTTTCCTTTCACAGAGTCACTCCATATAACAAAGATTATTTTTAAAGGAAAAAAAAACCGAAGGGGGAAAGAAAGGCTCCTAACAAAACTGAGGGGCAGCAGATTTGGGGTTTTGTTTCCTCATTCAATTCGAACTTTTGTTCCACTGGATTATTTAATCCATTCTTATGTAAAGTTAAGAGTTAGGTTTCATTTTTGTTCTTGTTTCTAATAAGGTTTTCTTTATCTAAATGGGGATTTTTTTAAAATGAATCCTCTTTAAAACATATTATTTTTTCTTAAGTTATTTTGAGGAAACCCTATTTCTGTATTTCCTCTTCTCTTCATCCTCGAATTCCTCCCTCCATTCCCAGTTGATAAATGGTCAAAGGATATAAACAGGCAATTTTTAGAAGACATCAAAGCTCTCAATAATCAGATGAAAACCTGCTCTAACTCACTACAGAGTAGAGAAATGCCGATCAGGAGAACTCTGAAGTACTTCTCTTATTAATCCGATTGGCTAATGTGACAAAAAAGGAATATGCTGGAGAGGATGCAAAAACGCAGGGGCACTAGTGGTGCTGGTGGAGTTCTGAACTGGTCCAGTCATTCTGGAAAACAATTTAGAACCATGCCCAAAGGGCATACTCTTTGACCCAGCTATATCACCAACTAGGCCTGTATCCCAAAGAGATCAAAGAAAAAGGAAAAGGACCCATATGTACAAAAATATCCACAACAGCTCCTTTTGTGGGATGCCCATCAATAGGGGAATGACCCAACAAGCTGTGGCACATGATTGTGATGGAATACTACCATGCCGTAAGAAATGATGAGCAGGACAGCTTCAGAAAAACCTGGGAAGAAACAAGCCAACTGATAAAAAGTGAAATGAGCAGAACCAGCAGAACTTTATACACAGAAACAGCAACACTGTAATGCTGGTCAACTATGAAAGACTAACCAGAAAGACTTAACTACTCTGATCAATACAATGGTCCAAGTGAATTCCAAAGGACTCATGAAGAAAAATGATATTTACCTCTGGAGACAGAACTGATGAACTGAGTGCAGATGGAAGCATATGGTCCTTCATTTTCATCATTTACTAGTGACTCCAGCTGGTACACAAAATTGAACCTCCTAATTCAATCAAACTTGCTTTTCTTTTTAATTATATATAATATATTCAACATAAAATTTTCAAAATGTCCTCCTTGTTGGTGATTCCTTTTGGACTTTTCCTTGGTCCTCTTTTGAGAAGGGTTGGCATCTTTCAGGGAGAAACCCTACCCCTGACATGAGGCTTTCCTGGTCCTCTTCCCTTCAGGTCTATATACACCATGATCATTTCCCCTCTCCCACCATGGGCAATAGGGAATCACTTGGGTTCTGTCTCCCCAAGGTTCCCTTCCCCAAGGTGCCAAGCAGAGCAGCTGGTGGAAAATGAAGAGAGAACAGGGATTTTGAGCCTTCCAAAAAGGGAAGTTATTAGAGTAGTTTTTTGTTCTTCTAATCAGAAGGTGAGAAGAATCTAAGAGTGCTAATAGGGCCTAAGATAAAATAGGCAATTTTAAATTACATAAATTGAAGTGGAGAACTGAATTGAAAAGCTTCTGCACAGACAAAATTAATGTACTAGCATAAGAAGGGATGTAGTTGAATGAAAAAAAAATTTCAATCAAATTTCTCTGATAAGGACTTGATATCCATGATATCACTGACAAATTCATACATCATATATTTGTGCGTGTGTGTACTACACACATATATGTATACATATGTGTATATATATATATATATATATATATATATATACACACACACACACACACGCATATTTATATATATGCTATTCCCCATTAGAAAAGTGTTCCCAGGATAAATCACCTGCCCAACATCTTGCCCTTTGTGACCCCATTTGAGGTTTTCTTGGCAAAGATACTAGAGTAGTTTGCCATTTCCTTCTCCAGCTCATGTGACAGATGAGGAAGCTGAGACAAACAGGGTGAAATGACTTACCCAGGGTCACACAGCTGGTGTGTGTCTGAGACTGGATTTGAACTTGGGTCTTCCTGACTCTAGGCTGGGAGCTCTATCCCCTGAACACTCAACTGCCCTACAGTAGGTACTCAATAAATGTTTGTTGACTGACTGACTATTAAAAAACTATGAATTAAAGTCTAGATCTGTGTTGCTTGATGTAACAGAAAGAAGGAGGCTCTCATAATTAGAATTTAAAATATGTAATTCCTAATAAGTATGTTTAATTTTGTTAACATCTTAAAAATGTAAATGTGCCTTTTTTGGTGTCTTTTTGTGATTGCCCTCCAGCTCATGCCTGCCTATTGTCACACACAATGTAGGAGCATTTGATGCATGATGTCATAGGAAGAGCCACTATTCCTCCCTTTCAGAAACCAATACTGTTTAGCTACTCCAGAAGAAGCTACTTATATTTCATTAAACTGACTGACAAGGAATTTTACAAGTGACCTTGGGGAGAGAGGAGAGGTTATCCCAAATGAACTGCCAAACAGCATCATGCTAGGGTTGCCTCAGGGAAACAAAGGGACCCTGCAGAATAGCCTGGCTTGGCAGCATTCATCAGCTCTGGGATATCATGCCCAGTCATCTCGACAGCAGACTGCAAAGCTGGAGAACAGACCTGTGCGTGTGGTCTGGAATATTAACAGTGGCTTTTAATTGGAAGGCTTTTCTGCCTGTGGGCCTTTGGGCACGAGGGCAGACAGAGCAGAAGACAAGAGAAGATCAAATGGAATTGTGTGTCTACCTCAGTCTCTGCTGACCCTGCAACTGGATCCTTCTCCTGACTCCCAGGAATGTTCCAGAGAATGAAGGTTCAAACTCCCAAACAGGCAGAATGGAAATGGAAACCAAGAAATGCAGGTGCTGAAAGCTGACCCTCAATGATGCTTAGGTGCAGGGAGGGAGATTAGGTCTGAACTTAGGGAGACTATGGAATCAGAGTCTCTCAGGTGAGAGCAGCCAGCCAAGACTCAAGTAGGAAAAGAAGTTCTTCCCTGACATACCTAACATATGGTCCTCCTGTTCTTGTTTAAAGACCTCCAGTAAGGGGCACACTGTCACCCATGGAAGCTGCCAATATTCCATATTCAGGTGGCTTGAATTATTTGGAAATTTTTTCGTACACCAAGATTAAGTTTGTGTTTTTGCAATTTCCAAACTCTCTTATTTCTGCTATTTGAAGCAGGTATAACATGTACAATCCCTTTCCACATGAGATTCCTTCAAATGCTTGGAGACAGCTATCATTCTGTCTGTCTGTCTCTCCTTCTCTCCCTCCCTCCTCCCTCCTTCTCCTTTCCTCCCTCCCTCCTTCCCTCCCTTTCTCTCTCTCTCTCTCTCTCTCTCTCTCTCTCTCTCTCTCCCTCCTTCCCTCTCTCTCTCCCTCTTTCTCTCTTTTGGAGCTAACAAGTATTTATTTTCTTTCTCTCCCACCTCACCTTCTGCTTTGGAAAAAGTGAACCCCTTTTACAAATATGCATAATCAAGGAAAACAAATTCCCTCATTGGCCATGTCCAAAAATGTATGTCTGATTTTGTGTTTTGAGTCTACGCCCTCTCTCTGTCTCTCCTCTATCACTGTATCTTTAGTCCTCTGTATTTGTTATCTATAATTGCATTAATCAGAGTTCTGAAGTTTCTCAAAGTTATTTTTTCTTTTAAATGTTGTTGAATAAATTGTTTTTTCTGGTCCTACTCACTCCACTCCACTTTATTAGTTAAGAAAGGTCTTGGTTTTCTCTGAAACTGTTTATTTCATCATTTCTCACAGCACAAAAGTCTCCTTACTCTAGTACATTCCTAGACAGGTGCTTCAGGGTTAGCTAGGTGGTGCAGTGGATAGAGTGTCAGGCCTGGAGTCACAAAGATTCATCTTCCTAAATTCATTTCTGACCTCAGACACTTACTAGCTGTGTGACCCTGGGTGAGTCACCGTGTACCTCGGTTTCCTCATCTGTAAAATGTATGGAGAAGGAAAGGACAAACTACTCCAGTATCTTTGCCAAGAAAACCTCACATGGGGTCACAAAGGGTTGGACGTGACTGAAAAAATGACCAAGCAACAACAACCAGTGTTAGCACAGTGTTCGACTCATGGTAGATGTTTCCTGATTAATTGATGTACCATAATTATTTAACTGTTCCCTAGTTGCTAGGCACTCTCTTAATTTCCAGTTTTTTTGAAAGTATGAAAAATGTCTCTACAAATATTCTTTCACACAGGAGTCCTTTCTTTGATTTCTCTGGGATGTAGGCTAACAGGGGTATCACTGGGTCAAAAAGTTTGCACAGTTTAATAACTTTTGGGGAATAGCTCCAAATTTCTTTGCTGAATAATTGGGCCAGTTTACAGGTCCATCAATAGTGCTTAAGTGTGCCTTTTTTTCCTATAGCCATTCCAATATTTATCATTGTATTTTTTTGTCATTTTTATCAATCTGATGAGAATGAGGTAGAAACTCAGAGTAACGTTTCTCAAATTATTAGAGATTTGAGGCATTTTTCCCATACACTTGTCAACAGTTTCCTTTTGAAACTTTTTTCCCTCAATTATCTATTTGATTTTTGTTATAATTTGAATCAGTTCATTATATATCTTGAATACAAAGCCTTTATCAGAATAACTTGCTCAAAATGTTTTCTCTTTCGAATTTTAATTGCATTGGTTTTGTTTGCTCAAAAATCTTCCCATTAGATTAGCAATTCTCAACCTGTGGGCCACGACCCCTTTGGGGGTCAAATGACCCTTTCACAGGGGTGGCCTAAGACCATCGGAAAACACATATTTCCGATGGTCTTAGGAACCAAGACACCGCTCCTCTATCCATCTCCAGGTGTGTCTGCCCACATGCAGATATGCCCACATATGAGTATTAAAGGGTTGAGGCATTAGGAAGGTTGAGAACCACTGACTTAGATGATCAAAATTATCCATTTTATTTTTATGATCCTCCCCGTGCCTTATTTGCTTGTGAATTCTTGCTCTAACCATAGATCTGAAAGACTATTCCTTCCTTGCTCCTTTCATGTGTTTGTAATGTAATCTTTTATGTCTAAGTCACATATAAATTGAAATTTGTCTTGGTATATGGGGGACTCAGGTCTACACCTAGGTCAGACTGCATTCCAATTTTCCCATGCTTGTTGGATTGGATGATTGGATGGGCTTTGACATCCCCTCCAAGAGTGAAATGTCCTTCTCCTCACAAGCTTTATCCTTTCTTGACATCAGTTGTTGGCTAAGAAGGTTATGATCACTGACTGTATATTCTGTGAAGGTGGCTATGCTTCAGCTTAACCCTAGTATCATTCCAAACCTCCTGGGAATAGAACAGGCCATTCCTCCCCAAGGTATTATACTTTAATTCCCTAGGTTTGCTATTCAGCTCTGTCTGTTTATAAGAGTCTGTCACCCTAGTTCTCCTTTTATAATTCATCATGGTGTGGGAGAGGGATCCTTGGTTCTCAAAGGCTTTGCTGGAGGGGCAAAATACATGGCAGGTTCTGCTGAAGAAGGCACAATAGATGAACCAGATGATATCTATTCTGAGGACTAACAAGATACGGAAAGTCTCAGCCCCAGGTAGATTTCCAAGGGGGCAATGAAGGTTTTAGCCATAGCAACTCACTGAGACTTGGAGAAATGGCCATCTTCTGCTAGGGAAGCAAGACCAAAGTACATGACAACAGTGAATACAATTACCTAGGACTCCAAGGTTTGTTGAATGTTTTACCTACATTATCCCATTTGATCCTCATGATTCCCCTATGTGGTAGTGTAATGCCATGCACAAGCAGCTTCCCAAAAGAATGCTACTGTGAACAGCTTTTAAGGTTCTGATTACACAGTATAGTGAACACTCCATTTATTTCATTACAAATCAAGGCAAACATTCACAACAAATCACAATATAACATTTACAACATGACATCTTATCACAGAAAATCACAATATAGTGTTCACAACAGCTTAACATTGGAATGGCCACATACTTTTCACCAAAGTGGTCACAGTATTAAGAACAAAGAACAAAAGAACAATCATCTGATATCCCTAAGGAGGTTTGCCTCCTCACACAGTCATTCAGTCATCTCACAATACAATAACCAATCTTCCACTCATGGAGCAATTATAGATGAACCTAATCAGTCACTTATATAGCAATCAGTCACTAAGTATCGTTAATCACTAAATACAATCATTAGAAAATTTCACAAACCCTCCACCCCACAGTGTCTAGTAAACTTCAATTTCATCACACATTCAATTTCCAAGGAGAGGCCTTTTCTTCATCTTGACTCAGGGTGGTCTCTCAGATTCCCTGGATCTCCTTCCCTGGTCCCAGCTCCTATCTGAATCCACCAAGCAGTCACCTGGATTCAGAGGCAGACAGCTCCTAGGTTCTCATCTAGTCCTCCAGGCCATTTTTTGCTACACACTGAAGTTCACAGGGTCTAGCACCTCTCAAAACCTTCACAACTTCTGTTTCCGGGAACTCAAGGATCAACTAAGCCATAAACAAACAAAGTCTTATCTTGGTCATGCTTCTTCAGTCTTCCATCAGTTCTTCTGGCCCTAGGACCCAGAAGAAATCTCAGCCTTCCAGACGGCCTTTTCAGCCTTCCAGGCAGCCTTCTAGAGAGCAACTTCAGCCTTCACCAGATTCTGGTCTCATAGAAAACTCCAACTCAGTTTTCAGTCCAGTAGCAGCCCAGTTCCCAGATGCTGGGACAATTCTGCTTCCTCCACCAGGAGTAAAAATTCTTGATTCTGACTGTCTCTCTCTAGTGTTCTTCTTAACACACACACACACACACACACACACACACACACACACACACTGCCTTACTGTCTTAGCCAACCCCTTCCTGTTATGTCAGCAACAGGAGACAGAGTTCACACCTTCTGTTTCTTTTACTTTTACTTGACATAACAAAAAAGAGGTCTTCAAATTTAAATTATTTACCACTACAGGTAGGGACTATT
>CM053584.1:11759239-11775917 GCA_028627135.1 Pseudochirops cupreus
TCACCATTGGACAGGGAGGAAACTGAAAGGGTAGATGGACCAAGATTAAGTGAAAACTGGTGAATATCTGAAATTAGATTTGAACTGAGGTCATTCTGACTCCAAGTCCAGCACTGGTTCCCATGAGGGAGCCTGAGGAGGGGTTTTGTGGGGACATAGACTGCACTCAAGGACTTTGAATCCTTTTAACCCTTTCTGTCAACTGAGATTACATGATTTCATTGTTGTGCTTTAGGCAGCCAACCAACAAACAGCTAGTGAGCAGCGGGGTGGAGAGCACTGTGTCAGACCCCAACCCTGTCTGGGCTAGACACACTAGGCAGATTCTCACTTTGACAAGGAAAAGCTCACTCTTCTTCAATATTGCTACAACTCCTTTTCGTCTATTCCCGTCTTTCTTGGCACCTGACCAAGTGCAGGGACTGAGAATATGAAAAGAGGAACAGGTAGGAAGAATTCCATTCAACACCTTCCAAAATCAAAGTTCACCTGTGCCCCAAGGAGTGTGACCATTCCTGAATCAAGCAGTTTACCATTGGAGCTAACCCTCAATTTCCCCTTAAGCCCAGTTAACTATTAATTTAATTAAATTGGCTCTCAGTCTCCTCTTCTGTAAAGTGAAGGCATTGCACTACTCCAAGGTAATTATCTAGTCTAAGAATTCCAAAACCATTTGTGTTGATGACGAGACAGAACGCAAAAGAGAGAGTCTCGGACTCGAAGTCAATCATCAGTCAATAAATGTTCATTGAACACCTACTACATTCCAGGCATGTGCTAAGTGATGCAAAGAAAGGCAAAAACACGGTCCCGGAAAACAAGCAAAGAGACCAGAAGACAGATCGTGTCCGCTGAGCCCTCCCTCGGACTCCAGACCTCCCATTCGCTAGCTCGGGGAGCGGCTGTGAATTCACTGAGCTTTCTGAACCTCAGTTTCCTCTTCTGTAAACTGGAGACAACGACACCTGGAACACCTACCACCTGGAGGTGTGAAGCTCCGAGAATGCAGTGTGTGTGCAAAATGCTTCGTTAGACTCTAGGCGTTATGTCAATATCAGAGCGTGTTAATGATGAGGAGGGGAATTCACCAAATGGTTCTTAAGTGCGGGTTAGATGCAGGGCAGGGTGCTAGGTCCTGGGCCACAAAGACAAAAATGAAACAATCCCAGCCTTGCAGAAGCACTCTGCTAGTTGCACAGGGTTAAACTCAGACTTCGGCTGGACAGCGACGAAGAAGTATGTATGGATGGGTTCTTGATACGAGTGGTATAGCCATGCCCACTAGGCTATTCCTGTCATAAGCATGCCAGGGTCACAGCAGCCCAGGTGCATGTGATCACATGTCCCTGCTCCCTGGAATACTAAAGGATGTTTTGTTAAGTAGAAAGCATGCATAATAGTGAGCTGTTATTATTCATCAAGTCGTTCATTTCAGCACCTAGCCAGTCAGGAAGTCCTGTGCTAGGTTCCTGTGATGGTGATACACAGAGACATTTATGAAGCACCTTCTTTGTGTCAGGCATTGTGTTAATGTGCTGGCAACACTAAAAGAGGCCAAGAGAGTCCCTACCCTCAAGGAGGTTATAATTTTATGAGGGGAACAATAGGCAAATAAATATATACAAAGTGAGCTCTATACAGGATAAATGGGAAATGATTAACAGAAGGAAAGCATTGGAAGTAAGAGGGGATAGGGACGGCCTCCTGAAGAAAGGGAGATTTGGGTTGGGACTTAAAGGAAGTATAGTAAGGCAGTAGGTAGAGATAAGGAGGGAGAGGATCACCAAAGACAGTCAGAGAAAATGCCCAGAGCTGAGAACTGGAGGGTCTTGTTTGTGGAAAAACCGGGAGGAAGAGTGTCACTGGATCAAAGAAGACAAGTTGGGGAGCAAGATGTAAGAAGCCTGGAAAGGTAGGAGAAGGCTAGGTGATGAAGGGCTTTGAATGCTGAAATCAATAGGGAGCCACTGGGGGGTGGGGAGTGTGACATGATGGACCTGTACATTAGGAAAATAAAAAGGACGCACAGAACATGCTCTCCAGGAGCTTATAAACCTCTGTTATAAAGTAGGAAGGGACCTCAAAGGCCATTTAGTCCAACTCCCTTATATTTTTTTATTACTCTATTTTTAGCATTCATTTAAAAAAAAATGAGTTCAAATTTCCTTCCTCCTCTCTTTCTTCCATTGAGAAGGCAAGCAATATGGTATCAATTATATTTATGAACTCATGCAAGATATGTTTCCATATTAGTCATGTTGCAAAAAAAAATCACAAGAAAGAACAAGAAAAATAAAGAAAGTTTAAAAACACCAACATGTTTCAATCTTCACCCACAGTTCATTGGTTCTCTCTCGCAAGATAGATAGTATTCTTCATCATGGGATTCTGGAATCATCTTGGTTCATTTTATTTATCAGAATCACTAAGTCTTTCAAAGTTGATCATCATTATATTATTGCTATTACTCTGTACAATGTTCTCCTGGTTCTGCTCATTTCACTTTGCAGTAGGTTTTTCTGAAATGATCCACCTCATCATTTCTTATAACACATTAGTATTCTAACAGAATCCCATACTACAACTTATTTAGCCATTCATTCCCCAACTGATGGGCTTCCCCTCAATTCCTAATTCTTCAAAACACAAAAAGAGCTGCTACAAATTTATCTGTATGTATAGAGATCCTTCTCCTTTTTCTTTGATCTCTTTGGGATATAGACTTAGTAGCACTATTTCTGGGTCAAATGGTAAGCAAGGTTTTATAGTCCTTTGGGCATAGTTCCAAATTGTTCTGCAGAATGTTTGGACCAGTTCACAACTCCACCAACAGTGCATTAGCCTTTTTATCTTCTCATATCCTATCCAGAATTTATCATTTTCCTTTTCTGTCCTGTTAGTTAATCTGATAGATGTGAGGTAGTTCTTCAGAGTAATTTTAATTTGCATTTCTTTAATCAATAGTGATTAAGAGCATTTTTCCATGTGATTATTGATAGCTTTAATTTCTTCTTTTGAAAACCTATTCAAATCCTTTGACCATTTATCAATTGGGGAATAGCTCTTGTTTTTATAAATTTAACTCAGTTCCCTGTATATTTGAGAAATGAGGCCTTTATCAGGGATACTGGTGAATAATTTTCCCCCAGTTTCCTGCTTTCCTTCTAATTTTCCCTGCATTGATTTTGTTTGTGAAAGCTCTTTTTAATTTCATATAATCAAAATTATCCTTTTTACTTCCTATGATCCTCTCTATCTTTTATTTGGTCATGAACTCTTTCCTTATCCATAGATCTGACAAATGCATTTTTCCATATTCCCCTAATTTACTTATGACATAGCCACTTACATCTAAAATGTTTACCCATTTTTACCTTATTTTGGTATATAGTATGAGATGCTAGTCTATGCCTAGTTTCTCTCAGCAATTCTAGTCAAATGATGAGTTCTCATGCCTAAAACTTGCATATTGGGGTTTATCAAATACTAGATTATTATGGTCATTTACTATTGTGTATTGTGTACTAATCTATTCCATTGATCCACCACTCTATTTCTCAGCCAGTACCAAGCTTTTTGTTATTTTCATGATTACCACTTTGTAATACAGCTTGAAATCTGGTGCTGTATAGAGATTAATCGTTCTTTAAAGTGTTTGGCAGAATTCCCTTGTAAATCCACGTGGTCTTGGGGATTTTTTACTAGGCAGTTTGTTAATGACTTGTTCAATTTCTTTTTTCTAAGACAGGGTTATTTAAGTATTCTATTTTCCCTTCTGTTATTATGGACCATTTATATTTATCCAAATAAATATTTATCCATTTCACGCAGAGTATCAGTTTTACTGGCATATAATTGGGTAAAATAACACCTAATAATTCCTTTCATTTCATCTTCATTGGTGGTACCAGCACCATTTTAATTTTTGTTACTGGTAATTTAGTTTTCTTCTTTTAAAAAAATCAAATTAACCAATGGTTTATCAATTTTATTGTTTTTTCCCCATAAAAAGTAGCTCCTAGTTTTATTCTAGCACCTTTGTCTTTGAGATGAGCTATGGAAGCCTATGGAGTTACTTGCCCAAGGTCGTGCAAGTGTTAAGAGTCAACAGTGCAATTTGATCCTAGCCCTCTGAGTTTTGAGCTGGAGTTCATTCTCTGTACTCCTACTATCTCTCCTGTATTTGTTTTGCCTCCAGTACTCAGTTCTTCCTCTGTCTGGTTGTGTGATGTTCAGTAAGTCATTTAACTTCTGTTGGCCTTTGTTTTCACCTTCACAATTAGGCCAGATCTCTACAGTGCTGGTCATCATTGATATTCTCTGGCTGTGATTCAGTGGGGCATGAGGTCCCTGTCATATAGATGTTCCGAGGGCCACAATGGGTTGGGCTGATAAGCTGTCTTTAACAGAGCGTGCACTCCAAGGGAGAGGCCACACTTGGGCACTCCTTCTGCTCTTCCCAGCCACTGCAAATGACTTGCCATACTTTGGCTCATCAATGAGAAAAAGCTGGGAGGGGAGGTGGTGGCACAAAGTGGAACTTGGCTTCTGTCCAAAACCCAGAATGGCAGGCTTCTGGTATCAGTGATCTTCTCTGTCCCCGAAGGCTGAATTCCTTTCCTTCTACTCTGTGCTGAGAGTGTGGGTGGAAGAATGCTCTCTCTTTAATAAATATGGCAGGCTGTCTGCTGAGATGGATGGCTTACACCAGCAGCAGAATGGTGTCTGCTGAAAACAATACTCTTTCAACTTATTCCCCAGTTTGAACAAAGTTTGACTGATGAGATGAAATAATAATATTATAATCACTTAACTAAAAGACCATAGGTTTAGAGCTAGGATTGAATGGGAATATGCCCACATTGGTCTTTATACATTAGAAATTGTAGAGGAAAATTATGAACAGGGAGGTGATATGCAAGACAAGTAGCTTATAGTAAGAAAGCACCTGCCTGACCTTGATGAATTCAGGTTATCTGGTCCAGATGAGTGAGCAGTGAAAACAATCCCATATCCATGATTTTCAGGGACTTAACACACACATATAAGACTGAGAGCCATTCACCAATGGTGTATACCCCAAGGAAGCTGAAGACAGAAAAATCCTATGAAAAATATCAGTAGCAGAATTCTTTGCAGTTATAAAAGAATTAGCATAGTAAGTGCCCATCATCTGCAGAATGGCTAAAGGAAATGTGGTATATGTATGTGTAATACCCCTACCAGGTCTGCTTTCCCAACTCCCAATGAACTAGCAGGTTGAGGGTGGCAAATTACTTCTACCCTTCCGAATTCTAGGAATATCCCTGGGGGTATGGTGTAGTTTCTAGTAGTGTTTTTCATGAGCCCCATCAGTGCCTCCTACCTCCATTGATGATAATTAGCAAGAGAGTTAATCACTTTTTAGAAAGGAGCATTTACTGACATGTAAGAAGAGTTGGTCCAAAAGTACTTGCATCAATGCCCAATTCTGCAACACGCTATCCATTAAGTATGCACAAAGTCCTGTAGAAACTACATTCTAGTTTACCTTGGATTTGTAGCAAAGATTAACACACAGCTCCTGGTTCCTGGGTTCCTGGGTTCCTGGGAGTGGGTTTGCATCATGGTGGAGTCTTGGTGAAATCCCCTTTGGTGTGTGGAGCTTCCTTCTGTGTCCTGAGGCTTTGTTTTGTGGACCTAGTTGGTCCTTGGCTCCTGAGACAGATGCTTTCACCTAGCTAACAGCCCACCGTCTTTAAATGATTCTTTCTAGAAATTTCTTAGGAATTGATTTAATGCTGTCTTGGTTATAGTTTGTGGTCTGCTCTTTTCCTTTTTTTAAAAAAAAATCCATGTGTCAATTGTCCTTCTCTCATCTTTTAATACCTTTCCAATTTTCCGTTGTCTTTCAAATATCACCAGTGGTGGCTAAGTAACCATATCTACCAGTTGAATGACAAGAGCTTTGAACTCAAGAGGTTTGGGGTATCAAATACTGAAATAAATCAAAGCCGTGGGTTGGGGAATAAACCATCTTTAATTGAGAGAAGAGCGTAGTAAACCTGCCATCCTGGGTGATATCCAATGGATATCCACACAAAGATCCATGCAAAAGTTTCTTATACCTTTAAGAAGAGAGGGAGAGGAGGTAGGGGGCACGCCAGGAGACCCTGGCAGCTCTTGGCAATCCAGACAAGGAAAAACCATTTCATTCTGGCTGCTTTCTTCTTCATGTCATGAATCCCAACCAAAGGGGGCAAGGAATCAGAGGCCCATATTGAGCTTGAACCAGGGTCCCCTAAAAGACCATATCTCAGCATGGGATTTAAGGTCTGACTCAGCTCAACCTAATTGACACTGTCTTGCTGGGAATGCTCCTGACATTCTGACACTGCCAGGGAGTGACAGGTAATATTACATTTGTTATTAACATTTTTCTGTCATTATATTAACAACTTTCTGTCAGGAATCTCACTCTGGCTCTCCCATAGGTCAGCTGTATGACTCTATGAATGGTTATTTAACCCTCTGAATCTTTGTGAAATAAGGAATTTGAATTAGATGATATCTAAGACACACCATTCAAGTCTAAAGTTCCTTGTCTCTGAATGGGCTAGAAATAGAAGAAATTTTGGAAATAATTGTGGCCAAATGTTATATATTCACATTTACTTTCCTTCTCAAAACCTGGGAAGCAGGGAGTAATTTAACTCTCTGAAAATTGGTCTTTAGAGTCTCAGTTGGTGCTCTTGGGTAGAAATTTATCCTGAGGTGAGCAAGTGATTTTCATAGCATCCTCTCCTACCTGCAGCCATGAAATGGTCAGGAGTCTTCTTCAGCTCTAACTGAGGTCTCACAGGATAACAACACTTGTATAGTGCCTTAGTGCCACATACACCCACACACACCCACACACACACAAAATCTTATCACATTTGACAGCAACATAGTGGATCTGGGAATAGCTAACTTGTAGTAGGTGAAGGGCAAGGCAGCTGCCGTGGCTGGTGGGTAGTGAGGAAGCTGCAGGATCAGAGATTCATGGACAGACAACTGGAAGGGCTTAGAGATCCTCTAAACTACTCCTTCCATTTTATGTATGGGAAACCACAACCTAAAGAAGTCAGGGTAACTTGTTCAAAGTCACAAAGCCAGGAGACAAACAGCTCAGATCCGCCTTGGGAAAGCTGCTCTCAGGTCTGGACATCTGATGTGAAGTCTGCAAAGGGCCAGAGACAAAGCAAGTAGTGTTGTGTGTGGTGTGGTGTGGTGTGGTGTGGTGTGGTGTGGTGTGGTGTGGTGTGTGTGTGTGTGTGTGTGTGGTGTGTGTGTGTGTGCAGTTTTCAGTACAGAGTCTGAGAATGGCCAGGGGCAAAGCATACGTCAGCCCACCATAGCTAAAGAGTTGGCAGAGAGGAAACAATGGGATGAGAGAGAGGAGGCAAAGTCAGCAGTCTAGGGTCACAGCTAGGTTCAGCAAAATTGGCAGTGGAGCAAGTCAAAGGAAGGGCCAAGCTCTACAAGACATGACTGCTATTGCTTGTGCTCAAGATGTCCTTGCTGCTGTGGGAGAACCCAGCTCAAGGACTGGATGTAGACACTGAAAAGCCAATTCAAAATATATTCAAGTGAAATACAAAGTAATTTGGGGGGATGGGAAGGGGGAAGAGGGAGTGTATTAAGCTCTGGGCAAAGGCCTCCTGTAGGAAATGGCATGGGAGCTGGGCCTGGAAGAGAGCTGGGGATGCTGTGAGGTGGTGCCATCATCCTCGATCTCTCCTCCCTTTCACCGCCAAGTCCAGGCCACCCAATAAATTGGAATGGTCTCTTCATTCACTTCTTAGCTTTTCCCAACTGGTTCTAATACCACAACTCCACTAAAACTTCTCTCAGGTTTCTAGTGACCTCTTAACTGCTATGTTGCCCTTGATCTCAGCATATTTTGACATCATTGACTACTTCATCTTTCTACATACTCTCTCTCTTCCATTGACTTTGTGACTCTGCTCTTTCTTGATTCTCTTTCTACCTATCTGCTCTCTTCTTTGGTTAAAGTGGCTGCCCACCTGCAATCACTGAAGCATGGAATTCAGCCATGGTTCTGGCTTGAACCCTTTTCTCTTCTCTCTCTTTTCTAGTGATCTTAATAGTTCTCATGGGTTCAACCATCTTCTCAATGGAAATAAATTCCAAATCTAGATCCCTAGCCCTAGACTTTTTCCTGAATTCCAGATCAACATCTCCAGCAGATATTTTTATGTTGATGACCCATTAACAACCCTAACTCAACATGACATCTCTAATACACCCTCTGCCAAACTTCCCAAACCCCTTCCTGAAGGCAGATCTCTGACCAAATCACTCTCTTTCTCAAAAGCTTTGAGTGACTCACTGTGATCTTTGGAATTAAATATAAATTCCTCAACTTGTCTTTTAAGGCTCCCACAATCTGTTTCCAATATGCTTTCCTACTCTAATTCATATTACTTCAGGCACTCTCCACTCATCCTGAGACTATAGATTTAGACCTGAAGAGAACAGAAGAGATAATCTAGTCTACTTGTCTCATTTGACAGATGAGAAAAACTGAGGCATGGAGGTTCTGTGGTCACACATGCATCAAACAGCAGAGTCAGTAATAAAGGCTTGTAATGTTAATTAATTTAAATTTGAAGACCCCTTTTTGTTATGTCAAGTAAGCAGGTACTTTGCCGTTAGTAACTAATCAAACCTCTGTGAAAGAAACAGGTATGAACTCTGTCTCCTGTTACTGACATAACAGGAAGGGGTTGGCTGAAACAGGAAGCCAACGTGTGTGTGTATATAAGAAAGGCTCCAGAGAGGCACATTCAGAATTTTCTTGAGACCAGAATCTGGTGAAGGCTGAAGTTTCTGCTGGGAAGGCTGCCTGGAAGGCTGAAGAGGAAAGCCCCATCTAGACTGGAGAAAAGGATTTTGATTTTGAAAACCTAGGAGGAGTGATTTTGATTCTGGGAGCCAGCTGAGATTTCTTCTGGGTCCTAGGGCCAGCCGAACCAAACTGTTGGAGGACTAAAGAAGCATGGCTGTGGAGTCGGTATTCTGTCTGTCTGTTTTGGTGTTGTTTTGCCAGACTCATCAGCTGGTGAAGGACAGTACTGTTGTTGTAGAGGTCCTGGAACCTTGCTGTTGGCTCAGAAGCCCTGAAGAAGGCTTTTCTTGTTGTATGTTTACAGAAATCCTGGAAGAGGGTCTTGCTGATGTTTTCAGGGGTCCTGAGACTGTTCTGCAGGCAGAAATTGAATTGATGAGGACACTGGCAATGAATATTGTGGCTTTGTTAAACTTTGTCTCCCCAGGAACAGAAATTGCTGAGAATTTGCCTCAGGTCAAGATGAAGAAAAGATCTCTCCTTGGGTATTGAATGCTGTGATGAAATTGAAGTTTACTAGAGACCTAGGGGTGGAGGGTTTGTGTATTTTCTAATGATTATATTTAGTGATTAATGATACTTAGTAACTGATTGCTAGATAAGTGACTGATTAAGTTAACCTAGTTGCCCCATGAATGGAAGATTGATTATTGTATTCTGAGAATGTTTTGCTTTGATTTGTTATGGAATAAATAGAGTGTTCACTATATTGTGTAATTAGAACCTTAAAAGCTATTCACAGTGCTCATGCATGGCATTACAAGGCCTCAGTCTCTGACTCTAAATCCAGCATTTTGTCCAGGGTATCATACTACCAATGCACCAGTTGTGCTATTTGCTGTTCTCAAAACTCAGCATTCTATCTCCCATGTCTGGAAGATCCCACAGGGCACCTCTCATGGCTGGAAAGCAGCCCCTCTTCATTTGTACCTTGAAGAAATCGTATCTTTTTCAAGATTCAGCTCAGGTAAATTTCCAGAGAAGATGAATGCAGGGAAGCAGCTTAGCTGCCACAAACCTACTCCAAAAGACTCATGGAAAAGTCAAGATAGTTTGGAAAGCATTATAGACCCCTGGGACTGCCATTTGACTTTCTAAGACACCCTAAAGACCTCTGATCCTTTCCATCTGTCCTGGATGAGACATCCTTTATATATTCTATCTCCCATGTTCCTTGACAGCATGGACTCACTTTCCCCTATGTATCACAGCATTTATCCCAGTGCTTAGCACATAGTAAGAACTTAAATACCTTTTTATTCATTCATTCATTCATTCATCTTCATGCTCCCAATACATCATACAGTGTTTGGCACATAGTAGGTGTTTATTGTAAATGTTTATTGAATTGAACAATTCTCCTCTGTATTCTCCTAACACCAGTAATAAAATAACTTTGCAGGATTATGGAATCTCATAATTGTAAGGGACTACAACAGTAATCTCCTTTACACTATGTGGGATAAGAGGCCACCGTCTTCTGCTTACTGACCTCCAGTGATGAGGAACTTTATCTTATTAGCCATTTCATTTGACCTTTGGAAAACTCTCAGTCTCAGGAAGCTGCTTTATTTGTTGTGAGCAAAACTATCCCTGGAAGGGTCATTCATTGATCTCAGTTTTGCCCTCTAGAGTCAAATGGAACTTGGGCTTTGGAACCAGTGTAGAGGTATTTATCTAGAGCTAAGCCTTCAGGAATGGGAATGGTTCAAATGAAGGCTGGATATGTTGGGGTTTGGATCAACACCTCAACAATGAGCTTGTGGAGAACTTTTTTGATCCCAAAGAATGAGAATACAGATCTACTATGGAGAAAGAGTTGAGAGGAAAGGAGGAGCAAAATCTTTAAGTTAAAACCTTTAGGGTTGCATGAAACCTTCCCAGGTGTAGATAGAGTCTGAATGGAAACATGGGCATTTTTCCCTTATTTACCCACCTCCCAAGCATTCATTAGCATCTGGGACAGTTGCCCAGAGGGACTTAACACATCTGTGAGCTTGTGGCAAAAGGGAAAAGTTCCAAATTCATTAAGTGCTTTGGAATCTAGGGCTGGGGCAACATAAACAAATATCAAATACAGGAAAACCAAATCACTTAGGAAAGAAAAGTTTCTGCCTTTTGGAGGAGGGATGGAGAAGGTTCACAGGATCGTTGGATTTAGGGCTGGAAGGGATTTATATATTCCAAATATCACTTGATCACCACTATTACCCTTTAACTATGAGGGAGTAAAATGCCTCAGGAGAGAGTAGGATCTTGGATTTAGAGCTGGATGAGACCTCAGACGGGGCCCATGTCCAGCCAGAGTTGAATATAGAGGCCCAGGGAGGTCACATGGCCTGCTTGAGGTCACACAGGCAGTGAGTGTCAGGGCAGGACCCTTTCCTCTATACCAGTCAGCCATGAGCAATCTAGACCCTCTCAGTATCTATCTATAATTACAGGTGTTTTCCTGAGTGATTATAAGCCACTAAAATCTCTGATCTAATCTTCTTCCACATCTTATAGAAAGACAAGACTGATGAGGAATCTTTTGGGACCCTCCCACACCCTACCCAGGATAAACAGAGGGAAACCTCTGGGGTCCCAACTCCACAGGCTGAGCATGAGAGGGTTCACTTCCAAATATCCTAGGGGGTCTGATCTCAGGGATTCAAGAATTCCCTCCAAGATATAGATTATAGTTCATCCATTCCTCCCTGCCTGTCTATCCTGTGGGACTCTTGCCCATGTGCTCCCAAAGGTTCATCACAGGACATGTGAAAACTTTCATTGTTTTCTATCAATATGGTCAGGGTGCCAGGGGAGCACTCTGGCTGTCCACTGTCTTCATTTGTTCTTGCCATGTGATCAGCCCATCTTTTCTTCCTGTCCAGCAACTTCCTGATGACAGTTTTTACTCTTGTTCTTCTCTGGAGTTTCTGCTGCCTCCTGCTCACACCCACCATGAGACTTTCCATTGGCAAATGTGATTCCCATCTTGAGTCCTTCCAAAGCAGTAATGTTCCATGTCATGCTGCCATACAATAGCATTGGCAAAATCTATGTGTTGAAAGAATAGGCTTTTGCTTCCACGGGAAGGGAGGCAAAGGTCAGGAAAAGGTCTCTACAATTTCTTGAAAGCAAACCAGCCTGCCCTCAAGGACTAATAGAGAGGTAGGAGTCCAAACTGGGGCCATGAAATTAAGTCCCAAGTCATAGTTCCTAAATAGCACCACAGTGTTGCCCTCCTACCTTCTGCCTCAATTTTGCAACCATCCGCACTCGTGGATTCTCAGGACAGCTTCACATATGGCACCTGGAATTACTTTCCTGAGGTTCAAGTACCATCAGCTGACCCAAGTCTAGTATAGCATGCTTCTGATGCCCTTATGCTAACATATAGTTGTTGGGGAGGTTAATGGGTTTACTTTTGACAACATAATGCTTTATACTCCAAGTGCATTATGTACATGATTTCTTTTCATACTCATAACAGCCCTGGAAGGAAGGTTCTATCTTTGCCCCTATTTTACAGATGTAAAAACTGAGGCTGAGTCAAGAGGTTAAGTGACTTGACCAGGGTCACACAGCTACTAAGTACCTGAAGCAAAATTTGAACTCAGTTTTTCTTGACTCCAAGTCCAGCTCTTAAATCACAATACCACCTCATTACCTCTGGACAGCTCAATTCAAGTCTTCTGACTTCAAAGCCTGGGCATATTCCCCGGCAGCAGAATGCCTCTCCTAATCTCCCCATGGTCTAGGTTTACCCAGACCTTTTTTCTCCACTCACTGAAAATGTTTACATCTCCAGGACAACAAAGGAATTGTTAAGTCTATTGGGTAAAAGAAAGCAATCACTCCTGTGATCTGATGCTCTTGTAGACTGTCAAGATACTATTAGGAGGAACCCTGTTTTCCAGAGCTAATGCCAGCAAGCAAGCCGTACTCTGAGTTTGGCATAACAACAATCCTTTGCACTCACCCTCTGGATGAATATCACTGCAACTACATCAGGACTGATGGTCCCTGGGCTTGGGCAAGCACCAACAGGCCCAGACATGAAGACCTGCTATGAATGGGCCTTTTGTCACTAGACAACCTTGCCTCCCTGCTGCTACACTACACTGTTTGACTCTTTGTCTAGCCACAAATATGTAAATCAAGGTTAAGCCACACTAAAGTGGTTCCTCTTCCCCGCCCCCCCCACCCCCTGCCCCAGGGTAAGGCCCCTGGCACATGTGTCTAATCTGCCTCCTTGCTGCAAGCCATTTCCCTCACTTTGAAATTAAACTTCTGTTTGATTCCCCACTCTCCTGTCTCTAGCCTGGTCTTTTTGGCTCTGGTCATCCATGGGTTAGAGGCTGGCTCAGTTCAGTTGACAAGACCAATGAGGCAGTTGATTACCTGGGTTTGTCATTTTTCCAATCAGTTACTTTGGCTCAGTGTAGACCCTGTGAAGAGGTCTGAAAATTTAAAATGAAGGAAAGATGGAGCTAGTTACATTGCTTTAAAGAGGGCCTGATTTCCTGTAGTCTTTCAACACATGGTAATTTTTATGGTTGAGTTAAAGCTGACAGAGAAAAGAGTTTCCTTTAAATGAATTAACAGAGACCTGAAATTTGTATGCAAGATGGCTAACTCTTTCTTGCAAAACATCAATGGTAAAACACCTAAATCTACATTGAAGGAAGGCAGTAGACTATTACTGAGGATGGGGTTGGGGGGAGGGAGGGAAGAAGGGTGGGGAGAGAAAGAGAAAAAGAGAGAGAGACAGACATACAGAGAGACAGAGAGAGAGAGACAGAGAGAGACAGAGAGAGAGGCAGAGAGACAGAGAGACAGAGCAGTAGGATAGAGACAGAGCTCAGAAGGACAGAAAAGGAAAGAAAAAACCTACAAGTAAATCCCAAACTGTCCTCCTTCCAAATGACTTTCATATGTATAGGACAGAGAACCCAGAGCAATCGAATGGCAAGAGAGATAATAGACACATTATGTAACTGGGCTGACTGAGGACAGGCCAAAACTGGAAACAGACATGGAGCCATTGAGAGGAAGAAAGTTTATACAAGCGATAGACACAACAGGATGGGAGGAAGCTAGCCAAGATGGGTCAAGGCGGATATTGTGTCTGAAGAGAAGGAATGTCACATACTAGATAAGCTGGCAATGGGACAAAGCATGCTTAGATGGAAAAGAGATAAAAGGAGTGAGTATAGGAGAGCTCAGAGGAATGAGTACCAACCATCTGGGTCAGATAAAGAGGCAGCTGAGAGTGTTTATGCAGATAAAGGAAACCAAGGACATGGTAGTTTAATCTATGGTTGCCTTTGGGTTATTTCATGCTCATTGGGAGGAGAGTAAATGCTTTGGTTAGAGCATCATAGGATGTGGTTAGAAAAACAGACAGTGTGGTATAGTGGGTAGGGTGCTGGACTTGGAGGCAGAAAGACCTGTTTAAATTCTGCTTTTGACACTTAATTGTTTTGTGACCTTGGGCAAGTGACTTCACCTCTCTGAGGCTCATGTGTAGAAGAGAAATAATGAGCATCTGCATCACTTTCCCCACAAAGTTGTTATGCATATCAGGTGTAAGCCTTAAGGCACTATATAGAAGTGTCAGTGATTCTAATTCTTACACCATTGCTGGGAGACAGTGGACCATGTGCTTTAGAGACTGGGGGTAGCCCAGAGAATAAATACCCTGGGAGAAGAGCTCCAATGAGTGCAAGAAGAGTCCAGGACAGATTGCCAATAGATAAGCTTATTCTCTCTTTAGAGTAGTCAGGGATCTCCAAACATTTGGTGAGCTCAACCACCAGTTTTAATTAATAACCAATTTTAATCAATAACTGTGTGATCTTGGGTCATCTGCTAGAACTTTCACTGTCAAAAGCATAGTAGCAAAAAACTTCTCTACTTGCCTTCATGGTAATTTCATCCTTCAAAGGACAGAGGAACCAACAAAGGGAAATTCTATTCTGGATCTGATTCTTACTAGAAACTGTTTGTTGGAGCAGAAATGATGGGAAATGTGGGAGAAAGTGAATACTCCCTTCTAAAGTTTGTGATAGAATAAAAGAAGAAATCCAGGCATAGTCTGACAGGAAAACTGGATTGTGAAAAGCTAGTTTTGAAAAGCTCAGAGGAAAAATCAGTAGGATCTCATGAAGTAAAATCTTCTATAAGATGTAAGCTCAGGAGGGATGGGAGATGCTCAAGATGAAAATTCTAAAGACTTTTTAAAGAGAAGGGGGAAAAGTCAATACATTAAAAGAAGTCTGAAAATATACACAGTGTACAACACTTGTAGACCTCCCAGCTCTGCAAAGCAGTGGGCAGAGTGTCCTCTCCTATCTCTCCCTTCAAGTCTTGATGGTTCATTATAATCTTGCAACAATCATTTTTTATTTGGGGGGAAGGAAGTTCTTCCCATTTACATTGTTTTTTAAAAAATTTATTTATTTTTAGTTTTTAACATTCATTTCCACAAGATTTTTGAGTTACAATTTTTTCTCTCACCATCTTTCCCCTGCCTCCCACCCCAAAATAGCAAGCCTACTTAATATGCCTTCCCCTAATCTGTTCTGTCTTATATCCTCCCCCTTTACCTCCCTAATTTTCTAGTGAGGCAAGATGGATTTCTATACCCCAGTACCTGTATATCTTATTCCCCAGTTGCACGTAAAAAAAACCAATTTTTAAACATTTGTTTTTAAAACTTTGAGTTCCAGATTTTACCCTTCTTCCCTCCTCACCCACCCCCACTGGGAAGATAAGCAATTCAATATAGATTGTACATGTTAGTTACCCACATCATTTCCGTATTAGTTGTATTGTGAAAGACTAACTATATTTCCCTCCATCCTATCTCACCCCCCACTTAATCTATTTTCTCCTTTGACCCTCTCACTTTCAAAAAATATTTGCTTCTAGCTACCCTCTCCCCCAATCTTCCCTCCCTTTTATCTTCCTCCCTCTTATCCCCTTGACCCCTTTTTTCCTGTAGGGTAAGATACCCAATTGAGTGTGTATGTTATTCCCTCCTTAGGCCAAATTCAATGAGAGACAGGTTGTCCCATTCCCTTTCACCTTCCTGCTCTTCCCCTCCACTGTAACAGTTTTTTCTTGCCTCTTTTATAAGAGATAATTTACTCTAATCTATCTCTCCCTTTCTTCTTCTCCCAATAAATTCCTCTCTCACCTCTTAATTTTATTTTTTAGATATCATCCCTTCCTATTCAACTCAACCTGTGCCCTCAACATATACATGAACATGCAAATGCCCACACTCACATATATATTTGTATATACATACATCCTCCTATACATATAAATGTATGGTATTCACACACACACACGTATATAGATACACATATATATATTCCCTTCAACTATCTTCATACTGAGAAAAGTCTTATGAGTTACAATTATCATTTTTCCATGTAGGAATGGAAATAGTTCAACTTTAATAAGTTCCTTATGATTTTTTTCCTGTTTACTATCTCATGCTTCTCTTCCTTCTTGTATTTGAAAGTCAAGAATGCTTGAAAGTCCTCTATTTCATTGAATGACCATATTTTTCCCTGTAGCATTATACTCAGTTTTGCTGGATAGGTGATTCTTGGTTTTAGTCCTAGCTCCTTTGACCTCTGGAATATCATATTCCAAGCCCTTTGATCTGTTAATGTAGAAGCTGCTAGGTCTTGTGTTATCCTGACTGTGTTTCCACAACACTTGCATTGTTTCTTCCTGACAGCTTGTAATATTTTTTCCTTGACCTGGGAACTCTGGAATTTG
>CM053584.1:11776417-11819127 GCA_028627135.1 Pseudochirops cupreus
GGGGGGGGGGGGAGAAGGAGGGGAGAAAACTTGAAACTCAAGGGACTCTGGAACTGAATCTTGTAAACTAAAAGTAAATAAACAAATCAATTTAATAAAGATAAAATAAAATTAAAATAAAATAAAATGAAATAAAACAAAATCTTTCTTGAGCTCCTCCATGGCCTGTAATCAGTTCATATTTTTCTTGGAGGCTTTTGATGCAGGGGTTCTGACTTTGATGTCTTCCTTCCACTCCATGCCTTGATCCTTTTTGTCCCCCAAAAAGGATTCTATTGTCTGTTTGTGCTTCTGTTGCTTGCTCATATTGGCAGCCAATTATTTGACTTTTGAGCTCTTTGCCACAGTAGAACTCTGCTTCCAGAATGGAGAGAGCTTTCTCCCAAATTGCTGGAGTTTTTGGAGCTGCCAGAGCTATTAGATGGGCACCCTCTCTACAGCCCCCACACACTCTTGCTCACTAGTTGCACACCCCAGAACCACCACCCAAGACCATGATCCAGATCCAAGCAGGTCAAAGCAAGAGCTATTACCCTCTGAATGGTTGCTTGGTCCCCTACAATCTGTAGGACAGGAGCTCCAGAAGCAGCCATGCAGCAGCGGCTGCAGCCACAGAGCCTCCTCCATTTCTTGCTCCAGGGGTATCAGCCAGACCGCACTCTTCTATCCCCCCCTAACCAAGTTTCACACTGAGCTAGAGCTACTGGTGATTTACTCTCATGCAGCCTGCTCTAGCCACTGCTCCTTGGGGCTGCACTGGGGCTAAAACCATAGCTCAGGTGGAACTGTGTTTGGCTCCTGGTGCACTGAGATGAACCCTTCCTGCAGGCCTGCCAGGCTTCCTTCAGTGGTGGATTTGTTTCTCTCTGTCACTTTGTGGGTTCTGTAGCTCTAAAGTTTGTTTAGAATCATTTTTTATGCGTATTGGAGGAGGTGGAAGCCTAAGCAGTGCCAAAGTCCAGTTTCTGCTCCTACATCTTGGCTCTGCTTCCCATTTACCTTGTTGTAGCCATTGTGTGTATAGTTCTCTTGCCCTGGCTTACTTCACTCTGCATCAGTTCTTGTAGATGTCTCCATACCTGTCTGTATTCATCACCTTCATCATTTCTTACAGTACAGTCACATTCCATTACATTTTTGTAACACAATTTCTTTTAGTTTCCTCCTAATTGATGGGAATCTAATTCTTTGCTATCATGAAAAGTGCTGCTAGAAATACTTTGGTGTAAATGAGGACTTTCTTCTAATCAGTGGCCTCCTTGGGATATAAACCCAATAATGTAATATCTAGGGCAAAGGCTATAGGCATTTTAGTCACTTTGTATAATTTCAAATTGCTTTCTAAAATGATCCTGGTGATTCACCCCTCCTCTTTCTACAAACCCTATAATATTGACAAATTCCATCTTTGGCTGGTTTTGCCAAGTTGTAGGGCATGAGATGAAACTTCAGGGTTATTTGGATTTGCATTTCTCTCAGCATTCGTGGTCTGGAGCATTCTTTCCTGCAATAATTAATCATTTGAAATTCTTCTTAGACCATATGCAAACACCTATGTACATACAACATACATACATGACAAATTGGAGGTAATCTCAGAGGGAAGGTAGTATCATTAAAGGAGACAAGGACAGGATTCTTGTAGAAGGTGGCAGTTAAACAGACTTTCAGGAGGCCAGGGAAACCAGGAAACAGAGATGGGGAGGGAGAAAAAAAAATGGAGTATAGTCATTTAAAATTCTTAAAGATGAGAGATGAATGATCTTTTGTAAGGAATAATAGCAAAGAAGTAGGTGTGAGTGGGTCACAGAGTATATAGAGAAGGGTATATTGAGGGCTAGAAATATAGGAAAGAGCTGGATTGTGAAGGGCTTTAAAAGTCGCACAAGATTTTATATTTGATCTTTGAGGTGATAAGGGATCCACTGGAGGTTTTTTTAATAGAGCAGTGGTGTTGTTAGTCCCATGATTTAGGAAGATCACTTGATAGCTGAGTGGAGGACAGACTAAAGTGGGGAAGACATTTCTGGAAGATAGACTTTTCAATAGTCCAGGCATGATATGATGAGAACCTGCACCAGGATAGCAGCAATGTCAGAGGACAGAAAGGGTATAGAAGAGAAATGTTTCAAGGTATCAAAGGACTTGGCAACAGATTGACTATGGGAGGGGTAAGAGTGAGGAGTCAAGAATGACATATAGTTTGTGAGTGTGGGTCACTGGGAGCATGGTGGTGTCCTTGACTATAATAAGAGTGTTAGGAAGGGGAAAAGATTTGGACAGTGGGGGAAATAATGGTTTGGTATATGTTAAATTTAATGTCTATGGGACATCCAATTCAAAGTGCCCAAGAGGTAGTTAGGAAGTCTAGAGGTTAAGAGAGAAGTTAAGGATAGATATGTACATCGGAAAATCACCAGCATAGAGATGATAATTGGATCCATGGGAGATGAAGGGCACCAACCAAAATAGTTGAAAGGGAGAAGAAAAGGGGGAAGAACCTGGGGAGACACCCATGATTATCAGATAGAGCCTGGATGAAGCTCCCACAAAGGAGATTGAGGAGTCAGGTAGGCAGAAGGAGAAGCAGGAGAAAGTTGTGTCATGATTACCTAGAGAGAAGAGATGATTAAGAAAGGAGTGAGTGACAGTGTCAAAAGCTGAAGAAAAGTCAAGAAGGATGAAAGTGGGGGAAAGATCATTAGACTTGGTAAGCAAGATATCATTGGTAACTCTGGAAAGAGCAGTGTAGTACAATGAGGAGGTCAGGAGCCCGAATATGAGGTTCAGAAGAGAGGGAGAGGAAAGGAAATGGACATATTGACTCCAGGTATCTTTCTCCAAAGGGAGAATAAATGTAGCATAATAGCTAGCAGAGATGGACAGATCCAGTGAGGTGTGTGTTTTTTCTTTTTAATTAAGGTTTAGGGAGACATATTTGTAGGCAGGTTGAAAGCAGTCACTACCCAGGGAAAGACTGAAAATACTTTCTTGTTGTGTGACCCTGGAAAAATCACTTAACCTCTCAATGCCCTGGGCACCTCTCTAAAACTTTAAGTTGCCAAGATGGTGCCAAACTGAAATGGTAGTGGGTAGTGGAGGTAATCTCAGAGGGAAGGTAGTATCATTAAAGGAGACAAGGACAGGATTCTTGTAGAAGGTGGCAGTTAAACAGACTTTCAGGAGGCCAGGGAAACCAGGAAACAGAGATGGGGAGGGAGAAAAAAAAATGGAGTATAGTCAAGGGTTCCCCATGATCATGAAATAGATCCATTTTATGAAAAGGGAGGGCCAAAGAAAGAATAAGGCCTATATTTGGAGGTAGAATGGATAATGATAACTGACAACTGACAAGTGATTATTGAGCACAACTGCTCAGTTCTCATTGTATTTGTTTTCTCTGCAATGAAGAATGACCTTGGTGCTGGAGATGACAAAAAAAATGACAGGGAACATCATGATGCTTTAGATAATAAAGAGATACTTTAGATAATGCAGATAATAAAACAACACACCTAGCTACCTTTGATGAAATAGGTCATCTGGTCCAAATGAGCTACATTCCTAGATACTGAAAGAGTTGCCAGGTATGATTGCTGAGCTACTGTTGGTGATAGATAAAGGATCATGGAAAACTCAAGAGGTGCCACAAGATTGGGGAAGGGCAAAAGTTGTCCTAATTTTCGAAAAACAGGAGGACAGATATTGACTGATTTCTGCAAAAATTTTGGGATGGATAATTAACATCTAGAAAGGGAAGCAGTGATTACGGACAACCTACATGGCTTCCTTGAGAACATTTCATGCCAGATTAATCTCATTGTCTTTTTGCACAGGATTACTAAACCACTAGACAAAGAATAGGGTGCAGTGTATGGAGTTTGTTTCTATTTTAGCCAAGCTTTTGATAATGTATCTTATACTATTCTTGTGGAGAAGATGGGGAGAGATATAGATTAAATGATAATACTATTAAATGGATTCAGAACTATTTGAGTGGCTAAAGTCTGAGAATAGTGCTAACATTTCAGGAGGTATCTAGGAGATGTACCCCAGAGATTAGTGCTTGCTCCTGTCCTGCTTAACATTTTTATCAGTGATTTGAATAAAGGCATAGATGATATGCTCTTCAAAATTTCATATTACACAAAGTTAGGCGGTATAGATAGCCTGCTCATTGAGTGTCAGCATCCAAACGAATCTTGAGAGGTAACAGCCTGAATCTAATAAGATAAATTCAAAAAAGATAAGTTAAGTCTTATATTTTACATCATCTTCATAAGTATAAGATGGGAAGGGGCATGGAAGGACAGCCCCCTATTCTGAAAAATGTTCTGAAAATGATCTTAGAGTTTTTGTGGAATCTAAACTCAACATGAGTGAAAGGTGTGATATGGTAAGGATGGGATGGTAGGGCCAAGAGCCCCTAAGACCACTGTTCTTGTTGTCCACAGTCATCATTCTCAGAAGCAACTCTGGAGGAGCCATCCCTACCAACTGCCATCAACAGAGCAGGCAAACCAGTTTAGCTGAAAGAGCAAGGCAACTTGAAGGACATGCAGCATGTGCCATGAGATCCAACAATTAGTGATATCGTGCTTATTATGTTCCAGGCATTAGGCTGGCTGAGCGCTGTAGCTCTAAACATGCTCCACAAAGGTCCTCCACCAACGTTGGGTGAATGAAGGACTTTAATGGAGATTGAACTTGAGACCTTAGTTTCATCAGTAATATAATCTAACCAACCAGTTTAATATTCTACAGTAAGTGTGTCCTCTCTTTTAAGTACTGAATTGCCTTCTATTGTATTTATGTGGATTCATTAAATCCAAGTTCAAGGGCAGAGTAAGATTCAGAAAAAACAGCATGCAATCACCTTTGCAGGCAAGAATCATCACCTTCCGAAGACTAATGAGGGTAATTAGTAACTAAAGTTCTTTTAAATTATAATTTTGAATTCTTATGTGGGTAATTACTGAAAATTCTATCAATATTTAGCTTTATCATGTACAATGATAATGATCTACTAACTAATTTACCAGCTGCTCCAATGGGTGGAGCAGATCCATATTGGGCAAAGTGCCTGGAAACAATGATGCAAATATTACCTTCCAAAACTTTAAAATGATCAGCTTAGAGAACTGTCAGGAGGAGATGGATGTAAGGACATAAAAACTTTGGGGGGCTTCTAGGATATTCAGGAAGGAACACCCAGCCAACTTCCCTGTCTAGACTAGTTCCAAGAGGTGACACAGTCTACAAGAGCAGAAAAGCGTTTACTGAATTTGATGAATAAGCAAGTTCATTGGTTAACAGGGAAAAAGGTTCAACTGAGTGCTCAGAAACTGCAGACAAGTTGCTGACCTTCATTAGTAGAGATTCTTCACTCAGGAATTTGCTAAGCCAAAGAAATAACAAGTCCATTACCTATCTCTATATTTATGGTTTAACTCACCAGTTTCTTAAGACAGTCGAAGTCAATGGCTTTGGCACAAGGAGATATTCTCAAGTTTTACTATAACTTAGTCAATCTGGATACTCTTAGAGACAGTTGACCAAAGCCAATGTGAGATTTTCAGATTGATCGTGTGACAAGTCAAGCACCATGAAGTTCATTCACTTAAATATTCATACTCTTAAGCCCATACACTTAGACAAGGGGTCAGGCATTTTAGCAATTTCATAATACGAGGGTTTCAGGTCCTTATAACATGAATCAAAGGTCATCTAATTTAGTCACAGTTTATATTTCAATGCCAGAGACAAACCTAAAGAGCTAAGGATGTATTTAGATCATCTATCAAAGTGAGATATTTGCCTTGATAACTCCATGAGTTTGAATTGTTCTCCAGACAAATGACGATTGCATGATCCTGGACATATTCTGTAACTTCCCTGTGCCTCAGTTATCAGTATTATGGGAACTATAATAGCATCCGTGTCACCAGGTTGCAGTAAGGATCCAATGAAAAGTCATGTATGTAAATTACCTTGTAAAGCTTATAGTACTACATGAATGTTTATTATTGTTGTTATTAACTTCTTCTTTTTTGTTGTTGTAGGGTTTCAACATAAATGATCTTTGGACAAGTTGATATCCTTCATTTTTTCTTGTTGCCTAATATTTATCGACTATTGCAAGGTAAATTTTAAAAAATCCTACTTTCTATAATTGAATAAAAGGATTAGGATGTAAATTTATCCTCTGTAGGTTCACTGAAAGCATACTTGGTAGCACCCCAGGGGTACACAGAACAACAGTCCACATCACATTCTGGACCTACATGATCTCAGATGTCCATATTGGAAAGCAGCTTTTCATTCCATGGAGCTTGAAATAAATATTTTGCATGGTTTGGGTTTTTAGATATTTAGCATCTATTAACAAAATCTTGTTCTTAAAAATTTATTAATCAATGTTATGTCCATCGGATGATGGTCAAGTTCTAGTATAGTCTAGTAATTGAGCTCTCCAGAGTATTTTAAGATCTGTATTTGTAGTATAGAGATTTGCTATCTTTTAGTTCATAAAGGACAGCAAGCTCCTAAGGCATAATTCTAACCACCAGGTCATGTAGGTGCTAAACTTTTACAACTGACAGTGATGTCACACAGTCTCTCCTTACATATTAGCACATCGATCACTAAATCTGCCCTCTCTAATAATAACTTTATTGGAATTTCTAGTGGCAATGACTCAGGCTGAATTACTGTCCTAAATGCCTCCATTTCCTAAAGCAGGTCCTCATAACAGCCATTTGTTAGATACCTTTTTGTCAACATATTATTGATGGAGTTTATGAGGCTGTTAACCGTGAAGGACTCTTTGATTCTGCTCCTGGATCTTACTCACTTATTTCTTAGTCTCCATGTGAAGGTAAGTCACTTTCGGCTATATTGACAAATCCAATGGCATCAATCTGTTATCAAAATTTACTCTAGGTAAAAGGGCATATGCTTATTCCAAAAGTATTGGATGCTGCTGCTAGGATTTATATAGTGGTTTGATGTTTGCTAAGTAACTTATATGTATTATTTGATTTGATTCTCATAACACTCCCATGAGATAGGTATTATTCCTTATTTTATAGATGAGAAAGTAGAGGTTGAGTGAGCTTGTGACCTGCCCAGGGTCACATGACAAGTCAATGACTGAAGTCGGATTCAAAGTTAGGTCTTCTCTGACTACAAGTCCAACACCCACCCACCGCACCACCTTGCTCCCTCTTTCTGTGGGTGTATGTGTGTTCTGGCCACTCATCCTGTCATCTATGAATATTAATAACCAGGGTTGCTATGAGGATTGAGTGAGACAATATTTGTAAAGTGTTTAGCATCATGTGCTACATGGTATAAATTCTTATTCTCTTCCCTCTCCTCCCTTCCCTTCCTTTTCATCCTCTTGGGGAAAGAAGTATTATTTTTTCCAGAATTGCCTTAGGGTGATGGGCCCTATGATTTGTTAATTTTATACAATTTTAGTTAGAATATTTTCTAAATCTGTTACCGTCTATTTCACAATTCCAAAGGTGTACACTTTCTGATGATGACAAATAAGGAAATATATTGGGCCTTCCCACTTCCATTCTAGTCATGTCATGGAGGCTACAATAGGACAAAGAGGCCACCCCTGGCAAAACTAAGACAAATGATCGAAGCTACAGTGATGTCCATCTTGAGTTTGTACAAGGGTATATGTGCTAGCTATTTGAACTATGCAAAAGTAGAGGTCTTTCCTTCAGAACCAGAGAGAATGATCAAGGTTACATCTTCTGGTAAGAGCTGCGGGAGCAGGAAAATGGAAAGTCTGAGAGGAAGAAGTCTAGAGCAGGGACAATTTGTTAACGATAGAAATGGCAAAGCAGAAAAATTTTATTACATAAATTAAAAATAAAAGAAATTTAAAAAAAGAAATAGGGTTCCCGTGCTTCTAAGATTTACATATATTCAGATCCTAAGAATGTGGATCTGACATTATAAAAATATTTGGGAATCTCCATGCCAAAACAAACCCAAGACCTATACGAACACAATTACAAAACACTTTTCACACAAATAAAGTCAGATCTAAATAATTGTAAAAACATCAGTTGGTCATGGCTAGGTTGAGCTAATATAATAAAAATGACAATTTTAACTAAATTAATTTAATATGTAGTGCCATACCAATCAATTTACCAAAAATTATTTTATAGAGCTAGAAAAATAGTAAAAAAAAATTCATTTGGAAGAACAAAGGGTCCAGAATATCAATGGAATTAATGAAAAGAAATGCTAGGGAAGGGGGCCTGGCCATACCAGATTTTAATCTGTATTATAAAGCAGCAGTCATCAAAACTACTTAGTACTGGATGAGGAATAGAGTACTGGATCAGTGGAATAGATTAGGTACACAAGACACTGCAGTCAATGACTATAGAAATCTACTGATTGATAAACCCAAAGACCCCAGCTTTTGGGATAAAGACTTACTTTTTGACAAAAACTGCTGGGAAAACTGGAAAATAGCATGGCAGAAATTGGACATAGACTGATATCTTACGCTGCATACTAAAATAAAGACTAAATGGGTGCATGATCCAGGTAAAAAGGCTGATACTGTAAGCAATCTGGGAGAGCAAGGAATAGTTTACCTGTCAGATTTATGGAGAAGGGATGATTTTATGATGAAACAAGAGGTAGAGAGCATTATGCAAAATGGATAATTTTGATTACATTAAATTGAAACGTTTCTGTACAAATAAAGCCAATGCAACCAAGATTAAGAGGGAAGTGGAAAATCGAGAAAGAATTTTTTCAACCAGTGTCTCTGATAAAGGTCTCATTTCTAAAATATACAGAGAACTGAGTCAAATCTATAAGAATACAAGTCATTCCCCAATTGATAAATGGTCAAAGGATATGAACAAATAGTTTTCAGAGGAAGAAATTAAAGATATATATAAACATTTGAAAAAATGCTCTAAATCACTATTGATTAGAGGAATGCAAATCAAAACAATTCTGAGATACCACATCTCACCAATCAGATTGACTAAGATGATAAAATAGGGAAATGATAAATGCTAGAGAGGATGTAGAAAAATTGGAACACAAATGCATTATTGTTGGGATTGTGAACTGATCCAATCATTCTGGAGAGCAATCTGGAACTATGCCCAAAGGGCTATAAATAATTGCGTAACGTTTGATCCAGTAATATGACTTCTAGGGCTTTATATCAAAGATATCATATAAATGGGAAAGGACTCATATGTACAAAAATATTTATAGCAGTTCTTTTTGTGGCGGCAGAGAATTGGAAATCAAGAGGATGTCCATCAATTAGGAAATGGCTAAACAAGCTGTGGTATATGAATGTAATGGAATACTATTGTGCTATAAGAAATGAGGAGCAGGGGGCAGAGCCAAGATGGTGTAGTAAAAGCAGGCACTTGTGTGAATTCCTGCATGAACCAACTCCAATACCTGTAAAATATGACTCTAAACAAATTTTAGAGCTACATAACCCACAAAGTGACAGAAACAAACCTCCTGCTGAAGGCAGCCTAGCAAGCCAACAAGAAGGGTCTGTTGCAACGGGCTGGGGGTTGAGAAGCCCTGCATGAGCCATGCGGGCCCAGACCCAGGGTGGCCTAGACCAGTGGCACAGACTAGCCAGAGCAGACTTCAGGAGAGTGAATCAATGGCTGCTGTGGCAGTTTCCAGACTTCTCAACCCATAAACACCAAAGAGAAAGTAAAAGGTCGGTAGGGAACTCTGTTGCAACTGGGTGGAGAAGAGCATGGTCCAGCCCCTGCCCCCAGGATGAGAGGTGGCAGAGGCATGGTGGCTGCAGCTGCTGCCCCGTGGTTGCCTCCTGGAGCTCCTGGCCTGCAAGTTGAAGGAGGACCAAGTGACCATTCAGAGGATAATCACTTGCTTTGACCTGCTTGGATCTGGGTCAAAGTCTTGGGTTGTGCTCCTAGGGTGAGGAAGACTAGCTGCCAGAACTTGTGGTGGATGTAGAAAGTGGCTGTACTCATAGCTCTGGCAGCTGTGAAAACCTCAGCAATTTGGGACACAGCTCTCTCCACTGTGGAAGCAGAGTTCTACTGTGGCAAAGAGCTCAAAAGTCAAGTAATTGGCTGGTAAGATGAGGAAACAGAGGAAGCACAATATAACTATAGAATTCTTTTTTGGGGACAAAAAGCATCAAAACATGGAACCAGAAGAAGACAACAAAGGCAAAACTCCTGCATCAAAAGCTTCCAAGAAAAATATGAACTGGTTACAGGCCATGAAAGAGCTCAAGAAGGATTTTGAAAATCAAGTAAGAGAAGTGGAGGAAAAATTTGTAAGAGAAATGAGAATGATGCAAGAAGATCATGAAAAGTGAGTCAGCAGCCGGCTAAAGGAGACCCAAAAAGTACTGAAGAAAATAACACCTTAAAAAATAGACTAACTCAAATGACAAAAGAGGTCCAAAAAGCCAATGAGGAGAAGAATGCCTTAAAAAGTCAAATTGGCCAGATGGAAAGGGAATTTCAAAAATTCACTGAAGAGAATAATTTCTTCAAAATTAGATTGGAGCAAATGGAAGCTAATGACTTTATAAGAAATCAAGATACTATAAAACAGATCCAAACAAATGAAAAAATAGAAGACAATGTGAAATATCTCATTGGAAAAAAAACCACACTGACGTGGAAAATAGATCCAAGACAGATAATTTAAAAATTATTGGACTACTTGAAAGCCATGATCAAAAAAACAACCTAGAAATCATCCTTCAAGAAATTCTCAAAGAAAATTGCCAAGATATTCTAGAACCAGAGGGCAAAACAGAACTTAAAAGAATTCACTGATCGCCTCTTGAAAAAGATCCCAGAAAGAAAACTCCTGGGAATACCATAGCCAAATTCCAGAGTTCCCAGGTCAAGGAGAAAATATTACAAGCTATCAGGAAGAAACAATTTGAGTATTGTGGAAACACAATCAGGATAACATAAGATCTAACAGCTTCTACATTAAGGGATCACAGGGCTTGGAATATGCTATTCTGGAGGTCAAAGGAGCTAGGATTAAAACCTAGAATCACCTACCCAGCAAAACTGAGTATAATGCTTCAGGGGAAAATATGGTCCTTCAATGAAATAGAGGATTTTCAAGCATTCTTTGATGAAAAAACCAGAGTTGAAAAGAAAAATTGACTTTCAAATACAAGAAGCAAGAGAAGCATAAGAAAGTAAACAGGAAAAAGAAATCATAAGGGATTTATTAAAGTTGAACTATTTACATTCTGACATGGAAAAACGATAATGAAACTTTTCTCAGTATTAGGATAGTTGAAGGGAATATGTATGTATATATGTGTATACATATATACATAGAAGTCACAGGATCAGTTGAATAGGAAGACATTATATCTAAAAAATAAAATTAAGAAGTGAAAGAGGAATATAATGGGAGAAGGAGAAAGGGAGAGATAGAATAGGGTAAATTTTCTCATATAAAAGGGGCAAGAGAAAACTGTTAACAATGGAGGGGAAGAGCAGGAAGGTGAAAAAGTAAGGGTCAACCTTACTCTCATTGAATGTGACTTAAAGGAGGAATAAAATACACACTCATTGGGTATCTTACCCTACAGGAAAGTAGGTGGAAAAGGGATAAGAGGATGGATGATAGAAGGTAGGGCAGATTGGAGGATGCAGAGATCAATGCTAGTCCAAAAGCACCTGTGGTGCTGAGGGTCATAGCCCAGTTGCTAAGCTCACAAGAAAGTCTCTCACGAGACTGCTTGCTTGATGAGATGACTGGTTCAGCTTTCCTCCATTGGTCTGTACCCCCAGTGCATGAAGGGATCATGCTCTAATCATGTTGCCCATAGGATATAAAAGGAGGATGCTACAATGCCATAAAGGACAGCTGCTGTATGCTTCTCTTGCCTCTGGTCTCTTTAGTCCCTCCTGAGAATACAGCCTAAGGCTGGCCCTTAGGGTACTGAGTTGAGCAGCCATTACAGGGGGAGAGGGTAGTTAGAAGCAAACACTTTTGAAAAGGGACAGGGTCAAAGGAGAAATAGATTAAGTGGCGGAAGGCAAGATAGGATAGAGGGAAATATATTTGGTCTCTCACAATACATTTAGTCTTTCACAACTACTATGGAAATGTTTTGCATAACTACATATGTACAACCTATATTGAATTGCTTGTCTTCCCATTGGGGGTGGGTGAGGAGGGAAGAAGAGAAATAATCTGGAAATCAAATTTTAAAAGCAAATGTTAACAAAAATTGTTATTTATGTGCAACTGGAAAATAAGATATACTGGGGTATAGAAAATCTTGCCCTACTAGAAAGTGAATGGGAAATGGGGGAGGATATAAGAGAGAGCAGATTGGGGGAAGAGGTATTCAGTAGGCTTGATATCTTGTGGTGCGGGTAGAGGAAAGACAGGAAGAAAATTTATAACTCAAAATCTTATGGAAATCAATGTCAAAACCTAAAATAAATAAATAAAAGATTAATGAAAAAAAAAAAAAGAAATGATGAGCAGATGGACTTCATAATAACCTGGAGAGACTTATATAAACTGACGCTGTGTGAGGAAAGCAGAACCAGGAGAACATGGTATTCAATTACAGACACGCAGTATCTGTGACAACTAACTTTGATAGACCGGGCTCCTCTCAGCAATGCAGCTCCAAAAGACTCATGATGGAAAGGGATTTCCACATCCAGAGAAAGAGCTGCAGAGTCTGAATGCAGATTGAAGTCAACTACTTGCTCTGTCTCTTTTTTGTTTTGTTTCTTCTTTCCCATTGTTCACTCCATTGGTTGTAATCCTTCTTTATAACTTGACTAATGTTTAATGTGAAGGGATTTGTAGATCCTCTATCTGATTGCATGCTGCCTAGAGGGGAGGAGAGGGAGAGGCAGAAAATTTGAAACTTAAGGGGTTGAGGAACTGAATGTTGTAAACTAAAAGTAAATAAATAAATTAAAATAAAAAAAGTACACCTGTCCTCACACACAAAAAAAGAATGTGAATCTGAGCAGAGGGCTTTAAACTGAAGCTGAATGGAATGGGAGGATACTGCTTACACAACTCCTGGATTACATGCTATAGAGAAGTAGATATGGCATAAAAGGACAATAACATAGGTGTCATAAATTTACAGTAGATGTCACTCAGGAAGAAAGGTGGTGAACCCTTTAGGCCTTTTAAGTCTAGATAGCTTTTATCAGAGGAAGGTGGTAGTTCTGCCACCCTCTGGCCTGTATACACATCTAGAGTATTATGATCAGTTCAGAAATAACATTTTAGGAATTTAATCACCACAGTAGATAATATTGTTGTTGTTCAGTCATTTCAGTCATGTCTAACTCTTTGTGACCCCATTTGTGATTTTCTTGGCAAAGATACTGGAGTAGCTTGCCATTTCCTTCTCCATATAATTTTGCAGGTGAGGAAACTAAAGCAAATGGGTTTAAGTGACTTGCCCAGGCTCACAGAGGTAATAAGTGGCTGAGGCCAGATTTGAACTCATGAAGATGAATTTTCCTGATGCCATAGCCTAGCAGCTAATGACCTGTTCAACATCATAATCCTGTTCAATGGTGCCATACCAACACCAAAGCGCGGTCCCCTGTAATATTGAGCTCTCTGACTTTCAGAGTGTTGACTACCTCTCTCCCTTAGCTCTGCCCCAATGTGGTTGACAAAGCACATCTCATTAGTCTAAGGCATTCAACCAATCAGATCCTTATGGCTCAGCCTTCATCCTATTAAAAAACCCCAACACTGTTCTTCTTCCTCTCCCTGCTGCATTTCAATTGAAGTCGTATGCACCAACTGTACACGGTTCTTCAAATGAAATGGTAAAAAGCAGTTGATAGATTTTGGGCTTGGGAGTCAATAAGATTTGAGTTCAAAAATTGCCTCAGACACTTATTAGGTGTCTGACCCTGGAAAAATACCCTAACCTCTGTCTGCCTCAATTCTCTCTTCTGCAAAATGAGTCTTAGAATACCACCTCCCTCCTTCCCAGAGCTGTTATGAGGCCCAAATGAGATAATATGCATAAAGTGCTATACAAACCTTCAAGTGTTACACCAATAGTGGCCATGATGTTGATATGAAAGTCTTAGAAATTTAGTCAATGTAAAGGTTGGTGGGCAAAAAACAAGTTGCCTCCATGCTGATAACCATTCTTTCTGAGTACTTTTTCCTTGAAAGTCTTACCAATATCCTGGTCTCCCTATTAGTATCTCTGCTTACCCACTACCCCACCCAACTACCAAGAGTTTTCCTTGTCATTGTGGTTTCAAAGCTTTGGGACCTTGTCATGATTCATACCTGGGTTTATCTCTTATGAGAAGGATGTTGACCAACTAGTGCAGGCCCAGAGGAAGGGAATCATGGTAGTGATATGAATGGATACCATGCTATAGGACAAGAGAATTGTTTAAGCTGGAGTAGAAAAATCTTGGTGGTAGGGCAAGGCATTGGGTGTGTTTGGAGGGAGAACCATTTTAAAGTCTTTGAAGGGGACAAGACATTCTGCTTGGTCCTAGTGAGCAGAACTATTAGAGCTACTCCACTGTACAATGGGCTACATTGAGAGCTGGTAGGATACTTTTCATTGGACACTTTCCAACAGAGGCAAGATGACCACTTGTTGGAATTGCTGTAGAGGGGATTTCTGTTGAGTCTTTCCAAACTCCAAGATTGTGTGATTCAGTGACAAGAACAGAGTGTAGGTAGCAAGTCAAATAAACAAGAAATATCAAGGCATGGAGATAAACATGACTTCAGAGACATCATCAAAATTTGGTAGGAGATGACTCATGACTGGAATTTGGTCATAAAAATACACAGTGCATTCAAAAGTAGCCAATTAGATAAAGTGGTTGATGCAACATATCAAAAAGATAAAATCCTCTGTGGAAATGTAAGAGTTTAGGGGAAGAGTGTGTGTGTGTGTGTGTGTGTGTGTGTGTGTGTGTGTGTGTGTGTGTGTTTGTGTAAAGATCAAAGGAGAGAAGAACAGTAAGGAGACTGTGGTAGCAGTCCACCAGAGACTTCCCAGCCAGGAGGAGAAATGGATGATAAGCAGATCATATGTATGACATGGAAGTAGAGTATGGTTGTGGTAGGGGATTTCTGAGCAGCTGATAAACTCTTGGCTTTCCTTGCTGATAATTTCCTCTGTGAGAAATTAGAAGAGGTCAAGATTCACTTCAAAATTGAATTTTGGATTCTAAATATGATTCAGTAAAATACGGAGGAATTGGTAGTCTATCTAGCAAGACCATCCATGTGGTTTATTATTAATAGTAATAGCTAGCAATTTTGTAGTGCTTTAACGTTTACAAAGTACTTCACAAATAATATCTCATTTCATCCTCACTATAATCCAGGGAGGTAGGGGCTATTATTATTCCCATTTTACAGATGAAGAAACTGAGGCAAGCAAAGATGAAAAGATTTGCCCAGGGTCACACTGCACATAAGTGTCTGAGGCTGGATTTGGACTCAGGTCTTTCTGATTTCAGATCTGGTCTTCTACACACTGTACCACGTAGCTACCCCAGGGGAGAATGCTTAAGGCCATCCAGTCCAAGCCTGTGATTCAATTTCATTTCATTTTGCAATAAAAAGCAATATTATTTTAAATTAAGATTCATATTCGCTTTTGTTTTCATTTGGTCATTTCTTCACTTACTTCTCCCCACTGCATCTTTTCCTCTAGAGTTAAAGCTTTCATTGAAACAAAGAAAACCAGTTAGGAAAAAACAATTGGTACAATGACCATGTCTGACACATGCACCATTTGGTTCCCATATTTCCCACCTCTAGGGGTTTTTATATGTCCCCTGGGACCAAAATTGGTTATTACAGTTACTCAGAATCCCATTTCTTCCTTTAAGCAATCTTGTCATTTACGTGATTGCAGTTTCTATAGTGTTCTCCTGCTTCTGCTTGCTTCAGTTGGCTCTAGTTCATATAAGTCATCATGTTTCTCTGAATTCCTCATATTCATCATTTCTTGCCAGATAATAATATTCCATTACATACACTTACATACACCATGGCTTATTTAGTTATTTCTACTGCCAATGGGCACCCACTTCGTTTTCACATTTTTGCTACCACCAAAAGAGCTGCTATGAATATTTAGTTTCATATGGATCTATTCTTTCTTTAAATTGGGGCTCTTAGCCATATTGGGGAAGGGACAGTTCTTTGCTTATGTGGTGGATCAACATGGAAGCACTGGGAGGGTGGACACATTCATTCCCTTTGGCTTCTGAAAATGAGAAAATGTTGGCTTCTGCTCACTGTATAGTTAGAAGTCAATTTACGTGTCAGACTTGTCCAGGAAACCTTGGCAGGAACACAAGCTATAAGCCAGATGGAAAGAAAGAATGAAGAGTGAGAAAAGAAAGATAAAGTTTTCCCTGGATATCTGTGTAGCTGTCACTGGTCAGGGTCCATGATGGGCATGGAAAGAAGGATGATCTTTGAGCATATGACCAAGAATTGCACAAGGGATGTAGCATAAAAGATACTATTCTAAAGTGTAATATTATTATACCATACTATATAATTCCAAAGGACACATGATGAAAATGTCATCCATCTCCAGAGAACTCTGAATGCAGATGGAAGCACACTTTTTTTTTAAACTTCCTTTATGTCTCAGTGTGTGTGTTTCCTTTTATCACATGGCTAATACAGAAGTAGGTTTTGGATGATGTCACATGTACCACTGATCTAATATTGCTTGCCTTCTTGAGGGGTCAAGGAGGGAAAGGAGGGAGAAAATTTGGAACTCAAAAGGTTTTTTTTTAATGAAAGTTAAAAATTTTACATGTAATTGGGAAATATTTAATGAATTGAATAAAAATGTATTAAAAAGAGAAATGTTGTCTCCATTTCTTCACCTCCTACTCATTTCTTAGACGCTTGCAATCTAGCTACAAATCCCCACCACTCAACATCACTCTCCCAAGTTTACCAATGATCTCTAAAGTACTTAATGCAAAGGACTCTTCTCTGTCCTCATCCCTCTTGACTTCTCACTAGCTTTTGACACTCTTCAAAACCCCCTCCTCCATGACACTTGATGCCTTGGCTTTTGTGACACCATTTTCTCCTGATGTTCCTCCTACTTGTACAGGACTCTTTCTCTTTTGCTGGAAAATCCTTTTTCTGCCCAGTAAATGTGGGCATCCTCAAAGCTCCCTCCTAGACCTCTTTCTCAAGTCTTCCCTTTGGTGATCTCATTAATTCTCATGGGTTTGGTTATCATCTTTATTCAGATGACTCCAAAATCTTATATCTAGCCCTAAGTTTTGTCATCTCCCATATGGACAACTGCCTACTAGACATCTCTATATGGATATCCCATAGAAATCCTAAATTCAACATATGTTATATAGTATGTAAGGGCAGTTAGGTAGCACAGTGGATAGAGCACTAGACTTGGAATCAGGAAGATTTGTCTTCATGAGTTCAAATCTGGTCTCAGACATCAGCTGTGTGATGCTGTGTAAGTTACATAACACTGCTTGCCTCAGTTTCCTCATCTGTAAAATAATTGAAAAACATGGCAAACCACTTCAGTATTTTTGTCAAGAAAACCCCAAATGGGGTCACAAAGAGTTGAACATGAGTAAAATGACTGAACAACAATAGTAACAGCAACAATAACAACACAACATATAGTACTCATTATATTTCCCTCCAACCCCCAACTCTTCCAAACTTCTCCATTTTGATTGATCTATCATTCTATCACTGAGTCATCCTTGACACTTTATTCTCCCTCAGTTCCCCACACTCAATCAGCCAATAAGTCTTGTTGATCATGCCTCCAGAAGAGTCTTATGGCCATCTTCTCTCTCCAACCAATACTTTAGCTCAGGTCTTCAGTGACATGGATATGACAATAATGGCACCTTCCTCCAAGGGATGTTGTGAGGATACAATGAGGTCGGATTTGTACAAGAAGTGCTCTGCAAACCTTCAAGGTGCTATAGAAATGCTGGCTCTCTTCTTCATTGTTCTCATCATTACCTCTTCCCATGACTAAGGTAGAAGCTTCCTGATGGATGTCTCCAGCCTCCAGCCATCCTACTTTTCACTCCACTCTTTACAGAACTGCCAAGATGACAATCCTAAAACATGTTCCTTGTCTATCTAAATTTTCTTCAGTTGCTTCCTGTGCTCCTGGGAGAAAACACAAAATCCTTAGCCTGGTATTTAGTTCCTACCAATTTTCCAAATCTTAATTTGGATTTCCCGTGACTTTCTCTCCTATACACTCTATTTTAGTCAAACTGGACTAGTCCACATCCATTTCCCATGTATGACATTCCATCTGTGGCCCCCATGGTTTGGCAGAAGTGGCCACCCATGTACAGAACATACTTCTTCCTCTCTTCTGTCCTGTGAAACTCCCAACTTCCATCAAAGCACAATTCAGGTGCCACCTCCTCCATGAAGCCCTTCTTGATGCTGCCAGTTATTATGACTCTCTCCCTCTTGAATTATGTTGTATTAATTTGCATATTCTTAGCATTTCTCTTCTTATCTACATGTTGCATCTGTTGGGGAGAATGTAAGCTCCTTGAGGGGAGAGGTTTCTGTGTTTGTTTTTGTAATATCAGTGCCTAGCACAGTATGTAGCAGACAGTTAATGCTTAATAAATTCTTGTCAAGGTAAATTGAATTGTAGGGAAAGGTGGTGAGCTGGTCATGTAGGAGAAGGCAGCTCTAACAGATGGATTACAGCTTAAATGGGACATTGATATCCCTTTAAGTCAAGGGATTTCTAAGATGGTCCGAACTGAATGGGCCACCTCCTATAAGAGGACTGACAAGAGGACATAGACAAGAAAGGAACAGGAAGCTTGTGATCTGCACCAGTGAAGGGCATACCCACATGAAGGAGATCACAAGTCCACTGATCTATCAGTTAGTAAATTGATAAAATTAATTGTATTGTTATGAGCACTCTATCTACTAGACCACCTAACTGCACTGGGCATTTATAGATTAGCATTTAACAAACACCTACTATGTGCCAGGCATGGTGATTTTTCCTGGGGATGCAAAGAAAAATAAAAGAGGCCCTGCTCTCAAAGAACTCACAGTGTAAGGTAGTAAAAGCCAGAACCAGGGATTCTGTATGGGATAGAATCAATGAAGACTCAAGTTCAGTCCTTCTGTGGGCAAGCCCAGGGCTCTTCCCATTTTGTTTATCACCAGTTCAGAATTTTAACTTCCTCAGAAAACTCAGTTTTACTTCCCATACCACCCTCCCAATCCCTTCTGGGAAAAGAGTGAGCCTTTCTTTGAGACAGAAATACCCGGCACATAGTAGGTGCTTAATAAATTACCTGGAAGGTCACTATTAGTGACTGATTTACAAAGGCTTCTAATCTTTACTAAGCAATTTCCCCATAATCACCAGGACAAGTAGGCAGAGTCGAAATTATCATCTCCATTTTTCATATGAGTCTAAGGAAGTTAAGAAAAATTAAGTGAGTTGCCTAAATGACAGTTATGAAACCAAAGGATAAACATTTATTAAACACCTACTATGTGCCAATGAAAGGCAGAGACTGGATTCTAACTTGGGGATCTCCTGCCTCCAAATTTAGGTCTATTCCAACACTTAGTACAGTGCTCAAAATACAGTAGGAGCTTAATAAATATTCACTGATTGATTTATGGTACCATCCAGTATCTTAATACTGAGAGTATCATTTCCATTTTTTTCTAGTGAGGAAAATGAGGTCCAGAGAGATTAGAGACTGGACCAAAGTCATGCAGATAACAAACAATAGAGCCAGAATTCAAACCCAGGTCTTTTGACTCTGATTCTGGAATCATAGGACCTCATCTCATAGGTCACTTCACAGCCCTTGAACCACCCACCCCTGCAAACTTCTTCCTCTTGACTCTATCAGTGCTTTCTTTAGTCTAACAGACCTCTTGAGTCATTATCCTGGTTGACTTACTCCTCACAGCTCTGGTGCCATACTGTCCTGATTGGAATCCACCAGCCATACTGTCCTGACTTGTGAGTCCACTGGCTGAGCTGTCCCGGTTGGTGAGTCTGACACCATAGAGGCACAGAGTCTTCTATCGAATTTCCAGACCAGCTTTCCCAGCTCACCCAGCGGCTGCCCTGTTTATCTTATCATCATCTGCTCTGCCACAGCATTCAGGTGCCATCCCTCCCCTCCCCTACTTTCTCCCTTTGCCTCTAAGAATGACAATCCAATAAATACTGCTTGTTCTTCTGGGAATCAGCTGTCTGCCTCTTTCCAGCTCCCATCCCAGCATGACATACACAAGAGCCACTTAAGAAATTATTGTTAGACTGAATAGTTGAACTGAATTTAACCACCATAAGCCTCAGTTTCTTTATTTGTGAACTGAAGAGAATGATGCTTGTACTGTCTACCACAGAGGATTGCTGAAAAGAAAGCAGTTGGAAAATGAAAGTGATGTTCATGTAGCATTTAAAGTTTGCACAAAATTTTGCACATTTTCCCATTTAACCATCACTTTCATCAAGCTCAGCACGGTGGGGATGGCAGGTATTATTATCCCCATTTTAGAGACATAAAAGCCCTACCTTACAGATAAGGAAACTGAGGCTCACCGAAGGTCACCTGGCCAGTTTGTAGAAGAGACAAGGCATGAAGATCAGGTCGCTTGACACATGTGCCAAAACTCTTTTCCTGTGCCACCCTTCTACCTTGAGGTATACCATTCACTTGTATTTTCTTGGTGAACAAATATTGGCAGTATTGCTCGGCCAGGGAAAGTCAGGTGGTGGTATGTGTGTCTCCTGGTCCACCTTCACAATGGGCAACATTGAAAGAAATTGTCACCTTGTTTCAATGCAGCCAACATGAAAGCCTAGACTGTTTTACTCAACTCCCATGGATATTTGAGGGTGGTTTTCCAGGAGTGGCATAGTTACTGACTCCTTCTTAATCTCCTTGTTTGAGGGGAACGCCTCATCCTGATCCAACAGAGTTGGCGTGTAGGTACATGGATGGGGAGATTTCCTAAAGTAGAAAAACTGGTCAGATTATCCTAGAATTATGGAATCAGATATGTATAGCTAGAGCTGGAAGGAACCTTAGTCCCCCATAGGTAAAGAAATGAAGACCTGGAGAGTTGAAAAGACTTGCCCCAAATCACACATATACTAAGTATTTGGCACCAGATCTGCCCACTCAGAGCTAATACACTTTGCAACTATGTATGTTTATGGAGGGAGGGAAGGGGGGAGGGAATGAGGGAAGAAAGTGAGAGAGAGAAAGAGAGGAAGAGGGAGAGGGAGAGGGAGAGGGAGAGAGAGAGGAGGGAGGGAGAGAGGGAGAATAAGAGATAGGGAGTTCCATCGTGCTGCCATAGTAAATAAATTACATGAGGCTATTGGCTTCTTCCATCCCAATGGTTCCTATGGCTAACCAGGAAATTTTCTTATCTGATCTGCATCATTTCATCTTTACTCTCTGAGGACCTGGAGCTGCTTTTTTGGGAAGTGAAGATCAGGCTTTAAACGAACAATAATCCAACTCTTCATTTGTGCTAAATTCATCTTTCACTCAAGAGCCTGAGAGAACACACTCTAAATTAGGCTCCTGGACTTAAAGAGATTTACGGACTTGTGTTTGGATTCAAAGAGAGATTCCGAAGCCTCAACCCGATGGCACAGGGCCCGCAGTGACAGGGAAGCCTTGTTGATCTGGGCTTTGGAGTCTGGGGGTGATGGAACGAGCCCTGAAGTGGGAATCAGCAGAGATGGGTATGGATCCTGGTTCTGCTATTTACTACCTGTGTGACCTTGGGCAAGTACTGCTCCCTCTCTGGGCCTCAGTTTCCTCATTTGGAGGATGAAGGGGATTGGACTTGACCTCCCGGGTCCCTGGGAGGATCAGAGGATGCTGGGTAAAAAGAATCCAAGCTGCTTGGTCTTTCTGTCCTCTGAATGGAGGAGCTGAAGCTCTCTGAAGCCCTCTCTTCTCCCTTGGACACTTCTGAACATCTGTGATCTCATTAAGGCGCTCCCTTGGTGCATTCCTGTTATTGCTAGTTCCCTTCAAAACTCCCCTTAAGAATCTCCTCTCACTGAGTAGGTGGGTGGGGACAGGGGGTGTGTGTGCTATAACCTGCCCGGTATTTGCTTTGTATCTTTTATGTATGTGTTTCTATGTGTTCAGGTTGTCTCCTACAATAGAATGTAAGCTCCTTGAAGGCAGGGATTGTTTTCTCTTTTTTCTTATTTTTGGTCTCTGTCTCCCCACCCAGGAAGAAGAGTAGAGTGCTGGGCCTGGAGTCAGAAGAACCTGAGTTCAGTTTGACTTCAGTTACTTATTAGTGTAATTCTGGGCGAGTCACAAGATCTGTCTGCCAGCCACGGTTGCCTCATCTGTAAAACGGGTGTTCTTACAGCACCTGCCTCAAGGATTATTGTGAGAATCAAATGAGATAATATTTGTAACGTACTTGGCACATAGTGGATGCTGTAAATGCTTCTTCCCTTCCCTTCTCACTCCTTTTTCCATTTCCCTTTCCCCTCCCCTCTCCTCCCCCCCTTCTCCTTCTCCTGCTCCTTTCCTAGCCTGGTGACTGGCACAGAATAGGTGCTTAATGCCAGCTCCACTCCAGGCTGTTTGGGTGAGCATCTGTGTAGCCTGGAGTTTCCTGTCCTTCTTGGCCATGTGGCTCCCCTGGGAGAATCCTGGCATTCGGCACTATGGACTTTGGTTTCAGGGACAAGCTCAGGGAAGATTCCCGAAGGCAGAGCCAATCCATTTTCCTCTTCCTGTCCCATTCCAGGGTCCCTCCCGGTGCATCTGAAGTGCCTCTTCACAAACAAAGAGAAAGTAAAACAGAAACGGAGATGCTGATGGGGCCGCTCTGAGAGAAGTCCCTTCTTCACACGCCTTAGAGAAATGGAGCTTCATCGGTGACCCTGTGAAAGGAGGCCCAGTATGAGGAGCAGAACTGTGGGATCAGTGGAGCCCTTGGTCCCAAAGCCCCCTCCTCCTCCTCTTCATCACCGTGGAAATGATAATATTAAAACAGTGATAACAAACATGATAGTCATACGATAAAAACAGTAAGAACAACAACGATAATGGTAACAGAATGAAGTGCCACAATGACAAGTAAGAATAGCTGTTAGTGAAAGCTGGCATCTACAGAATTCCTTCAGTTTGGCAAAGCAGGTACACGCCATTTGATCCTAATAACAAAGGAAGGTGCTCTTCTAATTTTCCTTTTACAGATGAGGAAACTATCTCAGACAGAGTAAGTGACATGTGTAGGGTCACACAGCCACCTCCGTCCAAGGCAGGATTTGAATTCAGTTCTTCTCTTACTCTAAGTTCAATACTTTAGTCCCTATGTCACCTAGCAGCTGACCATCCCTCATAACAAAGAATAAAAAAAAAAGATCTCGAGAAAGAAGAGTTCAGCAAAGCTAACCAACGTGTCACTCAAGTCTGACAACGGGCGCCATGTTTCACAGCCATGATGCTCTTCATCTGCAAGTCCTTCGACGTAAGGACTCAGTCTTAGAAACGACCCCCAGCAGAATGGGCTGACTGGTTTCACCGGCCCTCGAGGTCTTCAAATGGAGGCCAGTTGGTTACTTGTCAAAGATGAATCTTTTGAGTTTATTCTTCACAATCAAGGTCCCTACTTCCTCTAAATCTGTGAACCCGGGGGTTATTTCTATTTTTGAAGGGGTAAACTGAGTTAAACTTTTTGGCGAACTGATCAGAGACATAGCACATGAAAAGGTAAATTCAAATTCAGGGGTTTTGTAGTGGAGTATGAGCCTCCCTTCTCATTTGGAGGTTCTAAGAGACCTTAGACAAGTCACATGCCTTTTCTGAGCCTGGTTTCTCATCTACAATGTCATTTGGACTAGTTGATCTTCATTTGGACCTTTCTTACTCTGGAGTCCCATGGTTCCAAAGAGACAGAGCTAAAGGAACACTTCCTAGAAGGCCCTCCAGCTCCCAGGTCCCACTGGTCATTTCCTGGATCTCTGTTTCATACACCAGGACAGGCAGCTGGACCACTGCCATGCTCCCACCCTATACCTACCCTGTGAAATCTGTAAACAGCTCCTTTGTGCCAGTCTGGTTTAATTCAAGTTCCCTCTTTTCATTAGACAAGCCACTGCCCACCAACATCTGCCCATCCATGGGTGCTAGAGAAGGTGAGCATTTAATTAGAGGACTCTCCAGCTCAGAGAGCGGCCACACATGGAAGCAATATTTCTTGCCTCTCCTGCTGGGGGAGGGAAAGAGGGTTTACAGCCTGCAAATGGATGGGACTTTTCTCCTGTAGATGCCTCCTAATTCTCTCAATGACTCAGGCTGCGGGCCCTGATTATTGCATCGTAGTCCCCATCTCTAGAGAGTGAGTGCCTGGCTGCCCACCAAGATGAAAGGGGTAGAGCTCCCAGCTTATTTTTATAGTTAAACTGTCACTTGGACGCTAGAGACAAGGTACATCCTTCTGCGAGATCAGTCTTTGACCCATTATGCTCCTGCCTTTGCTCTTCCTCCTTCTTTAAAAATCCCCCCTCCCCTCCTCCTTTTCTCCCTGCTCCTCCTCCTCCTCTTTAAAATGCCCCCTCCCCAGGCACATTCTCAGAACCTGAGGCTCCAGGAGGGGAGGGACCTTTGTACACACTGAATTTCCTCCTGAATTGCAGGGGCTCATAAACCCCTGCCTGAGTTCAAAGTAAAACTGGAGGGGGTTAGAACCCTCATGGGCTTCTCTGAGATCCTGAGCTGCTTCACATCCTTCCCTGACAGTCCCACTTTTTTCCTGGGGACCACCTGGGGAGAGCAGCAGGAAGGTGCTGGCAACCTCTTATCTCTTCAGAACAGAATTCCCCACCCTCTGACCTGTTACTTCCAACCTTCCCCCCTCCAAGTGCCTTGATGGTTGGTCCAGGCTGGCTTGCCTGCCTTTATGGGGGGCAATTGGCTAGCAAGGAATCCTGGGGAAGGGATGATGAATGACACCTTCCTCCTTTGAAGACAGAGGTGGGGGATGATGGCTATGGAATGGGATATACGCAGATAACAGCTGCCGAGTTTTGCTTAGTTTCTTTTGTAACAAGAAATGATTCATTTATCAGGGGGGTGAAATTCAGGGGAAACTACAGCAGGGTGAAAACAAAAGGGAGCAATAAAACTTAATAACGGAATGAAATAAACATTTATTAAGCTCCTACTGTATGCCCAGCACTGTGCTAGGCACTTTACAGAATTTATCTCCTTTCATCCTCCCAACAGCTCTATAAGGTGGGTGCTTCCTTCCCTTCCTATCCCTCCCTCCTTCCGTCCCTCTTTCCCTTCTTTCATCCTTCTTTTCCTTCCTTCCTCCCTCCCTTCCTCCCTCTATCTCTCCCTCCCTCCATCTCTCCCTCTCTTCATCTCTCCCTTCCTTTCTTTCTCCCTTCCTCCCTTCCTTCCATCCTCCCTCCCTCCCTTCATCTCTCCTTTCCTTTCTTTCTCCCTCCCTCCCTCCCTTCCTTCCTCTCCCCTTCCTTTCCTTCTTCCTCCCTCTCTCCTTCCTTTCCTTCTTCCTCCCTCTCTCCATTCCTTCATCTCTCCCTCCATCCCTTTCCTTCCTCCCTCCATCCTTCCTCCATCCTTCCTTCCTTCTTCTCTCCCTCTCTCCCTTCCTTCCTCTCTCCCTCTCTCCATTCCTTCCTTTCTCCCTCCCTTCATCTCTCCCTCCCTCCTTTCCTTCCTTCCTTCCAAACTTGGGCAAGTATTTGAAATTTTTTAGCCCCTCAGTCTCCTTTGTGAAAATGAAGAGCATTAATTAAATAATGGTTCTTTTTTTCCTTATTCTGGATCTATGATCTGGCTTAACTCTCCCGTTTTTCAGAGGAAAAAACTGAGGGTAAGATAAGGGGAGTGACTTAGCCAAGATACACACTGGTTAGAAGCAGAGTCTGGGATTGGAAACCAGGTCTCCTAACTCTCAGTTCAGCTTCTTTCCAAGTCACCACAGATACCTCCTGCCAGTGATTTTTGGCATCAGAATATTTATGACTCTTGGGGTTGGTGAACCATTGGCGATATCCTCCCCCCAGGCCTCCAGGATGGAAACCTGGGTGTCTTCCTCCCCTTCTCACCCTCTCTTACCCCTCATACCCAATCTATTGCCAAGGCCTGTTGAGTTTACCTTCATGACATCTCTCCTCTCTGCCTTCTCCTCTGCTCTGCCCCAACGCCCCCACCCTGGGGCAGACCCCCATCATCTCCAGTCCGGACTATTACAGTAGCTGCTGGGGTGGTGGGGGTGGCTGCCTGGTCAAGTCTCTCCCTACTCTTCTCCATCCTCCACTGAGCTGTCATTGATATTCCTAAAACTCAGATCCACCCCTGTCACCTCCCTAATCAACAAACTCCAGTGGCTCCTTATCACCTCCAGCATCAAATATAGAACCCTCAGTTTGGCATTCAAGCCTCTTTGCAGCCCAACCTCCTTCCTCCTTTCCAGTCTTCTTCTACCTTCCTTCCTGACGCGTCCTCTTGGATCCAATGACACTGGCCTCCTCCTCCATCTCTCAGTTCTGGGCATTTTCTCTGGCCATCCCCTATTCCTGGAACACTCTCCCTCCTCAGCTCCACTGTCTGGCTTACCTAGCTTCCTTCCCATCCCAGCTAAAATCTCACCTTTTCTGAGATGACTCATGCCCCTTTATTGACTCTTTCCTGTTTCCCCTGCCTGTATCTCACTCACATTAGCTGCTTTCACATCGTGTCCCCTTAGTAGACTGTAAGCTCCTTGAGGGCAGGGGCTGTCTTTTGCCTTACTTTGTATCCCTGGTGCTTAGTACAATGCCTGGCACACAGTAGGTCTTAATAAATGTTTATTGACTGAATGACTTCCTCAAAGTGATCTAGGTAATGAGCAATATGTTTTCTTTTTTTCCCCCCATGGGGCAAGGTAAGAGCCCTGAGGTCATAGAAAGAGGGCTGGATTTGGAATCTGAGGGGCTGGATCTGAATCCAAACCCTCCTGCTTACTGTCTGTAAGTCAGAGTTTTCTCACCTGGCAAGCAAGAGAGGAGTTCAGGCTCCAATTCAGAGCTGGAAGGAAGTTTAAAGGTCAGTGAGTCTAACCCTCTCATTTTACAAAAAAGAGAAACTGAGGCACAGTGAGGTTAAGTGGCTTGCCCAATGTCATATGGGTAGATGGTGTCATAATTCTAAGCCAGGGCTTCCTGCTATAGATCCAGGTCATTTTCTAGTAGATCTGATTCCAATCTCCATGCTTCAAAATCTCTGTGTGCCTTCACCCAATCTCTCCTCCTTATTTCAAGTCTTAGAGGGACATAATCTAAGAGCTGAAAGGGACCTCAGAGGCCATCTGTTCTCACCCTTTCATGGTATAGTTAGAGATGAAGACATTGAAGCCCATGGACGTGGTAACTTCTCCAAGGCTGCTGAGGGATGAGCCTGAGTGGTGAGATCTAAATCCAAGCCTTCTAACTCTAGACTGTGTGTTCTTTTCCCTTTATCCCATGGCTTTGATGCAGATAATGAGAAGCCCCTTCTTGTCCATGCTAAGTCCTATGATTCCATCACCTCTAAGCCAAGGAGAGGCCATGTGGTCCATGCAGGGAGTGCTGCAGCCAGCTTGAACCAAGTTGCTGATTGCTCAATTTGTAGTCTGAGCAGTTATTCCTCAGAAATCAGAAACCACAAAAAAAAAAATCAACATTTGATGATTAGTTTAGTGATTGATTAGACTTGATAAGATGTTAATATTTCAGATGAAAAACAATCCCTCCAAGTCCTCAAGGAGATCACAGTCTAGGCATAAACTGGGGCAGCCAAGTGATACAGTGGGTAGAGTCCCCAGTCTAGAGGCATGAAGACTTATGTTCCTCAGTTCAAATCTGGCATCAAATACTAGATGTGTGACCCTGGGTAAGTCACTTAACTCTATTTCCTCAGTTTCCTTATCTGTAAAATGAGCTGAAGAAAAAGATGGAAAACTTCTCCAGTATCTCTGCCAAGAAAACCCCAAGTGGGGTCACAGAGAATTGGACGTGACTAAAATGACTGAACAATTAACAACAAAAAGATATAAACCTGATATATACAGGATGAACTGGAGGTAATCAGCAGAGGGAAGACCCTAGGCATTGAGGGGACCAGAAAGGGCTTCCTGCATTATTGGCACATTCACCTACATTCCTGTGTTAATTGCCACTCTCCATTGTGTTAATAACCATGAACAAAGATTATTTACAAAATCTTTTGCATGAATGAAGCCAAAAGCGATGCCACCAGATTAGAAACTATTTCTGTGCAATATCAGGTTTCTGACGTGCCCTTTGGGCGGATACTCATTCTGCCAGTTAAGCATTCATTACTGAAACCCATGCTCGAGAAATCAGCCATCGGTTCTTCTCTGACATGTCAGGCCCCCGCCCAGAAGCTGTCAGTCTGGTGGTCTGATGCTAGGCTGTTTCTCTGAGGGCTCTGTTAATGCCAGGGTGAGGAATCAACCCTGGGAGACAGTAAGCTGCATAGCTGGGGATACTTGAAGATGAGCCCCAGGGGCCCGGAGCACGAAATGGTCCATGACATTGTTATACATTCCTGCTTCCAGCCAGGGACCCCTGACTCATGCAGGGTGCTCTTATGTGTCAGAAGCTACCTCATTCTCTGATGGGGCCATATCAGAAATGGGAACAGAGATGAATTAGGGAACCGGCTTTTTAATCCTCAGAAACCAGTCTTCAAGGATATTGGTGTCTCAACAAAACAAAAATGACAATGTCTATGAATCCAAGAGGCCAGGCCTTGACAAAACACACAAAATGGGGCCAGTTCAGCAGACAAGTAATGACAGAGGGGAACGCATCCAGAGAACTCAGAAAGCCAAGCGGCCGTTAGCCAGAAGCACCTGTAAGATGCTTGGCCAAGATGAATTGCGCGTCACTTTCTTCAGGCACACAGCAGCATTCCCCTACTGTCTGGCCCAGGGATGGGGAACCTATAGCCTGGAAGCCACATGGGGCTTTCTAGATCCTTGGGTGCAACCCTGTGACTGATTCCAAATCTTACAGAGCAAATCCTTTTATTAAGGGGTTGGTTCTGTGAAGTTTGGATTCAAAGGGTCACTCTTGAGGATCTAGAGGGTCATGTGTGGCCTCTAGGCCACAGGTTCCTTACCCCTAGTCTGTCCTCTGGCTTCCTGTTTCAGAAAAAGTGGCTCTTAACCTTTTCAATGGTGAGAAACCTTCCACTGTCTTTCAAAAATATATTGAATGTGTATACATACATACATACATACATTATATATACATACACATACATATATATTTGCATTCCCTAAATTACGCCCTGTTCCTCTCCTTTCCTTTTCAGAAAGTCACTCCAGATTACAAAAAGTTAAAAAAGAAAGGAATGGGGGGGGGAGGTTTTCAACAAAATTAATCAAAATGTCAAAAAACGATGATATGTGCAATGTTTCACACCCATGCAAAGGAGCAGAGAGAGAGGAAGGAGCCCTTTTTAATGTGAATTTTGGGGGAGTCCCATTTGATGGAGATTGCAGAATCAATATCTTTTAATTTAGAAACTATATTTTGGGATAGAGACCTCTTCCAATAACTCCATGGCCCCCCAAGGGTATTGGTCCCACAGATTGAGAACCAAAACAATTCAATTCTGTAAACATATATATTAAAAAATCATCATTTTCTTTTGTTTTCCAAGTATATTCCACTTTAATTTCCAAGTATATTCTTCTCCCCACCCCCAAACCCCAGAGAAGCCAGACCAGATTCCGCCAGACTAGAAACTATGTGTTTTTGCTGTAGTGTCTCCTACGTGCCCTTTGGCTCAATATTTCATAATTCCTCTAATGGAAACTGAGCACACATTACAGAACCCCCTTCTCAGGAATTTGCCCAAGGTTCTTCTCTGTCATGTCAAAAGTCCTTGTGGCAAAAAAAGAAGAAGAAGAAGAAGAGGAAGAAGAAGAAGAAGAAGAAGAAGAAGAAGAAGAAGAAGAAGAAGAAGAAGAAGAAGAAGAAGAAGAAGAAGAAGAAGAAGAAGAAGAAGAAGAAGAAGAAAAATTGAATAAAAACTCAGCAAAATTAGCCAACTCATCAGTCTAGCCTGACAGCATCTGGGCAGGGCTGCCAAACTCTGCAAAGAAGGGGAGACATTTGGTAAATACCTGAGAAGCATTGACTGTGTCTTGGGCACTAGGGGTGGAACGCCCAAAAGGAAACAGTCCCTGGGTCCAAGCTGACCTTATATTATGGGTAGGGAATGGGAAATTCACATGCCAATAAGTCATACAGTCCTTTTTCAGTCATGTCTGACTGTGATCCCATTTGGGGCTTTCTTGGCAAAGGTACTGGAGGGGTTTGCCATTGCCTTCTCCAGCTCATTTTACAGATGAGGAAACTGAGGCAAACTGGGTGAAATGACTTGTCCAGTGTCACACAGCTAGTAAGTGTCTGAATTTGAACTCAGGTCTTCCTGACTCCAGGCCTGGCAGTCTGTCCACTGTGTCACCTAACTTCCCACCAGTAAGTCCAATACAATAAAAATGAGCAGGATGGAGCACCAGGCAACTTCTGTAAGAGGCAGCCCCTTCCTCATTGCCAGTGGCTTCTCCCCACATTACCTTCCACTTAGACTGTGTTGTGAGCTCGCTGAAGGCAGGGGCCGTGTTTTCATCCTTTCTTGTGTGCCCAGTCTTAATCAGTGCTTGCGGATAAGCGATACTGACATCTAACATTTATTTTATCCACACAACTCTGGGAGGTAGGTGCAGTTATTGCCCCCGTTTTATGGATGATAATAAGAGCTAACAATTACAAAGCACCTACTGTGTTCCTGGCGCTGTGCTAAGCACTTTATGATTGTCTCATCTGGTACTCACAACAATCCTAGGGGGTAGGTACTATTGTCATGATGAGGAGACTGAGGCAGACGGCAGTCAAAGGACTTGCCCAGGGTCACACGTCTGAGATTCGTTTTCCCAACTCCAGGCCCAGAACGCTACCTACTGTCTGCTCCAAAAATGGGGTCATAGCTATCCTCTAGTACTGTAAGAAAGCCTCCATTTCCTCAGTTCTGTTCCATCCCATTTAGCAATCACTTATTAAAGTGCCTTCCATGTGCCAGACTGTGGATACAAAGACAACAAAGGAACAATTCCTGACTTTTAGGAGTTTACATTCCACGCCCCTCCCCCCGCCCTCGGCCTCCCCCACGCCCCCACTCCCCCCCTCACGGCCCTGACTCAGTTTCCTCATCTGTAAAATGGAAATACTAAAAGCACCTCCCTCCCAGAATTGTTGAGACGCTCAGATGAAATCATACTTGTAAAGCGCTTAGCGCACAGTAGGCAGTCCGTAAGTACTAGCTACTATCACTGTTGTAGTGAGGGTGTGTCTGGGCGGGGATCTCTCCTGGACAGAGATCTGACTTCAGGACGTGGCCACCTCCCATCGGCCGATGCTTCCGCCAGACAAGGCTGCCTCCTCGGGAAGGTCCTTGCTTTCCAGCCTGGTCCTTCTGTATCGCCCAGACATGTCAAGCTGGGGGTTTAGTGACAGCTGCTGTCCTGGCTTCGGACCAAGCAGCTTTTCTGCTGACCTTTGTGCTCCATTGTAGCCCACCTCCCCAGCTCCTTGGCTGGTGTTTACACACTCACACACACACACACACACACACACACACACACACACACACACTCACACACACACACACACTCTCTCACACACACTCTCTCTCACACACACACACACACACACACTCTCACACACTCACACACACTCACACACACACACTCTCACACACACTCACACACACACTCTCACACACACTCACACACACACACACACACACACACACACACTCTCACACACACTCACACACACACACAGTTGTTGGCAGTCCCTTTCTCTGCCAGGTTCAAAGCCCTTTCAGTTAGATTTTTAACAGCCATTCATGCCTACAATGACCTCTGGACAAGATTTCTGGATATGTATGCCAAGACAGACAGACAGACAGATAGCTACAGAGATAGGCTGATAGCTACAGAGATAGATGGACTTAACAAGCATGTATTAAAACACTTAGTGTGTGTGTGCCAGGCACGTTGCTAAGCTATGACCGTACAAATACAAGCAACCCAGATATAAAAAGTCACATCATGAGCAAATTAGAGAAACAAGGAAGAATTTATCAGATTTATCCACAGGTGAAGAATTCATGGCCAAACAAGGAAGAGAGGGGATCACAGAAGAGAAGATGGATGGTTTTAATTATAAAAAATTAAGAAGTTTTTGCACAAACAGATGCAATACAGATAGACTAAAAGGGAAATGATTGGGAAAAGTCTTTGCAGTAGGTTTCTACTTGACTCCCCATTCTGTGTGTGTGTGTGCGTATCTCTGTGCCTCTGTGTGTATCTCTCTCACTCTCTGTGTCTCTCTGTATCTGTGTCTCTGTGTATCTCTCTGTGTGTGTTTCTCTTTCTCTCCTCTGTCTCGTGTCCCTTATCCCCAGTCTTTAACCAGGGCCTTTCAGCTTCACCTCTGCAGCATCCCTTGAACCTCTCTCTTCTCTCCTCTGACACTGTCCTCACCCTGGCACAGGCCCCCCCACCCCTCACTGCACAGCGCCCCCCCCCCCCCCCCGATTGCTGCACTAGCTGCTGGAGGGTCTGGCTGCCTTATGTCTCTCCCCAGTGAGGTGCCAAGGTAATTCTCCTAAAGCTCAGCTCTGACCATGTTATATCCCTACTCGATGGCTCCCTTTGCCTCCAGGATCAAATACAAAATCCATTTAGCCTTCAAGCCCATCCATCAGCTGCCCCTTCCCACACTCTTTCCCATTCTTCTTATACCTTATACCACCCCACCCCCAATGGAGTCATTAATTCAGCGACTCTGGCCCTGTTATTATTCCACAAACAAGATCCCCATCTCTGGACTCTGGGCATTTACTCTGCCCATGCCTGGGATTCCCTCCCTCCTCCTCACCTTTGCCTCCTGGATCCTTCAGCTTCCTTCAAGTCTGAACTAAAATCTCACCTTCTTTGAAAGCCCTTCTCAATCCCTCTTAATTCTAGCACCTTCCCTCTGTTAGTTATTCCCCATTTGGGGCTAAAGCTATTCTTTAAGAAAAAAAAAGCAAAACCAAAATCACTGAGAATCTTTCCCTCCAAGATCTATTTTTCAAAAGCCATTCTTTTGCTCCATTTCTTACCTAGCTTTAATCACTGAATGGGCTCTGCCTCAGTCAAACTGAGACCTGTTCAAGACCTTAGCTTGAAAAGGCCAAGGTCCCCCAGTGCATCCTGGGCCATCTCCAGTTGTTCTGATCTGTATCTGGCCACTAAACCCAGATGGCTCTGGAGGAGAAAGTGAGGCTGGTCACTTTGCATGGTCCTGCCTAACTTAAATCCAATTCACTCATACACCACAGCATCACCTCCCTGATGTCACAGTCTCTTCAGGAACAAAGGACAGACAGCAGCAGCAGCAGCATTTCCCCATTTATCCTGTATAGAGCTTGTTGAAACATGGTTGCCTGCTGTTTCCTCCATAAGACTGTAAACTCATTGAGGGCAGACTTTCTTTTTTTCTTTCTTTGTAATTCCTGCCCATAACAAGGTCCCTGGCACAGAGTAGACTCTTAATAAATGCTTGCTGACTGACAAAGGATTCACTTCCAAGATACACAGGGAACTGACTCAAATTTACAATAATAAGACCCATTTCCCACTTGATAAATAGTCTAAGAACATGAACAGGCAGTTCTCAAGAGAGGAAAGACAAACTCCATAGTCTTGTTAAAAATAATGCTCCAAATCACCCCTAATTAGAGGAATGCAGATTAAAGCAACTCTGAGGTTCTACCATAAACTTATCACATTGACGAAGTTGGCAAAGGACAAAAAAGAATCAATGTTGAAGGGACTGGGGAAAACAGGCACTTTGAGCTATCAGTGGAGCTTTCCATAAGGGTCAAAGCATTTTGAAATTGTGCCTTGACAGTTGTTAAATAGCACATGCCCCTTGACCTGGCTATGCCAATGCTAGGTCTTTAGGTAACAAGATAGCAAGCATTCATCAAGCTTGTACTTTGTGCCAGGCACTGTTCTAAGTCCTGTGGATACCAAAGCAAAGAAAAGAAAGGCTGTCTTCAAGGAGCTTATATTCTAATGGGGAAAGCAACATATGAAAGGGGGCTGAAAAGGTCAAGTAGAATGCACTCCATCCCCCCACACACACCCCATTTCCCATCAGTATCACAGCTGGGAGGGGAATAAAGAATGGCCAAGTTGTGTCTCCCCCAAATAGGGGTCCCCCACCAAAGGGATCGCCAGTGGAACAAGAGGGCCAGAGTGAGAGATGTTCCAGTATGAAAAGGTCTTATATGCACTAAAATATTTATAAGCAGCAATTTGTGTTCTGGGGAAAACCTGGAAATTGAAAGGATGCCCATCAACTGGGGAAAGACTGAATAAGTTGTGATATATAAACACGATGGAACACTATTAGGCTGTGAGAAACGAGGGTGTCAGTAAGTTCACAGAGACATAGACTTGTATGAACTGATGCAGAGTGAAGTGAGCAAAACCAGGAGAACCGGTTATACGACAACATATACAATATAAGCACGAGAATTTTTGAAAGACTCAAGAACTCTGATGGGGTAAGTGATCAATCATGACCAGAGAGGCCCAAGGACGGAGGATGTTTCTGCCTCATGACAGAGAGAGGATTAAATGCAGAATGAGAAATTCATTTTTGGACATGCCCCAGGTGGGCATGCTTTACTTGATGGTCCTTCCTTCTTTTCCTAGAAAGTGTCTCTTCCCTCTTCCCGTCTCTCCTCTCCCCTTCTTTTATAGGTTCAGAAATAGGCCCCAGGAAGGAGGAAGTGACTTGCCTGAGGAAGAGGCAGAGTCTGGATTTGAACCTGGGTTCTATGGTTCTAGTCTGCCTCAAAGCAGGCATGATTTCATAGGCTCTAGGACTGAAGTGAGGCCAGACCAGGGATACGACTTCAGTGGGGTAGCAAAGAGTAGCATCTAGATTTGAACTCAGGTCCTCTCAACTGGATTGAAAGCCTAGCTCTACCTTTTACTAATCGTGTGACCTTGGCCAGACAAGTCATTTCCTTTCACTGGGCTTTATTTTCTCCATCTGAGACATAATAGTTGGTGTGGTGTAATCACTCAATCATCAGACGTTTATCAGACACCAGCTGCATGCCAGGAATCAGCCTAGAGGCTGGGGAATTAGAAAGGAAACTGTCTGCTCCCTTGAGGGTATGGCATTCTATCCAGGGCAGTGCCACTCCTTATGTGTAAGGATGTATGTAATAGATACGGGGGGTTGTGAGTTTGGGGACAGGGTGTGGTGGGAGGCTGGCGGCCACAGTGGAAAGGGAGCTGTCTGTGGAGTCAGAGGGCCTGGGCTCAGATCTGGGTTTAACAGTGTTTGACGTGGACTGGATTATTTAATTTCTTTTGACATCAGTTTCCTCCCATGTAGAATGGGAAGGTTGGGCTACGTGACCTCCCAGCAGCCCTTAGATCTATGATTCTATGGTCTAGGGGAGAATCAGTGCCCTTCACAATGCATTAAGCCAAAAAATCCCCCAACACCAACCTACCATCCCATTCATCACTATCCCCAGTCCTCAAATAATTCCAGCCTCATCTAAGCACAAAGGAGGGGGCCAGGCAGCCAGGGCACTGGCCCCAAACAGATGGCTGGAAATAGCCATGAAAATACCATCCTGTACTCACAAACCCCTCAGGGTGAGTGGGGAGGGGGAAGAAATCCTCCTGCTCTGATTGCCAGGCCTGGAAAGTCTTTGAAAAGCGTAGCTCTCTCCTGGCTCACCCAGAGTCCAGGGCAGGGCCATCTCCGGCTAAAAACAAGAGGTGGAGCTTCAAAGACTGTGAGAGTCAGGGATGCTTCAGGGAGGGATGCTGGCAGCCCCACACAGCCAGGACTTTCAGAGCCAGGCCTAGTTTTGAGCCTGACTTTCCTACTTCTTCAGGGCTGACCCAGAACAGGGATGTGGGATTTCAGTGGAGAGAGAGTCTATGGACAGATCCATAGGCCTCTTCTTTCTAAAGCTGAGGGATGAAAGCAGGCTGGAAGGCCCAGGGAAGAGGGACACATCTCACTCAGGCCTGTGAAATCTCTTGGGGATGTTCCAGTCTCTTTGCTTAAATCACAGATCGGGGTGGAGGGGGCTGAATATTAATGGGAGACATATCAAAATGTGTCTGGAATTCCCAGTGCCAAGATGGTGCAGTGAGGAAAGAACTCTCAGAAGCCCTCCCAAATTCCCCTCCAAACAACTAGAAAAGCCCCTCACAATTGATCCAAGAGCAGGAAAGTCTGCCTCACTGGGGTGGGAGGGGAGTCGGATCCAAAAGCAGCAGCAGTTCACCTCACTGCAGGGAGCCTGCAGCAAGACTCCAAGCCTGGGGCAATGTACCAGCAAGGCCCCACCCTCCTGAAAACCAGCAGTGCCCCAGTCCAGTGAGTAGCACAGCAAGGCCCTGCCACAGCAACCCCACCTCCAGGACAAGTCACCAGGGAGGCTTTGACCACACCACTGACCAGTAGTGAAGACCCTCCCTAGGGGTTGGCCAACATCAAGACCTTGCCCCTGGGGCTCCTGGGCAGAAAGCCCTGTTTCCATAGCAACCCAGAAGTAGGGTCCCACTCCTGGGGCAGACCAGCAGCTGAACCCCACAGCCAGGAGAGGCCAACAGGGAGGTCTCACCACCCAGTACAAGTCAGAAGGGAAGCCTACCCTTACCTTAGTAAAGCAGCTAAGCCCTAAAGTCCAGTGAAAGCCAGCAGTAAGATCCAGAGCCCCAGCACAAAAAGCTTGGCACTATACAGGACCAGAGCAATATAAAAATATATCAAAACACCAAGTCACAAAAAAAGACAAAAAAAAACAATGAGCAAAAAAAGAGCTTGACTATAGAGAATTACTATGGTGATAGGAAGGATCAAGGCATAAGCTTAGATGAGGACAATTGTGTTAAAATGGCTACAATGAGGCTTCAGAGAAAAATGTGATCTGGTATCAGACCCAAAAATAATTTTAAGAAGACCTTAAAAAGAATTTTAAAAGCAAATTAGAGAAGTAGAAGAATAGAAGAAAAATTGGGAAAAGAAATGAGAGTAATGTAAGAGAATCATGAAAAGACAGTCAACAGCATCAGAAAAGATGAACAAAAACTTACCAAGGAAAATAACTCCCTAAAAATACAATTGGCCAAATGGAAAAGAAAGTACAAAATCTCACTGGAGAAAATGATTCCTTAAAAATTAGAATTGAACAAGTGGAAACTAATGACACAGACGTTAGGATACAATAAAATTAAATTAAAGAAAAGGTAAAAAAAGAGTAGAAAATGTGAAATATCTCATTAGAAAAACAACCAATCTAGAAAATAGATCCAGTAGAAATAATGTCAGAATTATTGGACTACTTGAAAGTCAAGATTTTTTTTTTTTTGCTTTTTGGAGGGCAATTGGGGTTAAGTGACTTGACAAGGTCATACGACTAGTTTTTGTGTTAAGTGTCTGAGGCTAGATCTGAATTCAGGTCCTCCTGACTCCAGTAGTACCAGGGCTGGTGCTCTATTCACTGCGCCACCTAGCCGCCCCTGAAAGTCAAGATTTTTTTAAAAAGCCTGGAAAACATCTTTCAAGAAATGGTGGGTTCTCCCTCACTAGCTGTCTTCAAATCATACCACAAAGGCTGCCAGTCAGGGGTGACACTGCTCTTTGCTTGTCTTTGAGGACTGGTAGTTCTACATGCATCCTCTCTTTTGGCTGCTTGCAGCTTTTGGATAAAGCAAAGGACCCAGTGGGTGGTCTAGAGTCAAGCGCCCCTCTCCAAGGCTCAAATGGAGAAGGAAGCAAGAAATATCATCCAGTTCCCCAGTGACTCAGAAAGGGATTCTCTCAGGCGACTGTGTGTCCCAGACTGGCTGCCTTTGAAGGAACAAAAAGTCTCCATGAACTGACCAAGGGCAGCCTTCCTTCCCCTGGGAAAGTCTGTCTGGACTGCTGTCCTTAGACAAATACTGTGTTGGAAACTTGGATCATTGGCATCTTCTTGGATGAGGCAACTGGACCCTGATTACCCAATGTTTCTACAGATGGCTGACTTCTTATAGAGAGCCAGCGTGGGAGGGGCAGGAGAAGCATTGAATGGGAGCCAAGATTTCTACACTTGAGTCCTGGCTCTGCCACTCACAAATTGTGTGACTGGTCAAACCATTTCATCTCCCTGGGCCTCAGTTATCTTATCATGAAAGTGGGAATAATAATACTGACTGTTTCACAAGATTATCATAAGGAATGGGCTTTGTGTACTTTAAAATGTCATGGAAAAAACAGTTATTGTGGACTTTGGAGAAGAAGCCAAATACTGTGCTCAAATCTTGCTACTGTTATGCTGACTGTGTGACCTTGGTGAAATCATTTAACCACTCTGGGAATCAGTTTCCTTATTTGTAAAATGTAGGGGTTAACAAGATGGCCTTTGAGGTTCCTTCCAGCTGTATATCTATGATACTATGATGTTGTCCTTTTTCCTAATATTTTCTCCACCTATTTTTCTTCTCTCCTTGCCTTCTACCACCCACCCACACCCAATCACACACACACCCACACACACCCACACACCCACACCCCCCCCACACACACACACTGAGTATTTTGTACAATGGAAGAGCCCTAGCTGTGGACTTGGAGGTCCTAGGCTCAATTTCCCTTTTAACCATCATTGTCTTGTGACTTTGGGCAATTTGCTTAATATCCCTGGGACGAAGCTTCCTCACCTGTAAAATGAAAGGGTAGGATTTCCAAAAATAGGGTCCTACAATCCAATTAACTCCAATTTGTAACTCTGTTGAGGAACCTGGTTCTCAACACTGGCCAGGGACCTCCCAAATTACTAACTGTACTAAGTTTGAGAAATCAGGTCACTCTGGCTCTTCCCATAGGATGAACTGGAGCTCCCATCCAGGTCCAGATGGCCAGGGTGTTCCACAGACCTCAGAAGGATGCCTGCAAACAGCTCATTGACAGTGTATTTGTTTAACTTGAGGCTTGGAATCCATCCTTTAGTCCAGAGCCAAGCACAGAAGACGACTTAATGTTTGCATGGATGTGTGTGTGTGTGTGTGTGTGTGTGTGTGTGTGTGTGTGTGTGCATGTTGTATAGTTCTGTCTCTCCTTTACTCCTCCTTATTTTTCTTTTTTCTTTATTAAAGATTTTTTTGGGTGACAAATGGAAAGAATGAAAGAACCATCAAAGTTCCTACCACATCAACAGGATCTCATTTGCTCAGTTCCAGATGAAATGACTAACCCCCCTATAAAATAACCACTTTCTGCAGCTACAGAGAAAACTAAATAGGGCAGGATCCTGAGACAGACAGACATGTACAACACATGCTCCCTCCAGATGCCCCCCCACATGTTCACAACCACACACTTACTTGGTATTATGATTCCAGAGTTCACAAAGAAATCTGTGATGACACCTAACATATTTTCAACCTTAACAATCAACAAGAATTTAATAACTAATCTGCTGTTAATTAATTGACTAATTCATTGCCTACAGTGTACCCAGTACTGAGCTGGTGCTGGAGATAGAAACCGAAGGATAAAACAGTCCCTGTCTTCGAGGAAATTCGGTTCTATTTGGAGAGACAACACAGACACACCTAAACTGCTTCCGAGTAGGGATTGTTCCATTCTCTGTATTTGCATCTCTGGTTTTTATGCCCACTGGCCAGCACACACTAAGTGATTAATAAATGCCTGTTAATTGATATAAATGTACACAAAAATATGCCAAGCATATATAAGGCAATTTTGTGGAGAGTGTGCTAGCAGTGAGGAGGCTCAGAAAGACCTCAAGTACAAGATAGGGAGAGTTCTGAAGGCAATCTTAAGAGGCAGAGGGGAGGAAGGGGTGACTGCCACGGATAGGGAACAGCCTATGCAAAGGCTAGAGATGGAAGATGCAAACCCATGTGAAGGAAGGCCAGTCTTGCTAGACCAAAGCATGTGTGAAGGGGAGTAAATTGTAAGACTAGAAAAGTAAGCTGGAGTCAGGTTGTGAAGTCCAATATCCAGAATCTTGCCTTCTGCTAGATGGTTTGGAGGTATCTTCTTTTCAACGAGCACCCAGGGACAAAAACTCAAACATGGTCTCTGAAGCTTCTTCCAACTGTCAGATTCTGTGACTGATTCTCACCAAAGGTCATTCATTCCCTTGGTTCTTACTTCCTCCTATCCTCTCTCTGTTTCCACTGGCTTCATAGCATATCAAGTCTGGAGGAGAACTTGGAGACCATTGGAAACCATTGGCCTTTGTAATCTTACAGAGCAGGATATTGAGACCCAGAGAGGTGAAGGGACTTGAGAGCTGGTTGCAAACTTAGGACTCAAACCCAAGGTGTTGGCCTCTAAAACTGAAGCTCTGGTTTCTCTAGAATTCTCCAGATTCTTTCCTATTTGAGCTCCAAATTCACTTCCAACCTGGCCTTGGTTTGGGGAGCTCCTTTCTGTTCTCTTCTCTCTTTGACTTGTTATATAGACTTTGTCCTGGGTGTCAAGTGAACTTAATAAATACCAGTTAAGCTCCTACTTTGTGCTAGGCACAGTGCAAAGGCTGGGAATACAAAGAAATTAAAGAAAAAAACCTAGTCCCTGTCTTTCTCTGTCTTCCATCTTTCCCCATCTTTTGTTTCTTTAGGAAGTTTAAACTTCTACCCTAAAATTTTGGACCCACCATTTCTGATCTATTTTTCTGTTTCAATCCCTTCTTTTCTGGGAGATGGAACTATCTGCCACCTGGGAATCTACCCACCTCTCACCAATTAATACTTATCTTGCTTTGAAATTAGTCTACTTCCTAACAACTCTTCTTCATCACTCTATGACACACACTGGCATTTTAAAAAGCAACACTCTTAGGCTATTTATAGACTTAAAGAGAATATGGAGATTCTAATAAGATCTGAGATTTATTGAAAGATGAGGTGTGAAGAGCTATCTGTAAGAGGCAGAAGGAGTAACCCCAGGTCAGTAGAATCTGAGCGCTCACAGTAGGCTAGTCCTGTGTTGACTGGCTCCTATTTGTCTCTAGGGTTCGAGATTAGGGGTACAAATATATAACACTAGTTCACTATAAACTTTCATGTTTGCAGAAACATGCTGACTTAGAGGTAGGATGTTAGAACATCTCTCTTGAATATAAGAGAAGAAGAGTACATAGTGAAAGGCTTAGAAACCTGCCTCTGACTCATACTGATTATGTAACCCGAGGCGAGTCATATCACTTCTCAGTGCTCTAGGCATCAACATCAGCCTATAAATTGCAGAGAGGGAGTTGACTTACACTGATAGAGAGACTTTCATTTTCAAATTGCTTGAAAATGATGATTATTTGGTAGAGTGACATCTATTAAAACACTCCTCAGTCTGTATGGGTCAATGTTGTGTCTGCATGATTGTGGACATTGTGAGAATGGCCTCGTTTTCAGGACAGTTTGTTGGTTAAGTTCTCCTGAAAATTTGTACCTTTCACGTATATTATGGGGCTTTGTTATCTGTCAGTCAATGACAGGTAACAGACGAGTGATATGTGATGCCAGATTGCTTCTTGTTAGATATTCTGGCAGTATTCTGTAGCCTGAAATAATTCATTGCATAGTTTTTACTATTTCCTTGAATAGTCTCTATTGATCACCAGATTCAAGCTCCTTTAGTCAAGACTTGTAATTCCTGATGGCAAAGACCTGATTCTTCCATTTATCTTATCATTTTTAATCATTATTAAATTTTATTTTTAATTTATGGAATAAAACAAGCATTTCCATAACATTGTACAATAAAAAGATGATTGCACATGGAACTGCAAACCTACTGTGCACAACTTGCTACTCCTTTCAAATACACAAAAAAATTATCATGTAAATTTCTTTTTTTTAATAAATTAATTTATTTTTTTTCTTGTCTACATCATTCATTTCCACAAGATTTTGAGTTACAAATTTTCTCTCCATCTTTCCCCTACCCATCAACTCAAAACAGCCATCCTACTGTATAACCCCTCCCCAATGTCTCTCTCCTATGTCCTCCCCCTTGCCCCTCTGACTTTCTGGTAGGGCAGGATTGATCTCCCTACCACAGTGCCTGTATATCTTAATTCCCAGTTGGATGTAGTTAATAATAATAGTAATAATAATAATAATGATGATGATGATGATGATGATGTATATATACATACATACATGCATATTTTTAACATTTTATTATAGAACTTTAAATTCTAGATTTTTTCCCTTCCTCCCTTGTCACCCAACCCCCACTGGAAAGACAAGGAATTAAATACAGGCTGTACATGTGTAATTACACAGAACATCTCCATAGTGGGCATATTGTAAGAGACTGATTATATGTCCCTCCTTCCTATCCCACCCCTCCTTGTTCTATTCTCTACCCAGTTCCTGTCCCTATTCAGAAGTGTGTACTTCCATCAACCCTCCCCCCCATCTTATCCTTCCCTCCATCATCGCACCTCTCATCCCCA
>CM053584.1:11819627-11829848 GCA_028627135.1 Pseudochirops cupreus
GTATCTTGATTTCTCATAAAGTCATTTGCTTCCATTTGCTCCACTCTAATACTGAAGGAATTATTCTCTTCAGAAAGCTTTTGAGATTCTTTTTCCATCTGGCAAATTCGACTTTTTAAGACATTCTTCTCCTCATTGGCTTTTTGGGCCTCTTTTGCCATTTGAGTTAATCTATTTTTTAAGGTGTTAGTTTCTTCAGTCAGGTTGTTGACTCTCTTTTCATGATTTTCTTGCATCATTCTCGTTTCTCTTCCCATTTTTTCCTCCACTTTTCTCATTTGGTTTTCAAAATCCTTCTTAAGCTGATCTATGGCTTTTAGACAGTCTTCATGTTTCTTGGAAGCTTTTGGTGTGGGAGTTCTGTCTGAGTTGTCTTCCTCTGGTTCCATGCTTTGATCCTTTTTGTCCCCAAAGAAGGAATCTAGAGTTCAGTTGCTGTTTTTACTTTGCTTCCTTTTCCTGCTCATGTTGCCAGTAAATTACTTGGCTTTTTAGCTCTGTGGAACTCTGCTTCCAGAGCGGAAAGCTCTGTCGCAAATCCCAGGGATTTTCACAGCTGCCAGAGTTATTAGGAGGCTGCCTTTTTTTTGCAGCCCCCATCAGCTTTGGCTCACTGAAAATGCACTCCGGGACCACCACCCAAGACCATGATCCAGATCCAGGCTGCTCAATGCAAGAGCACTTAGCCTCTAAATGATCACTTGGCCCCCCTGCAGTCTGCAGGCCGGGAGCTCTGAAGCAGCCACGTGGAGGTGGCTGAAGGGCCACCCCTTCTGCCACTTCCTTGCCCTAGAGGCAATTTGGCCGGACCACTTTTCTCCCCCAAATTTAGCTGAGTTCCACTGACCTTTCACTTAGTCCTTGTTTCTTATGGCTTGATAATTCTGGAAACTGCCACTGCTGCCACTGATCCACTCTCCTGAAGCTCCAGCTGTGGCTCGTCCTGGCCACTCCCTGGGGTCATGCCACAGTTTCAGGCTGGGCTGGGTTTGGCTCCCAGAGCTGCAATGAGCCCTTCCTGCTGAGCTGCCTTCAGGGGGAGATGAGTTTTGTGAGTTTTGGAGCCTCAAATTTGTTTAGAGTCATATTTTATGGATATTTGAGGTGGCTGTGTGGGAGCTGCAGTACCTTGCTGCTTCTACACTGCCATCTTGGCTCCGCCCCCCCCCCCCCACTCAGTTCAATTTCTTTTTTAAAATTCCCTCCCCTCCTCTGCCCTACAGATAGCTACCATTAAACACAAATAGCTGTATATATGCATATATATGTATATTTGTGTGTATATGTGTATGTATATATATTCTATATATACTTTATGTATCAGTTCTTTCTCTAGATGCTGAGAGTGTCTTTCTTCATATGTCCTTTACAATGAATTTGGGCATTTATAATAGTGAAAATAACTTATTCAAAGTTGTTCTTAAAACAGCATTACTATATACAATGTTCCCTTGGTTCTGTTCATTTCATTCTTCATTATTTCATGCAAATCTTTCCAAGTTTTTCTAAAATCATTGAACTTATCATTTCTTATAGTTCAATAGTCTTATCATTTGAAAGAGATCATGTTCAGATAGAAAGGGTTCTAGAACAAATCACTAGCCTTTGATTATTCTTTGTATGTTAAATGTTCTGCAGACTATTATAAAGGAGGGAAATGACTTTTTTGTTTTTTTTATTCTCAAAAGTCCATCTTTAATATGGGTTCATTTTCATTTTTAAAAAAATTTATTCCTTTATTTTTAGTTTTCAACATTCTCTTCCATAAGATTTTGAGTTTCAAATTACACCCCCCTCCCTAAGACAGCGCACAATCTGATATAGGCTCTGCTTATGCATTCATATCAAACACGGCTCCCCTTATGCATTTGTATTAAACATTATTATTTTTTTATAACTGAATATAAGTATTGGGATATAAATTCATCCTCTAGGCTCTCTGAAAGCATCTTCAGGACAACCAGAGTAACAGAGAGGATGATAGACATGATACAACCCTCCCAGTCCTACATGATTTTGATCTCCCTTTTCTGGTCTCCATATTTTGAAAGAATGAAGTTTGGAGTTCATAGGTCTCTGGTATGGTGACATCTATTTTAAAAAATGGTGTTCTGAAGATTTTACAACTTGATGTTATGTCTAAGTAATTATGGCCAACAGTGCAGTCTGTGATTGTGGTTTTTTCTAGTACAGTTTGCTTGTTAAGTTTCCCAATGCATTTTTGAAGTCCATACTTGTAGCATGGGGATTTGTTATTCTTCAGTTCATGGAAGATAGTGAGCTTCTGATGAAGATAATCCTAGCCACCAGGTCACATCCCTATTGTTGTTTTTTTTTCATGGCAATGACCTGGTCCTGAATCACCATCGTAAACCTTCTTTTCCCACAAACTAATTCACATGACTCAGCCTTTTGTCAACATATTGTTGGCTGAGTTCCTTGATATTGCTCATGGAGGGCTTTTGGTTTCCATTCTTGGATCTCAATCATTTCACAGACTCCATTTGGAGGTAAATCTGTTTCCTTTCTATTGGACAAATCACATGGTATGTACCTGTTATTTACCTGTACTATTGCCTGGTGAAGTGATGTCTGCTTTTCCAAAAGGATTTCTTTGGGATATGTGACATGTGTTTCTCATGTACCCTAAGTTTGTCCATCAGTGCTTTCCCTTCTTTTTGGTAAAGAAGTGTTGTTCTTTCTTAAGTTGTCTTAATGCGATGGGTCCCATGTTTCATTAATAATCTTTGTTTGTTTGGATTTTTGAAGATGCTCTTGAAATCTCTCATGGTATAATTTATAGTTCTGAAAGCATTCATTGAGACAAATATTGCATAAACATTAATTGCTTTAAATGTGTTTCTTTCTACTTAGCATTGATTATAGGATGCCAATAAGACTTTTCAAAACAATTTTATTTAACATTTTTATATCTAGTTGTGAATTCTCTCCCTTCTCCAGCCTTCCTCCCCTACCATTGGGAAGGCAGGAAATATGATGCCCATTATAAATATGAAGTCATGCAAAACATTTTCACATCACCCATGGTGAGAAACAAAAAGCAAGAACAGTAATGAAAGTGGAAAAAATACACTTCAATCTGTACTCAGAGTCCATAATTTCCTCTCTGAAGATGGATAGCATTTTTTATCATGAGTCTTTTGGAATTATCATGGATAATTGCATTGATCACAGTGACCAAGTCTTTCATAGTTGATTATCATTACATTATTGCTGTTCCTATGTACAATGTTATCTTAGTTCTACTGACTTCTCTTTGCATCAGCTTATATAAGTAAGACTTTTTTAAAAATTTATTTACTTTTAGTTCACAACATTCAGTTCCTCAATCCCTTGAGTTTCAAATTTTCTTCCCCTCCCTCTCCTCCAAATACCTTCACATTAAATATTAGTCAAGTTCTAAAGAAGGATTATAACCAATGGAATGAGCAATGAGAAAGAGGGAACAAAATGAAACAAAACAAAAAAAGAAATAGAGCAAGTAGTTTGCTTCAATCTGCATTCAGACTCTGTAGTTCTTTCTCTGGATGTGGATGGCCCTTTCCATCATGAGTCTTTTGTAGTTATCTTCTAACTTTGCTTTGCTGAGAGGAGCCCAGTCTATCAAAGTTAGTCATCATACATACAATGTGTCTGTAATGGTGTACAAAGTTCTCCTGGTTCTGCTCTCCTCACTCAGCATCAGTTCATTTAAGTCTCTCCAGGTTATTATGAAGTCTATCTGCTCCTCATTTCTTATAGCACATTAGTATTCCATTACATTCATACACCACAGCTTGTTCAGTCATTCCCCAACTGATGGACATCCCTTGATTTCCAATTCTTTGCCACCACAAAAAGAGCTGCTAGAAATACTTTTGTACATAGGGGTTAAGTAAGATTTTGAACATATTCTATAATAGCCTTCTTTTTGATTCTTGTCATGTCTTGCCTGGAGGAGACAAAGGTATTTGTAGATACGATGCGACCACTGAGTTTGAACTCCAAGCTTTGAATCTCTCTTTCCTTGACATACATGAAGAACTTCACCCTTATCAAGTTTAAATGACATTTTGCAACCACTAGAGAAAGATTCCAAGAGATGAAAGAATTATTTCATGTGTATTTCAGATGAGTCATGTATTTTCATATCATCCATGTTCAGAAGTGACTGATAAGATGTTTTGATTTGACTCTTCGTAACTTGAAAAATGTACTCAAATCTGTTAAGGAAAGATGACAATGTATAGGCAGAATCATTTACTATTATTAATATTATTCTTATTATTAAGAATGTTTCAGCCCCAGAATCTCCTAGTTAGAAGGACCCTTAGCAACCGTGTAGCCCAATCAATCTATGAAAAAGCATCATCTCTAAACATCACCAATATATAGTTATCCAAGGTTATCCAACCTTAGCCTGGAAGGAGTGAAGGAGAACATTCCCAGTACCTCCCAAGGCAGCCAGGACCACTCTTGGACACGTATAATTGTAGGAAGCCAAGGTATAATTAGTCAGTCAGTAAATCAATGAATGTAAATGATGTTTATCCTACAATTGTCAAATCTTGGAGCTGGAAGGCATCTCAAAGTATTTATATTTCAACCTCTGCCTGGCATAGGAATCTTCTTAATATCTTGCTAAGTAAGTGTTTGTTCATCAAATAATGCTTCACAGTGACTCTAGACCTCAACAATAGGGCAAAGGAGAAAGGTATGATTATACTCCAACTGTAGAAAGAAACCAAAATTAGGAACACCGGGAAGTTCAGTTTGATAGTATAGGAAGGCTGGCTCAACCTTTTGAGGAGAGAAGGGATAGAATTCCATATATGTATATATACACACACATACATACATACATGTGGAATCCATGTATATGTATATATGGAATTATATCTGTATATGTGTGTAATATATATTTATGTGTGTATATATGTATATGTGGAATTACATCTGTATATATGTATGTGTGTGCAATATATATGTGTATATTTATGTGTATATATATATATATCTATGTGGAGTTACATCTGTATATGTGTAATATATGTATATGTATTTATAGAATTATTTGCATGTGTGGGTGTGTCTGTGTAGAATCAGAAACTGATCTTGGGAGATTTCATTCATGATTTGGTCCATTATGGTACAAAAAGCACCTACAAACCTAAACATTTCTGCTGGATGTGGGTTAAAGGACTGCAGAGGTCATCTTGTTCAATCCCCCTATTTTACAGATGGGGAAATTGAGGGCAGAGAAGTGATATGCTCAAGGTCACATGGGTAGGAAGTATCAGAGAAGGGTTTAAGATTCAAGTTCTATGGAAAGTCTTTTTAAAGCTAACTTTGGGATGTTCTTTTTCTTTATATCAATGTCATTTCTGAATGGGTGGGGGGAAATCTCTCCACACCAAATCCAGAACCCAGGGGCCCTAAGCACAAGAAAAAGGTCTAAATAAGCATATTCAAACTCCCATGTCACCCTTATAACTAGCCAAGAGAACAGTAGAGCATTTGGCACAATAGTTCTTACTTCCTAGTGTTGTTGTGAAGACAAAATGAAATAAATATTTATAAAGTACTTGGCAAACCTTAAGGCATTATATAGCTATTATTCTGATTCTTTTTGAGGTACAGGTCAGACTACATAGTGCCTGATGTTTGTCTCACTCTGAGATGCTCTGAGGGCTAACATTCAGCCCAAAGAGATATGCTTGTACTACTCAGCTGTGGGAACCACTGGTACCACCCGACCCTGAGGGGCAGTCCAGGGAACAATTCAGCTTGAACTCATTTCCCAACATTTCCTTTGGCACAGAATGAAGAAAAAGAGAGTCATCTTTTCAACTTTCAGTAATAATCCAAATCACATAATTACATTAAGATGGCTTCTCAAATGGTGCCCTCCCACCATCCCTTTGAAATACATTTCAGATAGGGGATTAGAGGAGAGCTGGGAGTTGTTTACAGAGAACTTATAAAAAAAAAGTTTCCATTGTTGAATAGAGCAAGAAAACATGTTGCATGTTACATGGTTGTTGCAGCCTCAGTCCCTTGAGAATGTCTTTTTCATGGACTGCCTGATTCAGCTGCCAATGTCACGTCACCTCTACTTGGAAGGACAGTACTCGGTTTCTGAATCCTCACTGCCTAAGGGTCCCATTCTCTTCCTCTTGCCAGGAGTGAGCCTGGCTCAGGATGACTTCTCCACCCAGAAGGTCCTGGAGTAAAAATTCCTTCAAATCCCTTGGCATCCCTGGGAGACAGGAGTTATAACTAGATGGAATTTTACAAAAGAGAGGGATCTGAGATCTCATTTAGCATTTACTGTGTATTCTAGGGTGGAAAGTTATGCCTCAGTGATAAATACAAAGTTACGCCTAGGTGATGTAGGCATATTTATAGAATACCTGTGATATGGCATTCATTTGGAATACTGGCTTCTTTGTACTGTCTCATTGGTAAAAATCAACACTGACTATTATGTACAGCTAAGGGCTGGGAGCTCAAGGAGAGGTAAAAACATGATCCCTGACCTCAAGAAGTTCATATTCTAAAGTCCAGCCAAGGGGCTTAGATTAGCTTAGAAATAACCACCGGGTGGCCGTCTACTTGAGTTTTTTTTGTTTTTTTTTGTCCTATGCTTAGGGCTAAGCCTCCTTTTAATAGCCTGAAATTCCCCATCTGACCACTAGAGAGTGCTGATGACCACAAACAGGGAACCCTTCCTGTGGTGAAACTCCACACTCAATTTTGAAGTGATTTGGATCTTGGTGTAGTACCTAGTTCAGTGGATGAAATGTTGGTCAAATACAAAAGTCTGGGATTTAATAATATGTATGTTTTTGTCTCATGGCCACTGGAGTTAATTGAGCAGGATAATGACATGGTCAGCATCATGCTTTAGGGCAATCTCACTAAAATGATAGTTGAGAAGTGGATGATGGGAGTGGAAAGATACTAGGGAGAGCAAGTAGAAGGCTGTTGCAGTGGTTCAGGCAAAAAGCAATGAGAGTCTGATCTAGGGTGGTGACCATGGGAATGGAGAGAAGGCTATTGAGATATGGTACACAAGTAGAAACAGCAAGGCTTAGTGACACATTGGTTAAGTGAAGGGAATTGGAGGTAAGGAAGAAATTGAGACTCTAGTAGCCGTCTGTGACCTAGGGCCCCAAGATCCCCATTGAAGCAACCACATGAACCAAGACTCTTGTGTGCTGCCAGTTACATGTGAGTGCATCCCATTCCCCTCTCAAACTGTAAGCCCAATCAGGGAAGGTGCTTTTCTTTTAGGAGGCAGCATTCAAATTTTCAACCAGGGCTAGAGGGTCACATTGAGCATCTTGTAGAAGACATTCTTCTCAGGTACACATTAGACCACTGAGATCCCTCTTGACTCTGATGGTCTGTGTCAGGGAAAGTCCCTGGAAGTTGAGTCAGAAGATCTGAGTTCAAGTTTTCCTCTGTTATTTATGACCTCAATTCAGGTCTCTGACCCTCTCTTTGCTTCCTTATTTGTCAAGTGGGGATGATATTACTAATGTAATAATCAAATAAGAAAATTGTCTTAAAAGAAACTTCATCATACTTAGCTATTATTAAGAACAGTTTCCTAAGATGAACTGAATTGAGTTTCCCCATCTCATAGGTGCAGAAACTGAAGCCTGGGGAAGTGGGAAGGCTAGATGTCATACAACTGACCAATGGTTGAGCTGGGGCTAGAAACCTCAGGCTTTCCAGCTCCCAGGTACTAGTTTTCCCTATTACATTACGGGAATATTTTTGGAAGAAGACAACACCTTCACACGCCCTATGGTCTAGGTCAAGGGCATATGGATTCAGTGTTGATGACATTCTTTCTCCTGTCCATGTGCCTTTTACAGGCTCTTCCCCAAACCCTGAGAGTTCTCCCACCTCACCTTTTAGAGGCCCTCCCTGCCTTCGAAGCACAGATCGAAGCACAGCCCTCTCTCACACAAGAGCTGTCCTGATTACCCCAGTCACCAGAATACCTCTGAAATCACTGTATTTTCTTTGGGGTTGTTGTGAGGATGAAAAAAGATCATTTTGTCAAGTGCTTTGCAAATCTTAAAATCCTGTGTAAATGTTAAGTCAGCATCATCATCATAGCCTACATGCACATTGTTTTCCCTGCTAGAACATAAGCTTCTTGAGGGTTTCTATTTTTTATCTGTGTAACCCACACATCTCAAACATTGCCTGCCACAGGGGAGACAATAAATGCTTGTCCATCAACTTAACTCCTTATGTACTCACATTATGTCTTTTGATCCTGACAACAGCCCTGGAGGGTAGAAAAGACAAGATCCTTAACCTCCAGTTTCTGGGTCTTTCCCCATTGCTTCCTTTAACTATATTCTGGCCCATACTATTATAATGTGCTTCTGGTCAGTTCCCTGCCTCCAGTCTCTCCCCACTCCAATGCATTGTCTGTTCAGCTGTCAGTGATCTTCGTAAAATGTAGGGCTGACCATGTTACCTCCTGCTTATTCAATAAATTCCAGTGGATAGACTTTAGCATGTTCTGCTTGGCATTTAAAGCCTCTTCCACCCTCTCCAGCCTTCTGTTTTCCTCCCCTCCACATTCTCTATGAGCCAGCGACACTGACCTTCTTACTGTTTCTAGATCCTAGTCATGAACTTTTCACTGGTTGTCCTCCATAACTAGGATCCTCTCCCCGCTTGACACCCAGCTTCCCTGCCTTTTTTTAATACTCAGCTGAAATTCCATCACATGCAGTAGACCTCTCCAGGTCCTCCCTTCCCCCAATTCCTGCCACTCGTCAGTATTTTTCCTCTGAAATTGCCTTTTGTCTTCACAATCTTTAAACCCTTGTTATATAGGAGGCACTGGGCAATGTTGTCTCCCCATTAGAGAGAAGGGAAGGTATTTTCTCCTTCCCTTGTATCTCCAGTGTTTAGCCTAATGCCTCCTACATAATAAGAATTTAAAGATGGTTCATTAGCAGATTGACTGAATGAATGGATGAAGTGCCTTGCCCAAAGTTGCTTCACCTACTGGACAGTACTTTTTTAAAGGCCCAGTATCTCAGAGGATTGTGGGATTCAGAGTGAGTGGTAAGTTGTTGGCCTGGGAATCCATTCCTGCTCCATCTGCTCAAGATGAGAAGTGAAGGGCCTTTTGGGAAGACTCTGCTTTGGGACAGTTTGTTCCCTGGGGATTTGGATTGACTTCAGACTTTTATTTTCCTGTCTCTTTGGAAGGCTAGAGTGCTCCAGGAGGCCTTTGTCCTTTGAATGAAATGGCTTGGTCTCTGGCATCCTGAGCCTGGGTTGTACTCAAGGGTAGCCATGCCCTTTGAGATGCCTCCATGGTAGCAGAAAGCCAACATAGAGCTGCCATTGGAATTTCCCTGGGGCCAGCCAGAAGGCATTCTGATGGGTCTGAAGGAAGCTCGGCCCAAATGCTGAATCACAAAGACCTGGAGGTTGGCAACCCCCTGGAATCAGCAGCTGCTGGTGACTCTTGCTCATTTATTTACTATATTAGAGTTTGGCCAGCCTTGGCACAGGGCTCTAACCTAGGGAAAGTTGTACATGGAAGATTTTCAAAGCTCACACCATTGAGAATTCTTCATTTAGCCTGCCAATTCTCAGAAGATGACAATCCTATTTGCTAAAACCCTGCCAGAGATATTTCAAAGGAAAAGTCTGACCTTGATATGATAGAAGGATTTGAACTTTGGGATGAATATGTTGAATGCCCTTCCCCTGCCCATCATGAATACAGTGCAAATTTCCTTTAAAAATAAACAAGGCTTTAAGCCAGTTGATTAGGAAAAACAGAGCATTACAAAATGTCAGAGCTGGAAGGGACATTAAGGATGTTCTAGCCTTACCCTCTCACATTAGAGATGAAAAAATCAAAACCTAGAGTGTCGAGGTCCCATAACCTCTGACTGCCAGAGTTCTGGACCTTTGACATGGCTATGCCTTAAAGAATAGGAAAGGGCTCCAAAGGTGTTATCAAGGACTCATCTTCCACGGACATTCTGAAACATGTTCATTTACTTCCAAACCCTTTGTTTTTATTTATGCCCAATACCCTTGGCAACTGGCAATTCTGGCCAGTGGCCCAGGCTTTTACAGGGTACTATGGTACAAAGGAATACAGATATACAAGGAAAACTATGCAGGAACAGTCAGCCTCAGGGCCTGTGACATTATGCCACAAAG
>CM053584.1:11829948-11850484 GCA_028627135.1 Pseudochirops cupreus
GAGAGAGAGAGAGAGAGAGAGAGAGAGAGAGAGAGAGAGAGAGACTATTATTTTTCCCATTTTGCAGATGAAGAAACTGAGGTTGGGAGGAATTAATAAACTATCCAAGGTCATTCAGCTGGTAAATGGCAGAGGCGGGATTCACACTCATATCTCTCCAACTCTAAGTCCAGCACTGGAGTCAGAAATCTCAATTGAGATTCGGGGGCTGCTGCCTGCTAGCCACGTGATGTTGCTCACCTTTTACGTCTCTCAGGTGAAATTTTCTTCCCAGAAAAATAAGAGGCTTGTCAATGATCTCTAGGATCACTTCCAGATCTAGGTCCTAGAGTCCTGTGTCCCCGATAACCAGAGGATGCAGGGATCTGCCTCAGCTCAACAGCAGGGAGGCTCAGAATCCATACGCCAAGCCAAGCCACTCGTGCTTGGGCTGTGTTGTACTTCCGCGACGAGTAAATGCGATTATCTCCCATACCTTCTGTCTATCTGTTTTTGTTTGTGGTCGTTTACGTGTTTTCTCCCCCATTGGACGGCAAGCTCCTAGAAGGCAAGAAAGTTTTTGGTTTTTGCTTCACTTTCTTTGTATTCTTAGCACTTGGCACAGAGCCTGACATCTGGTAGGCATTTAACAAATTCTTGATGACCAGAAAATCGCCCTTAATTTCTGAGCCTATTAGGTTCACCCATTACTAGAGGTGAGTTTTTGGAAATACCACCAAGGGATCTTAGGTTACCTTTGTGTCATCACATGACATGTTTATATTCTCTATGTTGCTACCAACTCTACTATGGCAAAGCATAGAAATGGGAAGAAGAAAGAGGGACTAGGCAAGCAGAGCAGCAGAGGCAAAGCTTACTTCATTGGTCGTTCGGACCCCTGAGGATTCTAATCTCAGCTCAACCCCTGACTTTCTGCCAGCTCCTCTTTGCTGTGACTCAGGGCCCTTTTGGGTAAGATAAACTTGCTTTCTTTCATGGGGATACTCTTGGGAAATGATTAAATATAGGAACGATGCTAGAAACCTACAGGGTATATGAAAACTCCCAAACAATGCCAGATAGGGAGGGATGAGTCTGGCGCCACTCGTCTTTGGTGAAACCATGTTGGCTCTTTGGGATCCCTCTTCCATTTCCTAGATATTCACAAAGCATCTCATTATGACTGTGTTCTCCGGGAATCAAAGGCAAGTCCACTGGCCTCCAATGAGTGGATTCTGTTCTTTGTCGTATTTTGCAACCTCATCTCTTCTCTAGTCCTGGGTCACTTCTCCTGTTCGCTGAACTTTCTGTGATTGCTCATGGTGCCTCAGTCATTGCATCTGCCAGTGGTTCAGCATCAGAAAAGGATATAATATTGTCCTTGGAAATGCTATCCAAAAAGAGGTAGCCATCTATTTTGTCTTGCAGCTAAGGACCATAGGACCTTTCCAACAGTTGCAACTGGAGACTCTCATGTGTGTTGTCTCCCCTTTTGGGAATGTGAGCTCTTTAAGGACAAATTCTGTCTTACTTTTCCATTTGTAATCCTAACTCTTAGAACAATGCTTGGCACGTACAAATTTTTATTCATCCATCCATCCATCCATTCATTCATTTTTCCATCCAGTTGTGACTAGTAAATATGTTTAACAGCCAGCTCTCTCAAAAATGCAAATACAGTTTTACATTTTATCTATTTTTTAAACATTTTCTCTATCATCACTTTCTTAATCAACAAAATAATAAATTAATCCCTGGTTTATAGCCTTTTTTACTTCTGAGGTATGAATGCTCACACTGCAAATTTAACAATCAGCCCTCAAGAGTCAGTTTGAGTTGACTCTAAAACAGTCTTGATCCTAGTCATTCTAAGCAGAAGTACCACCCCCAATTTAAACCTCCCCTCTTCTCTAATGAATTGAAACTCCTTTGATATCTTTAGCTTAAGTTTCTGGTTTCAGCTCATTCAGAGTTTGTATAGTCCTGAAATTTCTCGGAGGACCAAGGCACATTTTTATATTTATCTTCCATTACCTGCCCTCACTCCTGTCTTCTATGTGTATTTTTGAAAAATCTCCATTGGGCAACAAGTTCCCTGTCCATCCACATTGGTTTCTTCAAGCAAGTTCCCCCTTTCATTTCTTGCAGGAATGATTTCTTCTTGTGTATTCCCAGTTTCATTGTTGAGAGCTTAAAATCTCTCCTAGGCTGACTTCTCTTCTTGAGATTTGGGCCATTAGATCCTTCCTCTTCTTGTTTTGGACTTTTTGAAATCTCTTGCAAACTCCAGGGAGAATGCCAGAATAGGCCCAGTTTTCTTTTTCTATTTGATCCTAATTTCTAAGATGCAATCATCACTTTCCCCTGAGAATCTATCATATCTCCCTTAGCAACCACTTCTTCCTTTTGAGTAAGAATTAGATCCATAACGGCCAGTCCCTTTCTTTGTTTGGCCTGTCAGACCCAGACCCAGCCTCTCTTTCCTGTCTTATTATGTTGACTTTCCTTCCCACATCAACAGCTGAGCCAGACCAGCCTTCTCTTGTATCCTCACACTTTGAATTCCATTCCCCATCTCCCCACTTTCTCACAGGCCAGTGCCCTTACCTGAAATGAGCTTTCTCTTTTACCTCTTCAATATAGAATCTCTTGCTTTCTTCAAGGCTTATCTCAGCCACTGCCACATTCTACATGAATCATTCCTGACTCTCACCGCTCCCCCCTACCCAGTGCCCTCCTTCTCAAGCAGCCTTACATTGAGCTTCCCTGAAACTCATTTTGCATGCATTTAATCTGTATATGCCTCTACATATTCATAGGGTCCTAGATTTAGGTCTGGGGCAACTGGGTGGGGCCATCAGGCATAGAACGCTGGGCCTGGAGTCAGGAAGACTCATCTTCATGAGTTCAAATCCAGCCTCAGATGCTTACTGGTTGTGTGACCTGGGTGAGTCACTGAACCCTGTTTGCCTCAGTTTCCTAATCTGTAAAGTGAAGTGGAGAAAGAAATGGCAAACCCCTCCAGTATCTCTGCCAAGAAAACCCAAATGGGGTCATGAAGAGTTGGTAATGCTGAAAAATGACTAAACAACAACAACAAAATTTCGAGCCAGAAGAGAACCTTAGAGGACATTGAATGTCATGACCTCTTTATTTTATAATGCAGTAAATTGAGTCTTGGAGGAATTAAGTTACTTGCCCAGGGATGCATAACTAGTGTCTGAAGTGGGATTTGACCTCAGGTCTTCCTGAGGCTAAGCCCAAGGCTTCAATATGCCATGATGGTTGTACCCAAGATGGCTGCTCCTGGTGCAGGTGCGGTGTCTCCCTTGTTCAAATGTAAGCTCCTAAGAGCAGCAACTGTTTCCTTTTCTTTTTCTTTATATACTCTGTGTTTAACACATAGTAGGCACTTGATAAATGCTTATTCATCAACATTAATTTGTCACTCTGCTTTTTTGTAAAGATAAAGTTATCATTAAAGGAAGTTGAGAAATGCTTACCTGTTCTGTCTGGATAATTGAAGTTCCCCATCACTATGATATTATCCTGTGGTTCTGAGTTTATGATCTATTTCCCAAACTCCTTAAGCATTCCTTCCTTCTGTCCAGGTAGTCTGTAGGACAGCCTGCTGAAATAGACCATCCCAATATTGGATGCTTCCATTTGTAAGCAATTTCCCCCTTATATTCAACCAAAATTTGTGCCTGTTTACAAGTCTTACTCATTGCTCTTACTTCAGCCCTCTGGTGCCAAGCAGAACTCAATAAACCTTGATTCCACATGGTAGAGTTTCAAATAATTGGGGAAAAAGCTACCCTAAGTTTTTTACTCTCTAAGTCAAACATGCCTGATTTTTTAAACTAATCTTTTGTGATTCCCCACTCTACTGGGTATCTGTTAGCATCCTTCCTCTGAAGCATATTGCTTCAAATATATTAAACATTTTAAAGTGACTTAGAGAATTAAGTTACATTATCAGGGATGGCTTCTTTAGAATTTTAATATATTATATAATTAGTAATCAATATATTATAACTAATATATAATTCTTTAGTATGAGAATAGATTAATTTAATAAACATTTACTAAGCCTATGCATCAGTCATAAATGTATGCATATATGGATATAGATGTATATATGTACATATACATATAGCTATGTGTGTGTGCATGTGTGCATGTGTGTGTGTGCACATGAGTGTGTGCATGTATAAATATGCTATACTAGGCATGGCGCTGAGAATAAAAAGGCTCCAAACAGACTCTCTGACCTCAGGGACCTTTTCTTCTGCTCCTTTTCTCCCCAGCTGCTGCATTTGGGAGTCCTGTGGGACAAACACAGGGTGTGGGAAGAGGGGGCAGAGGATATATATCAGATAGGGGCCTATGGGTCCAGAAAGTGATGATGAGAGAGAGTCAAAGACCACCTTCAGCGATGCCCCATTTTGTCAGCACCAGGTTAAGGCTCTGCTTACCACGTAGCTGAGGCATAGACTGGGGCAGGGTCTGAGACAAGGGCGAAGGGCAGAAAGGAGAAGTTGGCTTCAATGAAATGCAGGCTGGGCTAGGCCTTTGGAAGGCTCTCTTTCCAATGCAGGGAAGGAAACACAAACAAGTGCTAAGAATCTATAAAGACCCACAGTCCTAACATCTGAATGATGAGCGTTGATTAAAATGCTTTTTTGGCCAGATATTAAAAGGAAAATGTAAACTTTGTGACTGAATTGTATTCCAGCTCTGGCCTCAAAGGCTCCAGGGCTTGGTTTATGACTGCCAGATGACAGAAGGATTTCTGGCTTTCTGAGTCCCCTTAACTTGGTCTAATTATTTGGGGAATTTGCTCTTTTCTCTAAGATTAATTGCAGATGAAACATTTCAGTTTTCGGGAAATTCTCCCATGACTGATTCATCAAGGCCTGGGATTCTGACCAGGTTACTCTTCCCTTGCTGCCTATTTCTGCTAGATCAATGGTACCAGAGCCCAGCTTTGTGGAGGACTCCAAAAAACTTCTCAGCTGGCTGAGAAATACAACTTGTTCTTGGCTACTGGTCCGATATCATATGTATTGAATTCAATTCCATGCATTGAAATTTGGTTAAAGTGCCCACTATGTGCTGGAAACAAATCTATTTCATATACATATATACATACATATCTATACATACACACACATATATACATACATAGATATATACGAGTGTTTATGAACATACACACACACACAAATATGCATCCATCTGTATACACACATTCTATGAGAAGATAAGGCCTTTGAGGAATGGACTAGTTTGCTTTGGTCAGTGTATCCTCAGGAATTCCATCATCCCTAGCACATAAGAGGTGTTTAAGCACATAGGTGGAAAAGCAGATAGAGTACTAGTCTTGGAGTCTAGAAGACTTGAATTCAAATCCTGCCTCAGTCACTTATTTACTTGGTGACCCTGGACAAGTCAAAACCTCTTCCAGCCTCAGTTTCCCAATTTATAAAATAGCAAGACGAGAATGACACTGACCTTTCAGAGGGTTGTTGTAAAGACCAAAGGAAAGTTCTTTCAAATCTTCAAATGCTACATAAAAATGTGAGCTTCTATTATTAATACATGCTTGCTCACTGAGTGTGACCATCTGCCATTATCCTTTATACTTCATTTAAGTTCCATTTAATTCAACAAACCTTTATTAAGTGCCTGCCATGTGAAAGAAATAAACCGTGTCCCATTTTCTCTCCAATGTCTAAACAATGAGATTTATCTGTTACCTTTCCTCTACATTCAAGCTAATTTAGCAAGCCTTTATAAAACACCTACTATGCTCAACTTTCTGGGTGACATAGAGGTAAAAATACAGTCTCTGCCCTAAGACAAAGAAGAAGTAACGCACAAGGTCAGGAAGTCAGAAGATATCAAAATCCTGGTTCTCCCCTTTTCACCCTGTGTCATCTGTTTGACTTAATCATGGGTCTATAATTATTTGTGGGGGGATAGTCACAGGACAACTAGGTGGTGCTGTGGATAGAGCGTTGGGCATAGAGTCAGGAAGATTTGTGTTCCTGAGGTCAAAGCCAACCTCAGACACTTGCTGTGCAACCCTGGGCAAATCACTGAGCCCTGTTTGCCTCAGTGTCCTCAAAAATGAGCTGGAGAAGGAAATGGCAAACCACTTCAGTATTTTTGCCAAGACAGCCCCAAAAGGGGTCACAGAGAGTCAGACATGACTGAATAACAACTGAATTCACAGGACGGGGTGCATATGAGGAGGACTGGGGCAAGCTTGACAAACAATGCACACAATGGAGTTTGGTCTGATAATCTTACTCATTTAAACTTTGACAAGAGACTTCACCTCTCTGGGCCTCAGTTTCCTCTTCTGTAAAAGAGGAACCTGGACTGTATGATCTCTAAAATCTCCTCCTCTAAATCTATGACCACATAGCTCAGTAATTATATGGCAAATATCTCCAAATAAACAAATGGTACAAGGTAAAACATTCTGGGGTGAAGGAAAGGTCTGGCAAGGTGCTGTAAAGGATCACTGCAGCTTGGGGGGGAGGGTTGAGATCGGGGGTGACTTCACAGAGGAAGGGGTATCTGAGCTGAGCCTTAGAGAAAGAAATGTGTCAGGGAAGGGGCACTTCCAGGCATGAGGATGAGTCGGTTAAAGGAACTGGGAATGTTTAGTTGGAAAACCAGAAGATTTGGGGGAGGAGCAAGGGGCCATTAGAGCTGTCTTCAGCTATATGAAGGGAAGTTACTTGGAAAAGGCATTAGACATGTTCTGCTTGGTCTGTGAGAGCAGATTTAGAAGGATGGGGGGAGACCGTAGGGAGGACAATGTGAATTTCTCATCAAGGAAATCATCTTAGCCATGACAGCTGTCCAATCGGGAGGTAGCAGGCTCTCCTTTCCTAGAGCTCTTCAAGCAATGCCAGGATGGTTACTGGTCAGGTACGTTGTAGAGAGGATTTTAGTGGCCCTCTGAGCTCCTTGCCTGCTCTGATATTCTAAGACTCTTCAGCTCTGAACTTGAGATGTTGTGCGGCTGAATTTGTTCCAGGCAAAATGTTTTATTTTTTATGACAATGTTATTCTTGGCAGGGATAACATTCTACTATCTTAGTAGCTCATCTTGCCTAGAAACTCCTGTCTGGGCCTAAGAACTTGAGCAGTCAGACATGGGACCCCAATCAATCACAAGTACAAGAACAATGCTGTTCGTGGGCTGCCTGGTAAGAAAAAAAATAACAGAGGAGGCAGCTCTGCCAACTTTTCAATTTCATATTGGCCTCTCCCCTTGGCCCTGCTCATGTTTAAGGCAAATTTGGGCAAGATTTCCAAACCACTAATATTATGGGGCTCTGATACATCTGCTAATATTTGGAAGAATGTAATAAACAGTTGTGTAAATGGAACGAAGTGGAAGAAAACGAAATATTTGCAATTTGCCTGCTCACAGTCAAGCCAATTCATGATTGCACATTGGCGAAGAGCATGACAAAAGTCAGATGAAAAGCTTTCAGATTTCACAGAAACATAACTAGCATCCAGGTGGTGGAGTGAAAAGTTTGCTGGCTAGGAGGCAGAAGCCAGAATTGAAAATCCAGCTTTGATGTTTGTGGCTACCACATCCCTGAGCCTTGTTTTCCCATCCGTGAAATGGGAAGGCTATTGCCCACATGGCAGTTGTCTGACCATTGCTCTATGAAAGCCACCTGTGGTAGATTCTTTGATAAGGGTGGGAGGAAGTGTCTAGATAAATTTTATAGTGCTATCTGGTAGAAAGAAGGGTGATTGCTATATGTGATTACTAAGACTTTAGAAGCTGTCTCTGGAAGTTGTATGAAGTAGAGGGAAAAGTATTTGGAGTCATAAGGCCTTGCTGTGAATCCTAGCTCTGTAGCTTAAAACAAATGCCTTCCCTCTGAGATTATCTCTAATTTATCATATGGAAATACAGCTATCTTGTTTGTACATAACTGTTTGCATGTTGTCTCCTCCATTGGATTGTAAGCTTTGTGAGGGCAAGAACTGTCTTTTGCCCCTTTTTGTATCCCTAGGACATAGCACAGTGCTGGGCACAGAGCATGTGTTTGATAAATGCATGTATATTTGACTTGATTTGGCTGTATGATCTTGATCCATACACTTGCCTTTGGGGGTCTCAGTTTTCTCATCTCTACAATGAGTCCATTAGACAGGAAAATTTTAGAGGTCCCTTCTTGACTCCAACTCTGATTCAGATCCTATTCCAGTTGGAATAGGTAATTCACTTTCAAGACTCAGTCTCAGTAACTCATTTTCAAGATTCCAGGCAGCATCATTGCTAGGCAGATGCCAGACTCAGGAGACTTTGTAGGATCCTACGTCCAGAGCTAGAAGGCGCCTTAAGAGGCGTCTGAGCAGCTAACTGAATGCTATAAATGTGGACTAGATGGCCACATGAGAAAATCTAGACAGGTTCAAGATAATGGAGATGGGGTTAGGCACTAGGATGAGGGTGGTCTTGGGTCCTGCCACCACCCATTCCTGGGTCCTTTCCACCTGAACTTCCAAGGAGCATGGACAGCAGCAACATTATCTCATTTGATCCTTACAACAGCTCTACAGAGTAGGTAATATTGTTTCCATTTTACAGATTAGGAAACTAGATCAAGCAAAGGTTAAGTGACTTTCTCAGGATCACACATCTAACGAGTGTCTGAGGTTGAATTGGAACTCAGATCTATCGACTGTGCCACCTAACTGTCCTAAAATATTATGAAAAGTAATTTTGTGAAAGCTTCTCATGACATAACCCTTTGAAGCCCATGAAGGAGCTAGGGCTTTGTGGCCAGAGGGAGGAGGACCACCCCATCTGGATTCCATTATCATGAGCTTAGAATTCCCTGGGGAAGGTATGGGGATCAATAAGAAGGTATACATGGTGGTCATAGTATGTCTGGGTTTGGTGAACAATTCAAGAATGTCAGCATTGATTGATACCAACCCCAGCACATTCAAAGTAATGGCAGGGCACTGAAGGTAGTGAGCCAGGAATTTGTATCTGGATATTCTAATAATATATCAAAAGCAGCTAAGTGACACAGGGGATAGTGAAAAATGATCCTGGAATTAGGAAGACCCGAGTTCAAATCCAGCTTCAGACACTTGCTAGCAGTGTGACCTTGGACAAGTCATTTCCGTGTTTACCTCCTTTGTCAAATGAGGACAATAAAGGCATCTGCTTCCCAGGATTATTATGAGGATCAGGTGTGATAATATCTGCAAAAAACTTAGCACGGTGCCTGGCTCGTATGGATGCTAGCTGTTATTATTTTTCTTGGCCCTGTTGTTATTCTTCTGGTTGGTGGCGGCATTGTTCCTGTTGCTGGTATTTGTGCTTTTGTTGTCACACGCCTACAAACAGGGAGCTCCCTCTGCTAAGAAAATCACTGACCCGGTCTCCCCACCACCACCAATTCTTACGAGGAAACAATGATCATAGCTCACATTTATCTGAGTGCTCTAAAGTTTACAAGGGGTTCCAACATCATTCAAGTGAAACTTCTGTTTCCTTTGCTAAATTGTCAAAATGATTTCCTAAAGCTCAGGTGTGATCATGTTACCTCTGCCCCCACCCCACCCCAATAAACTCCAGTGGCTCCCTATTACCTCCAGGATCAAATACCACATCCTCTGCTTGGCGTTCCAGGCTCTTTGTAACCACTCCCTTCCTACCTTCCCAATCCTGCTACACCTCCCTCTCCTCCATGGCTCCATGGCATGACTACATTGGTCTACTTAGAGTTCTTCAAACATGATGTCCATCTCTCTGGGGCTTTGCACAGGCTGTGCCCACTGACTGGAATTCTCTGTCTCCTTACCTCTGCCTCAGATTCCCTGGCTTTTTTCATGGTTTATGCAAATCCTGCCTGCTATGAGAGGCCTTTCCTGGCACCTCCCTGCTTCCAGTTTCTTCCCTTTTCTGATTACCTCCCACCTACTGTCTATAATCTTGTATGGATTACATGTTGTTTTCTAATTATTTATAGCATTAGATTGTAAACTCTTTGAGGGCAGGGACTTTTGCCTCTTTTTGTATGCTCAGTGCTCAGCATAGTGTCTGGCCCAGAACAGGTGCTTAATAAATGTATAGACTGACTATTATCTTCCCTCTCCATTAGAATACAAGCTCCTCGAGGTGAAAGAGCAGATTTTTGTGTTTCTTTGCATCCCTAGCATGTGGCACAGAGAAAACACTTAATTCACGCTTTTTGGTTGACTTAGTGTTATTTCCTTTGCTGTGTAACCAGTTTCTGCACATGTTCATGCTGCCATATTTAACTCCAATGTGGGCGATATAGTACCATCATATCTACTGGATATTTGGCATGATCATTTGTGTCTGAATTATAGGCCGATTGATGGGTATGAATTATATCAATGCATTGATGTAATTCACCTGGACTACAGATTTATGATGAGGAGGGTTGTTGAGAGGCAGCAATGTTGTTGCTAATGGAAAATGAGGCACAAGTTTCCAGCCTTTTTTTCCCCACCCAACCCTTCTGATTTGCACTGAATGTGAGCATCACAAAGCAGGATTGAGAGAGGTCTCAATACCATGGCCCCATCCCACTCTTTTGCAGTTTTGCTAAGTAGAGACCCTGGGAATGATTTGCTAGGACCCAGAGATGATAGGAAAGAAAGGGAATTTTCTGACCCTAACATAGATAAGATTTATATGAAGGCATTTTAATGGCAGTACAGAAGCAAAGTGTGTCTGTAAAGTCCAATTTTAAGATGCCCAAGTGGTCGGGTATGTTGGTTGCACTGTGGTCCCTGTTGTCGCTGCAGAAGCTGTGACTGTGGATCATTCAAGTTCGGGAGTTGGGCTAAAGTTGATTGGGAGCCAAGGTGGGGTGTGTTGATACATCATGCTGGCTAAGTAGGGATAAACCAAGTCAGGGCACAAATGGAACCGGTCAAAGCTTCCTCATTGATCAGCAGAGGGTAGAATCAGACCCAATAATGATGGATGTACTTCCAGTCTGAGTGAGACAAGAATACCAAATCTCAAAAAAGAAAAAAAGAAAGGCATCCAGCTAGGAGTCTGGATACTGTTGGTTGGATTTACCCCATTAAGGAGTTAAGGGCAGCCCCTGGAGTAGATGAGAATGACCTGGCAAGTCCCTTTGAGGAAAAGAAAGGGTCTGGGCTCTAAAGACCATAGAGGAGCATTGGAAAATGGCACAGTGGAGAACTCCAGGGGAGATGCTCATCTAAGAGGATTGTCACGGGAAGAACAGAGCAGATGTGGGTGTCAGCTTGGCAGAGAAAGCAGGTTGAACAACAACATCACCAGAGGACATGCTCAGCTCTGCAGTGTTGAAATGTAAGCTTCCCCATGCACACATATACACTGAGCATACATGTTCTCTATACATGTAGCCATCCATGCATGTATGTTACTTGATCATGTATGTTCCCTGCATATTTCCCATTCCCCAAGGTGGCATAGCAACATGAGAGGGTACCTTTATATGAGTGGGAAATCTTATTTTCATTTTTTTGGTCATTTACTTGCTATGATATTCAATGAAATACCTTTTATTTTGAACTAAAGTTCAACATTACTATATAATAATGACACATTTTGGGGGCTCAAGAACTCTGGTGTTAACTGCATACTGACCCACCAAGTGCCTCCAACCTGCAACAGCTTTCTTGGAAACCAGGTATGAGAGAGGGGTTAGATTTATTCACCCGCAGAGAGAAGGACCAATGATTATACAGCTTTATGAGCAGCTAGGGGATGCCACAGTGCATAGAGCATTGTGCCTGGATTCAGGAAGACCTGAGTTCAAGTCCAGCCTAAGATGCTTACTAGCTGTGTAACTCCAGGCAGTCATTCACCTCTGTTTGCCTCAGTTCCCTCATTTGTAAAATTAAGACAATAATAGCACCTGCCTCCCAGGGTTGTTAATGAGGTAATAATTTTAAAGAACTTTATAAATACTAGCTGTTATATAAGTGAAATGGCAGCAGCAAAAACAACAAAGCTAGTAATAACTAATGTTTATGTTGCACTTTAAGGCTTTCTAAGACCTTTCCAAATATCTCATATCCTAGACTAGTGTTTCTTAGTAGAGTTAGTGCCATCTGAGATTTCTGACCATTCCTATTCTTTCAGTGACATACGTTTTTCAACCCACTTTCCAAATTCAGTCTGTTTCAGACATACAAAGTGGGGACTTGTCTCTTGCACTGCTTTAGGTTCTTTGTTCATTCTGGCATATAAACACTAGTGTCCTTAAAGTTGGACACAACAATTGAGGGTAGCAGGATAAGCCACCTAGAAGATACAGCACTTGACCCAAAACTTCAAGGGACTTAGGAGTCCTGAGAGGCAGAGATGAAGAAGGAGAGCACTCCAGGTATGGCAGATAGCCTGGACAAAGTTATGGAGGTGGGAGATACAGGAGATACACTGGGAAGTTTAACAAAGCTTTGGAAAGAGCACTGGATGTGGGGACTAGGACCTAAGCTCATGACACAATTCTAGTATGCATGTATAATCAAAAAGGAATTAACACCACAGCACGGTCCCTGGTAAGACCTTAATAAATGCAAGTTGATTGATTGACTGAAATCTACCTGCCCATATGTGGGATGTAAAAAAAAGAACCTGGGTTCCAAGCCTGACTCTTACATTTATTAACTATGATGTTGGGCAGGATACTCCCTTCCACTCTTGGTCACAGGTTCCTCATCTGTAAAATGAAGTGATTGGACTAGGTGACCTCTAAGGTTCCCTCCAGCTAGAAATCCATTATCCTATGAATGCTTGTAGGTCTCAGCTTCCTCAGTTGTGAAAAGGGAAGGCTGGACTACATGTCTTCTAAGGCAACCTCCAGCTCTAAATCTAAGTTTTATATACTATTTATTCAGAATATCAAGTGAGTCAATTTGGCTGGAATATGAAGGCGAGTAATGGCTGACAAGCCAAAGCCACTGTCTCTGGCCAGAGTACACCATCTTGGTGCTTATCTTGGAATCTACAAAGATGCATCTAAAATCTTTAACTTAGTCAAAAAATTTAGCCTACTAAGAGAGTCACCTCTATGATGATTCATTGCATCATTTCAGACTTCAAAGGTACAATCTATCAGTTAATCAACTAACATTTATTAAGTGCCTACTGTGTGCCAGGCGCCATACTATGACTGTAAAGACCAAGAATGAAACCTTAAAAAATAGGGATATGTAGGAGCCAGCTCAGTCCAGCTCTTTGAGAGTCGATTATAAATAAATACCAAAAATTTAAATAGACTGTAGTTAAGGAGGCAGGTTGTGGTGTGCTGGTAAATGTTTAACATCCAGATCTCTAACACATTTAATTTTAACCTGCATTATTAATATTTTCCACACAACTGTCTAAAATCAAGATAATTAACAAAATAAAGCAAACCTTGGTTTGTAGCATTTGCCCATGTCAGAGGTATAAATGCTCCCACTGAAAACTTCACAATCAATTCTCACAAACTAGTTTGAGTAGGCTCTAGCACATCCATGGAAAGAGGCTAAAGGAAAGTGCAGCAGATGGAAAAGCTCACTGAAAAGTAGGAAGACGCAAACATTTCCATTTGGCTCTTTTACTGTCTGGTCCTCTCCCTATTTGGAGGATCCTTCCTTTGTCTGTAATTAGACCATATCCAGGCTGCATCAGGAGAAGCCACAGCCATCATTCTTCACATAATTTGTCAAGGATGCTTAAGGTTATTGGCATAAAGAAAGCTTTAGAAAAAATGTATTGAATGCGGCTTTGGGGTGATTACTCTTGCCAAATGAGATGCTATGACTTTTTCACCATAGTGAGACTGTCTGAGAGGGCCTGCTCTCTGTGGTCTCCTCAGATTGACTGTCTATCCCACTCTCTTAGAATTCCCTTCCTCAGAAGGGTAGTGGCATGGAAGCAGAGTCACTGGTCCCAAGCTAATGGCATAGGAGAGGCTGTCATTGATTGTGAAGTCAGGAGGAGCAAGGTGCAAAACCCCCCTGTGACACTTAGTGGCTATCTGGTCTGAGGTGAGTTCTGTCATCTCCATGAGCTTCAGTTTTCTTCTCTGTAAAATGAGGGAATTGGAGTAGCCAACTTCGAAGGTCCCTTCCAAATTGAAGTCTACAACACTATAATCTTTCAAATTCCAGCTCAAAGCAGATGATCCAGGATAAAAGACACTGAATCTGGAGGGAAAGGAGCTGAGTTCAACTCCTGTCTTAGACACTAGTAGCTGACCTTGGGCAACTTGCTCTTCCCTTGTCTACTTCAGTTTCAGATCACTGCTTTGTCATGGCAGAGGAGTTTTCAAAGCTTAATGAAGCTATGGCCTATTCCATGTAGGGTTACCCAAAACATTTGGTTCACAGTGGAGAGTTCTGACAAAAGGTGATTGGCTGGAGAAGGAAATGGCAAACCACTCTCATATCTTTGCCAAAACAAAAACAAAGCAAAAGCCCATTGACAGTACCAAAATGATAAAAGAGATGACATTAGGAGATGAACTCCTTAGGTCAGAAGGTGTCTGATCCACCACCAGGGAAGGGTAGAGGACAATTACAAGTAACTCCAGAAAGGATGAAGTGACTGGGCCAAAGCTGAAAAAAACAAACCCAGCTGTAGATGTGTCTGGTGATGAAAGGAAAGCCTGATGCTGTGAAGATTAATATTGCATAGGAACCTGGAATATAAGATCTAGGAACCAAGCTGGATGTGGTCGAATCGGAGATGGAGAAATGAAACATCAATATCTTGGGTGTCAGTACACTTAAATGAATGGCAATGGGGGAATTTAATTCACATGATCATCACATATGCTACTACAGGCAAGAATCCTTTAAAAGAAATGGAGTAGCCTTCACAGTCAATAAAAGGATGAGAAGCAGTGCTGGGGTATAATCTCAAAAATTACAGAATGAGATCTGTTTGAGTCTAAAATAAATCATTCAATTTATAAGCCTGTGCTCCAACAAATGAAGCTGAAGAGGCCAAAGTTAGTCAGTTCTACAAAGACCTACAATATCTTCTAGAAATTACATCCTTCCAAAAAGATGTCACATTTATCATAGGGGATTGTAATTAGAATGCTACAGTAGGAAATCAAAAGATAATTGGAATAACAGGCAAGTTTTGATAGAGTTTTGTTAAGATAACTCACTAGTCATAGCAAATACACAAAAGACATGAGCGTTACCAGATGGTCAATATCGAAATCAGATTGATTGCATACTTTGCAGCCAAGTGTGGGAAAGCTCTACACAGTCAGTTAAAACAAGACCTGGAATTGAATGTGGTTGAGATCATGAGCTTTTCATTGTAAAATTCAAGCTTAAATTGAAGAAAGTGGGGAAAGTCATCAGACCATATAGGTATGACTTAAGTAACATGCCTTATGAATACAAGGTAGAGGTGATGGATAGATCTAAGGGATTAGTTTTGGTAGAGTGCCTGAAGAACTATGGACAGAGGTTTGCAATTTGTACAGAAGCCAATAACAAAAAACATTCCAAAGAAAAAGGGCCAGAAAGCAAAACAGCTGTCTGATGAGGCTTTACAAATAGTGAAGAAAGAAGGAAAGTGAAAAGTAAAAGAGAAAGGGAAAGATACACCCAACAAAAGGCAGAATTCCAGAGATTAGCAAGAAGAGACAAGAAAGTTTTCTTAAATTAGTAATGCAAAGAAATAGAAAAAAGGAATAGAAAAGACAAGAGATATGTTCAAGAAAATTAGAGATAATAAGGGAATGTTTCATGCAAAAATGAGTATGATAAGACAAAAATGGTAGGGACCTAACAGAAGCAGAAGAAATTAGGAAGAGTTGACAAGAACATATAGAAGAACTACACAAGAAAGATCTTAATGTCAATAATAACCAGGATGGTCTGGTTACTGATTCAGAGACAGACATCCTATAGAATGGAGAATTGGGAAGCATTGCTAATAATAAGGCTAGTGGAGGTGATGCAATTCCAGCTGAGGTAGCTAAAATCCTAAAAGATGATGCTGTTAGAGTGCTACCTTCAATATGCCAGCAAATTTGAAAAATTCCACAGTGGCCACAGGATTGGAAAAGATCATTTTATATCCCAATCCTAAAGAAGGTCAATGGAAAAGAATGTCCAGATTAATGGATAAGTATGCTCATTTCACACGTCAGAAAGGTTCTGCTTAAGATTCTGGGCTTTAGCAATACGTGAACCAAGATTTACCAGAAGAACAGGGTGGTTTTCAAAGAGGTAGAGGAATTAGCGACCAAATTTCCAACATTTGCTGGACTATGGAGAAAGCAGGGGAGCTCCAGAAAAACATCTACTTCTGCTTCATTGACTACACTAAAGCCTTTGACTCTGTGGATCACAACAAAATGTGGCAGGTCCTCAAAGAGATGGGAATGTCAGATCATCTTACTTGTCTAATAAGGAACCTGCGTGCAGGTCAAGAAGCACCAGTTAGAACTCAACTTGCAACTCATTGGTTTAATACTGAAAAAGGAGAAGGACAAGGCTGTGTATGTGTGTGTGTGTATGTTTGTGTGTATGTGTGTGTGTGTGTGTTTGTGAACGTGTGTGAGTGTGTGTGAGTGAGTGTGTGAATGTGTGTGTGTGTAAAGATAAACCTATACATTTTTACTACTGTTGTTAAAACATTACCAAAACATTCAAGTGGCAAATAATTATAATAAAAGTCCTTGCATGTCAATTCAAATTTACTGAACTACTGATGCTAAGTTATACAAAATTGCATCACTTTAAGGCTTTTAGTTTACATTTTAGTTTACACACCACCTCAAAGTAGTTGTAACATTAGGTTGTTCAGTTTAAATACTGTGGCTCTTCGTTGGATATACACACAGTCCTTACAGCCAAATGTCAAACGCATACAAAGCAACAAGGCGTTGTTAAATAAGTAAAAAATTAGTGACTGCAATTTGGGCCCTACAAGCAATTACACATGATTAAAATTACTTCCCACTTCACATCCACAATACTCTTACAACATTTGACACATCAACCAAAACGATCCACACGGGAAACAATCAATAACTGACAAAAGTAGTAAACCTACATATTTGGTATTGCAAATACACTTATGCATGAGCAAGCAAGGGATTCCCAGGGAGAATCTACAGCTGTAGAAGCCTGAAAATGATTTACAAAATCATTAAATCATTACAAATTATCTGAAAATACATACTTCTTGTTGTAGACCCCCACTGTGCACACAACTATGCACATTGTTCCCTTGTTCCCTGTTGTCCTTATTTAACTTATTTTATATTTATATGTTGTATTTAACTTATATTTATTTAACATCATGCAAAATACCAGGCTGGACTAATCAAAACTTGGAAATAAGGCTGCTGAGAGAAACATCAACAATCTCAGATATTCAGATAATACCTCTCTGATGGCAGAAAGTGAAGAAGAATTAAGAAACCTCTTGATGAGGGTGAAAGAGGAGAGTGTAAAAGCTGACTTGAAGTGAAGCTTAACATAAGAAATGAAGATCTTGGCAGCTGGTCCCATCACTTCCTGGCAAATAGCGGGAGAAGAAATGGAAAGTGTCATCAGATTTGATATTCTTGAGCTCAAAGATCACAGCAGACAGTGATTGTGGCCGTGAAATTGAAAGATGCTTGCTCCTTGGAAGAAAAATTATGGCAAATCTGGATAGCCTACTAAAAAGCAGAGACATTACCTTGCTGACAAAGTAGCAATGTATGGCTTCCAGTAGCAATGTATGACTGAGAATTGGCCTATAAGCAAAGCTGAATGCTGCAGACTTGATGCTTCTATATTGTGATGCTGGAGAAGACTTCTGAGAAACTCTTAAACAGCAAGAAGATCAAATCAGTCAGTACATAAAGAAATTAATCCAGACTATTCATTGTAAGGCCAAATATCGAAGCTGAAGCTTAAATACTTCAGCCACATAATGAGAGGACAAGACTCATTGGAAAAGGCCCTGATGTTGGGAAAGATTGAAGGCAAAAGGAAAGGGGGTGGCAGAGATGAGATGGATAGATAGTGTCATGGAAGCAGCAAACATCAGCTTGGACAGACTTTGAGACATGGTGGAGGATAGAAAGGCTTGGAGTATTATGGCCCATAGGGTCACAAAGAGTCAGACAAGATTCAACAGCTGAGCATCAACAAAACTATATGCTAAGCACTGGTGATACAAATGCAAAAAGTGAACAACCCCTCCTCTCAAGAAGAATACATTTTCTGGTGGAAAGAAGTCAGCATAACTGATGAATACATCGAAGAAGCCTGAAAACCCTTGCATTGTGTGATACTCATAGACCCATCACCTTGGTAAAGCGGTGGGTAGGAGCGTCTTCAAGCCATACTCATTCTTTATAATTTTGCAATATTCGCTTTAGATTTTTTTGTGGTTGTTACAGTCATTGTGCATATTGTTTTCTTTGTCCTATTAACTTCGTTCTGTATCAGTTCATGTCAATCTTTTGATACTTCTCTGTATTCATCACACTCATCATTTCTTATAGTACAGTCATATTCCATTACGTTCATGTACCACAATCTGTTTAGCCATTCTCCAAGCAACGGGCAACTGCTTTGTTTCCCATTCCTCGTTATCACAAAAAAAGTGTGTCTATGAATATTTTGGTCCACATAGGAATTTTCTTCTTGCCAATGATCTCCTTGGAGTATAAGCCTAGTCATGAAATTGCTATATCAAAAGGACATTTATTTACTTTATTTGCATAATTTCAAATTACTCTCCAAAATGGTTGTGCCAAGTCACCACTCCACCAGCAATGTACCTGTGTGCCTGTGTTCCCACAATCCCTTCAGCATTCAATATCCCCATTTTGGGGGCATCTCTGTCAATCTGAAGGGTGCGTAGTTTAACCTCAGGATTTGTTTTCATGTGTATTTTTCTTATTCATTCCTTGGAGCTTCACTTCATATGGCTGTTAATACTTTACAATTCTTTGGAGAACTGTTTGGTAATATGTTTTAATGACTTACATATTAGGGAATGACTTTTGGTTATACAGATAAAGGCATAGGTATAATTACAGATATAGATCTGTTAATTGTTTGTGTATCTTATATACGAAACATTTTAAAGAGAAATTTGTTACAAAGCTTCCCTCCACTACCCCAATTCAACCACTTCCCTTGTTATCTTTGGTGCATTAATTTTGTTTGTGCAGAAGTTTTTCAATTGGATGTAATCAAAGTTATCTATTTTAAACTTTTATTATTATATCTGGGTGTGGTGGATTCAGCTAAAATCAGCTTGTGAGAGCAGATGTTTAGTTTTTAACATGAGCATTTGTACCTGGGAAATTAGCAAATGTTATGAGTCAGAACTTGACTCATTGTCTTGTTGACTGTCCAGACTTAAATGATGCAGAAAATCTGGATGATACAGATTAGACTTAAGAAGTGTGTCATGTACACATTTTTTAATTTGAAGAACTGGCTGTAAAACATTGATTAGCTCACCATAATCTCTATCCCTTGTCTTACTCAGAATGTCTACCCGCAGTTGTGAGAGGTCTATGATCCAATTCTATTTTTTTTATAGTATGATTTTTTTTATTAAGGTCACAATCCACTTATAATGTATTTTGGAATATGGTTTTAAGTGTTGGTATGAGTCTAATTTCTGCCAGACAATTTTCCACTTTTCTCAGCAACTTTATCACATAGGGAGCTCATTCTGAAGTAATTTCTGTTTTCCACTTCATCAGAGCTTGGGTCCCTGATTCCATTGTTTCTGATTCTCCCTTCTGTCTGTTTCATTGATCTACTTTGCTATTTTTAAATCAATACCAGATGATTTTGACAAGAACTGCTTTCAGGAGTGGGGTACCTATGACCTTGAGGCCACATGTGGCCTTCTACATCCTCAAGTGCAGCCCTTTGACTGGATCCAAACTTCACAGAACAAATTCCCTTAATAAAAGGATTTATTCTGTAAAACTTGGACTCAATCAAAAGGCCATAACCAAGGAACTATAAGGCAACCTCAAGGTTGCAGGTTCCCACCCCTGGCTATAGGTCTTTTCTTTTTCCAAATGAATGTTGCTGTTTTATTGATTTCTACAAAGCATCTCCTTGATAAATTGCTTTTGCTTTAAAAGTATAAATTAACTTTGGTAGTATTACCAATTTTATTAAATTGTCTTGACCCAGTCATGATCACAAAGTACTCCTCTATGTATTTAAATTCTTCTTTATTTTTTTAAAATAGTACTTCGTAATCAAATCTGTGCAAGTATTTTGGTAGAATGATCCCCAGATATTTTATGCATTTTGTACTTGTTTGGAATGGGATTTCTTTTTCCATTATTGCCTCTCGGATTTTGTCATTATTATATAGAAATGCTATTGCCGGGGTGGAGCCAAGATGGCGGTGTAGCAGCAGCAACACATCGCAGCTCTCACATAGCCACCCCAAAATACCCATAAAATAGGACTCTAAACCAATCCTGGAACTCCAAAATGCACACAAAGATACTTCCCACTAAAGTCAGCT
>CM053584.1:11850984-11873157 GCA_028627135.1 Pseudochirops cupreus
ACCAAGGCCCAAGATGGCGATCCGGATCCAGGCCACTCAACGCGAGAGCCCTGGCCTGAGAACAAGCGCTCAGTCCCCCTGCTGCCTGCAGGCTGCGGGCGGGAAGCTGCAATGCAGAGGCGGGTGCAAAACCTCTGCCTTTTGCTTTTCCACTCTGGAGGCCTTCTGGCTGGACTGCTTATCTCCCCCTTTCACAAATCCCACTCGCAGCTGCTGCTAATCCACTCACCTGAGAAGCTCCTCAGCTCCTCCCATCCAGCTGCCTCCTGGGCACAGCTGCAGCTTCAGGCCAGGCTGGTTTTGGTTCACAGTGCTGATATGGTTCCTCGTAGCCGAGCTGACTTTAGTGGGAAGTATCTTTGTGTGCGTTTTGGAGTTCCAGGATTGGTTTAGAGTCCTAATTTATGGGTATTTTGGGGTGGCTATGTGAGAGCTGTGATATGTTGCTGCTGCTACACCGCCATCTTGCCTCCGCCCCCTCAATTCCCCTCATTTTGAACAGAAGGAAACTGAAGAGTGGTTTCCATGCAGAACCCCCATGTTCTCAGCCCCCAGATTCCCTGCTCAGTTTCTGAGAAGTGCTGTCCAAAGGCCTGCATTCAGATTGCAGCTCTGTCTTCAGCAAATCACCCCGTTCTTGGGATGTCAGTGAATGAAAGAGGTGGAGGGGCTGAACTCTAGGGCTTCTAAGGCCCTTCTAGCTCCCAATCTATGAGCCAAGTAATGCTCTTTCTTTGACAAACCACAATATAGAAACAAAAAAGTGGCTTTATGATTATGCAGCTATGTATGTGAGCTCATAGGGTCCAAAGCAATCCCAGCATTGTGGTTCCAGGATGTAACTCAACCACTCTGTTCTCCCAGACGTCTGTCCTGCTTCACTCATCCGTTTGACCATTCCTCTCACTTTCTTTGGTTGCATCATCAACCAACTGTCTTTTCATGGGTCCTTCCCCAGGTCCTTTCCCCTCCTCTCCCTTTTTTCCTCTCTCCTTTCCTTCCTCTCGCCTTTCTTTCTCTCTTCTCTCCCTCTCCTCTCTCTCTCCTAATGATCTCATTAACTCCACTATCATCTCTCTCTGATCTACCTATCTTGCCTACACTTCTGTCTTGACCTTCAATTCTGTATCACCAGGGCACCCTCTCTCTGCTCATTTCTTACCTGAATGTCTCATGGGAATCAAGAACTCACTGTGCCCAAAACTCTTGTGCCCAAGATGTCAGCCTATGCCAGCACCCCATGCCCCATGCCCCAGCCCAAGCCAATCTTTCCTCCTCATTTGTCTGCTTTTGTAAAAAGCACCACAATCCTCAGGTTCACAAACCAGGATCATCCTAGACTCTTACCTGTGTCTAAGGCTGGGTCTCCACAACATTTCTTGTATCTGTCCTTTCCTTTACTCCTGCTACTTCAGGGCTTTGTTGTCACTATTATTCATAATTTCTCCCTCTGCCCCCTGCTTTTTCCTTTCCATCCTCTGACCCACTGATATCCGCAACTGACAAATTCATAGTCCCGAAACACAAGGTACTCTCCTGCTCAGGAAGCTTCAGTGACTCCCTATCACCCCTCTACCTTCTCTGCTTGGCATTTGAAGCCTTTTCTAGTCTATCTTTTCCGAGTGATCACACCCCACAGCTCATCACATACTCTGTATTTCAGCCAAACCGTCTCCTGATTGCCTTCACTGCCCACCTCCCTCTGCTCTTCTAGCCTCCCATCTTCTTCTTGCTTCAAGCTCACAGAATCCTGAGCTCCCTTCATCTGTCAAACTGAGATACATGCATCTGTCTCATCATCGTGCTCCAATGACATAAGGGACACAACTCAAAATCAATCAAGTATTTAATAAGTGCTTACTAGACAACAGACACTGTGCTGAATTCTGGAGATTCAAAGAAAAAGCAAAAAACAGTTTTTGGACTCGAAGAGTCCAAAACATGTAATTCTGATGACATCTTTACATGGCAGCTATTTTTAAAAACTATTCTAGAACTTGCACAGCTGACTTTTCTTTGGGCTTTAATCGCATTTCATTTCCTTCATTCTTCACTGGACTCTGCTCCTGTCTCGCTAGACTTCTTTCGCCACCGTGACCCAGCAGGCTTCTTGCCTGGACGATCACTCTGTCCCTGCCCCTCCTCCTCTGACTGGTCAGTCCCCTTGTGAGTCAAGAAGACTTGCCATAGACAGTGGTGACTCCTTAGCAAGTTATATGGTGTCTCAATGCCCTCTAAAATTGTTTAAGGTAGGAGTTCTCAAGCTGGAGTCTGTGAATTTATTTTCAATAGATTTCAATAGTCGGGTTTCAATGTAATTGGTTCCTTTTTTTTTCCTTCCTCTGGTCTCAGTATGTTTTCAGTACACTCTTGCAATACTATGTATTTTATTTTGTGCATTTAAAAACATGTGAAACAGGGTTTCATTGGCTTCACCAGACTGTCAAAGTGTTTAGGATACAAAAGAGATTAAGCATTCTTTCTGCAAGACCATAAGGTGGTCGGGTGTGGATCTGATCTAGGAGAAAATTTCCTCACTAGAGGTTTCCCACACCCATGAAATCACAGATCCAGTAATAAATGAAAACAGACAGATAAAATGAAACTTAAAATATCTGAGGAAACCAGTGTCCTCTAGATGGCGGTCTGTTGTCATGTAAAAAGCACCAACACCTTTCACCACGTAGCAGCATTTTTCTTAAAGGTTGGCCAGGCACCCAAGCCATGCTCCTCTTTTTTATTGGCCCACGATGGCTCTCTAACTTTTTATATGAGCCTGGGCGCTTTTCCTTCACTAGAAAGATGTTTATTCAGCACTAGCAAAGGTTTATTCCCAGGGCTGGGGCCAATAGTTTACCAATTATGCCTGTTGATAAAAATCAAAAGCTTGGGGAAAGCTGGAGGGGTCAACTAGTCCACACCACTGTCTCCAGGCAGGACCACACAGGCACCAGCCAAGGAGACAGGAGATTCTAGCCTTTTTTTTTTTTTTAAAGCTGTCCAGACATCAGTGTAAATACCAAGAAACCAGCCCTTAATTTAGACCAGGGTTTGCTTTACACATTTTAGGAGCTAAGTTCACCTCCCTTTCTTCCCCTGGGGGTGTAGTAGGAGAGAGAGGTTTCCCAGCCTTCTCTCCCCTGTAAACAGCCTCTTATTCCCCAACTCTGGGCTGGTATTCGAAGAGAGTAAGGCATAGAAACACAAAGGCACCAGGCACAGACCCTCTCTTGCTATTACAGATCAGTTTATTTCAAACTTAGAAAAGGGAGAAATCAAAATGTTATTCTTCAAAGTTTCAGCATACCCCTTCCCCAGCTTTCTAACTTCTCTTAATGGGTTGCCTTCTCTCATTAAAATATAAGCTCCCGGCTCCCTGTAAAGCATTATCTTCCTGCCCCTTTCCTGTTAAAATGCAAGCTTTTTAAAGGTATGGATTGTCCTGATTGTAACTGTATCCCCAGTGCTCAGCAAAGTGCCTGGTGCACAAAAAACCCTCAATAAATTCTGTCTCTGTCTCTCTCCAATGCCAATAGACCAGTAGCTGTATTTTCTGCCAACTCATAGAGACCACTACCCATCTCTGTCTATCCCATACAACTCTTGTCCATGACTTTTCATAATTTTTTTTTGAGTCATGGGATTATAAATTTGGAACTATACGAGACCTTGGAGGTTGTTGACTCAAACCTGATCATTTTACAGATGAAAAGACTGAGGCCCATTGGGTTTGTGAGTTGGCCAGGGTTCCACACAAAGTTAAACACTGGAGGCAGAGTTCAAATCCTGCTCTTTCCAATTCCAAATCCAACTCATTCTATCCACTATGGCATGATGCTTCTCATGATTTGAGGGGTCCCCACATTCACACATGCATTTGGAGGGGGTTGAGGAGTTCATGATGAGAGAGGCTAAATAAGCATTTTATAACCAAATCCCAATGTTCCAAATGTTCTGTGGGCTCCATAAGGAAAAAGAGAGCACCTGGGAGGGTTGGAGCAGGCTGCGATTGAAGAGCAGAATCTGGAGATCAAGGATCTCAGAGGTCATGCTCTTCTATGCCTACTCTACTAAACTCTATGGGGAGGCCTTTGGGGCTGTGGCTGAAGGATGCAGGGGTGAAGGAACTCTGGAGCTCAAGGAATTGAGTGTTCAGAATTTTAGAGGCAGCCCTTTGTCATGTCTGAGGTCCCTTGTAGCTAGCTTAACGCCAAAAAAAGATGTTTGAATCTCCTCTCTGCTGTTTATTTAAGGGGTGCTAGGTGGCGCTGTGAGTACAGAACCTGGTGTCAGGATGCTTTATGCTCCTGAGTTCAAATCCAGCCTCAGACACTTAATAGTTCATGACCTTGGGCAAGTCACTTAACCTGCTTACTTCAGTTTCCTCATCTGTAAAATGAACTGGAGAATGAAATGGCAAATCACTCCAGTAGCGTTGCCAAGAAGATCCCAAATGGGGTCATGAGCACTGGGTCATGACCAAAAGGACCAAACATGTCAGCTGTTTCCTGCCCAATGTAACCCTAGGCAAGTAATTTCCCTCCTCTGGGCTTCACTTTGCTTGTCTGCAGAAAACAAAAGCTGACAATCAAACAGCTCTCAGGTTTACAAAACCATTGCTTTATCTCATTTGGTTCTCACAAGAACAACATTGGCATGGGTGTAATTGAAATCACCTCCCTCTCACAGACACAGAGCCAGGCTCAGAGCAGTTTAGTTGTGCTGGTTCTCCCAACTATTAAGTATCTGAGGAAAAGTTTGAACCTAGATCTTCTAGACTCCCCGTGCAGGGTTCTATTTATCGTGTGACTTTGCCATTGCTGAATAGGGTTCCAGGACTTCTCCTTGTTGTACATTTAGGGTCCACCCTTGCCAAGGGCTACCAAGGCCTACGGGCAGGTCCCTGAAGATGCTGATGTGGCAGCTGCCCACGTGCTCTTGTGTTCTCAGAATACTATTTGTGATGGGAATGTTTTTTATGGAGATCCAGCAGGAAAGGATTCAAACCAGAGAATTACTGGAAATGTGCAAATGCTGGCTGACTTACCAGTAAGTTTGGAGAAGAAGCTGGATCCAGCCCCTGTTGACACGTTGAGGGTTGAGCTCTTCCTTTGCAACTGCTCAAAGAGCGACTTAACTACGCAGTCACTCCTCCTGTCCTGGCTCTGAATCTTAGAATTTGGTAATAGTAGACATAAGGAAAAAGAAAACCTGTATGCCTACCTGCATGTCACTGCCTAGTTAGCCCTGGATCTAGTTACTGTCTTTCTGGTAATATATATGTATATAATATAATATATTATATTATTATTAATAATTATACTAATATAATATTATTATATTATGTATTATATTATAATGATATATTATTATAAATATTATTTATTATATAAATATATATTTATATATAAATTATACATACATATATATCTATATATCTATATCTATATATTTATATATGTTGCCAGAAGGACAGTAACTAGATTCAGGATACACACACACACACACACACACATACATATACATACACACACACATATATACATACACATACATATATATATATATATATACACATACACACGTATATATATGCTCTTTGGAATCTTACTTGGTGCCACACATTCTTGGCATTTGCTGTGATTTGGAAGACAGGTTGACATTCTATGAGGTGCACTAGATGGAGCGCTGAACTTGGAGTCAGGAGGAGCTGAGTTAGAATCCTCCATGACATACCTGACAGTCATGTGACCGTATAAGAGTCAATTAATAGCTTCTTAATGTCTCAGTTTCCTCATCAGTGAAATGAAGGAATAGAACTCAGCCTCTGAGGCCCCCTCTAAATCTATGATCAGAGGAACCTATGGTTTATATCAACTTATTTTGGTAAAAAACCAAAAGGTTTCTTAGGCAATGAGGAAATACTACCACCAAACAAACAAAGGAAGCAAATTGTTTTGCAAAGGAAAGGAGCAGGAATCTAAAACATTTCCATTTGGGTAAGATTTAGAGACCCTATTTTACAGCAAAGTTCATTTTTGGCCACTTCTACTAGTCAGATTCCAGGGAGTTCCAAGCCAATGGTTGGACTCCTTGGTTTCATTTGGTTGTTACTATAAATTAGATTGACACCCTCCGGATTGGAGGTCAAAGATGTAGCTAGCAGTTTGGAGATCTGGGACAAGCACCAGAAAAAATACTAAAAGCAAGAAGCACGAGAAGTGATCTCAAACCAAATTTTAAAGAAAAATCTACTCCAGTCAAGCAAATTCAAAGTGGGAGGGTGGTGGGGACCAGGGAGGCAATAGCTAGAAAGACCTTGGGGAGAGACCTCAGACTTTGGGGCAAGATCCTGAAGGGGAAAATCTTCCTGAGACCTAGTTCCAGGATGTTAATCCCCACGAGTTGAGACCTAGGACACTAGGAGGACCTTGTTTGGAAGGCTTTCCCCGAGGGAGGAAGCAGGGAAGCCTTGGAATAGAAGGTGCTGATGCCAGGGGCAGAGGGGATCAAAAGGCGGAAACTGGGCCTCTGCTCAATCAATCAACACGTTTCTTTGGCATCAACTGCCTTCCAGACACTACACTAGAAACAGATTATGGGAAGACAGAAAACTTAAATGATCCCCACTTCCTAGGAATTTCCATCCTCTCAAGGGAGATGGCCCCCTGTCTTAGCTATTCTTGCTAATTTTTCACTAAACTCAAGTGTCTCTCTAGCCTGAAGGAGTACAAGTGTTCTTGGTGCCCCCTCTATGTGGGCCAAGCCCCAGCTACCCAGCCCTAGTTATGCTTTGTTGGAAGATACCTTTTGTCAAGTGATCTCAGTATTTCAGAGACGGTCTCCTAGGCATCACAACATAGACATACTGAAGAGACACCACGTGACCCCACCAATTCTGGAGCCAGAGACTTGAGTTTGAATGACTATATTGACACTGGCTACATGTATGACCTAAGGCATCACTCACTTCAGGGGGGGGGCCTCCATTTCCTCATCTGTGAAGTGAGGAAGCTAGACTGGATCATTTCTGAGGTCTCTTCTAGCTCTCAGGAAATTACTCTGAATTCCAGTCCATGAGGGAAAATACACAAGTGGTGGCCATGTCACAGGGAGAGCCCGGTGACAGGAAGTCAAAACAGAGGTCAGTGATTTACCAGAGCTTCAGGAACCATCACTGAGCTGTTAGTACTTGCTCACTGTACCAGAGAAAATCCCAGCATGTAAAGTCTCCAACCTCCTATTTTCTCAGTGGTGAAGAGATTAACCAATTACATAGATAAAAGTCTATCTTTACATACATTTCTGTTCAACCCTGAACTATAAGGTAGCAAAGGTGTTGTCTCTTCTGATGACCAAAGGGGCCCATTGTTTTTATATTCTTGCCCTGTAGATTTTCAGAGCAGGAAGAGGCTTTGAAGATCAGCTAGTCCAAACCTGGAGGGAAGCAGGCAGACCTGCTTGAGTACCTTCATTTGACCTAGAACTCATTATAGTTTTAAATAAGATTTCGATCTCTTTCTATTTGCAGTGGTAACTGACATTCACGATAGCAGCAATACCAGATAATGGCTCAGCTTATCATAGGCATGTAGCTCAAAGTTGTAAGGATTTAATAAACAGCCCCAAACAAGAGTGTGGCATATTTTGTATTTACGTCTACGTAAACATGTTTCATACGTGTGTTTTAGCATATGTATGAACCATCTGTGTATGTGTGAATGTATTTAAAACAAATATAGCATCTAACATCTAATAGGTATCATAGATGTTTGTTCAAAGGTCATATGGAATCTCTTCAGTGTGTCTGTGTTGTTCCTATGAAGCCTAGGAAATAGGATGAGAGGATGGAAATTCCTAGAAAGTGGGGATCATTTAAGCTTTCTGTCTCCCTAGCATCTGTTGCTAGCATAGTATATGGAAGGCGGTTGATGCCAAAGAAATATGCGTTGATTGATCAAAAGAATGGATGAATGAAATGAAATGAAATTGGAAATACAATGGATCAACATTCATTAAATGACTACTTTATGCCACAGGCTGGGATAATCACTGAAGAAAAAAAGACAAACCTGAAACACAGCCTGCCCTTGGTGAGCTTACATTCTATAAGGAGAGAATGCACATATACAACATATATATGTATGTACATATATGGATGTGTGTATACATCTAATACAAGTTTATTGAGGAGGTGCAGTAGTAGCTGAGGGCATCAGGAGAGCCTTCTTGTAGGAGGTGGTATTTTGGCTGAGTTTGAAGGAAGCTAGGGATTTGGAAAGATGGAGGTAAGAACGTTCCAGGCATGGAAATGGCTTATATGAGGAATTGAGACCAAATTCAGAAAACCATTTGTGAGGAGCAGTAAGAAGTCAGTTTTCCCACGAAGGAGTGGAATATGGAAAATGCTTGGGAATGTGGATGGAGTGAGATTTTGAAGAGCTTTAAATACCCCTCACGGAAACTTATATTTACTCCTAGAGGCAAGAGGGAGTCACTGGAGGTTACAGAGCAGGGGAGGGACATAGTCAGACACGTGCTTTGGGCAAATCTCTTTGGTAGCTGTGAAGAGGAAGAATTGGAGAAGGGACAGATGGGAGCTAGGGAGACTGACAAAGAGGTTACTGCCAAGTGCAGGTGGGAAGTGGATACCAGCAGCCTTAACCAGGCTGACTGTGTGGGAGTGGAGAAAGAGGGGATGGAGGGTTCTTAGCATCCCTAGTTCCCTTCAAGACTTATCCCAAGCACTGCCTTGGGCAGGGATCCTTCCAAAATCTTCTCCCGCCCCCGCTGCTAGTGCCCTCCTTCCCCAAATTACCCTGTATCAATTCTGCATACATTCCATATATGCAGATTTGTATCTGTGCATAGTATCTCTCCTGAGAAAATGCAAGTTCCTCCGGAGTTGGGACCATTTCTTGTTTGTCCTTGTATCCCTGGGACAGTGTCTAGGACACTGGATATATAATAAGCACTTAATAAAGGCTTTTTGATTGGTTGATTGACATGAGGGTTTGAGAAGACTTAGAAATTGATTATATATCACATGTATATGTGTACGTATATGTGCACATATCTATATACATCTGTATAGATCTGTGTGCATGTGTATGCATGTATGTACATACCTATGTGTATATATATATTTATCTATAATATTATATGGGCAACTAAATGGTGCAGATAAAGTCCTGGGCATAGAGTCAGAAAGACTCATCTTTCCGAGTTCAAAGATTGTTTCCATGTCTGTGTGACCCTGGGTAAGTCACTTAATATTCTGTTTGCCTTAGTTTCCTCATCTGTAAAATGAGTTGGAGAAGGAAATGGCAAACCACTCCAATATCTTTACCAAGAAAACCTCAAATGGGGTCACAGAGAGTCAGACACATCTGAAAAATGACTAAACAAAAAATGTATTACATATTATTTATAATATTTATGCTAATTTACCTATAATGATACATAGACCATAGTACAATATATTATTTATTATATACTATGTATTATATGTACACCCATATATATGCATGTGTGTTTTTGTATGTGTAAGTGTGTGTGTGTGTGTGTGTGAGAGAGAGAGAGAGGGAGGGAGACAGAGAGCGAAAGAAAGAGAGAGAGATGGAGGGAGGAAGAGAAGGAGAGAAGGGAGGGAAGGGGGGAGCTAGTGGAGACCCCAAATTGAGAAGCTAAGTGCCTGAAAAAATGGCAGTATCCTTGATAAAAACAGGAAAATTCAGAAGAGGATTTTTAAAAAATCAATCCAGAATCTGCAGTAATTTGGCTCAACATTTCCTAGTATTTAATCCAATTCAAATATTTATTAAGCACCTACTGTGGGCACTTTGCTGAGGAAGGAGCTGAAGCCAAGCCCGATGAGTCTAATGCCTTTTCCAAAGGAAACTCTTCCCCCAAGTTGAGATAATGATTATCCTGCAGGCTCCCCTGCCCCCATCATTCACAAATCTTCTGTTTTCCAGTAAAGTTTCACTGTTTTGAATTCACCAGTTCCTCACTGGATATTCTTTCAGTGTCCATTCATTCCCCCACTTTTGGGTATGTGCCAAATTGTCTATTTCTTCTAAAATTGGACACACATAACAGGGTACAACCTTCTAAATGGGTTTAAGAAGTTCCAAGGACAGAGGGTTTATTCTACTTCTCCCCCTACCCCATGCCCCACTTTGGGCATTGTAGGAATAGGGGTGAGATCTGTGATTTCACTGGGAACTTCCAGGTGAGGAAATTCTATCTATCAATGCACAGTGTTGCCTCCTCTGCAACTTCGTCTAGAAAGTTGCCTGGAGCGCTGAAAGCTTATGTGTGTTGTCCAATGTCAATATGTGACCTAAGTAAGACTATAACTCAGGTCATCCTGGCTATTTCTCTTGCCACCAAACTGGGCTGCCTCATGCACTTACACACTCCTATTTATTCACCAAGCATCATAAACATTTATTAATGCAGCCGGACACCACAGTCTTTTCAGTGGCCAACTTACTCCCCTGACTCCTGTTGATTTTGCAGCCTGCTAAAACCCTCAAGTCTTCTTTCACATGAAAGGCTGTCTAGATATTTCTTGCTCATCCTGAAATTATTCAGTTGATTTTTTTGAACCAGAATGCATCACCTTCCATTTGATCCTTGAGGACATCACACTCTGTAGAACCAGCTCACATTTCAGCTTGCCCAGATCTTCTGGGCTTCCAGCTCTATCATTTAGTGCATCAACTACCCTTTCCAGCTTTGTAGCATGAGTTAATTTGATGCCCATTTGTCTTAGGGTTTTATCCAAGCTATTGATAAGAATGTGGAAAAGAACCAAGGACTGAGCCCTATAGCACTTGAAAGCTGGATGGTGCTGGAGCCGAGATTTTCCTCCATGTGCCGTCCATTAACATGCTTTGTTGCTGGTCATTCAAGTGCTCCTGAATTCAACAGCTGTGGCTGACAGCCCTACACAGTTCTCTTTTTCTCACGAGAGAACTTGTAAAAAGCCTTCAGATACACAGTATTGTGCTGGTCTATCCCTCTAGCAAGCCTGCCCCCCCCAAAAAACAAGTTTAGTTTGACACAATTTGTGGAATCACAGAATATCAAAGTTGTAAAGAACTTCAGAGGCTGTCTACATCAACCCAGCCCTGCAGACAAATCTTCCTGCAACCCATCTGGCAGCCTTTGCATAAAGACCTCTAATGAAGGGGCATGACCACCTTCCAAAGCCAGCCCATTCCACTTTGGAATAGCACTAATTGTTGTCCTGACCACTAGGCTAGGGATATCTCCTTGAAACATCTACCCATCATTACAAATTCTCAGGGGTCTTCTGGGGCCAAGTGGAACAAATCTACTGCTCCTGCCAAGGGAAAGTCCTGGAAATAGTTGTAGACAGGAGCTATCATTAGCTACCCTCTTTGACTTTTCTTCCCAAGGATCAACATCTTCAATTCCTTCAAATCATCCTTATTTGGCATAATCTCAAATCCATCCTCCATTCTGGTTGCATTTCTCAGATTATTAATTGTTTAATCTGGACCTATGACTTCCTTGGTATAGGGAACTCCAGGTAAGGAAATCCCCTCTAACAATCTGTTCATTCCTTTGAGGCATGTCTGACTCTCCATGATCCTATTTCAGGTTTTCTCACCAGAAATATTGGAGTGGCTTGCCATTTCCTTCTAGTTCATTTTACAGATGAGGAAACTGAGGCAAACAGGGTTAAGTGACTTACACAGGATCACACAGTGTCTGAGGCTCTATTTGAACTCAGGTCTTCCTGACTTTAGAGCCAGCACTCTATTCCTTGTATCACATACCTGCACCCCTAATAACACAGACAAGTAACTTGTGTGCAAATTATAATCTTAGGGAGTTGCTTGGTGGCATTGAGAGGTAAAGTCATCTAATTAAGGTCACAATCAGCATATTTCAGAAGTCTGACTTGAGCCTAGGTCTTCCTGACTTGGAGACCATTTCTCTAACTGTACTGTCTCTTAATTTAGAAAAGTCTTTCCCAAAATGTGATGCCCAAAGTGAATCCATGTTGGATTTTAGTGATCACTGCTTTTTTGTGGAATACTCACAAGAGCCTATTTAATAATCAGTTTATAATTTTATCTATGCTGACATCAAGATCACTGATCTGTGATTTGGGAGAGTTGGGGATTTAGGAAATTTCACTTCTGATCTGTGATTTGTGAGATTTGGGAATTTAGGGAATCCAACCTCTGATCTGTGATTTGGGAATTTGGGAACTGGATTCAAATCCTACCTTGGACACTCAAACTGTATGAAGAAATTGTTTGAGCTGTGCACCAAGTCATTTCACTGTCCTGGGCTTCAGTTTCCTTATCTGTAAAATGAGGGAGTTTGCATTAGAAGACCTCTGAGGTCCTTTCCAGCCCAAGATTTATGATCCTTCATTCTCCTTGTCCCTGGAGGGCAGAAACGAAATCTCAGAATCACAAAATTTGAGTCAGAAGGGCCCTCATCAAACCCATCCATGAAAAGTATCATTTCAACAACATACCTGACAAGAGAGCATTCAGACTCTGCTTGAAGTACTCCAGGAACAGGAAATCAATGTGGAGGAATTACAGGAACACAGATATTGTGTTACTGTAAGTAAAATCTCCCCAACAAGTTGCTGTCCAAAAAGTACAATGAGCTGCCTTGGTAGGTAGGGAGTCTCCACTCTCCTCCGCCCTCTGCTCCTCCTCAGGTCTTCAAGAAAGGGGCTTTTCAGACATGTAGATAGGATTCATGCTTTCAGTAGGATTTGGGTTAGAGGGTCTTTAGGATCTGTTCAAATATTGCCATTCTATGATTCTCTGAATGTTTGATTATGATTGTTTGAAGGCTTGCCTAGCCCTCCACCCCTCCTATCAGAAGGATATCCTCCAATTTTACATTACAGTTGCAAGACTCATTAGCTTTGGTGATTTATCTGGTTTCTTATTCACCCTCTCACATAAAAATCCCCAGGACATTTTATTAATTACCTGTACTAAAAACATTGGCATATGGGGATCTGACACCATAGATTGTGTCTGTTACTGTCCTATCAGTTGTTTCTTCTGTGAATTAAGGGAAATTCTACTCCTGATCTTCTGTGTCATATCTAATGGGCTTCAACTTACATCTGGATGTTTGTGTATTTGCCCTAACCTTTTGGACTTCACCTAACCCAAATTGATGACTTCATTTCTTTCTAGTAAAATCTACAAATGCTTTATATTTCAAAGAGTACTGAGGCTTCCTCTCTTCTTGAATTGAAGGCTTTAGTGAGTTTCTTAAGCAATAAGATTAACTCAGAGCTAAAACTGAGTGTAAAGGTTTTGTGTAAGAGCAGTTGCAGACTAGCTGAAGGAACCAATTTATCTTAAAGTGTTTGCTTGAGTGTGTTCATTTTGTCAAGTATAAACACTTGGATGGAATCCTGAAGAATGGATCCAGTCTTTCCCCATGGTTAAATTGAATTGAACAGCTTGGAATGAATGGAGATGATGTATTCCTGTTTGGATCAAACTTTGGCCTTTTGTCTCAATTTGTTGAAGGGGAAAAAAAATCCTATTAACACCAAACGTTGGAGACTCAGAAGAACCCCATTCAGTTTTTATTTAAAAAAAAAACCAGTTACTTTCAAAAACCTCTTTCCTTAGAAAACAGTTTCTTTTTTGAGCTTTATTTCCAAATCTCAGAGTTGCTGAGGGAGCCAGAGATCAGTGGCAATTTCAGACTTCAAAATCTCCATTAACACCCTGGGATCTTTTCCAGACAAACCATTGTTCTTTCATCTTATACTTGTTGAAGGTGATTTTTTTAACCCAAGTGCTAGACTTCATTTTTATTCCTATTAAATATTACCTTATTTAATTTTGTCCAATTTCTAGCCTTTTACAAGTCAGAATCTTCCACCCATTATGTTACTTACCCCTCCCAGGTTTGTATTTTCTGCAGATTTGATAAGTATGCTGTCTAAATCTATCTGAGCCACTCCTTTCACCATTGCCTTGGGCAGGCACTAGCCATGGTATCCACTCTTCTCCATGTGGTCTCCAGTCACTTGGTCATACCCATCTTTCTTCTCTTTCACAACTTCCAATGACAAGGTCAGAGAAAGGATGAAGGAAACAAGAAAGTTTACCCCTACATATAGATAGCATTCCTTTACCCTGTTATAGGACCTATGATATCTCAGGTGAGGCAGCTATGGGGCACCGCAGTGCTGAGAGCACTGGATGTGGATTCTGGACTATCTGCATTCAAATCCTGCCTCAAACATTTACTAGCTGACTGAGTGATCCTGGACAAGTCACTTTCACCTCTGGCTGCTTCAGTCACCTCATCTGTAAAATGAAGGGTTAGACTCGATGGCCTTCCAAGGTCCCTTCTAGCTTTGATTCTATAATGTCTCTCCAATGCAAGGATTATCTCTTCCTCTCTCTCCATCTCTCTCTCTTCACTCTTCTTCTTCTTCTTCTTCTTCTTCTTCTTCTTCTTCTTCTTCTTCTTCTTCTTCTTCTTCTTCTTCTTCTTCTTTCTTCTTCCTCTCTCTCTCTCTCTCTCTCTCTCTCTCTGTCTCTCTCTCGCTCTCTCTGTCTCTCTCTCTCTCCCTCTCTGGCTCTCTGGCTCTCTGGCTCTCTGTCTCTGTCTCTCTGTCTCTCATTTCTTGGGGCCCAGAGCAAGACATCAGATATTTCAGGGAGTTCAAGCAAACAGCAATCTCTAAGGGACATAGTAGAGCTACTGGTAGAATGAGAAAAGCCTTCCAGTCCTTTGAAGTGAAGATTCTGAGGTGAACTCCAGCCCTGGCTCTCATCTCACCAAGTGGCAGTTAATACTCTGAGATCGAATTTGCCTCCTGGCACCAGGACTTCTGATTTTTCACTTGTCACCTAACTTTGTGTATTCCTGCATAGACCTTTGAAATCATGGGTTCATTCACTAGCTCCTTTCACGGATTTTGTTTCAAATTAACTGTGCCAGGCATCTAAACTGCTATTCTTTTTTTGTATGTTGGTTATAGTGGCTATGCATAGCCAGTGTCTCCTTTCTCCCCTTTCAGTTTAAAGTCCTCTTGATTAGATTTTCAAGGCACAAGGAAAGTACATTCTTACTAGTCCTTGTTAGGTACACTGCTTTCTTACCCGAGAGTCTGTCGTTCCTACATTTTCATCCATATTTCAGAAATCTAAATCTCTTTCTCAGACTCCATCTTCCTTTTTTTTTTTTTTGGAGGGGGCGAGGTGAGGCAATCGGGGTTAAGTGACTTAGTAAGAGAGTGTCATCTGCTAATCACTGGAGACCATTCCAGCTCTAATACATCAATCCAGTCTTAATCTGGAATTTTCTTGATTGCCCTGGATCTGCTCATCCTTCCTAAGATCCAACACTCTGAGTTGAACATGGAGTTACAGATGTGATCTGACTGGAGAAGGGGACAGAAGGACCTTCCCTCTCTCATGCAGCATATCATCTTCCTATTGATGCAGCCAAAGATCAGCTTAACCCTACCACATCAACATTGTTGATGTTCAAAGACCATAGCTCAGATTATACCTATCTCTGCAAAGCATTTTCAAGGAAACAGTCATGACTCTTGAGGCTTGAAGAGACCTGAGATACCATCGAGTCTGAACCCTCACATAACTGAGTGCCAGCAATATGAAGTGACAGGGTCACATAGGTTGCAAACGGCGGAACCAGGGTTTGAACCCCTATGCTCTGTCTCCAAAGTCAGCACTTCTTTCCACTGAGATGGCTGCCAACTGAGTTAAAGAAAAATAAAAAGAGTAAGCAAAGCTGGAACTGTTTTTTTTTTTTACCTCTAAGATCTATGGGATTTATTTAAGAGCTATGGGATTTATACGTGGCATGGGCTGGCTTGGAATGTGGTGACTTCTTTGTCTTTGGAGGTCTTTAAGCAGAGCCAGGGCACCTATTTCTGAGGTATGTTATAGAAGAAATACTCATTCAACTACAGATTGGGCTAGATGCTCACTGGGGTCCCCTCCAATGACCTTGGAGATTGTGATATTGCTCTTTTTGGGCAATGTTGTTCAGTAGAAAGAGCACTGGATTTGTATTCAGAGGTCCTGCACTTGAAACCTGATTCTGTCTCTTTACATTTCTATGACTTTGTGCAAATCACTTCTCTCAAGGTCTCAGTTTACCCATACGTAAAATTTGGGTACTGCTAGATAACCCCTAAGACTTCTTTGACCTCTAAATCCATAATCCTACGAAATTATGCAGACCTAGGCATTATGGTTGAATCTTTACCTAACACTTTATATCTACTGAACCACGTGGTCATTTTCCTTTACCTTGATGCTTCAAGGTTACATAGCTGTAAATCCAAAAAGGCAGAATTAAATTCTCCAGGGCTATGAGTGCCGGAAAGCTTTCAACCTCCCAGATAATGACTGATTACCAGCCAGGTAAAAGCATTGATCAGGGGGAACTAGATGCATTAAAAGAAAGAACTGTAATTTACAAAGGGTCCAATCTACATCCTGGGTAAAAATAAGAATAGATTTGATGGATGGTATTAACATCAGCATCCTGCCAAGCTGGCCTCCCCATCATCTAGAAAATGAGGGGGTCAATCTTTGATGCTCTCCCTCTGAGAGCTAAAGTTCTTTCTGGCATTCTTAGGTCTTTTCTGGCACTCTTCCATCTTCCAAGGTCCCTTCCAGATCTTAAATTTAAAGTTGCTGCACAGAAAAAAAACACAAAACTTCCTAATAATTGGGACTAGCCCCAAATGGAATGGGTGGAGCTGCCTCACAAGGTAATAGGTTCTCCCTCACTGAGTCTTCAGGGAGAAGCTGGATGTCTACTTGTTGGATATATTGTAGAAGGAATCCTGCTTAAGTTATGAATTGGACAAATTGACTTCTGAAGTTAACTTCTAGTTAAAATTATGTGATTCTGACATGCACACCGTTCTCTAAACTTGCCCCAGCCTTTCCTCCCTCCTTGGCTTTGCTCACAGGGCACCCTAGTCCTTCCCTTTACACTTCTTGCCTAAACTGAGTTTAACTCAATTTACGTAGCATTTACTAGCGTCATGCTATGGGTCAAGCACTATAGGAGAAGATGAGGATTCAAAGCCAAAAGGCAGAATCTCTCCCTGTCCTCAAGGAACCTACATTCTACCTTGGGAAATCCAATGTCAACTGCCCATCACTGTTTAATAAACTCTTGTCTCCTTCCTTCTATTCTTATCTATTCTCATCTAAAGGTGAATTCTTCACTCACTCTGCCAAAGAGAAGCCTGTGAATGTAGTCTCTTCACAGACCACCCCCTTCTTGGTGACTCCACTTACAGAGTCCCTTCCCACCCCTGTTGGTATACTTAGACCATGATGCCACTAATTAGGGCCTGAACCCTTTGAGGAACCAAGATGACCAAACAAATCTGACCAGAGTCAGGAATTGATACACCTTACCCTTAAAAAGACTCATCATAATCATAGCTTATTATAAATCACATTAAATTTTACAAAGCACTTTTTTCCATCACAAATGCTATCTCCTGTTTACGGATGAGAAAAACTCATCCAAGTGACTTGTACATCATCTCAAAGCTCCCTCCTAGCTTTTAGATCCAGGATTCCCGTGATCTCTAAGAGAGGACGTAATCAATAACATCACTGGGAATGGCGTCATTGAAATGGGGCTGATAATGCCATGTCCTAGCCTTCCAGGTCCTCTGCAAAGGAGAGGGAAGGGGTACAAAAAAATTAACACAGGCACTCCTCCAGCAGTATAGAAGTCACTATAGCCCCCAAATCTCTTTCCTACTCAGTTTAATTTTACTTCATTTTTTATTCTTTTCACAACTCTAATTGCACAATTGATTTGAAGGTAATTGTAGCTGCTTGTTTCAGGCACCAAAATGTCTAGTTATAGCTATGTTATATATTGACTCTCCAGGCTTATCCAGAAGGGTCTGTTTATTCAAAGGAGCACATTTCTAGCTGGTTGTTGTCTCACCTTCTACCTTTTGTTGAGATGCACATACTAGAGTGTCAAACTGCTATCTCATTCCTCCTTCCATTTCTAGACATTTCTCACTCTGTTGTTCTTCTGAGTTGCATATTCTTAAGTGGTACAGATGGTTATTTCCTTGGACAGCTGTATTAGCAGAGAGAGATAGCTGAAGGCAACTGACTTTTCTTTGCTCATTTAAATTCTTTCCTTTGTGAATAATATTTTTCCTGTTCAAGTACCCATCTGCATAGGCTTAGTCTAACGTGCTCCCATAACATATTATTAATTTGTACTAAGTGTTTGTGAATGTTCAGTTTCTATCAACCTTTGTTTTCAAAGAGGAAGTGGGATGTAGCAACAAAGGTGTCAGACTCGGAAGTCAGGAAAGATCTGAGTTTGAAAAAAAAGAAAAAAGCTGTCTATTCTCCTTGCCTCCCTTTCTCACTTCCTCTTTTTTACCTCATTTCTCAAGTTTTTGATGTCTGCTTTCACATGTCCTCAAGTAAATGAAATTGCTGTCTACAAAGTTAACAGTGTCTTTAAAAAATCATTAATACCTTTTGTTTATACATTACTTACATTTCCCAATTTATCTCTTTCCTCTCAGAAAGTGATTCCTTATAACAAAGAATAAAACAGAAAAAACACAGTTCAGCAAAACGGAAATGTCTGGTCTTATGTATAGTACTCCATACCCATAGTTCTCCACCTCTTTATAAAAAGTGTACGTTATCGTTGTGTTGGGGGAAGCTGGGGAAAGGTCATTGATGAGTAGATTTAGAGTTGACAAAGTCTTTGTAAACCATATAGTACATTCTAACTCCCCTCCCTCCCCCATTTAGAGATGAAGACTGAGTTACAAAGAGGTTAAGTTTAAAGGAATAGTAAGTAGCAGGGTTGGGATTCAGACCTAGCTCCTCAGTCTCCAAATCTAGCTGTCTTGTGCCTTGGTGAAATGGAAAGAGCTGGGGTTCTGTATTCAAATCTTGGATCTTCTGACTACTATACATGTGACCTTGGGCACTTAATCTCTCAGGGCTTTAATTTCCTTAACTACAAATGTCCTCAAAGACCTCAAAGATCTCTTCCAGCTCTAAATCTATGGACCTATAATTCCTTGGGGCCAAGTGTGGTCATTAGCAAGTAAGTTTCATTAGAATTTGTGTCATTTGTTTTGCTACAGTTCTCTTCATTTTCATTGCTGGAGTCATGGATATAGATGTTGTGGCTCTGCTTATTTCACTTTGTATCAGTTCATATAAATCTTCTCATGCTTCTCTGAATTCTTCATTTCTTACAGTATGTAAATACTCCATGAAATTCATGTACCAAAACTTGTTTAGGTATTTCCCAAGTGATAGACACTTCCAATCTACCATTCTAGCCTTATTGACTATTACTTCCCATAACACACTGTGGCCTTCTTTCTGTTTCTCACACATGACATTTTATCAGTCTCTGTCCCATCTCCACACTTGTACAATTTACTATTATGTACCAAATACTGTTACACATTGGGAACAAACCCCCAAATGAAACAGCCCTTCCCTGCAAGGAGCTCATGTTCTTTTGGGAGGATATATGTGTACATGTGTGTATACATACATATCTATATGTATGCATGTATTGTGCATATATGTATTGGATGCGAAGAAACTTAAAGTAATTTTGGCATGTCAGTCAGTTACTTGGCATTTATTAAGCATCTACTATTTGTGTGGCACCATACTAAGCACTGGGGACATGAAGAATGGCAAGAGATGATCCCTGCCCTCAAGAAACTCACAGGGTAATGGGGAGACACCATGTAAATAGCTATCTTAAAAAAACAAGATCTGTACAGATTAGATTGGAGTGATGTTAGAGGGAAAGCACTAAGATGCAGAAGGACCTGGAAAGGCTGCTTGCAGAAGGTTCCACTTTAGCTGAAACTTGAAGGGAACCAGGGAATCTAGAAGACAGAGATGAAGAGCAAAGGCATTCTAGAAATGGGATGTAGGGAGATAAAGAAAGGCCTCATGTGCTTTGCAAGAAATTAGGGATTATAAAAGGCAGAGATCAGGAAGGAAAGCATTTCATATATGGAATACTAAAGGGCTTTCATACCCACTTTACAAAATAGGGAACTAAGGTTCAGAATTGTTAAGTCAGTTGCCAATAGATATAGAACTTGTCATTGTTATAGGGAGGATTCAAATTAGTCAGTAAATCGATCAAAAAATCATTTCTTAATTGCTTACTGTGTATCAGGTACTGTCCTACATACTGAGGTTACAAAGACAAATAAGAAAAAAGTTCATACTCCCCCAAGGTGTCCCCCAAGGGTCTGTACTGGGTTTTCTTTTCTTCCATCTCTAGACTATTTCATGTGTTGATATGGTCAGGTCCATGCAGATGGATTTCAGATATAGTTGTCCAACCTTAACCTCCAATCTTGCATCTCCAACAGCCTATTAGACATCTCAAACTGGCTGTCCTGTAGCCATTTTAAACTCAAAATGTCAAAAACTGACCCCTTTCTTTTCCCCTTCCCACTTGCAAAAGTGAGTTCTTCATTGGAAACCCTCCTGTCTTCCTAACTTCCCTATTATTGTTGAGGCTACTTACCATTTTCCAAGTCACCAAGGCTCATAACATAGGCATCGTTCTCAGCTTCTCACACTCTTACCTCCTATATCCCATCTGTTGCCAAGACCTGTTGTTTCTCATTTCATAACATCTTTCATATATGTCCCCTTCTCTCCTCTGATACTGTCACCACCTGATACAGAACCTCATTACCTCAAGCTTGGACTAAAGCAATAGCCTTTTGGTTGGCCTCCCTGCCTCAACTCTCTGTCTACTCCAATCCAACCTGTCAAATTGTCCTTCCTAAAGTGCATATAGCATATACATCATATAGCAACCTCCCTCACCCCCATCCAAAAAGCCCCAGTGACTTTCTCTCACTTTTACGAACAAATATAAAATCCTCTGGCTTTCAAAACCTCCATAATGGGGCTTCTTCCTACCTCTCCAGACTTCTTACACTTCACTCCTCTGCTGTACTCTGTGATCCACTGACCCTGAACTCCTTGTTTTTCCTCAAACAAGACCTCCATCTTCACACTGCATTTTCACTTTCTGTCCCCTTGTGCCTGGAATCCTCTCCCTCCTTATCTCTGTTTCCTGATTTCCCTGACTTCCTTTAAGTCTCAGCTAAAGTCACACTTCCTACAAAAAGCCTTTCCCAGTCCTCCTCAATCAATGCCTTTCCTCTGTGAATACTCCCAACTTATCCTGTATGTACCTTGTTGGTACATAGTTGTTATATGTTGCTCCTCCATTGGACTGTGTCCTCTTTGAGAGCAAGGACTCTTTTTCCTTTCTTTATATCTGTCCCCCAGTGCTTAGCACAGTGCCTGAAACATAGTAGGTACTTAATAAATGTTAGTTAATTAACATATTTATTCATCCAATAATCTAGCAACAAGCACCCTTTATATACTAGGCTCTCTATTATCACTAGAGATACACAGACAAAAATTAGACAGTACCTGCCCTCAAAGACATTACATTCTGTCAGAGGAGAAAACACATACTTCTATAAGTATATGACATATACATATATACACACATACATATATACATATATGAATTAAATGCAAGACTATTCTGAGGTCAACATATACTTAGGGAAATGATGAATTCCCTGTGAAGGGCACTTAGGAAGAGGATGAAAAATATGTCAGAACATAAGAATGAGCTGAGACACTTCTTTGCAAGAGCACTCATGGAGTCAATTCAATTTAACAACATCTACTATGTGCAAAGTATTCTGCTAGGCACTGGGGGTATAACCCCTACAAGGGGCTTATATTCAACAGGAAATGAGAAGGATAAGGTCAATATTTCTAGAAAGAGCTACATTCACCATGAGAAAGAACCCACCATAGCTGGCCCTAACTCCACAGTTCCCAATGTGTTAAACAAATTGAAATGGTCCTTAAGGAAGAGTGAATGGACTGAACCAACTGGGCAAGAATTGAGGGCTAGTTTTGCCAAAGAGCTTGGAGAAGGGCAGCTCTCTGGAGAATGTGAAAAATCATCAATGGTGGTATTAGCCTCCAATCCCGATGGAGAAGACCATTACTTACACACTCACATGCCTTTTCTCATCTGTATAAAATCTCTATT
>CM053584.1:11881270-11912079 GCA_028627135.1 Pseudochirops cupreus
GAGAGAGACAGAGACAGAGAGACAGAGACAGAGAGACAGAGAGAGAGAGACAGAGAGAGGAAGAGAGAGACAGAGAGAGGGAGAGAGACAGAGACAGAGAGACAGAGACAGAGAGAGAGTGAGACAGAGAGACAGAGAGAGAGAGTGAGACAGAGACAGAGAGAGATGGAGAGAGACAGAGACAGAGAGAGGGAGAGAGAGAGAAGGGGGCAGAGGGTAGACAGACCAAATCTTTATTGAGTTCTTACTATTTTCTAGGCACTGTGCTAAGAACTATGGCTACAAATGCAAACAATCCCTATTCTCAAGGCACTTATTTGCCAATGGAAGAAGACAATACATAAATGGGTGGGGGAAGAGAAAATATGGTGAAGAGGAGGCCCCCAAATGGCAAGAAGGCCTGGATTTGTGCAAGACAAGGCAAGAGCTCACCCAGAAGATCTAGGGCATGCAGGGAAGGACTTCAAGGTTGGAAAGATCAGGAGGGATGGAGATTGAGACCGTGGCAAGTGGTACGGGAAGAGAAGGCCAAGAAAAGGGCCAAAAATAGGTACGGAGTCCTGGTCCCCAGCCAACTCAACTACCTTGTGAAGCACGTAGCATGAGTATTATCATCTGCATTTTACAGTTTTGGGGAACTGAGGCTCAGAAAGATCAGTAACTTTGCCCCATGGTCATTCTGCTCTTCATTGTCAGAGACAAGATCTGAACCTGATTCTTTCTTGACTCCAAATCCCCCTCCCCGCCCTTCCCACTACATCATGCCTGGGTCTTCCAATTCAATTACATAAAATACATGTAACTCAAGCCACAGACAGACTGAGTAATGATTCACAGTCACCAGAAGCATTTATTGGCATCTCTTTGTTTCAACTGCTCTAACACAGTAGCGTGATTAAGGCCATACTCTATCTGGGAACATTTCAAGATTCTCTGGCTAAAACAAAACAAAATAATGATTATCATCAATAAGATTGGGGTTCTTTGGGCCCCCAGCCCTTAGCTTAATGCTTGGCATATAGTAGACGCTTAATTAATGTTTGAGAAGGTTGATTCTTGTCGATTGGGAAACAAAGAACACGACCTCGATACCTGGTCTGTTACTTGCTACCTGGGTGATCTAGGAACAATCATTTACTTCTTTAGGCATCAGTTTCCTCAATTGTCAAAATAAAAATAGGGAGTTTGGACGAGTCGACTGCTAGCCTCCCTTCTGGCTCTGTCTGTGATTCTATGAATTATTCTCATTTAGGGATCAGTCTTGAATATCACCATTCTTCTGACCTTCCCTATATAATCAGACCTTTGTATTTCAAAATCTAACCACAAGAAAATATTTCTGTCAGCCAATGAAAAGTCCTGAGGAACTGGGCAGTCTAAAGTTTGAGTCTGTTTTTAACTAATGAAATCCACAGTTGAAATGCAGAAAATAGAATGCTCCAAAGAGATTCTCATCAGCCACCAGATGGCATTGAGTGTGAGGGTTTTCCCCTGACAGGGTCATCAGGCATACAGTAATTTGTCCTAAGCCTTCACAATAACCCAGGGGGAAGCCCAAAAGGGCTCCAGGAGCTCACAACTGCCTCTGCCACATGGCCAAGTGGACAGAGAAGTTGAAAGTGACAAGATCTGACTTTTCCTGGGTTGGGGGACACGGGGGATTCTGGGAGATTGCATAATGAATCGATTAGACAAGAAATAAAACAAAGCCGTTCTGTTACAGGAAATCAGAAAGGAAGTCGGGTCGGAGGAGAATTAACCCCCTCGTCTAGCAGGCTTCTTCCACTCTGAAACAAGCCCCACACTGGCCGTCAGGAAAGAGCAGGCTTGTGCCACCTTCCAGTTCCACCTAATAGAAGCTGCTGTCTTACTCTTAATTCATTTTGAAAGCAGAAAAATATCGAAGAGGAGGGAAAAAAGTATCCCTTCAATTTGGACTTCAAGAAAAGTTATGGCTGAAGTCAACCAAGAAAAGAAAATCAGATGGAAAATGTAGTTTGAATTATACTGTTAAAGGTGAAAGAGGGAGATTTTCAGGAGACTTCGAGTCCCATATGAGTTCCATCATAGAAATTCAAAGTACTGAATTATGTTGTTGTTAAGGCATCCAGGTTTGCCTTCCCTACATCATGGTATTTGGGGTCACCACTTACTACCCGTGTGGCCTTGGGCAATTTGGCTTCTCTATGCTCTGGTTCCCTCACTTGTGAAATGAGGAGGTGGGATGAGGCATGCTTTGAGGTCCTGTTAAGCTTTTAAGTGGGGATCCATTGACTAGATGGCCTCAGCACCATAGAATCACAGATAATGGAGCTGGAAAGGGCTTTAGAGGCCCCCAAGTCTAATCTCATTTTACAGATGAGGAAACTGAGGCTGAAGCAGGCTAAGTGACTTATTCAGTGTTCTACAGGTTTTCACTATCAGAGCTGGAGTTTGAACTCAGGTCCTCGAATGACAACTTCAATACTCTTTCTTTATATGGCAACGAACTGCCTCTGGTTCTAAATCTGTAATACTGGAGATGGTGTAGTAGAGCTCCTGGAGTCAAGAAGACTTGAATTCAAATGCAGCCTCAGACACTAGCTTTGTAACACTGGGCAAGTCTGTTTACCTCACTTTCCTCATCTGTTAAATGAGCTAGAGAAGGAAATGGCAAACCACTCCAGCATCTTTGCCAAGAAAATCCCAAATAGAATAAAAAAGAATCAGATACAACTGAACAACAACAATGAGTCTATTGAAGGACATGCATGGTTATTCAGACTTATGCTTTCATTGATTTAGGTTTCCCCCAGTGTGGGCACTCCATCTACCTGTGCGGGTCAGTCATTCATCTGTAACTTACGGTTTTATTAGAATGTTGCCTGAGACACTGAGACCTTTAGTGATGGTCCAGGGTCACCCAGTCAGTACATGTTAAAAGTGGGGCTGGAGCCCAGTTCTTCCTGACTCTAATAACCCATAATCCACTCCGCCATGCTATCTCTCTAGTCCACAATTACAAGACAGAAAGAGAGCACGTGGTACACAACGAGGAGGAATTTTAGAAGACCACATTGAAGTGTTAGTGAGAATGCAAGAAAAAAGCTGTCTGAGGACCCCAGCTCTGAGGCAGCTGCTGCAGTGAGAGCTCTGGAAAAACAATAAACAGGCAGATAAGACCCTGGGATATTTGGCTGCAACCATGATGGCAAGATCCAGAGGCTAAAGCTAAGACCTGTTGTCCATCCTGGCTCTTAGCAACACTCACACATTTTCAGTTTCAATAATTTCATTTCATTTCAGAAACTTTCTTTTCTTTTTTTAATTATGAACTTGACCAGCATAAGCAACTACAAACATTCCCATAAACAAAGTACAGAAAAAGAGGATTATATCCGAAACTTGCGACCTCAATCATGGATGGTTTGATTTTTAAAGTATGTGTTCGATTTAGCACAGTAGTTTGACAGTAGCTGCTGCCTGGTGTGCTTGCCCATGTTCCCTTCTGCACACCTTTCTTTTCTCTTCTTGCTGTTTTTAAATGTTTTATCAAAGCCCCTTAAATATTATTGACTGGGAACTGCTCAAGAGCTCATCTGAAGGTGTTGTTCCTCAGCTTCAAATTGTCCAATGACTCCCTAGCGTCTATCAAATGCAGTTCAGCTTCCACGGGCTGACATTCAAGGTCCTCCATATTACGCCCCATCCTTCCTTTTTAGTTTTTGTCTGATTCTAGTTTCTTTCACATATGATACAACTCAATAAAATGAGGCTACTCCCTCATGATCCTTGCACACATCCCACACTCTCCCATTTCCATGCCTTTGTTTATGCTACATAATCCTGGACAAGTAACTTAGCCTCTCTGTACCTCAGTTTCCTCATCTGTAGAATAAAGGAGCCAGACTCAATAACCTCTATGGTCCCTACAATTCTAAATCTAATGTCCTATTTACGCCACATGATCATAAGGAGCTGTCCTACCGAAGCTCATGCAAGAGTGTCCAGAAGTCCAGCATTTGGACAGAGATGAGTCTGAAGAAAGCTAAACCTGCAATCTGGGTCTCTTCTAACAGATCTTCTGACCACATCTTCCCTACCTCTTCCAACTCTTACAGAGTTCACCACAGGCTCATGTTCTGGGTCTGAGCTCTGGCTCAGATCTGTCTCGGATGTCTTAGTTAAGAATCCTTGAATCTCCAGTGACCAACGGTCTGGAAGGACCAACCCACCCACCCTGGAGCCTTCCTGAGTGGATAACTCTCAGCAGTCTCCTTTCCAGGCTGCCCAGACATGAAGCCACGGTCAGCAATGCCCTAAGTCCAAGGCCACTGAAGAGCGGGGAGGTGGCGAGGGGGAAGAGCACAAAACCTTCCCTGATTTCCCTTCCTTGGTAAGGACTCTCACCACCTCAGATCTCACACAGCATATTGTTTGCCCAACTCAACTCACTATCCTTGAGAGGGGGAAGTGCTTTCTGTCTGTCCTCGAAGCCCCAGCGCCCAGTATGATGCACAGCAATTGCTTTCTGTGAAGTTTGTCTCCTTACTGATCATGTATCATGTTGTATTATGCTCATTGTATTCAATGTCTATCACATCCATGTCTGTATTTCATCTCTTATTTGATAGCGTACTTGATGAGGGCAAGAATTCTGTCTTCTTTCCCCATTTTCTCCCTCCCCAGGACCTAGTTCAGTGCTATGTAACCAGTAAAAACTTGATAAATATCGGTCAAAGTAGAGTTGAAGGTGACAAGTGACAAACCTTTAAAGATGAGTAATCAATGCTCTATCTATTCAATCAACAAACTCTCATTCTGCCCCTGCTGAGCCCAGCCTGGGGTCTAGGGATACAGTCCCTGCCCTCAGGAAGTTTCCATTCTAAGGACTCAAGCGACTTACTTTGCATCCCAGTCTCTACCTGACCTTATGTTCTTTTCCTTCCATTTTTTGTAGTTTTCCATGAGACCAGGAGACACTGAAAGGAAGAAGAAACAGAAAAACAGTAACTCTCCTGTAGACTTGAAGTTTTTGCTGAGCATCTGTCTCCCGACACACCTTTGAGCCAGGCAATATGGTATTATTATCCCTGTTTTACAGATGGGGAAACTGAGGCTCTGACATGGTAACTGATTCGTAAGCTAGTCAGTGTCAGAAACAGAATCTCCTTATGTCAAGATCAGGTCTGGTGCTCTTATATCATGACTTGTAGAAATCTTTACTTAACTTTGGAGTAAATTTTTAGTTACATTAATAAGTTCAGAATGGCTCAGTGTTCATATCTCAGCTTGATTTAACGACTTCATTAAGTAGCATTTAATGCCTTTCTCTAAATGTCATTTAATATCTTTCATTAAGCAGCTTACTTGGAAATAAGGATCTCTGAACACACAGCCCAGTGCCTAGCACATAACAGGCATTTAATAAGAGTTTGCTGATGGATGTCTAATGTCGAATTCCTTTAAATTGTCAAGAGTGAAGGAGAGTATTCAGTTCCAGGAACCACATTTTGGGAAGGGCATTGATAAACCGGACAGCATCCAGAAAAGGGTGGCCAGAATGGGGAAGGGCCCTGAATCCAGCCCTCAAGAATCTCAGTGGAAGGAACTGAGGGTGTGTAGCCTAGAGAAAAGGAGGCTTTTGGAGTACACCATAGCTGTCTCTAAGTATTGAAAAGTTGTCATGTGAGAGGGGGATTAGGCTTGTTTCACTCAGCCCCACAGGGCAGAATCAGGAGGATTCAAAAAGGCAAATTGAGGCTTGCCAAAGCTTCCCAGTGATTTGAGTTACCCAAAAGTGTAAGGAGCTTCCTAGAGAGGTGGGGGAAGAACTTAAATCAAATGTGGATGACCATTCAACCAGTGTGTCATGAGGGAGATACTTCCTTGGGTCTGGGTTGGACTACATGACCTCTGAAGTCCCTTCCAACTCAGAAATTCTGAGGATCCTAAGACTTTCCCTATCCTGAAGTTTATAATGTAGTTTATTTATAGAACCGCAGAGTTAGGGATAAAGGGAACCCTCATAAACCATCTAGTCCAACACCCTCATTTTTAGGGTTGAGAAATCTGAGGTCCAAAGAGGTTCAATACCATGCCCAAGTCACACAGGGAATAAGTATGGGAGGCAGGATTTGAAATCATGACTCCAAAATCAGAGTTCTTTCTGCTCTGCCACATTGCTACCTTGCGCTCTTTTCATTAGCACATGATTTGTGGAAGTGGAATTTGGCTTGTGATCAGGTTGAATAAGGTCACATGGAGAGCAAATCTGAAATTACTCAAAGAACAACAGTGACAAAACATTTCCCAACTTTTGAAATGACTGTGCTTCAAAAAGGGACATCACTTCTCAGAGATGGGAGGAATCTTAGGGACAGATTAGTGCAGTCTCCCTCCAAAAAGAGGAATCCTTCACTCATTGTTTGAACACTTGACAGAACGGGAAGCTCACTACCTCAGGAGGCAGTCTTGCTGCTATTGGACAGCTCTGCCCATAAGATCACTCCTTCTAGTAAACCTCAGTCTGCCTCCCTAAATGCTGACCTGCTGGTCTTTGTTTTAACCTCTGCAGCAACATTCTCTTTTCTCTCACCTGGCAATCTTCCAGGTATTAAAGGCAGATAAGACCCATTAGATATTTTTTCTTCTCCATAAGCACAAGGATGCTCATCTGGTTTCCAGACCACTTATCTTCCTGGTTGCCCTAGTCTGGACTATCTCTACTTTGTCAATATCTTCCCTTGAAATATGGTGCACAGACCTATTCTGATGGCATCTGGCAAGTGCTAAAGATGATAAAACTTTTCAGAATCTCAGCATTGGAAAGGACCTCAGAGGACATTCAGTCCAACCTGTACCTAGTCACAGTCAGAGATTTAGAACTGAAAGAAATCTTGAAAGCCACTTATTCCTGCCCTCTTATTTTATAGAGGAATTAGAGCTTAGCAAGGGTAAGTGACTTACCCAAAGTCACACAGATAGTAGTAAGTGCAGACCTGGGAACTCTCTTTTCCCTGTAGCACACATCTGAACAAGAGTCTCTGATAAGTGGTCAAGACCACCAATAAAAGAGCCAGCCAATCACATGCTTTGTCTAGTCCAGCAGTAAGGGAAGGTCTGAGCATACTCTGAAGACTGACTCCTCATTGGCTAGCCCCACCCCCATTACATTATGTTTTAATGACCTCAAGGGGTTTTTTTGCACGTTTTCTCCCTTTTGAAGAGGGAGATCATATTTGCCCACCTCTCTCTTTTGGTGACTTCTCTTGCTTTTCTTATCTTATCAAATTTTACTCATGGGAGTTTCATGATCACATCTGCAAGTTCTTTTCAAAGCCCATGATCCAATCCTCCAGACCTTGCACTCAAACCCATTTAGAAGAATAACCCACCTAATTACTATCTTTCCCTCATCTTCCACTTTAAACCTTTTTTAAAGATACTGGTTCCACCCTATCCAGGTTGAATGAAGCCCTTTCTCTTTCATGGAGAATATAGAAGTAAATCAGAAGCTGAGACTTACTTGACTGACTCCTTAAATGAACCTGTTGTTTCTCGAGTAAGATCAGTATTGATCCACTCTTGACACCCTCAAATCAATGGGGGAGCAGAGTGGTAGAGTGAACAAAGGCTTGGATTTAGAGCCAAAGGATCTGCATCCAAATTCAAGTCCTTCCCTTTACTATTGGTCTGACCTTGGTTAAATCGGCTCCCCCTCTCTGCGACTCAGGTTTCTTACCTAGACATTGAGGAAGATGGACTAGAGCAGTGGTTCTCAACCTTCCTAATGCTGCAACCCTTTAATACAGTTCCTCATGTTGTGGTGACCCCCCAACCACAAAATTATTTTCGTTGCTACTTCATAACTGTAATTTTGCTACTGTTATGAATCATAATGTAAATATCTGATATGCAGGATGTATTTTCATTGTTACAAATTGAACATAACCCATAGATTGAGAACTGCTGGCCTAGAGGGTCTCTAAATTTCCTTCCAGCTCTAACTCTGCGATCTTATAAGTCAGTGAAATATCTAAGGCAGAGAATGAAGGCAAATGATAAGAGGTTATGTACCCTGGAAAGAGTGCTGCATCTGGAGCAGAAATCAGAAAGAGACACTGAAGCTTGATTTGAGAGGGAAATTCCTAATAATTATTGCAGCTCAACAGCAGAGTGGTCTATCTTGGGAAGTAGTATTTTTTTCCCTTCCTTGGAAGTCATAAAGCAAAGAGTAGCTGAATAGTTGTTCAGTATGTCATAGAGGGCATTCTGGGTCAGGTATGGTCTACTCAATGGTCTCTGAGGCCCATTCCAAAACTACAATTCTGAGATTCCATGAACTGGGGACACTTAACCTAGAGAAGAGAAGGCTTCACCAGGGAATGATAGCTCTCTTTCAAATATATGAAAGGCTGCCATGTGAATGAGAGATTATGATTGTTCTCTTTGGTGCCAGGGGCAAAACTAAGTGCAGTGAACAGGTGTTATAAACAAGGGGATTTAGGTTTGATGGAAGAGAAACTTCATCTAACAAGCATGGCTGTCCTGAAGTGGAGGGGATTCCCTTGGAAGAAGGTGGGTCTCCTTCTCACTGGAGGCCTTCAGACAAAGGCTAGAAGACCACCAGTGGAGTGTGGAAGAGTGAAGATTCTGGATGAAGCATGGGTTGAGTTACATGGCCATTCAGGCCTCTCCCACCTCTGAAATATTATAGTTCTGTGTTCTGTAAGCATGGTGGCGCAGTGAATAGAGCACTGGCCTTGAAGACAGGAGGACCTGAGCTCAAATTCTGCCTCAGACTCTTAACACTTACCAGCCATGTGACCTTGGGCAAGTCATTTAACCCCAATTGCCCTGCTTTTTCCCCTCCAAAAAAGCAAAAAAAAAAAAATTTAAAAAAAAGAATCAGAGTTCTCATCACAGCTCTGTTACCAACAACCAACTTAGTAAACCCCTCTGAACTTGAGTCTTCTAACTGGCAAAACGAAAAGCTGAATTAGATAGTCTGTGAGGTCTCTTCCAGTTCTCAATCTGTGATCCTATATGTAACTGAATTTTCTCAATGAAAGAATATTTGTTTTCAAGGCATTTAATGCTGAAAACACCTAGATGTTATTGCTGTACTGTAAGAAATAAGTGTAAAAAATGCCAAGAAATACAAGATGTGCATGAGCTGGTGTAAACTCAGGAGAACCAAGAAAATGATCAACATGGACACCATGATGGTAACCAACACAAAACTCCGAAAGGTGCCGAGCTAGCCCTGGGGAAGAGTTGAAAAAAATGCGTCTTTGCTGACACGGGTTGGAGGCAGATGATGGGTTTGGGGCAGCGCATACAATGACACTGGCTGTTGATGCTGAGATTGCTTTTGCTAAGTTTTCTTCTTCTTTTAAAACCGTTTTTATCATAAGGGAAGGTCCAGTGAATAGAGGATTATATTTAGAAATGAATATGAGTAAAAGAAGAAAAAAAATCAAACACATCTAGTCAGACTGATCAGAAGTGTTTTCCTAATTTCCCTAGTAAAGACACCATATGGCAACAGCGGTAGTAACAATAATCATAGCTAACATTTATAGAGAACCTATATGTGCCGAGCACTGCTACAAATAGGATCTCATTTGATCCTCACGACAATCCTGGCAGGTCTTGATCACATCTGCAAGTTCCTTTCAAAGCACATGAGGAAAGTGAAGCAGACAAATGTTCTGTGTTTGAAGCTGGATTTGAACTCAGGGCTTCCTGACTTTAGGCCCATCTCTCTGTCTTGCCTCTAGACAATACCTCTAAAGTGCTTTGCAAATCTTAAAGCTCTATATAAATGCTAGTTATCAGATCAGTTACCATTATCTGTATATCATTAGTATTATTTCATGGGTTGAAATGAAATAGTAATTTTTTACTTAATTGCCATCGGCTGTACTGTCCACGGACATGGAGTATTTTAAAATGCACTTTTGGAGATGCAGAACAATCCATTGACCAGCATCAGGAGATAGGAGCTGTGTTCACACATAATAAGCTTTGTTTCAACTCCCCATTGTATCCCAGTCCCAAATGCATCCTCCCCCTCTCCCCCCATCCCCACTCCCAGCTGCCAGAGGTTTCTGTTGTTTATCCTAAAATGGAAGGGGAAACATCTGGGAACAAAGAGCATTGCAATGTTCTCTGATATCCCTGGGATCCTCTAAGAATGCCTTGGAGCAAGGAATACAAAAACTCTCAATTTCTGCTTCGAACATTTGCCCTTCTAGAATGCTTTCCCACTAGGGTCATCACCTTTTAGCCTTCAAGAAGCCAGGTAGCATTGTGAACACAAGCCAACTGTGGAGTCAGGAAGGCCTGGGTTCAGAGTTGACCTGACACCTACTAGCTGTGTGATGGTGGGCAGGCTACTTAACCTCTCAGTGCCTTGACAACCCACTAAAATTTTTAAACTACATAAAAGTCATCGAGCTGAATTGGTGCATGCAGGAAGTTCCATATCAGGAGTTCCAGATGGTGCTTAGCTTGGGCCTAAAAGGATGACAGATTTAGAGACACCAGTAAGTCCAACCATCTCTCTTTAGAGATGGGGAAACTGAGATTCAAGGTCAGGCAGGTAGGTAGGTAGCATGGAGAGTCAATTCCTGGCTCCACATCCAGCTGCCTTTCCACTGTACTCTGATCCAACAAAAAGAAACAACATTTGACAGCCCTGTGAGGAAGGTAAGGTCCATATTATCCCCAGTAAAAAGATGAAGGGATCAGGACCCTGAACCTTAATGAATTTATCCCTGGTTCAGTCAGTTGTAGGTGACAGAATTAGAAGCAGGCTTTAGTCCTTCACACTTGGGACCTACGGCTTCACCTACTCCTTCCCACTGCCTTGTATGTCTGCCACCATTTTGATGACCCATGGCCCCTGGTCTTGGTAGGAAGCTGGGAAAGCCAGGACTCCCAGGGTGAGAGCAAGCATCCCCAGGATGCCTGCAGGCTGTTTTGTCTGTCTTGATGACAGCAAAGGAGCAGCAGGAAGCCTCCCCTCCATGTGACAGAACCCACTGCTCTCAAAGAATCCCTTCCCCTAAACATTTCCTCATGGGGCTCCTCATGGGGCCAACACTGCCGCTCACAACCATATGCGTGACCAGATTCCCTACCAAGCCCCTCGTCTGCTCTTCTACCACAATAGTGGGGCAAAGTTGGAGATATCCCATATTTGCCAATATTTAAATCATTGATGGTAAGAGTAATCATAGCTGACTTTTCTAGAGTGTTGTAAGGTTTGTAAAGTGTTTTTCACAGCCATCTCATTTTCTTCTAGGTGCTGCAGAGGACAGAAAACTGCACCTGGCATTAGGAAGACCTGCACCCGGCCTCAGATACTTACTAGCTGTGGAATGGCGGGCAAGTCAAACCACCTTCACCTGCTTCAGTTTCCTCACTTGTGAAATGGGAAGAATGACAGTGCCAACCTCCCCAGGGTCTTGTGAGGACTAAGTGGGACAATATTTGTAAAGTGGCATATGAAAGCTGGCTATTCATTCATTATTATCTTCATTTTACAGATTAGAAAATTAAGATTCAGAGGTGGTGGTTCACACATGACCACATAACTAGTCCATGCCAGAGGCACAGTTTGAAACCAATGAATGAATCAATCCATAGAGCATTAAATAAGTATTCACCAGATGCCAGACCTTAGGTTTATACGCATACATATGCACGTATCCATCATATACACATACATACACATATGTATATACCTCATATAGCCAAATGATTTCAAATGCAAACCACTTCAGATTTGACACTGCCAGGTAAAATCTCATGTGAATAAAACAAAAGTCTCCTCCGAGTCAGTAACCAAGTCCAGATTTATAAGCTTGAAAAAGTGCATAGGTTGCATTCATGCTGAGGAGCAATACCAACACCTTGAACACAACCAATTGCCTTTTACTATTCGTCCAAGATCACAATCTTACAAAAACACTCTCTAACCTTCAGTTATCTTTTGGACGATAAGAAGAAAACTGTAGAACATGAGCGTATTTTTAAAATTCCCTTTCATTTCAGAGTAGCTCAAGAAATTCTCCCTAACAGAAATATCCATCTTAATTATTTCCAGGAAACCGGGAAAATTACAAAAGAGAGAAAGAGAGACAGAGAGAGAGAGAGAGACAGAGATAGAGAGAGAGACAGAGAGACAGAGGGAGGGAGGAGAGAGAGACAGAGAGACAGAGAGAGAAAGAGAGACAGAGAGACAGAGAGAGACAGAGAGACAGAGATAGAGACAGAGACAGAGACAGAGAGACAGAGATAGAGAGAGAGAGACAGAGAGACAGAGGGAGGGAGAAGAGAGAGAGACAGAGAGACAGAGAGAGAGAGAAACACAGAGAGAGAGAGAGAGAGACAGAGAGACAGAGGGAGGGGGGAGAGAGAGACAGAGAGACAGAGACAGAGAGAGAAAGAGAGACAGAGGGAGGGGGGAGAGAGAGAGACAGAGACAGAGAGAGACAGAGATAGAGAGAGAAAGAGAGACGGGGGGAGAGAGAAACAGAGACAGAGACAGAGAGACAGACAGACAGACAGAGGGAGGAGAGACAGAGACAGAGATAGAGACAGAGAGACAGAGATAGAGAGACAGAGACAGAGACAGAGATAGAGACAGAGAGACAGACAGAGAGAGAGAGAGAGAGAGAGAGAGAGAGAGAGATTGAGAGCACAACTGGACCTACTCCACTTCGCCCTTGCAAGACAGGATGGGCAGAAGCCCACATGTGAGGTTTACATTTTATTTTTCCCCCCATTCTAAAAAAAGGACCTGTTATTATTCAAGCAATTGCCAGATAAAGTTGGGCCCAAGGGAAAGATGTCAGGAGCTCAGAAATTCTTCTCTGCCGTTGGCAGGCAGCAGTAGGAATATCTAATGATCCTAGTTTAATGACAAATAGAGTGAGGGAGCAAGTTGGGTCAGCTTCCTCGGGAGGGCTGGGGGTGCTTGGGGGTGCTCCGGGGGTGCCTGTCATTTCTGAAACATTCTTTACTGCAAACCATTCCATTCCCAGTCACCCTGGGCAAGGTGCTCAGCCACCACCTGCCTCAGTTTCCTCAACTGTAAAATGGGAGCCTCTTCCTCCCAGGGTTATCGTAGGAATCAAATAAGCTGATATTTGTAAAGTGCTTAGCACAGTGACTGGCACGTAGTAGGCACTTCATAAAGGTTTCTTTTCTTCCCTCTCTCCCCAAGTTCCCCAGATTTTGGCATGCACTTCTGTTAATTTCTCACATTTTCCCTCTAGGAGCTCAGATGCTTAAGGACCCCTGAATGTTTTCTTTGCTTCTCTCATGTAGAAGGCCCTGTACTGTCTCAGCGTGTTGGTTTTAATGTTGTGGCTGTTTTGCTTTGATCCATTCCCTGGACTCGGTCAATGGCCTTGGTGTCAAGAGTGCTTACTGCCAGATCTTCTTCTGTCTTCTAGTAATTGAAGAGTTCTTTTGTGGAGGACGGATTAGCTTTGGTTTTGCAGAGTCAGAAACACTGGGTATGAGCTGCCAAGGGGCCAGATGAAGCTCCCAACATCACTCTGGTGCCTTCCCCTGCTCTCTCTCCATTCCTTGTCTTACATGAAGGACGTGGCCCTTCTCCTTGTTAGGGCAAAGCTCTGTGCTGATGATTCTCAAATCCATCTGTCTAGTCCTAAGCTCCATCTTGATCTCCCGTCTCACATCTCCAATGGCCTATTAGACCTCTCCAACTACACGGCCTATAGACATCTTAACTCAACAGATCCCAAATTGAATTCATTATCTTTCCCTCAAACCCCCTTGTTCATTACTGCCAAGGGAACTACCATCCTCCCAGACACTCAGGTTCACCTTGCAGGTGTCAAACTCTACTCCTCCTGCAAAAGGTGGTGTTTGAGTCAAGTCTAGAAGGAAACCAGGGATTCCAAAGGTAGAGGTGAAGAGGGAATGTACTTCACGTATGGGGAATAGCCAGTGCAAAATCCCAGGAGAGAGATGAACATTCTGTTTGATGGACAGCCAGTAATCCAGCATGGCTAGATCATAGAATGTGGGGGTGGGAGAGAATGTGTAAGAAAATGAGAAAGGTCTTCCTGCACATTACTAGAAGAACAGACAGTTATAATTGCTGAGACATTGTCAGTTATCTTTGAAATATCATGAAGAATGAGAAGGATTCTGGTATTAGACTGCAGAAGGGCAGATGTTGTCCTAATTTATGATGAAAGGGTGTCTAGGAATAAATTTTCATTGAAATTCCCTGTATTACACTAATACATTGTCAGTGGAATGGTGAACTGATCCAACAATTCTGGAGAGCAATTTGGAACTATGCCCAAAGGGCTGTAAAATTGTGCATACCCTGTGATCCAGCAATACCACTTCTAGGTCTGTATCCCAAAGAGATCATAAAAAATGGAAAAGGAGCCACATGTACAAAAATATTTATAGCAGCTCTTTTGTGGTGGCAAAGAATTGGACGTTAAGGGGATGCCCATCAACTGGGCAATGGCTGAACAAGTTGCGGTATATGAATGTAATGAAATGTTACTATGCTATAAGAAATGACAAGCAGTCAGACTTCAGAAAAACTTGCAAAAACTTACATGAACTGATGCTGAGTGAAATGAACAGAACCAGGAGAACATTGTGTGCTGCTGCATGAGTGGAAATGAGAGAAGAGAAGGCAAAGTGGGGGAGAAATCAGACCAAGACAAGGGTACAAAGAGGAAATTTGTACTGGTCCTGACAAAATTTTGAGGACCTTGATGGAATAATTCTTAAAATATTAAAAAGAGAAGAGGAAACTGAATAATTCCATAAGCAAGAAAAGTACTACTCCTGAAAAAAGGTAAGTTAAGGAAACATATGAGATAATTTTGGTGATCAGATACTGGTCCATGTGCTTATTTTCTCATCACTATAAATTCTTTGAGAATGACCTACAAACTAAAGGTTTTGAATGGAGATTGTGTGGTACAATAGAAAGAATGCTGGATTTTAAGTCTGTTGACCTACTTACTTCATGCATGACCTTAGACAAATCTCTGTACTGTTCTGTGCCTCAGTTTCCTCATCTGTAAAATGAAGAGATTGAATAAACTGCCCTCTGAGGTCTCTGCCAGCTCTGGATTGATGATTGTTGATGAAGACATGAGAATGTTACTGGGTGGCACAGTGGATATAGCATTGAACTTGGGAATCAGGAAGCCATGAGTTCAAATGTGACTTCACACAGTGGGTGAATCATTTAATCTCTGTCTGATTCACTTTCCTTATCTGAGAAATGGAACTAATAATAGCACCTATCTCTCCAGGATTGTTATATGAGGAAAAACGGAGATATTTGCACAGGACTTTTCAGATTTTAAATTATTATATAAATACTATTATTATTACAACCAAACACATTTTCTACAATAGACTACACTTTCACAATCACACAAAAGGGGCAGAAAATAAAGAGATTCCACTGTACTTACTATGTTTATTTTTTTAAGGTAAAGCCTTAAATACTCTTCTCCAACAAGGTCTCCCCCATGCATGTTTCCATCATATAAAATTTCCTCAATCAAGGCAACAATGGGGTTAACTTAGTTTAATGATCACGTGCTTATCATTGTTTAGGGAAATGTGTGCTTATCAAAGGATCTGCAACTGTCCTATAGAAAAAGTTCAGTGCAGAGTCCAAATGCAAAGCATATTTCCTATAGAAGACAAAGTCTTCTCTGGGATGCAGACAGAATTATACAAATAGCACTGGACCCCAGAATACTAAATGTGATCTATAACTATTTGAGGGAGTTTGCACAACTATTCCAAAGAGTTTCCCATATCTATGGGGAAAACCAAAGGGATTAAAAATACCAGTTTCTCAGAATATGATATGTGGTTCAATCAACAGCCTACTGAGTGACTCCATCAATACATACAGCTTGGGTAGACACTGTCAATCAAGAGGGAACTAAGCCTAGAAATTATTAGGAGGATAAGAAGAGGCTGGATTGCATTTAGGACATTACACTGCATTTTCAAGGATCCCAAGCTTAGCCCTGAAACAAAACCCTAACCTTTTTAATGTCGGTCTTCTTCCAGTGATGCTGTATGCCTTATGTCTCTGAATCACAAAATATCACAATATTTATTAAGTCTTTACTAAGTCATTAGGCCTTTACTAAGCACCTACTATTTGCCAGGCACTGTGGTAAGTATTAGGGATACAAAGAAAGGCAAAACACAGCCTCAGTCTAACAGAGAAAGCAACATGCAAATAATTGCCTACGATCAAGCTAAATATGGGAAAAATTGTTTCTGTTCATCCTTCATGATTGAAGATGATCAGTGACATCACAAGGGTGATGTCGTGATTTGGGGGGGAATTGCATTTAAGTGACATTGAGCTGTACAACCTCATCAGCCTCACGCTGTCTTCCCAAATGGTCGAGTCCAGTGGCGAGATATGAGGCAAAATGACTGGCAATGGCCAAGAGGGACACATTGGAGAAGGTTAATAGAGGAAATGCACAAGAACAAAGGGAGGTCAGGAAAGGCATCTCCTAGAGGACCGCAGGTGATCCCAAAGGGCAGAGTTGTACAGTGAGTATAAGTCAGCTGTAACATATTAGTGATGGCAATATAAGAAGTGGCAACCAAGTTATCAACCAGGAGAAATGATGGGAAAATGACATGGGCATCTCCAGTAGGAGTGAGGTGTAACCTGTGGGTCCCATAGTCCCTCAAGCTCGTGGAGAGGGTGGAATTAGGGGTGTGGGTCATCACCCTCTAGCAGATCAGGTCCCACCTTCAAGTCTTTCTGTGTAGAATAACATTGAGGTAGGATTTGGGGAGATGTGAGGATGGACTGATTTGTGCAAGAGTCCTAGGTATAGAAGGAGAGAAGGATTTTTATCTCTAAATAAGATGCCCCACATTCCTGGGAGAATTAGAAATTTGACTCATTTTCCAAGCTTCATATATGAAAATCCTAGAAGGTGAGCAATGTGAATCCATGATCACCACTGGCAAATTAATCAAATCAAATACCTGTCCTTAAGATGGGAAATCTGAGAGGAGAGCTATATTGTGATAACACAGGATGATGGATAATTGGAAAAAAAATAGATTCATGCTTGACTTTGGAATGCAGCTTGGAGGGAACATTTGAATGTATGTGTATTGGCTGTCTTGGATAATCAGAGAGCTTCTGAGCAAAAAAATGAACTGTTTTTTTTAAGGAACATTTTTTCACCTTGTGGGGAAAAAATGAAGAAGGAGAGCTGGAAAGCTGCCCAGTTTTCCTAGGTGTGGTGCCTCCTGGCATCCTGGTTCCCCTAGAGTGGGTGCTTGACAAATGTTTGTTCACCTGCTCTTGCTCCCTAATCTGCATGGAAGACAGAGGCCAGGACTCCTCAAACTGGCACCACCTAACAGGATCCATTGATCTCTTAGCTGGAGTCCTGCCAGTCTTCATCTCTACCCATAGCTTTGTTAAAGGCTCCCTGAAGGCAGGGACTGTTTCATCTCTGCCTTTCCATCCTCAGCACCTAACACAGTCCCTTGGCATGCAGCAGGAGATGGGTGAATCAACACTTGTTGAGTTATTATTTCATGCTCTAGTACATTCTACCTTATCATATGCATCTATGCATGGCTTATTTTCCCCCAATAACACCAGTAGGTTGGAAGCTCTATGCAGGTAGGGACTGCTTCGTTATGTCTTCATCTCCCTAGCACCAAGCACAGTCATTGGCATGTAGCAAGCACTTTTTCAACATTTCATAAATTAAACTGACTCTTGCCTTTTCTATATTTTGTCTTTCCTGCTTATACTTTCTCTCCAATGGGGCAGTAATTAAATATATCTCAATGACTTTTGTTCCTCTTTGGGTAGGGGCATTGTTGGGGAATTCTGAATATCAGAATGTAAGTTGTCCAAGGCGATGAACTGTGTCTTCTCTCTTACAGACTTGCCTTCCCCACCTACTCTCTCCCATATTCCCATAAGAAGCACTCAGCAAACACTCATGGAATAGCATTGAGTTAATGGGCTCAAGCATGAACCTTGATTATGGCTCTGATAACTGAAAAAGCCAAAGGAAAGGGAGAAAGTTGGCATTTTAATCCACCCTCCCCACCCCAAAGAGGATGCAGAATAACGTGAGATCACCTGACCTGGAGTTTTGAAACACTTGGCTGTTTGTGATGTTGCAATTCCAGACCACGTCTTGTAGTATTCATCAAAGGAAATTCCTTTAATGCTTCTGAAAAAAAAAAGTAAAATCAGGTAACAATCAACTTGTGAGTGTGAAACTTCCTACTTGTTTGGCACACAGAGGCCTCAGAACCAGCACTCACCAGGAAACCTTCCAAGGGAGTGCAGAAATGTCCTATGTGGAACACTCACTTAATTATAATAACTGACCAAGGCAGTGTGACCCAAAGAATATGCAGTGGGCTTCGAGTCAGGAAGACCAGGCTCAGGAAAAAGTAAAACAGTCCTAAACTAAGACGTTGTCCAGTTAGCCCAGAACACAGTGCTCATGAAGGACCAGAACTCCAGAGCTGGAAGAGTCTCTGAACCCCTCAATTTACAGATGAGGAAACTGAGGCCCAGGGAGGTGTGACTTGCCCAAGGTAAGCATGAGAGGTGGGATTTAAACCCAGGTCTTCTGACTCAAGAGGTAGGACCCTTTCCCATGTACCATGAGTAATATGAAATAAGAATGAAAAGAGGTTGAAGAAATATTGTGAAAGGCTTTCAGTGTCCAGCTGGGGAGGGTGTACTTTATACTGAAGGCAATAGAGAGCTACCAGAACCTCTTGAGTAGGGCAAATTGGATGGAAATTAACTCAAATCTTCTTTCGAGCAAGGACTGAGGGGTCATTTTCAGGTATGTTCTAATGACGGCTCCTCTAGGCTGTGTGCTGAATTCAGTGGTGGCTTAAGTGCCTTCTAACCATCAAATTCCGTGATTTTTCTCATTTGTATTGAAAGGTCAGAAGGAATTTTTGTTAGCACCAAATGTGAAATGTCTCTAATACTTCCCATTTTTAAAGAAAAATGGGATTCTACAGAGGCATCTTCACTCCTATGATCACACTTAACTGGAGACTGAAAACTGGCCAGACTAGATTTATCCTGGTTGTTTGAGTTGCTGTAATGTAGGAGGAGCTTCAAGTGAACCCATCATACAGGTAGCTCACAGGAACTAGCCAACAAAACATTTCCACAAGTGGCCATGGGGGCACCGAAATGGAAGCAGTATTCTGTCTCCTACAAGAAAAAGCTTAAGATTTGCTATCACAGATCATGTGGCCACCAGCAATGAGCTGGAGAGGAAAGAAACTGTCAACACACCATGTCATGAAATAAAAGCTATATGGAGATAGAGACATAGAGAGATAGACAGAGACAGAGACAGACAGAGAAAGACAGAAACAGACAGAGAAAGACAGGCAGAGAAACAGAGGCAGAGGCAAAGAGACAGTGCCAGAAAGACAGAAAGGAGAGAGAGGGAGGGAGGGAGAGAGAAAGAGGAGAAAGAAAGAGTGGGAGGGAGAAGGGTGTGTGTGTGTGTGTGTGTGTGTGTGTGTGTGTGTGTGTGTGTGTGTGTGCCATCTTCAAGTACAATGAGCTCCATTGTCTTTTGTCTGTTTAAAAGCAGCCCATGACCTTCTGCATCCCCTGGGGTCTGTCCTGTTCAATTTCAAACTATCTGACTTCAGTGTTTCTTTCTTTTTCTGAACTATTTAAAATTTCCTCCTGAAAGGTAGAACTTAAAGAATGCATAGTATGCACAAAGCAGTGACTTTTAAAGAGCTTTTTTCTTTAAAAAGACACTCATAAAGCAATTTCTGAAAGTGATCCATGGAAATAATGACAGCTGTTAAGTCTAATTCTTTTTCTCTAAAAGGACTGTGTACACATCCTCTGGAAACACTGGGAACAGAGAGCATTACAAGTTGATTTATTATTTCAACCAATCATTTGGTTTCTATTCAACGCTCATGATATTCCTAGCATGATTCTGTGCACTTCGAGTTTTAATAATTAGCCATTATAGAGCACTTTCAGGGTTGCAAAGTGCTTAACACATTGTCAGCTTTGATCCTCTAAACAACCATGGCAGGTAGGCACTGTCATTATCTCCATTTTGCCAAAGAGGAAACTGAGGCTGAGAGAGGTTAATGACTTGGCCAGGGTCACATTGGGGGTCTGTGGCTAAGGCAGGGTTTGAGTTGAGGGTTTTCTGATTCCAGTCCTGCACTTTGTCCTCTATGACCCCTTGATATATTATGGTGTGAAAAAAAGAAGCAAGCATAAGCTAGTCTTTGATGAAGTGAGCAAGATGAGGAGGCATGGATGCACTGCAATCTGGGAGGAAGGTCTATGTCAGTGTAGTGAAGTAACATTTCCATCATCATCTTCACCTTCATCTTCATTATTGTCACTAAATGGGATTGGCAGAAGATAGAGGGCAGGGAAGAGAGAATCAAGCCACATGGGCAGAGTGGGACCAGATTACTTTGAAGATTCTGCATAGGAATTTAGCCTCATAAGCAATATCTCAGTATGTATTATTCCTGACTTCTCCAAAGCTTCTGACACTGTTGAGCAGCCTTCCTTCATGTTCCCTTCTTCTTCCTCGGTTTTGAAGACCACTGAGCCTCCTGGTTCTCTTCTACTTCTCTGACTACTCTTTCTCTTGCTTCCTTTGACGTCCCCCCATCCTGTTATCAGAAGTCAATGTTCTTCAAGGTAATACATCCTTTATTCCTTTCTCCTCCGCGGCTATTCTCCGTGTTGGCAATCTCACTCCCCCTCATGGTTTCAATGATGATCAATGGAGATGAATCCTAAATCCATATCTCCTTCCTGGGCTCCAGATAAACACTCCAATTGCACATTGGGCACCTCTTCTTCAGTTCCACAAAACCCACAACTCACCTTTTAGACCATAAGGCATGAAGAAAAATGTAAAGATGTCTTGTGTCTAATCAGCACTGAAAATGGAAAGTCAAGAAACGACAGTCAGATTTTGTAATGAGTCCTTTCAGATTACAGCTCAAGGCAATAACTGTATTTGACATAGATGGAAAACTGTTCAACTCAGATTAAATACACCTAAGCAAGTAGGCTAGAAAAGCAGAAAAAAAAAGATGGGGAAAAAACGGAAAAAAGGTGGGAAAAATCCACTGTACGAAAAAAGCAAAACCATTACCCTGGAATCAAAGCTAAGGGCAATGGGAAAAGTCATGGCAAATGGGCATTTGTTGTAGCTATCAACAGCAAGAGCTTCATAGACCTGAAGAATTTGGTTTCAGCCAACACGAGAGAACAGAGGAATGTGTAGGTGGTCTTCAGGGACTATGTTTTGTGTTTCTTCGAGCATCAAGGCATCAGACATAGAAAGACATCCTAGGGTCGTGAAAGAAATGCCAGCTTTGATTACCCATCCTCTGTGGGTGATGTTTGAAAAAACCATGGATAATATATTTGTCAAAAGCCTGGAGGGTGGCTAGGTGGCACAGTGAATAGAGCACCAGCCCTGGAGTCAGGAGGACCTGAGTTCAAATCTGGCCTCAGACGCTTGACACACTTACTAGCCGTGTGACTTTGGGCAAGTCACTGAACTCCAGTTGCCCTCTAAAAAAAAAAAGCAAAAAAAAAAAGCCTGGAGATGCTCAAAGGTCACTCTGGTTTTTGCAAGATGAAAGAGATGGATTCTTCAAGCTATAGGGTGGTAGGTTTGATTTCACTTTCTAGGACAATTCTAGAAGACACTATTAAGTTGATGATTTGTGAGTACTTATACAGGAAGGGAATGACCACCGGCAATCAATATGGGCTTATCAAGACAGATCCCACCCAAATAATCACATAGACCCCTTGTACAATGGTGCTAGACTACTAGATCAGGGGAATTCAGAGTAAATAGCATACTGAGATTTTAGCAGAGCCATTTAGGACGTTATCATGGAGTTATCAAGCTGGGGCTCTGTCTTAGGCCTCTTTATTCTCTATGTCCTTTCCTTCTTTTGATGATCTCCTCAATCTCTTGGATTCAGCTAGTGTCTCTGTGGAAATGACATCCAAATCTGCATAGTCATCCCTCATCTCTCTCCGGAGCTCCAGTCCAACTTCTTCAACTGCCTCCTAGCCATCCCTACCTGGGTATCCCATAGGATGGACTTGGGGCTTCATTCGTCCAGGAAATTTCTAGGTTAAAAAAACCAACTCTCTGACCAATGTATATAGCACCAAATCTGTAATTTAGGAGTATTAGGGGGTTTCCCAAAGCCCTGAGAAATAGATTGACTTGTCCTGGGTTACATAGCTAGTTAGCTAGTTGTTAGAGGCTGTGCTTGAACCCAGGTCTTCTGGGAGAGAGGGAGACAGAGAGAGAGAGAGAGAGAAAGAGAGAGAGAGAGAGAGAGAGAGAGAGAGAGGGGGGGGGGGGAAAGAGAGTCATCAATAAGGATGGAAATGTCAATGACTTTCCATTTTCCATCAATGAAAAAGACCGGACTTTAACCGAGCTTTTCGTGACTCTGAGGACAGGGCTCTAGCCACCATGCCTCACTTTCTTTATAAATATCATTAAATCCACAACCACAAAAATGGTTACTTTTCAGCCTGGCCTGGGGTTTCTTCTTCTGACTTGAAAGGGACCACAGCATTCTCTTCATGAAAAGTATCCTCTGAAAAGAAAAAAATAGACATTTCAGTTCAATAGTTAGTGAGCTGGTGAAGATACCTCCAGACTGCTGAATGGATTACAAGGTTATGATGGGGGAAAAACATCTTAATGCAGTCTACGTATTAGTTAATCCCCAATATCTTTGGAAAAAAGAACTAAATAAAGACCTTTGGTGTCTTGGATAATCGTTTCATGGAGGTTCAGTGGGAGATTAGGGAAAAGAATGAAAGACAGCAGGGTTCATACATTAAATTTGTACTTAAACAGCTGATTTGAGCCTCTGATACATACTGACCACATGACCCTGGGAAAGTCCTTTTGTCTCGTACCATGACCCCTTGCTCTCTAAAGCCTCTAAATTGAAGAACATTTGCTGATCTGCACTCGTTAGGGGACTTTTCTAATGGAGAGGTTCCTCACCTCTCTCCCTCCCCCAAATAAAAGGAACAAGACTCAAGCAGAATAAACATGTGTTGCATGGTTTATGGTGTGTTTCAATGTAGATATATTTGTGAGAACCCAGATTCAATGAAGGACTGAAGCAAGGGGAGAAAAGAGGTGTGAGATTTGAACCCAGGTCTTCTTGAGTTCAGGCTAGCTCTCTGTTCTTTACATCAATGGTCTCCAAAGTGAGGTCTGTGGACTGACCCCAGGAAGTACATGATCAGTCACTTGGATGGTGGGAAGATGGTGGTGATGGTGATGGTGATGATGATGATGGTGATGATGATGGTGGTGGTGGTGGTGATGGTGATGATGATTAGCATTTATGTGGCACTTTAAGGTTTGCAAAGTGCTTTATTTAATTCATATCCCACCATCCAAAAAATACTCAGGTGTATATCTAGTCTCATACATGATCACAGATCCCCTCATCCTAGAATGCTTCTCCAGCTAGACCACTCCTTCTGCTTGCAATGTCCCCACACTGAAGCCCAACTTTCCCTCAGGTCAGTTATAACCTGCCTTTTACTCAGGGTCTTGCAATGGGTAATGAGCAAGGACTACTGGGAAAGGCTCTGCCCCTCTCCTCCCAGCATTCATACCCATTGCCTCATATCACTTCATGCCTGTGAATGGTGCTCCTTGGAGATTGGGCTCTCTACCAGTGAGTAAGAGCCCTGAGCCTCCTTTCCTTTTTATTTTGGGTGGGACATAGTGATCCCTGCTGAAGGAGCAGATATGGAGAAGTGGTGATCTGAAAAATGGATCTCATTCCACTATCTTTCCATTCAAATGCCCCTGTCTCCCAAACTTCCCTATTTCTCTTCAGAGCACCTCCGTCTTTCCAGTCACCCAGGTTTGCCCCCCAGTGTCACCCTCAGCTTCTCCCTCTCCTGCACTCCACTCTCCAATAAGTTGCCACTTTTGGATGTCTCATCTACATCCCATTCTCAACATTGCCACAAGCAGCACCCTAATTTAGCCTTATTCCCCCCCTCCTGGGCACATAACTGGCTTTCCCCCCTTCCGTCTAGCCCTCAATCCAATCCATCCTCCACATAATTGACAAAATGGTTCCAGCCTAAGCACGTCACTTCTCAACTCAATAAACTCCAGTGGTTTCCCTAGTGATTCTAGGATCAGATATTATTTCATATTTGTCTTATTCTTTTTCATTTCAATTTTCTCTCATTCTATGGTGTCCATCCTTATTGTCATGGTAATGCATGTATTAATTGATTAAATGAATTAAATTCAACTTATGATAATGTGGTTATATAGATTGGGTGAAAGTTGAGTCCAGTGGACTGCTGTTGTCTCAAACCTTTGTTGATTCCACACACCAATCAATTAGAAGAAAACTAAAGAAGCCCTTAATAAATGTGAAAGCTGGTGGGAATGGAAGTTAAATGTAAGTCATGCCCTTTTATACCAGCTGGCACGAGTAGGTGCTGCAGAAATTCAGAGGAGGAACAGAGGACAATGGACGGAGGCAGTGAGGGATGGTTTCCTGGAGGTGGGTTTGGAGCTGAACCCTGAAGACTGTGCAGGTTTGAAATAAGGATAGGAGCTAGGCAGACAGAGAGGTCTGGAAAATGGCACAGTGTTGGTAAAGGCACATGGTGTGTTTCAGATAGGAGGAGGAGCCCATTTGGGCAGGAGTGGAAAACTGAGTAAGGAAAGCTTGAGTCATGAAAAACCTCAGGATGCTAGAATCTCAGAGTTGGAAGGGACCTTGGACATCATCTATTTGATCCTAAAACAGCGGTTCTCAACCTGTGGGTTATGTTCAATTTGTAACAATGAAAATACATCCTGCATATCAGATATTTACATTATGATTCACAACAGTAGCAGTTATGAAGTAGCAACAAACATAATTTTATGCTTGGGGTCACCACAACATGAGGGACTGTATTAAAGGGTCATGGCATTAGGAAGGTTGAGAACCACTAACATATTCCTGAAAAGGAGCTCCGATCACCCATTACAATCTTTCGAACAAAAGGTGATCCAGCCAATGCTCCAAGAACTCCAGGAGGAGGGGACCCACTGCTTCTCAAGGCAGCCCATTTCACTTTGGGACACGTCATTCTTTACGTCAAACCTACATTTCCATCTTTTCCACTAAGGTTGAATTAAGGTTGAGTGGATACATAGCATCACTGCTATGGAGAGCTTTGGTGCTAGGCAGAAGGGTCTGGCCTTTGTTTTCTAGGCATGGAGAGCCAACACATGATTTACAGAGGAAGAGTGAGGAATGGGCCTGGCGGGTACACAAAGGAAAGTGAAACACGCCTGACCTTCAAGGAGCTGATTGTCAAGGCTACACAAAATGTATCTCCACATATGGTAAATACGAAATAAATATGAGAGTCATGGGGGGGGGGGGCATAGCAAGTCACTACCAGCAGCTAGAGGGTGCCACAGCAAACAGAGCACCAGCCTGGAGGCAGGAAGACCTGAGTTCAAATCCCGCCTCAGACACTTACTAGCTATGTATCCCTGAGCAAGTCACTTCACCCTGTTTGCCTCAGTTTCCTCATCTGTAAAATGTGCTAGAGAAGGAAATGGCAAACTATTCTAGGATCTTTGCCAAGAAATCCCCAAAGGAGTCACAGAGAGTCAGACACAATTGAAACAACAGAGCAAAAAGTAAGTCATTAGCAGTTGTAGGGACCCAAGAAAGGTTTCTGGTCATGGTGATGCTGGAACTGGGCCTTGAAAGAAACCGGGGTGTCTGAGAGGCAGAGAAAGCATGGAATCTAGAGAGGGTCAGAAGATCTGTGTTCAAATCTGCTGCTTGGACAAGTGACCAGACTTCTCTGGGCACCAGGTTTCCCATCTGAAAAATGAATCACTAAATAAAACCCTTCCTAGCCTGAAAACTTCTGAACTAGGGCTTAAACGTCAACTTTGACCAGTTTAAAATTCTCTTTCTGAGCCATCGAGGGAATATTTTTACTTTTGTTCCCACCAAAGGTATATGAACAAAAAGGGGAAAAACCCATAGCGTATCTGAGGCCCTACAAGATCTCAGGAGCTGTGAGCTCAAGTGCTCCCGCCCTTCTCCTCTGGTGTCTGATTGCTCCAAGGCTTTGTTAAACCAAGCCTAAGAGCTGGGAGAAGAGCAGGCTGGCTATCCCAGCACTTCCACAAGGAGAATGGTCTCTGTTCATCTCACTCTCCGGTTTTCGGCAGTCTGTAATGCTGTTCGTTTTTGGAATCTAGCTAACGCGTTCCTAATACCCCTTCCATTCTTTTGTTATGAAGGCCTCTGTCAACGCTGCAATTACCGTCAGAGTCTGTCCAGGCAAGTCTTTGAAATTTACTGTGAAGAGCCTCTTTATGTCCACCAAAGCTCCCAGGAGACACCAGATCAAGGGAATGTGGTGTCTCCAGTTCCGCACACCACGACTTCTCTCTGAGTCTCTTCTGCAAGCAAAGACCTTGAAGTTTTTGCTTGACATAATTATCTGACACAGGAAGGTCGTTAATATTTTCCCACAAAGACTCCCGAATAAAAGATAGATTCTTCCTAACTGACACTCCCCCACAACATTTTGTTGTCATACAACCTTTTTCCAATGAGGACATCCCCAGGCAGCTGGTTGACGATGGATGAAACATAAATGAACAGGGGCGGTGCCCAGGGCATCTACCAGTAGTTACCAACCTGTTGGAACTGCTGTGGTCCCAGTAAGGACTCAGAAATGGAGGGAGTCTCCAAGATCATCTAGCCTACCTTCAGCTTTTTACAGTTGAGGAAACTGAGGCACTCGGAGATTAAATGATTTGGCCCCATTTGGAGCAAGTGAAAGCCAGAACTCAGACAAGGTCCTCTAGATTCCAAATCTAACACTCTTCCCAGGACCCCACATGGATGTTAGGGCTTCTCTATGAATAGTTACTTCTTACTTTATGCCATCCCAATAGAATGTAAGTTCCTTGAGGGCAGGACTGTTTAATGTTCGTCTTTGCATCCCCAGTATCTAGTGCAGTACAGTACTGGCACACAGCAGGTGCTCTGTAAATACTTGTCAGATAAAATTTAGTTAAATAACCTCACACATCTTTTTCAGAGAAAAAGTCAGGTTAGCAAGCACTGATTCAATATCAGGTCAAGTCAGCAAGCATTGATTAAATACCAGGCATTGTGGGAAATACAGAGAATCACACAATATAAGAGTCAGAATGAACATTAGGAAGGTCCAGCTTCTAGCACGGGGTAGGGCATCTGACCCTAGTAGCTTTGATAAATGGTCAACATATTGCTGCTAGAATGCCTCCAGCATCAAAGAGCTAGCTCTTACTGACTCCAGAACAACGTAAGTTCTGTGTCTCTGAGTCAAGGCATTCCATCATTGGTAGGGTTCATTAGGTGGTGACTTTTTCCTAGTTGTTCGGCGGAATTTTGTTTATTCCCACCATTGGTTATACTTTAGTTTTCTGGGGGAATATAGGACAAGTCTAGTCCCTCCTAGATGACATCTTTTACATTGTTGGAGAAAGCTATCATGTCATCTTTTCAGACTTTTCCATCATTCCTTATGGGACTCTATCAAATGAGAGAATATTTGTAAAGCCTTCAGCACAGTACCTAGTACATAGCAGACACTGGATAAATGCTTATTATTCCTCTTCCTCTGCCCAACAGGGTTGCCAGGAAATTCCTTACTACTTCTCATCTTTTTCACCTTCCTCTGAATGGGCTCCAGTTTGTCAATGTCTTTAAAATGTGTGGACAGGGGCAAAATCCATAGTCTAGATGAGTCTGATGGGTGCAGCATAATGGACTGATTCTTTACTGTGATCAGGGCAGGCGACTTCCAGTAATTCAGCCTAAGATTCCATTAGCTCCTCTTCTTAACCACACACTATCAAGTTAAATCTACACCTTTCTTGGGTGAATGGCTGCCGAGCTACATCTCCTCCATCTTGCATTGTGCATTTGGTATTTTTGAGCCCAAAGGGACTTTTAACATTACACTTAATACTCTTTAGATCTCATCTTGTTGGTCTGGGTCCTGAATTCAGGCCTGGAGATATGATTTTAATTCCTTCTTCTGTCATTTATGATATTAACAAGCCCTTCCAGTTTTCCTGGCCTGAAAAATTTATAAACATTCCTTTTATATCTTTATTCAAGTCATAGATAAAAATCAAAATGTGACCAGCATGAAACTAAGGAAAGGTCCTTGAAGCTTTTAAGTAGAGTCAATATTGACCCCTTTCCCAAAGAATTCTGTTTCGTTGATCATTTTCAAGTTGAGACTGGATGATGCTGGCAGAACAACATATAAATTCCTTTATTTGGTATCTAAACCCCTTCATGCCTGGACCTTAGCCTATCTTTTCATCTGCCTTCCACATTCATTCCTCCCATTTCCACACTCTACATTCCAGCCATACTAACTTTTTGGATGCTTCTCATCACTCACTGAAGCCTTTGTACTGGCAGTCTCCCGTACTTGGATTCCACTTCATCCCTCATCTCTGCAACAGAGAATCACCTGAAGATTCAGCTTGAGCTTCACCAGCATAAAGCATCTCTTGATTTCCCCAACTTTTCATGTCCTCTTTCCCAAAATTATGCCCACTCATGTTTTATATTCTCTTTCTTTCTCCTCTTCTCTCTCTCTCTCTCTCTCACTCTCTCTCTCTCTCTCTCCCTCTTTCTCTCTCTCTCTCTCTTTCTCTCTCTCTCCCTCCCCCCCACACACATGCATACACACATAAATACAGACACACACACAGACACACACATATGTAATACATATATACAAACACAGATACACACGCATGTGTGTGCAACTCCCCCTCCCCCAGTGGAATATAAGTTTCTTGAGGAAAGGATCACATCTCTCCATCTTATCTCCAAATATAGCCTGAGAAATCCTTTGCAGTATTTTGCTCAAATGAAGGCATAGCCTATCTATCACAATCCTTGGGTCAACCAAAGTAGTTACCTGATCATTTTTTTAAAAAAGGGAAATGAAGTTAGCTTGACCTTATGTGTCTGTGATGAGTCTATCATGGTTTACAGTGACCACTGCTGACTTTCATAAGTACTCATAATATTGAGTTCTGCAATTTACTGGTTCTAGACAGGCCTCCCAGTGTATAGACTTAAAGAGCTGCCAGGTAGGATTGCTGGATCTCTATGAGTGGTCTCTATGAGGTCCCACAGATCTAAATAGAAAGCTGCTAGAGAACAACCCCATCAGTTCTACTTTTCACAAAAGGCAAGTGAAGGCTGCAAGCTAGAGAGCTGAGCGCAACTTTCATTCCTGGGAGGGTTCTAGAACACATCACTGTGAGTGCTTGGAAAGACGGAAGTCAGGAAGAGAAGTTGGAGGCTCTTTCCAGTGTAAGTTCTGTGTCTCTAACAAGCCTGTTGCCCAATGTTTGGACAATCTTTACAGGTTTAGGAGAAATTACTTTTTTAACCTAAGTCTCTTGGCTCCCTGGATCCCCTTAAAACTCAGGGCATCCCAGCATCCACAAGAACCTAACCCTCACCTCCTGCCCATACTTCCTATTACCTCCTTCTGCAATTACCTTCCAAGTACACAGAATACATCTTCTATGGACATGTTTTTCCCATGTTGTCTCCCAAACAAAAATGGAAGTGGGGCCATATTTTTGTCTTTCTTTGCAGCCCCAGATCTTAGCACAGTGTCTAGAACTAAGTGTTTAATAAATGCTTGTCAACTGCCCAACTTATTGACAACAAGACTGAGCTCAAAAGTATGTTGCCACCATTCATGTAGATAAAGATTTTCTTTCCAATTCTGAGCTTAAGTTCACAAAGTCATATTGCTTCTCACTCATCAATGCATATTTACTAAAATGCTGTCTTCTAGTGATCATGATTTCCAATATGTCCCACAGTAATAATGATTTTTTTTTTTTACCATCTAGACTGGAGCGGTTGTAGTGAGACTTCAGGGCTAGTTCTCTGAACAAAAATATGTCTTCTAGCATTGTTCCTGCTGCTTCAATGTTAACTGGATTGTTTAGGGTTGGATTAGAAAGCATAACCTGGAGGAAGACAGACACAGCAGGCAGAAGATTTTATAAGTAACCTTTTTTCCTCTGATGCATAAATATATCATCTACCAGGGCTGGCAGAGGGAGTGGAATGGGAATGGAACAGTCTCAATGTGATCCTGATAAATCCATTAGATTAATATTGAAAGCAAAACAAGCTCCTCTCCTATCATGTTCTACAAAATTAATATGGATTATGTGGGTAATAGATTGAATTGGGCTGGGCCACAGAAGTCAGAGAATCATTTTGGAATTGGTGGCCATCTAGTCTAAGCCATACTTGATTGAGAATCCCTTCTATAGGGGGGCAGAGCCAAGATGGCGGCGTAGCAGCAGCAACATATCACAGCTTTCACATAGCCACCCCAAAATACCCATAAAATAGGACTCTAGACCAGTCCTGGAACTCCAAAATGCACACAAAGATACTTCCCACTAAAGTCAGCTCGGCTACGAGGAACCATATCAGCACTGTGAACCAAAACCAGCCTGGCCTGAAGCTGCAGCTGTGCCCAGGGGGCAGCTGGATGGGAGGAGCTGAGGAGCTTCTCAGGTGAGTGGATTAGCAGCAGCTGCGAGTGGGATTTGTGAAAGGGGGAGATAAGCAGTCCAACC
>CM053584.1:11912579-11926882 GCA_028627135.1 Pseudochirops cupreus
AAAAAAAAAAAGAGAGAATCCCTTCTATAACCTACCTGTCAAGCAGCCAACCTCCAATTAGGAGAAGCCACTTTTCCCCAAGGCAGCCCATTTCATTTTGGGATAGCTTTGATTATTAGGAAATTGTTTTGTTTTCTGAGATCAATGAACCTCAAACTTAAAACAGCCTCTCTATATCTTCCACCCATTATTTCTGGTTCTTTCTCTGGAGCTGTAATGGCAAGCACAGAAATAGTTCACACCTTTTTTCAGCTATTGAATTAACAACTTGTTTCAGTTCAAGTTTCTTTTGAGCCTTGTAACAAGTTTGTTAAGAAACAGAATGTGTGAACCCCACAACTTGTGAACCCTAGAACTCATGAACTCCTGCAACAGAAAGGGGAGGAGGTAATGACCATATATAAGGAGAGGCCCAGGCTAAAGACAGCAGAACTGAAAAGAGGAATCTTGCAGTGGCAGAGTCAAGAAGGAGAAAACTTTTGGTATCCCGGCACTCTACTTTTCTGTTCTGTCTGTGTTGATGTTTGTTTGTGATACTTTGTACAGAAGCCCTGGGACTTTACTGAAAGCTCTGAAAGAGAATTTTCTGGTTGTGTGTTTGCAGAGGTCCTGGAGGAAGGTTTTAAAGATACTGGGACTTTACTGATGATTTGTTTTGACCTCTTGGACCTTGTTTGTGAGTCTGTGTTGATTTCTATGTTGATGAGTTGTGTTGAGTTCTCAGACCTTGTTGGTGGGTCTGAGTTGATTTCACAGGCAGATAGTAAATGGATTACGGTTCCGGCAATGTGGATGAATATTATTGTGGCTCTGTTAGGTGTTGTCTTCCCAGAAACAAGAACTGGGAAGGACTTGAGGTGGACTGGACACTGTGAGCTTCAATATGAAATGGGACCTGGATGAAGAACTGAGCAAGGAGCTGGACAGGGAACTGGGAGTTGCCAGCCTTTAAACCCAGGTGACAGTTGGAGCTGGGACCATGGAAGAGGAACCATGGAAGCTGAGAGCCAGCTTTGAGTTAAGCTGAAAAAAGACTTTACTTGGATACTGTGTACTGATCGAGAGGATTATGATTTGCTGTGACCTAGGAGTGGAAAGCTTTGACTTTTGTACTTTGTGATTGAATTAAGGATTTTGTGATTGACTAAATGAATGTACTTTGTTTGAAACTGTATGACCACTTTCGTGAGGGCCATATGGTCATTTTAGTGATAAGTGTTGAGTGGTGACATGGTGAATGCTCTATTTTGATTTTCTGTGAATGTTTTGCTCTGATTTGTTATTGAATGAATAGAGAGCTCACTGTGCTGTGTGATCAGGGCCTTGAAAGCTGTTCACAGCAGCAGTCCTCTGGAAAGGTGCTTGTGAGTGGCTTTACAAGGGGGCCAAGCAAAAAAAAAAATTTAAATCCTTTTCTCCAATGAACCTCATTTTCTTCCTTAGCTGAAATGTTTGGCCAAATTTTATATTTAACTTGTCTATACTGTTTGTGAGGGTACAACTATGCTAAGAAAAACATTGATAGAATTTTATTATTCAAATGAAAGTTTTAAATTGACAAGATGAAGCATTGCTCTAACCACAGTTTGATTCTATGGATCTTAATATACTTAGCCTCCCTGATCTCAGTTTTAACATTTGTAAAATGAAGAAACTGGGTCTGATGACCATTTGGGTTCATTTTGGTCCTAGATTTCACAGTCTGTGACCATGTGAACAATTATTCTCCTTGCTCCATCTTCCATTCCATAGCTGGATTCTGCCAAGACTTATGAAATGTCTTTTGTGTGCCGGCCACACAATGTGATAAACTGTTGAGTTCAAAGATAAAACAATGTTCTGACCCTCAAGGGGCTTATAATCTATGGCCTTTTAAGGGTATCTTAAATCCCCTTCCACAGGCTATTTGACTGATTTTGTTGCAGAGCTTTTGGACAAATCACACAAATGCCTGGCAGTCTTAACAGAACTCATCAGTTCAATGAGGCCATGGGCTGTTTTTTTCCATCATAAAGAAAATGGTCTTTGGCTGCCCCAAAGGCAAATATTTATTCTAAAAATCAGAACTGTATATGGCATGCATTTTAACATGCAAAAGTGTACAGAGAAAATGTGGTCATGGTGGAAGCTATTGAAAGAAGTGTAGTGTAGACAGGGGCTCCATTAACCCCTGACAGGAACTGTATAAATAATGACAATATTTCTCTGATTAAAATCAACATCTGGTTTTCCAAAAGCAAGGGAAAAAAAATTATCTTCTAGGAGCTCTTCTGCTGTCATTAGTGTGTTCATATTTGGAAAATGGGTTCAGATGAGTTTCGAATAGGCACCTCATCTTTCCTTAAATAAAAGTTTTGAATAGATAGGAGCATATCTTTCAAAGTGGGTGGGAAACAGATGAACTTTGTCTCCAAGAAGATGGTTTGGGGTATTTGTCTTTTTAAAAAGAAACAGGGGAGGGAGGGAGAGTAGCAGCCATCTGACATGGAGAGACACATCTGGTAAAGTTTATTTGGCATTCTTCTAGCTATCCCCTCTTCCAAAGACCTCTAACTGCCCCCTCTCAGTTATAACCTAGACATCAACTATTAAGTAATGATACTTAATGATGAAAAATAGTAGCAAAATTCAATATTAGAAGAAGTATCAATTACAGATGTGTCCTGCTGTAATACCCCATGACTTCCTGAAAAGAAGGCAGTTCCATCTATAAGCTGACTCTCTACTGATACCTAGAAACAAAGTGACAGAATTTTGAGGGAGGGAATATTTAGGAGTGTGGAAGGCAATCATCTGATATGTGGAGGTATAATTAAATCAAGTTAAATCTCATAAATTTATGTGAACTTGGAATCTACGCTCTCTGGATGTGGCTGAAGCAGGCTCTTCTTCTGGTATTACATATGAGCAAAGGGGAGTTGGTTCAGCAATGGGGGTAAGCAACTAGATAAAAGTACTTAAAAACGTGTTTAGTGATGCTTGAAGAAAATTTGAAAATAACAATGAATATACTGTTAAAGGTTTTTCAAGAAAATGCCTGGTGAGAATCTTTTTTCCAAAGAAAAATCAAGATGTATTATAGAGCAAGAATTGGGAGGGCTCTTAGAGGTCATGTGACCTTGGGCAAATCACTCAGCTACTCTAAGACTCAGTTTCTTAAAGATCCTATGATCTGGCCCAATTAAAAAAAATGACCTTCTTACTAAGATGAAAGCAGCTTAGAGTGCCAGACCTGGAGTAAGGAAGCCCTAAGCTCTTATCCAGCCTTATGACCCCAGGCAAGTCACTTCACCCTGTTTGCCTCAGTTTCCTCATCTGTAAAATGAGCTGGAGAAGGAAATGACAAACCACTCCAGTATCTCTGCTGAGAAAAACCCAGATGGGGTCACAAAGGGTCTGACATAACTGAAATGACTCAACAACAAGAGAAACTAAGGTGGACAATAATAGGCCAGAATCATACCCGGCATTTAGACAGGCCTTGAAGGTTTAGAGCAGGGGATCGTGGGACTGGAGAGCTCAAAGGAGTCTTAGAGAGCTGTTTGAGAGGTCAACAATCTTTTTAAAATTACATTCACTAGTTTAAAAGAACCTGAACTTCAGCACAGAAATAAAGACCAACAGACAGGGCTCTGACTGCCTGAATCAACTATCCACTCTACACGTATCCCTGGATCGAGAGCCTTTATATCTAAGCAATCGGGGAGTTTTGCACGTGTGGTCGCCTAGGGAACCACAAGATCCTTCTCATAAGCAAGCCCCCAAAGCAAAATGCCAACTGGGGTGGGGGGGGGGGAGAGAGAGAGAGAGAGAGAGAGAGAGAGAGAGAGAGAGAGTGTGTGTGTGTGTATACTCAGAGCCAGAAGGTATCACAATCCTCATGACTCAGGGTCTAATCAGAAATTAACAAAATGTGTGAAATCCTTCCTGTAAGCAAGTCTTCCCCAAGCAAGTTTCTCCTAACAGGCTCTACATGAGGCCTATTAATGGGCAGGAAGATCTTATATCCCATTAACGTTACACCTTGGACCAGTCATTTACCCTGTGCCTCATGTTCCTCATTTCTGAGAGGGCTGGACTGGATTTTAATATGATCATAGATTTTTTGAGGTGGAAGGGATCTCAGGGTCCATCAAGTCCAACACCCTCATTTTTATAGATGTAGAAACTGAAGATCACAGAGAGTGAGTGACTTTCCCAAGGCTACACAACTTGATAACATCCAAGGTCCCTTGCAATCCTCAATTTATGATCTATGATCCATGCTTTTTTAATTAGGGAAAATTTAGCATTTTGATTGTTTTCCCCAAAAGTCTTTAAAACATTTTCATTATTGTTTTCAAGTTTAACTGATGGTCTAAGAATTCAATTAAAAACATTTATTAAGAACTTTTTTTTTTTGCAAGTGTGCTAGGCACTAGAAACAGCCTAGAGTCTTTTCTGAGGCCCTTGTAGCATTGGTCATGGTAGGAAGATGCTCTCTATGCTTATGCAGCAGTCTCATCACCGTCAATGCTCCAATGGCAAATTGCCTCCTCTTCCCATTTTGTCCATGTGGACTCAAGGCCCCCCTCTGTGGTCTGATCAGGTTTTTTAATGATTTAAATATTCTATTTTTTATACTCTAGGTGAATAGTGAAATGAAAATTTCACAAATTAAAGGAAAAATTATATTAATCTTTTCTTACCTGAATAGAAAGTAGGATGCTGCTTAGAGTATAGTTATTATTCCAATGTTTGGGGCTATCTAGAAAATCTACACATGGTCGGCCAGATTTGGGGTCAACTGTTTGAGAAACAAACAAAAGAAAACGTCAACATGCAATAAAAATACAGACACGCTACTAGATGCTAGAGATCCAAAGAAAAAACACAAAACGAGGCCTTTTTTCAAGCAGTTTCCAGGTTGCCAAAGGAGAAATACACATATAAGAGCACATTGAGGTTCAATATAAGGGGCTTAGGGAACTGTTGGGGGATCAGGAAGGGCTCCATGTACAAGGGAGAGCTTGAGTTCCATTCTGAAAGAAGAGAGGGATTCTGTGAAGCAGAAATAAAGAGAGAGGCAGTGTAAAGGCAAGGAGATGGGAGACAGGAAAAGGTCATTTTGGCTGGGCCATCGAATATAGTGAAGGGAGTAATGCATCCTGATGTTGGAAAGGTAGGATGGGGCCAGGTTGAAAAAACTGTAAAAGCCAAACAGAGCGTGAACCCAGAGATTAGAAGGAGCCCCTCAAATTAGTTGGTGGAGTAAGGGAGTGACCTGGTAGAATTTTCACTTAAAGACAATCACTTTGCGACTGGGTAGAAAGTAAATTAGAATGAAAATTGAAATGGAAAGGAAATCAAAATTTTGCAATAAGGAGAGAAATTAGGAGGTTGTAGTGATAATTTAGATGAGATGCGCTAAGGACTAGCTTAGTCTGGTATAAAAGGGAGGGACTTGGAAAGACAGGTAGTAAATGGTGCCAATGGAACAATGCCAAAGGCAGAGGATTTGGTTGATACTCACCCATCTGCATCTTACCATTGGGGTGGAAGGGAATGGTACTAAATGCCACAACAGGAGGGACATCGTTGTAGTTCACCGAAAACTTCATTAACAAAGGGAATGTAAGTCCTGGGATAAAGAAATAAAAGTTACACCATAGGGATGGACTGAGTGACAAGTGTTGTTTCTCCAATAAAAGAGTGGAATGACTCTGTCCTCCCACTGCTCCCTTTGAGGACCTTTCATGAAAAATGTCCCCAAAATACAGAGAAAGAAGTACAAAAGGCCCAGAAGAGGGAAAATCAACAGTGTGATTTTATTACAACTGGGCTCAACTTAACATACACTTAAAAAAACAGAACATAACAAAACTTCATAGTTTCTTATATAATCTTTTTTTGTTCTTCACTATACATTTAAATGTTCATGTTTCTTAATGATTAAATTCATAGTTCAAAAAAATTGATAATTTTAAAAAAATCTCCAACTATAAAAAAAGATAAATGATTTTATGGGAATTTTGTTCAACAAGATGGCTGAAATGTATACTCTGTCTTAGACGTGATTTACATTTTTGAGATTTTTTTTAAAGTAATGAGTAAAGACAAGACATCTCCCAAATCTAAATTGTGTTCAAATGACATGAGTGTTCATCAAAAAGCTTTTAGAGTTTTCTCATGCATCTGAAAATTCTGGTGAAAAATCTCTAATGAATGTAATCAGAGAAATACCTAACAAGAAGTGGGGCAGGGAGGGAGCTAATCATTGCAATCACTGCAAGAGCAATGGATGACCATCAGACAGCACTTCTGGTTCATTATTACTTATGCATCATCCAGAGGTGGAATGGAAGTTACCTGCCATGGTGGGGGCACACCTATGGGTGAAACAATCACACAGGATAGTAAGGTATCGCTGCATTTTGATTTTCATTTTTAGAGGAAACATTTTCAGTGATGACAGAATAGATTCTCTGAAGTATCGTGGTATTTTCTAATTTTACAGCATGCTATTTTTTATTATGTAGTGATGCCTTTTGAACTTCATTTATGCTTTTCTTGGTATTTGAGGTGATGTGTGTATGCTGTTCTGCATACCCAGAAGCCTAGCTATATAGTCTGCTCCATGAGGGCAGGGACTTGGTCTTACCTTGACACTCTAGCTCCCTCAGGAGCCCAGTGAAATGCACTGCTCACAACAGATGCTTAATAAAACATGCCCCATTAACATACTATTGGCAGAACTGCACAGTGCTCTAATTGTTGTGGTTATCAAGTTGGAATTATGTAAGTAAATTAACTAAATTATCCACCCCAGTGGAGCTAGAAAAGTAGAGCTAGATCTATACCATGAGGAAGTCAAAGATAGAAAAAAAGGGCCAACATATGCAAAAATATGCATAGCAGAGTTCTTCATGTTAGGAAACGGGGAAGGGGAATGGGTGCCCATCAGTCAAGGAAAGACTAAAAAAGACAATTATGGTATATGAATGAAATGGAACATTATTGTGCAGAGAAAAATGACAGATACGAGAAATTCAGAGAAACTCAAAGATTTGTGTGAGCTGATACAGAGCTAAATAATTAGAACCAACATATACCATGATAATAGAAAAGATCACTGAAAAGAAGCTGAGATCTGAGTAAGTGCGATACCATTGAATGTTCCAGAGAACACAGCATATGTCCCTGCCCTTCCCCACCAATCCCTCATCCCAGAGAGGACAGAATGCTGGGTCTGGCACCAAATGGAGACACCATGTCCGAGGTTCTTGCTTGGTTTTCCTACTGTTAGGGAGGAGTTGAAATGATATTAACCTAGAAACTGAAGATAGCAATGAAATGTATTTTTAAAATAAAACTTAAAAGGTGTGCTTATTTCTTGCTAGGAAATCACAAACCTTCCCAAATGGAATCCTTCAAGCCTTTGATTTCTGCTAACCATTGGAGTAAATCATCACTTAATGGAGTCACAGTTATGCCCTACAATAAGAAAAAAAAATAAAGTAATCAGAAAAAACCTGCAAGTGTTTAAACGTTAAAATGATGAATAATGACTTGTTCTGGCTTATATCTGATATGTGTTTATGCTCAAGATTTCCTGTTCATGGCAAAATCAACTAGCTAGCTGTGTGACCCTAGGCAAGTCATTCAGCATTTCTCAGCAGTAGCTTCCTCATCTACAAAATGGGGATAATTATAGAGGGTTACTGTGAGGATCAAATGAGATGATTTATGTTAAGAATTTGGCAAAACTTAAGGCTCCAAATAAATGCTAGTTATGATTATTGCTATTATTATTAATCATAGCTAACATCTATATAGAGCTTATATATGGGCCAGGTGCTGCGCTAAGCACTTTTGGAATGAGCTTTTGAGGTCAGTGCTATTGTTAGCCTCATTTTACAGATGATCAAACTGAGGTGGAGATGAAGTGACTTGCCCAAGGTCACATAGAAAGTAGGGATCTGAAGCTGGATTTGAACTCAGGTCTTCTTGACCCCAGTCTAACACTCTATACTCTACCATCTCCTGTCTATATACTATCATCGTTATTGTCACATCTAGAGCTGAAATGTACCTTAAAGACCTTCTAATTAAGCCCCTTCATTTTACAGATGAGGCGGCTAAACCCCAGAGAGGGTAGGCAGCTTGTCCAAGGATGCACAGGTAATAAATGGCGGAGTCAAGACTCCAACACAGAGGATGGAATTGGAGGTCGGCGTTCTCTTCCCTGTATCATCCTGCATTCTAGCTCAGATATTTCAGCTTTAGACTGTAAGTTTTGTGAGGACAAGGTCTGTTCTGATTTTTGTTTTTGTATCCCCAGTCCCTGGGTCATTGGCAACAGCCAGAGACGACAAGTGGAAACCCAACATTCTCCACTGGCACTCTTTGGATGAATTTGCAAGGACATGGATGGAAGTTACAAAGGATGGGCAAACATGAATGGGTTGTGATCTGCATTTTTGAAGGAAAATCCCAACCTGATGAGATCCAAGGCCCCTTGGAGAACTTGAACATCCCCAGCACCAAACCAACACCATATACATGGAGTGATGGATTCAGAAATGGAAGAGGTTCAGGTGGCCTAATGCCTTTATTGCTAATGAGGAAACTGAGAGACTAGTAAGTGTTAAGTGCCTGAGGTCGAATTTGAACTCAGGTCCTCCTAACTTCAGGGTGGGTGCTCTATTCACTGCACCACTTAGCTGCCCAATATTGAGATTAAAAAAAAAAACATATTTTTAAAACCCTCACCAAACTCCTCTTTAAATTGGGGTAAATGTGCTACAAGAAGGAAAAACAAATACCACCGGAAACACATCTTTAAAAACTTCATACTTTTTAAAAAGTTTATTTGATTTTATAATATTGAGTAAGGAATATATATATATATATATATACTGAACCAGTACTACTACTACCACTACTACTACCACTACTACTACTACTACTACCACTACTACTACTACTACTACTATTACTATCATTACCACTACTACTACTACTACCAGTACTACTACTACCACTACTACCACTACTACTATCATTACCACTACTACTACTACTACCAGTACTACTACTACCACTACTACCACTACTACTACCACTACTACTACCCCATCCGTCCTACTCACAAATAGGTTTTGGTCTTGGAGCTCCATGAATTCTTTCTCCAGCAACAAGTACGATCTGCAATGCATGGCGAGGCTGCAGGGATGTGGGCGCCCGCCCACACACCAGCTGACTCCCAAACTGACGCAAGGGCAGCTGGCCTTCCAAGAACTTCCCCAAGCTGTGCTAATGAGGGGCTTCTCGCTGTTCCCAAGCCTCAGTCCGGGGGCTCACGAAGGCTGTGCTTCTCCTGGGCTCGGGATGGTTATTCCAAGGACGCTCGAGATAGCAAATACCCTGCTGGCTATGGGTTCTCCTGGCGGTTGGGCTTCGTCACCTCCCAACCCAGGTCAGGAGAGGATGTCTGAGGGGCTGCCCCACCTGGCTGGGGCTGTGCTCGCCCACAGGACAGCCAGATGGGAGCACCAAATGTGTATTCTACTGCTGACAGCAACGCAGGTCATACGGGGATGATGGATAGTGGTGGTAGATGGAGGGCATGTTGGACCGTATGGACTGGTGTTGTGAGCGTTGCTGGGGAGAATGGTTGCCCCGGCAACCGCGAGGGGGGCGGGACGAGAAGCCCCTGTCTTCTCCAATCAGCGAAGGGGAAACGCGGGCAGGCCCAGGTCCGAGGCCAGTTGTTCAACCGTCCCACTTTGGAGAGGCGGGGATTATCCAGCCCAGCAGTGGTTGTCCTGCTGACTGGCAGACGCGAGCATCCTCTGGGCGTTCCCAGTCAGGGAGAGTCCAGGCAGGGTGACTCAGGAGCTGCGGAGTCAGGACATTCAGACCGTGCATTTAGAACTGGAGGCACTTCTGGTGGGCTCCCTGGAAGCCTAGAGATCCTGGAGAGAAAGCGCCCTTCTACATTTGAGCCAGCCCCGCAACGGTCGGGCTAAGTGATTTGGTTTCTAACCCACCGAACCCAAGTGTCAGAACGTTACAACAGTGGGAAGCGTCCTTAGAAACCCAAATATCCAAACTAAGAATGTAGAACGCAGGAGGAGGAAGGCACCTGAGAACCCTGCAATGTCCGAGCTGGGGGAGGAGAGACAGTCTTTAGAAACAGAGAACCCAAGCCCTGGGAGCGGCCTTAGTATTTTAAGGTGGGGAAAACAAGGGAGAGTGGCTACTGTATAGGGCTGATGGCCTGGGAGAGAATTGAAGGGGTCAAAGGATTGGAGGTCGCAAGAGGATGAAGAGTAGCCAACAAGCTCACTGTCAGATATCATTAGATTTCAGACATAGATTTCTAACATGGAGGTGGTACATTTGTAGGGAGGGCGGCATGAGGGGTATAACCAACTGTTTGTGTGGCTGAAGTAGAATGGAAGAGTACTTTGCAGGAAGTAAGTTAAGGAACTAGTGATGAGGGTGTTTAAAGGAGAGTCAATACATGTGTTGAAGCCTCCTTCCTAGTAGGAAAGCAGGCATCGGAGAGGGGAGAAAAGTTAAGAAAAAAAAAAAACCTCTTATTAATCAATGTCAGAGCTGGGAGGGACATTGAGAACATTTGGTCTTAGAACAAGGACTAGAGGAGGGGAGAACCTTAGAAATGTAAGGTGATAGAATGAGGAACATAGAATGCCAAATCAGGAAACACAAGTAAGGGCAGGCAGGGACCTTTGGTATATAGGCTGTGGGAAGGAGGAACTTAGAGTAAGGAAGGGGTGATGGTGAAGAGGAACATCTAAACACAGGCTATTATAGCTATAGGGGAACTTAAAAACCTAGAATGTTAGAGCTAGAGGAAGCCTTCACCACATTTAATGTTAGAACAGGGTATGGATGATGTCAGAGCAGGAAGGGTCCTTACAGTGGCAGAACAAGGAATATAGAAGAAAAAGAGGCACGGGAAGGGACCCAGCAATACAGAATCTGAGGACATGGGAGCAGATCAGAGTTGCAGGGGAGCTTAGAGTCTATTGAGTCTCACTATTTTATAGAAGAGGGGAAAAAAATCCTACCTCCACTACTCACTAGCCCTGCAGCAAGTCATTCATACCTTTTGGGTTCCATTCTCCTTATTTTTAAGATGAAGGAGTCATACTTGGATGATCACTGAGGTTCCCTCCCATTCTGGATCTTCTGATTTAGTCCCTCCAAATCCAGTTGTCTTTCCCTAGCCCTACACTCCCCCCCCCAATGCCTTCCCTTCTTTGTGTATAAATCAATTAGTTTTCTCACAGTGAAATGGAGAGACTGGGCTAGTTGATCTCCAAGGACCCTTCTCACTCTAGAAACATCCTGTGATATTACAAAATTCCAGAATGATTCTCTTACTCAATAGTTCCAGGTGCATGGAGAAACTCTACGAATATTTATGTGTGTGTGTGTGTGTGTGTGTGTGTATATATATACACACACATATATATGTGTGTATGTGTGTATACATATGTGTGTATGCATATGCATGTATAGATAATATATGTATATGTATGTGTGTATGTATATACATATATATGCACACATACATGTATGTGTATGTCTGTATACACAAATATATATATATACATACATACCCCTCTCCATTCAATCCAGGAATCATTTGTTAAACATATAATGCATGCAAAGCCTATATGGAAGATGGTGGGGTACAGGCAGTAGGCCAGATGAACTCTCTCAATATTCCCCTCTAAACAACATCAAAATAGCTCTTCAAATGAAATTGTTGAGCAGCAGAGTCAACAAAAGGTCAAAGTGAGACACCTTTCCATCCTAAAGACAATTTAGGAGATCTACAGGAAAGATCTGTGCTGCTGGAATGTGTGCAGAGCCATTCCCCAATTGATAAGTGGTCAAAGGATATGAATAGGCAGTTTTCAAAAAGGAACTCAAAGTTACGTATAGTCATATGAAAAAAAATTTAAATAATAATGATTAAAGAAATCACATTAATACAGCTCTGAGGTACCACCTCACACCTATCAGAAATGACAAGTGCTGGAGGGAATGAGGAAAAATAGGTACAAAATAAATATTGGTTTCTCCTTTCTGGAGAAAAATCTGGAACTATGCCTAAAGGGCTATAGGACTGCATATCCTTTTCCCCAGCAATACTACTACTAGGCTTATAACCCAAAGAGATCAAGAAAAAGGAAAAGGACCTATATGTACGAAAATATGTACAGCAGCTTTCTTTGTGGTGGCAAAGAATTGGAAACCAAGAGAATGTCCATTAATTGGGGAATGGCTGAACAAGTTGTGGCATATGAATGTGATGGAGTGCTATTGTGCTATAAGACATGACAAAGGGAGTGGTTTCAGGGTGGGAGCAAAAACATGGCAAGACCTATACAAGCCGATGCAAATTGAAGGAGAAGAATCAAAAGATCCTTATGCACAGTAACAGCAACGTTGTAATAATGATCAACTGGAAAAGACTTGGCTACTTTGATCAATATAATGATCCAAGACAATTCCAAAGGACTCATGATGAAAAAATGCTATCCACCTCGAAACAGAGAACTGATGAACTCTGAGTGCAAATTGAAGTACAATTTTCTTGATTTCTTTTTTGGCAATGTAGCTAATATGGAAATATGTTTTCATGATTTCACATATATAATTCATATAATTTTTCTTGCTTTCTCAGTGGGTGGGAGTGGGTTAGGCACAAGGGAGAGAATTTGGAACTCAACTTTCAAAGAAAAGAATGTTAAAAACAAACAATTTTTTTAAAAAGCCTATGTGGAATATTTTTTCTAAAATTTGAACGGAAGAAATTGCGTTACAGAAAAGAGGTTTTGAATAACAAAAGCATGTTTGGTGTTCCAAAGAAAGGCCTATAAAAACAAGACTGTTGGTTGCATCACAGAAAATTCTCTGCAGGGAATAATCCTGGAACTAAATCACTTTCATGGGTTGCTGTCAACATGACAGCAATTATTTACTTACCATATGAAGGCAACAGTTGAATTCAGGGCTGTTGTCATTGTAAGCAAGAGAGCAGTATGGGGAGGAAGAGAGGAAGTTATATTGCAGGCTACATATGTTGCACTGTTAGTGTTTTTATTCCTTTTGAGTTCCTTTTAAATGTTTTGTTCCTTTTGCTTTTCTAAACTTTTATGCCATTGTCATTATGAGATAATTGCTCATGAAATCTTGGCCCTGGAAAACAGAAGAAGTGTTGCTTTCTGTTCTTTTCAATATGACATTCCATCTCTTAACTCTATGCATTTCCATTGGCCATCTCATGTGCCTTGAATGTTATCCCTTCTCATTTCTAAGCCTTCTGGATTTCTTGGTGTTTTTTAATGTCACTTTCTTCAGGAGGTCTCTCCCAATTCCCCCTGCTATTCCTCCCCTCTCAGATTCACTTCTAGAGATTTTTAATTTGTATGTAACTACCTATTTATATTTTGTCTCTCCCATTAGAATGTGAGTCAGATCCTTGAGAAGAGAGGCTGTGTTCTTGCCCTTTCATTGTATCCTCAATAGCACACAGTAGCTGGCACAGAGGGAACCTTGCAAAGTGCTTGTTGACTAATAGACACTCCTCCTCTTAACTATCCTATTTCTGTTAAGGACGCCACCATTACCCACATCTGTAGCCTGAAGGTAATCCTTTTCATCCTTATCTCCTCCCTGTATCCACTGGGTTACCAAGTCTTATCACCATAATTTCTGCAATATCTATTCCACCCATTACCTTCTCTCCACTTATAACACAACTTCCCTGATTCAGAGTCTCATGATCTATCACAAATCTCAGAGAGTTTAGAAACTAGAACTAAGCTGGTGGTATTCTAAATGTGATTTCTACTTCTACTGATCAACACAGGTTAAATAGACTACTGCAGTGACCGACTGGGTCAATTTTGACACTGTAGTTATAAATGGAGCCAAAAGACAGAAGGAAAATGCAGCTAAATAAGTGGTTTTTTCATTAACAATGAATATTATTGATATCCCTTATTTTTATAACACCTAAATTTCTCCTGTGCCTCTCCTCTATCCCTCCCAGAGGGCCATCCCATATAACAAATAATTTTTAAAAATAAAATCAGAAATATAAGGGGAAAGTCAGCAAAACTTTTTGATAACATCGAAAAAAAATCTGAAAATATATACAATGTTCCATACCTGTAGACCCTTCTCTGCAAGGGAATTTGGGCAGGAGGAGGTGTCTTTTCATTAAATCAAAGGTTCTTAACCTTTTTATGTTGCAGACCCCTTCTTGGAGTAATGTT
>CM053584.1:11926982-11956414 GCA_028627135.1 Pseudochirops cupreus
GGGACCGAGTGGTCATAGGAAAGACGAGTTGATCAATATAGGACAACCAACCAACAGAACCTTCTCAGACATAAAAGTAGTACTGATTTTCTTATTATGTCCAGAGCAAGTACTGGAAAGGGATGAAGGCATGGGTGGGTACAAGGCATAAAGGCAGATGGTGAGAGTCAGCTAGTCATTAAGCATTTATTAAGTGCCTATTGTATGCCTATTGTATGCCAGACACGGTGCTAAGTTTGGGTGATACAAAGAAAGGCAAAAGATAGCACCCTACCTTCAAAGAGCTCCCGATCTAATGGAGGAGACAACAAACAAATGTATCCAAACCAACTATATACCAGATAAATAAGAAATAATTGAATGAGGGAACGTTTCAAAATTAAGAGAGTTGGGAAAGGCTTCCCATAAAAGATGGGATTTTAGCTGAGACTTAAAGCAAGTCTGGAAGCCAGGAGGGGAAGATGAGGAGGGAGAGCATTTCAGGCTTTGGAGACAGACAGAAAAAATGCCCAGGGCTCAGATATATGGCTAGAAGCAATGAGAAAAATAGTCTGGTAAGGGGTTTATTAACAATGGATTAGGTGAGTTTGTATTCATTCACCAATGAATAATGGGGCAGCTACATCCCAGAGTAGGAGCTTATCGGCTCCCAGGGACTTGGGACAAAGTTTATAAAGGTCTAGATGAGAAAGTGCTGTTCCAGGTAGAGAAAGTCAAGGAAGATACAAGGCCAATGGCAAGATGGTTTGGGAGGGAAGGTCCTCCTTGGAACGGCACATAAAGGAGGTGTGGGAGTTGGTTTTATCATCTATCCAAAGACCAGAAATCTAATTCCTCTACACATTCATTGCAGAGCTCATGATAAGTATTTGCATAAAGACTACCATGAAAATAATCAGTCTATGCAACAATAGCTGTGGCCAAAAATGGAGAAATTCTGTGGAGAACACGATAAGACACTCTAAATGAAATCATCATAGGCTTTGATACTCATTAACACAGCAAGGTTGGGAGCAAAAGGGAGGGTGGAAAATGTACAGTGAAAAATGAGGATCAAGAGTATGAAACAGGTCAAAACATAGAAGATGCAAAGAAGCCTCATGGAGAGTTGGGGGGGGGGGCGGTGCTGGACATGGCATCTTAAAGAATGCAACTGATCATATTGTATCACAGGAAATGACTCATTCCTGATATAGGTAAGTCATTCCTGAATCAGTTGTCTGGGTATGATTGGACCATCAACTACTTAGAGCAGAGAGTGAAATGAGTATAGAGTTAGAAGAAAAAATACAAATTTTAAAAAGATATAGTATGAATCAAAACAATCCCAACCTGCCCTGTTTAAGTAAGTTATTGGTCATGAAAACTGGACAGGAGCCGAAGAAAAGAAAGATAGCTATTACTAAACTTCATATAGTTTCATTGTAGTAATTATTTTTCACAAAAGGAGGATGAAAAAGCCCAACAAATATTTCCCTCCTCAAATTCTGGTTTACTTGCCAAGCAGACACAGGTTTAGATCATAAATGTGTTTGTAAAATCTTACAGAGACATGGAATATTTTGGTGGTTGAAAATTATGAGCACCATGGCTTCATAAAACAGAAAAAACCAATGGAGGACATACAAAAGAAAGTCTAGAGAGAGAGATAACTAAGCAAAGTCATTCTGTGGGCATTTAGGGTTGGAACTGGAGGGATGACAACAAGAATAAGAAAGAAAAGGTCTGCCAAGACTTTTACTATAAATTCCTCTCAGCATCAAGAATAGCAAAGCAACCAGACTTGGATTTAAAAGCCCAATCCTGGACATCCCAACTAGGGCAATAAAAATAGCACTGAGGAGAACAAAGGTGGAAAAGCTGCTGGATTAGACCCAGTGTACACATCTGTGCTGGAGGTAGCACAATTGTAAGGACATTGAGGCTTTTATTTCCATGGTATCTGAAGGAGAAAGCATACTTAAGGTGTGGAGGAAAAAATTTCAAGTCTTATTAACACCAACAAAACAAAACAAAACACACACACACACACACACATGAGAATTTTAACAACTACAGACCTATATGCTTACTTTCGCATCTAAACAAAAAATATTATGGGAATAAATTCACACAGTCATTAAGGGCATCCTTGATGAGGTTATTGGTAAGGATACAAGTCATATTGAAAGCCATTTACAAGCCATATTTCACATTGGATTACATTCTTGCTGTATTACAATGGCCTAAAAGTTGCAGAGAATACGAGATGTTTAGTGTTTTACTATGAAAAAAAGCATTTGATTTAGTAAAATAGAACATCACTATAAGACTTTCTCTTCCAACAAGGTGTCTCCCACCCACACATCCAAATTATGCAAGATTCCTTGAAAGATAAAACAACTGTGCTTTCAGTGTTTGATGACCCTCTGATCACTGATATCATGTAAGGCTTAAAATAGGGAGACATTTGCTTGCTGTGGGTATTCACCATGTTCATGGTGGAGTTCCAGTGAAGAGTCCAAACTGAAGAGGGAGCTACCAATAGATGGTGAAGTCCTCCCAATGTTCCTGTTTGTAGGTGACATTGAGCTGACCTCCTTAAACCTTACAGAGCATTCTGGATGAGATCCATAGCCATTCAAAAGAGCTTGCCCTGCACACCCACACAGAGGAAAAATGAAATATATGAAAAATACCTGTTGTGTTTTTTTTAAACAAAATGTAGATACATCAACAATAAATCTATACAATGAATCTCTCTCTGTGTCTGTGTCTGTCTGTGTGTGTGTATGTCTGTCTGCCTCTCTCTCTGTCTCTGTCTCTCTCTGTCTCTGTCTCTGTCTGTCTGTCTGTCTGTCTGTCTCTCTCTCTCTCTGCCTGTCTGTATATCTGTCTGTCTCTATCTCTCTCTTTTTCTCATATATGTGTGTATACATTATATATAAATATATGTGTGTCTTTCTGTCCTGTATGCTTGTCTATATATCTGCATATCTATGAACAGATAAGAATATACACAGATATAAACAGAGACACAGACACACACACACAGACACACACACTTTGGACAGATACTGCAAATGGGAAATGAAGAGAAGAAGGAAGTAAATAGAGAGAGGAAAATGTGGCGATTCCCTTTGGGTCATTTTAATGTCCTCTAACTTCTCCCTGAACCACAGATCCATCTTCCCATCTCTGTAATATTAACAATCCACCTGTGCTGTGGGATGGCTACAAGTCATGGAACAGAAGAGTCTAATGAGAATCCAAAATGGGGTACCATTCAACTACTTGGATGGCAAAAGAGAGGCATCACATAGGCTGCAATAGATAAGTACAGAAAAAAACAGAGTAAAGTATATTGTCAGAGAAATTTGTTGTCAAAAGGAAAATGAGTTGTTCATCTGTCTGGAGTGTAGGATGGACAATGGACGGCCCATGTGCTCCGCCATGACCTTGAGACCCCAAGAGGGAGCTAGAAAGCCCCCCAGCTTGTTGCGTGCACACTCCAGGACAGACTTGAGAGGACATGGACAAAAGCAGCACAGGAGAGGGAGGCAGGGGCGGGTTGAGCGTTGCATCACAGGAGGGAACATACACACTGAGGAGACACATTGCTGCTCCCATCTGAAGATGTTTAGATTTACTTGTCTCTGCACATGCTGTTTTTCCTCCAATTGAATATAAGTTCCTTGAGGGCAGAGCTTGTTTCATTTTTGTCTTTTATATCCACAGTGCTTAACATGATACTGGAGTGGTTTGTCACTTCCTTCTCCAGTTCATTTTACAGATGAGGAAACTGAAGCAAATAGGATTAAGTGACTTGCCCAGGGTCACACAACTGGGACATGTGTGAGGCCATATATGAATTTGGGAAGATGAGTCTTCTTGACATCGGGAACTCCATCCTCTGTGCCACCCAGCTGCTGGATTGTCCAACAATAGGTCCCAGTCCAAGTCTCACTTGGTTATTGTTTGGGCTGTAATGGCTCAGAGCAAATGTAAATAGTAGTTGTTTCTATTTTGGTCAAAAATGGGAAGGGTATTCCCCTCCCAAATTGTTTTGGTTTTTTTTGATTAGGTAAAAGAAGTCATTCTTTGCCTCTTTTCTTACCCAGCCTTGATTGCTGAATGGGCATTGCCTCAGTCAAACTGAAACCTGGGAAAGACCTTAGCTTAAAAAGACCAAGGTCTCCCACTGCATCCTAGTCTTCCTGATCTATATCTGGCCACTGGACCCAGTTGTCTCCTCAAGGAAAAAGTGAGGCTGGTGACTTCACACAGCCCTCTGTCACTTAAATCCGATTCACTTGCAAGTTGTGGTGTTGCCTTGGTGATGTTACAGTCCTCTTTGAGAATGAAGGACAAACAACAACTTAGCATGGTGCCTGGCCTACATTGGCACTTGATAAGACTAGGTCCTAATTAGTACAAATACCAAATCCATGAAATGGTCACATTATTCAAATTTGCACTGAATATTTCTGTTGGGCTAGAACCAATGACCATATTTTTACAAAATTATAATTTTGAATAGTATGAGTTCAAATCCATGTGACCATTTCATGAGAATCATTATTTTCCATTTGTAACATAGATATGTATTTATTCAATGAATGAATTATAATTAAGGATTAATATGTGAAATTTATAACTTGCTTGCCTTCAATAGTCACTCATGTTATTTGTGTGGCAAAGACAGGAAGATATAGGTTAGATGTTAATACAATTAGGTGGATTCCAAAGTGGTTGAATAGCAGGACCCAAAGGTGTCAGTGTGGAAGGAGGTTGCCAGTGAAATGTCCCAGGGACATACATGTATTTGGCCCCGTGAGACTCGACCTTTTTGCCAACGACTTAAATAGAAGTATAGAAAGAGTACTTCTCAAATTTGCATTTTAAAATGTTGGGAAAGATACCAATACGGATTTTTAACCTGGATCTATCGACTTTTAAAAATATTTTGATAACTACGTTTCAATATAATTGGTTTCCATTATAATCATATGCATTTTCTTAAAAGCATTATTTTGAGAAGGGGTCAATAGATTTCATTAAAGTGGTCCAGGACACACAGAAAAGGTTAAGGATCCATAAAGAGCTGAACAGATTAGACACACACACACACAGACACACACACTTTGGACAGATACTGCAAATGGGAAATGAAGAGAATCAAATAAGGTGACATATAACAGAGACAAAACATAAAGTCTGTACTTGACCTATAAAAAAAATTCATGTTCACAAGCACAAGATAGAGGAAGTGTGTCCAGACAGCAGCAGCTCATATGCCAAGAGAGTTAGAGATTTTAATGGCTTAAAAGCTCCATATGAGTCAACATTTCATCCTGGTAATGAAGAAAGCTTCTGTAACCATAAATATCACCTTTTTAAAAGGAACAATGATTGATCATAGGAGGCAAATGTCCCACTGACCTGATGACCAGACCATGACTGGAGTTTGGTGTTAAGCTCTGGGCACCAGATTTGGGGAAGGACCAATGTTCTCCCTCCTTCCAAATGGGAGAGAAGCCAGGAAAGGGTGATCAGGATGGTGAAAGGGCCTCAACACTGCACCATCTGAAAGTCAGATGAAAGATATGGGCATATTTCCTTTTGGAAAGAATTGGAAGGTATGTAACAGGTATCTTCCATATTTGAAGATCTAGGCTATAAAGAGAGGCGTCCTGGGTGAAGGGAAGAGGGAGGTGGACTCAAAGACAAGAAGACTTCAGCCAGATTCCTACCTTTGATGCAGTCTAGCTCTGTGACTATGGAGAAGTCACCTAGTTTCTTCCCAAGTCACCCAGCAAGTCGCTAAGATGCTATAGATGAGTTGCTGATCAGCACCAGTGTAGGGAACTCTCACAGAAGAAATTCCCTACACTGATGAAATCATTGGTCATGCCCATCCACCTCCCATCCTGCCTAAAAAGAGAATATGTGTAAAAAAGAACTTGATGCATTCTGCTCAGTTTCATAGGGCAGAACTTTGAGCAGTGGATTGACATTGCTAAGAGGAAGGCTTTGGCTTGATGTAGGAAGTCAACTCACTAATAATTAAAACTAGGGGATAGGGATGTAACAGAAACTTCAAGGAACTGGGATAATCTCATTATCAGTCACTAACATTTATTAAGCACCTACTATGTGCCAGGTATTGTAAGCACTGCCACCCATCCTACAGCTACCTTGGTGATGACTTTTGCCAAGGGTACACCTCTTCTCCTGTCACCCTCTGGATCATACTGAACTTTAGTTCTTTGGAAACTGTCACTTCCTATGACTCTCAACTATACACCATTTCTTGAAGAACATTGGTGTTAAACTACGAATCTTTGTTATTAAACACAGAGTTATTAAAAGAATCTTCCAGTTTATCAGAACAATGAAGCCCATTTTCCTTTTGATTTTAACTTCAATTCATTGTCCATTTGCAGCATCTGCCCAGCATATATGTACAAGATAATTAACTCTCAGTGGTTCTCAGCCTTCCTAATGCCATGACCCTTTAATACAGTTCCTTATGTTGTGGTGACGCCAACCATAAAATTATTTTTGTTGCTGCTTCATAACTGTAATTTTACTACTGTTATGAATTGTAATGTAAATATCTGATATGCAGGATGTATTTAAATTGAACATAACCCACAGGTTGAGAACCACTTCTAGGCTGTCCATCCAAATCTATATCATAATTCAGATAATAGATATTCTTCATCCACTTGGTTTTTATTGTGTGAATAGTCAGGTCAATTTTTTTCCCTTTTGAGTGATTATTGCTCTCAATTAGGAGATTGGATTTGGTGTGATCACCACAATGTCATCTGTAAACAGGAGCGTCTGGAGGACCGAATCATCCATAGGGAACCCCTCTTCAATGTGTACTCTGTGTTGGATCTCTTCCATGACAGTGGCAAACCCATTTGGCAAACATATGTCTGCCTGTCGTATGTGTTGCCTGCTATTAGTAATCAGTCATCAAACACGGTTACGCCTGTTGTTCCATCTTTCAAAGAATCTCATGTGATTTGACATATGCTGAGGAGGAACCTTTCTGGAGGAGTGCCTTTAAGGCAGAGATTTTCCTCTACCAAATCGAATCCTTTTTTACAAAATCATAGTCATAAAAGATAAAGAAGTATGCATGCGCAGCCTTCCCCACTGTGTCCCCACTCAAGTCACACCCTATCCTGGGCCCTCAGTTCACTCTCAGCTTTGCTGCTTTCTGTCTCAGATCTCCTGGAATCTTTATAAAAGGACTGAGTATCACTGTGTCCCTCTTTTTAGTGGCACAGCCCAAAGGGATGGCTTCAATCCATAAATGTCCTAGTCAATAAATCCATCCTTAATCAACCCAAACTAGTCCAAGGTAGTGAATCAGTTCATTCTCAATGAATGAGACTTAAGGAGATGTCCTCATTCTTGATGAGGTGTTAGTGACTGTGCTCCAGAAGAGGTTTCCCAGTCCTCTCAAGGTGATTATCACTAGCATGTCCATACTCTCCTTAAGAAGATGCTATCCAGGTTCCAAGCGAAGGTTCATCTCTTTGAAAGCATATAGAATCGAAGATTTAAGAGTGGAAAGGACCTCAGGGGTTGAGCCAGAGTTATATCGGTCAAATCCTTGTGGATGGAGAGATGGAATTTCTTTACTTAGGACTAGGGGACAGGGATGTAACATAAGGGTAGGTGGGAATAAGGGAAAAAGAAATATGTCACAGTTGAAGATTTTACCATTCTGTTGCTCCAGTCCAATACATAAAATAGTGGCATATCCTTTTCCTTTAAGGACATTGGTGGCTCAAAAAAAAAATCAAACAACCTGGGTTCAAATCCTGGCTCAGCAACTGACTGTGTGACTTTGGGCAAACCCTTCAGTTCATCTGCGTAATTAGGGATGGGAGGAGAGAGTCTCCAAGGTCACTTCTACCTCCAAATCCTATGATTGCCTGTAAAATGGGTTCATTCTAATGCTCACAATGGTCTTTGATCTCACTGATTCAGGAATTCCATCCAACAATGCAGATTGAAACCCACACTTACTTGTCCATCTTATGTGACTCTTGTCCATATCTTCCCATAAATTTTCCAAATGGAGTGCGCTTAAAGTTCTGGGGTCTTCCTCGCTTTCTCCTGATATGTCCTCAGAAGATAATAGTAAGGAATTCAGGCTGTGCATTGGTGTGTTACCAACATTGCATTTTCTATCTTCCCTCCTAGGGAAAGTGCTTTATAAACAGTAAGGCATGAATGAGCATTAAGATAGTTATTGTTGAGGCAGCTAGGTGGCGCAGTGAACAGGGCACTGGCCCTGGAGTCAGGAGGACTTGAGTTCAAATGCGGTCTCAGACACTTAACCCTTACTAGCCATGTGACCTTGGGCAAGTCACTTAAACTGAATTGCCCTGCCATCCCCCCTCCAAAAATCAAAATTAAAAAAAAGATAATTGTTGTTTTTGGAGTGGGTCTAGCGATTTGAGAAGAACATGGTTCTTGTCCTGGTCACTGACTTCCCTACTATCTCTCCCTGCCTTAAATAGTCAGCTCATTGAAAGCAAAGGCAGATATTAATTACGTCTCTAAATCCCCAGTAACTGGCACATAGATGGTGGTTAATAAATGTTCATTGAATGAGTATCATGTCATTAAAAGCAAATTATAGCTCCTTTGGTTTTCCTTGAAAACAGAGTTGAAACTGCTCAGTCTAAAAGATCTTAAAGACAGCCAATTTAGACTAAAATATTCAGAGCAAACTTTTTTGGCAGAAAAAACTGCCCATTGGTTGGGCAGTGGATGAAGAAGAAAGAGTACATGAACTCAAGGGGAAAAGACTGCACTGTAAGAAATGATAGATATGAAGAGATCAGAGATGCATGGGAAGACATATGAACTGATGAAGGGAAAAGCTTGTAGAACCAGGAAAACAACAGTCATGATGCCTACAACATGCATAGAAAGAATCCCAACAACAGAGCAGCAAAGTGCAGAGCAGCAAAGCAGATACCAATGTATTTTTAATGTGATTTCCACTGATGAAATTGGATCAGTTGCTGAGGTTGAACCATTTGATGGTCCAACGAGAACTTCTGTTTCTGGGTCTTCAGTAGCTGTGCCTGACACACCTGAAGAATCAGATGCCAGACTCTGACTCGACAGGGTTACTTCCTGGGAAGATGGCTTTGGGGCTGGGTTAGAAGCAGGACTGATGGTCTAGGTGATACTGCCATTCATGGGGTTCTTGGACTTACCTATTCATCAGTGGTAGTGAGGGAACAGGCAAACCATTGTACCTCAAGATAACTATGGCATGAGCTGGAAGAAAGACCAATGGTCTGGGGAGTATTGCTATTGCCAAGGCTCTTGGCTATCTCCATCAGGGTCTTAGTGGAAACAGCAGTCAAGGCAGTGGGGATAGCTTCTCTTGCCCAGCAGGTGCCACCTTCATTTCTCCCGTCCCAGGTTGCCTTCTTCTTCAGCTAACTTAAAAAATAGACATGCATACAAATATTTACCCACATACACACCCACATCAAATTTTTAAAAGATAAGTTGGGAAATATTTAGCACCCTGTTAATAACTTCTACTAACATATGGCTCCAGAAATCATGGGGGCAGAGGTGAGTGTGGCCCCAGCATTCCACGAAATGCAAGACCCAACCAAGGCTGGCATACAAATTTTCATCAACCTAGGAGATCAGTGTGACAGACAGAGTAATTATCAGCTCCTTTAAATGTTACCTAGGCCATAGGCAGCTTTAACAGCCAGCTTTTTTTCTAATGTGATCTCTAGGGACTCAAACAGATGTTTTCATTTTATACGAATGGGAGGGAAAAAAAGAGCATTCCCCTCATCCACCAGGAAAATATGCAGCCGTACAAAGTGTTAACCTCGTTTGGATTTGAACTCTCATCCTCCAGAGCAAAGGCAGGCCTCCTCTTGCCAAATGTCAGCTCAGCTGTGAGAAGTGTTTTAAATCATATCTGGATGTAGGCTGCACTGTTAACTAGCAAGTGAGGCCCGGCACACATGCTTTGAGTCGCTTGGGTTTCAAATCATATGATCCCCTCTTTGTCTGCAAGACCTTTTGATGTTCACTCCCAATATTAAGTTTCTCTGTTTTTAATAATCGCCGATTCCCTCCTCAATATAAATGTCAGGAGCAATAGTGAATGTTAATCTTTAAAGATCAAACGGGAAGAAAGCCTTGGGTATGAAGTTGGAGATGGGAATTCCTGACATTTCTTACATGGAAAATTCAGAGAGTGCCCCCCTTCCTTCAGGCTAGATCTCAAACATCATCGATTTTTATTTCTGTTTAATTTAATTAGAAAATATTTATTTTCTTCCCATTTCCCTGCTCCTGTTGAAAACAAAAACAAAACACTTGTCCAAAAACTGTCTCCATCTGAACCCTGAGCCCATCAGCCTGGGAATGGAGGATGGAGCCTTTCCTGATCCTCCCCAGGGCTCTTGCCCTCCCTCCCAAACAACCCAGCATTTCGCTACTTTGTATCTATATGTATTTACTTTGTTTCTAGTCATTCTGTATGTAACCTGAAGGTGTCGCTGTATAAATGTCCACGCTCCCCAGAAAGCATTCGAACTGTGTCTGAAAAGGGACTGTTTTGTATTTTGTCTTTGTATCTCCAGTGTTTAACACGCTGCGGGGCGCACAGTAGGTATCTCATCAATCCTTGTGGCTTTATTGATCCTATTTTACGTTAGGATGGTCTCTGTTGAACGTAGACTTTGAGTGACGGTTTATGTGGAGCGTTTTGCAAACCTGAATTGCCCTTTGATTTCCAGTTTCCAGTATTATTATCAGTAGTAGCCACAGCAGCAGCAGCAGCAGCAGCAGCAGCAGCAGAAATGGTCATCAGTGATATCACAGGGTGGTAACAATGAAAGGAGCAATGGAATGGGAGTCTGAGGACCTGGGTTCGAATTTCTTTTCCCAACTTTACTACTTGTGGGACCTTGGGCAAATCACTGAACTTCCCATGCCTCAATTTCTTCAGCTGTAAAATGAAGAGGCAAGACCAGAGTGCTGCTGAGGTCCCTCCTAACTCAGATCTGTGATTCTATGATTGAGAACTGAAGAGACCTCTGAGATCATCCAGCCCCATCCTATCTCCACTCATTTTTCAGGCACAGAGAGATCATTTGATCCCAAAGGTTCTGAGTGTCAAGGGCTTAAAGCCTTTGAGCCACTTCTCTGGGGACTTCACATATGGGTCTGGAACGTTTAAGGGGAAGCAAGCTTTCTTTCACTCTGCTTCTCATCTGAGAGCATTGAGTGGTGACCATGCTCTGCAGGCACATGGCACTTGGGGATCACAAACGGAAGCCTCAGAGAAAAAGCCTTATCTTCATGGGGGTCTCCTCAGCTCACATTCTTTTAATTCAGATTCTTGACAAATGACGCTTTTTGCAAGACACCTAAGTGTTGCACACTGAATCCCAAGCCCAAAGAATCATCAGCAAATATTCTTACCCATGTGAGAAAAGAATTTAGCCTTTGGAACTGGGTGGGGCCTTAGAGAACATTTCAAACACTTCATTCACTGGCAGAAGAGAAACTGGAAGCATCAGAAAGGGAAGAGACTTCTTTCTTTCATTTAGTAGACTTGAATTCAGTGCCTACTGCAAGTCTGGCATTGCACTAAGGATCCAGAGACAAAAATGAAGAAGCCTCTACTCTCAAGAAGCTTCCACTACACTGAGTGGAGAGCCAGCCCAGACAAGGCAATGCCCAATATGGGCAAAGTAAGAGGTGGAGATGGGCCCTTGGTTTCATTACTTTAGGATGTTTTGAATGAGCAAACTTCCCTTCCCAATGCAGGTTGGCACTTCAAGGAGCTTTAGAGAGTTGTCTAGAGAAGAGATTCTTGCTGAGTTTCAGAGCTGTCAAAGGTAGCACTTGAACCCAGGACTTTCTGACTAAAAGGCCAAGCTTTCTGTTCACTCTGCTACATGGTCACTTCAAGTAATTTAGGGAAGGTGGGTAGTAACAACTAGGGCCACTAGCAATGACCATTCAAGGAAGATGGTACTTGACCTGAGCCCTGAAGGAACAGGACTTAAATCCATCAGCACAGACCTTGTACCAGTCATTACACTGGGTGCTAGGGATAAAATACTAAGTCAGGAGAATCCCTGCCTTTCAAGGATATGATGTTATACTGGGCAGAAGCAACGTGTTCACGACTAAGTGAATACCAGTCATATACAAAGGATAGAGGCAAAGAGGATGCGCATTGCGAGCCTTAAATCCAGCCTTTGCAGCACAACCAAGATGGGGGAAGGGTTGCATGACCACATACTGACACTCAAGTCCAGGTTCTCTGACCCGGAATCCAGGATTTGTCTACCTCTAATAGCCCCAGAAAAAGTGAGATGGAAATTGTCTTGCATACAGTGTGAGAAACAATAAAGGGGCAGGCAGAGGGCTACAGTGGTACACATAGATGCCCCCCAGAACCAAAGGAAGGCCTGCACTGTATTGGGGAATCCTGTAGGAGGATTGTGGGAAGAGGCAGAGGAGAACCACGTAAGATGGGAGGTTATGGAGGGATTATAATCTGGAAATTACATGGTCATGGCTTTAGTGTGGGGAGGGACATCATGGTCTAGTCCAAACCTCACACTTTATAGATGAGAAAACTGAGTCACAGAGGTCAATTGACTTGCTGCAAGTCAGAAAGCTAGTGAATGGTAGAAACAGGATTTGAACCCACATCTTTCTTTGTCCAAATCCAGCACTCTATCCATTTCAAGCTTCAGCTTTAGTGATGAAGTGGATAGAGAAGTGTGTGTATAATGGCAGGTCTGATGGCAACAGGTTAGCAGGAGTGGGGGCCCTGCAGCTTTGAGGACACATGCGGTGCTCTGGGTCTTCAAGTGCAGCCCTTTGACTGAATCCAAACTTCACAAAACAAATCCCCTTAATAAAAAGATTTGTTCTGTAAAACTTGGACTCAATCAAAAGGTGGCACCTGAGGACCTAGAGGATCACATGTGATCTTGAGACCACAAGTTCTCCATCTCTAGAATAGAGTAAAGCAAGGCTGGAGCTGGCCACATATATTAGGCTACATGAGGGCAAAGGGAGTGAATAAGCATTTGTTAAGTGCCGTGTGTCAGCTACTGGGCTAAATGTTGTTTTTGTTTTTTGAGGGGGAAAGGCAAGGCAGTTGGAGTTAAGTGACTTGCCCAAGGTCACACAGCTAGTAAGTGTCAAGTGTCTGAGGCAGGATCTGAACTCAGGTCCTCCTGACTCCAGGGCTGGTGGTCTATTCACTGCGCCACCTAGCCACCCCAGTTTTTGTTGTTGTTGTTGTTTTTACAAGTTTTATGTCATTGAATCCCCACAATAGCTCTGCAAGGTAGGTACTATTAAGCCAACCATCAAGGGATCATAGAATCAGGACTGGAAGAAGTCTTTAAAGATCACTAAATCCAATCCCTTCATTTTACAGAGGAAGAAACTTAGGCCCAACAGATGAAGTGACTATCCCAAGCTCACACAGTTCAGTGTCAAACCCAGGCTTTGTCTCCACATCCAGGGTTCTTTCCTTCATCTCGGCAGAATCCGCGAGAACCTGGGGTCCTTTAGCCCAGGAATTGGAAGATCAATATTAATTCCATGTGATGAAGCCTCTGAGTAGAACGTTTGTGGAAGTTACAACAATACACCCAATGGTGCCATGATGAGCAATAACAAGCTACGTGACAGTTAACAATCCATACAAAAATCTGTCTGTCAAGCTCCAAAGCCTGCTCCACACCCCTATTTTCCATAGGCAGCTGCTAGGGAAGAGAACAGGGGAAAGCTACGTGGTCCTGGGCAAGTCACTTATTCTGTATTGGATGAGGATGATAACAGCACCTACCTGCAGGTTGGGGTAAAGGTGGTATTTGTAAGCATGCTCGCCACAGGGCCTGGCACATAGTAGGTGCCATACAAAGGCTGACTCCTGTCCTCTTCCCTCTGAGGTCCCTTCCAGCCCTAAACCCACATGAGGCGGCTCCTTCCACTCTCAGCTTGTCAGAGACTTCCTTCTGTTCAAACTAGAGTTTGCTCTCCATGCTCTGGCTTATGCTTGGTCAATGAGTAGATGAATGAATGGGTAATGTGGTGTAGGAGGATTTAAGATTTAAAGGCTCCGAGCATGTCTCTACTGGAGACGCAGCACTTAACGACGTGTCTTTCACTGTGCTAAGCGCTTTGCAATGATGATTTGATCTTCAAAATAGCTCTGGAAGGAAAGTGCTATTATTATTATTATAATTACACCCCCCATTTTACAGAGGAGGAAACTGAGACAGACAGAGGTTAAGTGACTTGTCCAGGATCACACAGCTAATAAGTGTCTGAGGTGGATTTGAACTCAGGTCTTCTTTACTCCAGACCTGATGCCCTGTGCACTGTGGCACTTGCCTAGCTGCTTTCTTGTTTCTGTCTTTATCTTGTGCCTTTTCCATATCTTAAGGGGCTCAAGGCAGCGGCTGCATCTAATTCTTTGTGATCCTTCAGAGTGCTCAATAATACTAGTTAAAAGGAACAAAAAGAAATTTTGATGGAAGGCTGTCTTGTCTCAGAGGGATTAACTTTGTTCTGCTTGGCCCAGGAGAGCAGAACAAGGAGCCATGGATGGATTCTAGTCAAAGGGAGTAACTTTTGGGCTCCGTGGAAGAACAACGTCTCAGGAAAGAGAGGTGTCCCAAAGTAGAAAAGGCTGTCTCAGGCAGGTAGTGAGTTCCCCATCTTTGTTGCTCTTCAAGCAAAAACTGGCTGACTATTTGGGAGCATGTCATAGGGGGGATTCTAGGTTAGGTCTAGGCTAGACTTGATGGTCTTCCTTTGTGTGAAATTACAAAATCCTCACATTGACCACAGATCTCAAATAGAGTTTGAAAAGCCTGCCTCATGGGGGTGAGTGGAAGTTATTAAGCACCTCAGCTGGGGGAGCAAGCATAACAGTGATAGCACTGTCTTCAGAGAGAAAACCAACCATAAATTTTCCGTTCCCTCAGTGTTCTGGCCCTTGGCACATGTTAACTACGGTCCTGGCTGCGTCACGAGGCAGCAAGAACATGAACCACTTTCAGGGACCTGGATTTGAAATGTACCCTGGGTACTTACCAGCTCGGTGACCTTGGACACCTCTCAGCCCGTGTTCTCATCTGTAAAATGGGAGTCATTAAATCCAGAATGGTCATGAGGGAAGTGCTTGGCCAACCTTCAAGCTCTACATACATGTGAGCAGTTGTTATGAGGTTACTGGGCAAGAAATAGGGGATGGCAAGGAAGGAGACAACTGCCAAGGGCACAATGCCCTGTGGAACAGGAGGAGCAAACTCACTTTTTCTTCCGTTTCTTCTCCCCTAATTCTCATCAGTGTGAACACCCCTCCTTGGGTTGCTATAGCCAACTTAGCCCTTCCCTGGTAACCAAACATTTGCTGAGGAGCATGTCTGAGCTTACCTTGGATGATGTATGCACAGTCCATTGGGAGGGAGGGTTAAAATACTCAGGCATCTATTGGAACCTTTGGAACACTACAAATTATGTATAAGGTATCACTTATATAACCTTAGGCTATTATATTAGTGGTATGACGAGGGAGATTAAAAGGACCAAGTTTGCAATAATTCTGCTGTCCCTGAAATTCTCTGTTCTAAGGTCCCTCCCAGCTCTGACAGTCCTTGTTCTCATGCCCCTCCCAGTTCTGATATTGCCTGTTCTAAGATCCCTCCCAGCTCTGACATTCTGTATTCAAAGGTCATTTCCAGTTGTGACATCCTCTGTTCTGAGGTTGCTCATTGTCAGGTTTGCTCAGACTCTGACGGTCTCTGATCTAAATGACTTTGACACCAGGAGCTTTGGGACGGAATGATCACAAATGCGCCACCAGATGCTCCCCCTCGGTTTCCATGTTGCTAGCCTTGGGCAGCTTTCTTTCTTGGAGGATTAGATTGACCTTTTGTGCTTTGATGTCTCTGCAGGGTTTCTGGCCCCCTGTGCTCCCCCTGCCCTAATACTCTTGGTATTTCTGGTAACACCCTTCAGGTGCTGGAAGATTTTGGCTGTGAAGAATCTCTTTCTCCCACTCTCTTGCACTGCCCACCCCCTTGCCCTTCCCTGCCTGCTTCTTTGATGCACTGTTTTCTCTCCAGCATGTGAGGCTATTAGTTGGAGGGAAAATGTTCTCTAAATGAAAAAGTATTCAAAGCTTCACCTCCAAGTCATCTCTCTGATTTCTCTGGGCTGAGAAGGCTCTGGCAGCCCCCCTTCCTTCCCCCTGGAGCTCTTAGCCATCTGTATGGAGTAAGGAGCACACCCCCAGCAGAACACAGCCAGCCAAGGGCTAATGGACTACAGCTGCTGAAGGAAAGATGGAAACAAACCACAGGTGACTCGATTCAGCCAACTGGGTCAGAGAGTCAGCCTCCTTCAACAGGAAACAGAGGGAAGGGAGGAGGAGAGGGAGTGAGAGCAGGAGCTTCCTGCCTGGAAGCCTTCTCCGAGCTGGGCCCAGCTCCATCCTTGACCCTCCCGCCATATTCCATTGCTCCATGGAAGGGGAGGAATTGTTTGCTTCCTTGGGTTAATCAGTTGATCAGGGGCCCAGAAAGCTCCCTGGGAGCCCCCTTGTTTTATCTGGGCCATGTGAACACTCTTGGTGACTCTCCAGGAAACTGTGTCTGGGCAAACAGGACAAACTGTTTTACATGGAGGCTCTTGGCCACCAGTCTCCTGCCCTTTCAAACAACTCCCAACAAACACATCCTGGATTGTCAATGATGTCCAAGAAAAGGATGTCTTGGTGTATAATTTCAATTTAATGGAATCTTCATTCCTTTGAAGGTGATGGAGAAGGCCAGAGGGCTTCCAAATGATTTGAAGAATGAGTTACAGAGATCCTTCTTCATGAGTCCATAACAGAATACCAAACCAACCTTGGGGGCCACAGGGCCATAGGAAGAGACCTTAGACGTCATAGAATCATACAGATGAGGAAACTGAGACTAAGGACATTGGGTGACATACCCAAGGTCATCACTCATGGCAGGGGTAGGATTTGAATGCAAGCCCTCTGACCCTAAAGCCAAGACTCTTCCCATTCTCCTGGGCAATATCCATATTTAAACATATCCAAAATATAGGTATAAACATGGCATTCCCCAGCTGAAGAAACTTAGGGTTTAACCAACCAACCAACATTTATTAAATGCTTATTGTCTATCAGACACTGTGCTAGCCACTAAAAATGCAAAGATAAAAATGAGTCCCTGCCCTCAAGAAATTTATGTTTTGGGGGTGAGGAGGAAAGGACAATAAAAAACATGCAAATTTATGTAAATTTATACAAAATAACTTCGGGGTAGGGAAAGAACTCAGAAAGTTGGCAATCAGCAGCCCTAGATCTGAGCTTTGATGTAGAATATGGATTCCAAAAGGTCAAAATATAAACACCTCCATTTGATGTTAAAGCATGAATATAAAAATATAAATTTATATAAACATAAAAACACAAACTCTTCCCAGTCTGGCTCTTCCCTTTCTCATTATTTCCCATCACACAATTTCTCCTGTTTCCTATTACATTATTCCCCTGTGTGGCATCCCACCTCCATGGCTTGGCCCAGGCTGTCACCCTCCTTATCTAGGACTTTTTCAACCCCTACCTGCCTCCAAGACTCAACTCAAGTGCCATCCCTTCCAAGAGGTCTTTACGGACACTCTCCCAGCTCGCCCTCCCAGAATCCTGCCCATGCTTAGCAGTCTTCCTTTATGCTCACTTTGCATATGTTCTGTATTGACTGATAGGTGTATTTGTGATTTCAATACCACATGCTCTTATACCCTAACATAGTGCTTGGTACCTACTTATTAAGTAGAAATGAATTGAGTCTTCCTTCTTATCACTCAGTATTGGTAGATCACAAAGAATACAGGTTCTACACTCAGAAGACCTGGATTCAAATCTTGCCTCTGATGTTTACTGCCTGGGTGACCTTGGATAAATCACTTAACCTCTGTGGAACTACTTCCTTCTCTTTAAAATGGTAGAGTTTGATGAGATAGTTTCTGATCTCTTCCAGGTCTATGCATTCTTTTATGAATGCTACTCTTGTAGGCACCATGGGAAGGGTGTATTAGAAGCTGTCAAAGTGTGAGAGTTAGGGAATGGAAGCTGCTATGGTCAGTTACAGTGCCCAGAGGATGGTTCACAGGAGGATGGGCTGGAGAATGGAGAATTATTTGCCTGGGGGAAAGAGCAAGCAGGAGATGGTGGCTTGAGCTGGGAGGTAGAAACTCAAGTTGACACAGCTCTTATTGCCCCGTGAAGCGATGGCTATACTGAGCCTACAGTCAGTGGAGGTGATGACAAGATCTCTGCTTCAAAATGATGGATTGTTCCCTGGAGGCTTCATTGCATTTCCGTGCCCTGTAAGCAATGGCAGGAACAGACAAGATTTCTCAGCTCTTGTTGTGATGAGCATTTTCCTTGACAGTCTGTATTAATCACCAGTTGGGGGATTTATCTTTTAATGAAATAGGAACATTTGAACTATGACAATTACTAGACAGTAATGTATCTTTCAGGGTATCAACATATTGAGGGAAAGGCTAAATATATATATGGTTAGGGGCTACATGATATGTTGCAGGGTTTTTTTCCCTCTTTCCAGATCTATAGCAGGATCTGATTTCTGAGACAAGATTCATCTCAGACATAGTAGGTAACTATAGAGCTTTACCCAGGGTGAGATGAGAGAGACTTTTTCCCAGGGCATTGAAGTGTGGAATCCACAAAAATGTATTCCTTTAGCAGCAAAGACGCTACCAAGTAGCACATGAACTCATTTAGCAGCATAGAATTACTGAGGAAAACAATCTGCTCTCCTTTTGTTTAACTTAATTTGTCTTAATTACTTCTTGTGGTATTTTCACATCATGGATTACAAAATTGATTTGAGGTTTCTATTCAAGCTACTTGGCCTTGGTGTCAAAATTACTCTTTTGAGTATCTTGTTGAATTTATGGCTAACTCTTATATTGGGCCTTACTATCTGTAAAAGGCTTTACATATATTAATCTTATTTGATCTTCAACTCTATGAGGTAGGTGACATAATGATCTCCATTTTACAGATGAGGAAACTGAGGCTGAGTTGTGACTTGCCTAGCATCACATAGCAGTCAAATTCTGGGGCAGAATAAACCACACACACACACATATATTTATAGATACATATATGTATATACACACATGTATCTATATGTAGATATGTATGCACATGTGCACATATATGTGCACATGTGTACATATCCACATGTGTGCGTGTGTTTGAGTGTAGCCAAGTTTTGCTTTGAAGCTCTCAAGTCAATGATGCCTGTAATTCTGATGGTTGCATTTCATATCAAAGCAATGGTTTATTATGTTAAGTTTGAATTGGAAAGCTGCAATCTTGAAATGTATATGAGGACACACCAAATTTCTCTTTAACACATGATCTAGAAAGTAGTGGGCATTGACATAAAAAAAACAACTTAAAACTTTGGTCATATAACCACTGGATTTTCTCATAGCATTCATGAGCTCTTCCACTAGCCAAGATGATTTACAGGTCAAAATGATGGATATGATAGTATGACCTGTGTAAGGTTGGTTTCATTAAATGCCCATTGTCCTCATAGCATCTCTCAAATAGACTAGTAGACACTTATTTTTGTTTTTTCCTTATAAACGAACAGTAAAAGTGACAAGGAATATTGTTTAAATGGGATACCATATGTAAAGTGTTTTGAAAATCTTAGCATTGACAAATGTGAGTCTTGTTATTGTTGCCATTTTCCAACATTGTACCATAGGCAGAAACTATCATCAAAGCCGGGGCCTGGGTTCAAGGTCTACCACCAAAACACATTGGCTGGATGACCTTCGGCAAGTGGCTTTAACTTCAGACCTTGAAACAACTTCCCAAGGCAGAGAGATTGCTGGCCTGCATTAGCAGAGAAAAGTTCCTCCTGTGGGAGTCCCCTAGACTAGTGTCATCAAGGATCCAATCCCAATCCCTACATTCCAGTGGATCTCTGATCTCACCCATGTGCACATTCTCTCCAATGAGGAACATTTCCACCCACCCATGCTTGTGCCTTGTGTGACTCTCATTCACTTCCTCCCATAAGTTCGTCATTGTGGGGGAGGGGTAGTGTTAGTTACTCAATGAATATGGGGACCTTAATCAGGTTGTCTTGATGTTGATGGGAAGTCAGTGAAAATTGTTATGTGATCTGTGAGTTGTATCCCCCCCCCCTTCTTGTTCCAAACCCTCTTCTTTGTCAGTCATGCATTGTTTTGGTGACATCAAGGAAAGTCATCAAAGAAATTATTGTTACTCTTATTACTTCAGTCTGCTCCCAAATCTGTTATAGCAAGATCCAGGAAATGCTGGCATTTCATATTAAAAATGTTTTAATAAACAGCAGCATAAAATAATCAGTGTGTAATATCATCTCTGGTGTGTGGAATACAAAATGCATATATTCTCAATATAAAATAGCCTTTCTTAGTACATTTCCATGCTCTTCTAATTGAAATGCCCAAAATTAATAAATCAAACATCAAGGAATACAGTGATTAAAATGCATGCAGTGAAAATAAGAAAATTCGATCAAGGCAATTGATCCAAATATTGCCGTGAGAGATCAGAAGAAAATCTACATCATTAAAGAATAAGAGAAACAGATGAGATAGGAAAGGCAGAACTGTATTTTCACTTCTGCAATACAAAATGTGGACAATGTTTTGTGCAAAAAAAAAAAAGATATAAAAACAAAGGCATCCTACCAAAAAGCATTGTCAATGGAGCAAATGATTTTTTTTTTCAATTTGTGAAAAAATACTCTTTTCATACAAAACAAAGATACCTTGATATCCTATCACGGCACTTTAGATCTTCTTAGAAGTGGTTTCAAAATCCAGAAGGCTTGTACCTGAATGTAGCACAATAATTACACAAATGCTGAAAAACAACGCCATACTTCTTTATAAAAAGTTAACTCAAACTTATGTTACTTCCTTGCTATAAAAATGTTTTGTTTTTTTTTCCCAAAGAATTGCTAAATGGCTCATGGAATGCTATTTTCCCTTTTAGGGACTGCTGGAAAAACTCAGATTCACTAAAATTCCATATTAATGAAAATAATAAATATTATTGGAAAAAATGATTGTCATATGAACATATATAAAATTGTGGTTTGAAGCATCATCAGTAAACAGTTGCATAGCAACAAAAGGAAGAAAATAATCTTGCCGTAATTAACCTACCTAAAAATGAAGACACGTGAAATCAGCCAATGTTAATTCTTATAGCCTCCCAATAAATGCAAATAACCGCCATTTAAGAGTTCAGATACATTATTTTCTGGGTATTTCAAGAAATGACGCTTGGGAAAACCCCAAGACATTCTTTTGAACACATACTTGCTTTGTTCTTCATCCTAACACTATTTTTGAAATGGAACGTGGAGATGTTTCTAATTCTCTCACGTTAAATATTGTTTGCAAGATCTACTTCACATCCTATGAGTCTCTTTAATGTTTTTTTTTTAATATGAGGCACGGTTCTTAGAAAAGGGAAATGTTTTCCCAAGAGAAACAAAAATCAAATATAAAAATCCCTTCTGTATAGAAACATGAAACCTATGCAAATTCCAAACTCAGCAAAATGTGTCTGGCTGGTAAAAGTCATTTACTCCACAGCCTATACCTCCATCTGTGTATACTAGATAATATCACGTTGCTTCTATTTAACAGATTAAGTAGCCCAGTTATTGGTTACCTATAAAATATCCATTATATACATATATATATGTGTATATATATATAGATAATGGCTATCCATTATAATCCCATGGGAAGTGAGGGAGTGGACTATGATAATGTAATTGTCATATAAAAATCATTTTTTGTATTCCAATCAATTTCTGACAACCATGGTCATTTAAATGTGGGGATTTGAGGAAAACCCACTGGACGTATTCAACACATTCAAAAATCATCAGGAAACTTAGCAGGAAATTTGGTTATCATCAAGGTCAGACTGCGGCAAAAAAAAAATTGGGAATCCTGATTCACCGATGATAAACCATCTTGTTGGTGTTATGCTTCTCTGAACTCTTGGCAATGTAATAAATGTAAAATGGGGAAGGAGCATTCAGCTGGTACCATGCCACCATGCCACCATATCACACTCACTGCCCTTGTCAATCCAAAGGAGCATTTCTAGAGACTCTCTAGCCTTGGGCTTATCCTTTGGGACCTAAATCATTCCTTGAGGTCATTTTAATTTTCAACATCCCTTCAATTTAAGCCATCTACTATATTTGGAAATGTGTTATGACATAATCAGGCCTCTGTCAACATTTATTTCTGCTTCCACCCCTGACATTCCTGCACCTCAAGTAATTATAAAGGTTGGAGTGGAATAAGTATGGAGAAAAGTGTCCAGCTCTAGCACAACTGAACAAAGGGTCAGGAGAACCATCAGAAGGCCTGCCCTTTGGGCAAAGGAAATTTACATCCAAGGAGAACTATGGGCACCTCACCATAGAGAAAACCCATGGAGAAATGATGAAAACATCTCATGGCTCATATTGAATCCTATATTTTAATGCTATTGGTCTCAAATTCTCTTACTTTTTTGAAATGCTGAGGAATGGAGTAGTTAGTGGTCTAGTATTGGGGTCAAGAATACTTGGGTTCAAGTCCTTCCTGTCTTTAGCTGGATGATCTTGGGTGAATCACTTAGTCTCTCAGTTCCCTGGGCAACTTTCTAAGACTGTGAGTAACAGCCAAGCGGCCCAATCTGCAAGAGTGCAGGGAATTTCCACAATGGGAGTTCCCTCAATGATGAAATCACAGGTCTGGACCAAAAGAAAAAAGTAAACATCAGTCTTCCATACCAACATGCACAATGCTTAAACTGAACCAAAGTCTTACCCCTTCTAATCATGAAAATACACGTGGTGATCACACAAAACTAATGGATAGACTTTGGAGAATATTAAGCCACTGGATATCCAATGCACTCTTTGACTCCGTTTGGTATCCCATCCTGACATTTCTTTGAAAATGACTCTTCATTGGATGATAGTTTTGATTACCTAATGTGATGTGCACCAATCCTGATGCCAGATTACACAACATGACTTCATGTTCAAGGCACAAGAGGAATGGAAGTTCCTTGGGGCAGGGACTGTGTCATTTTTGTCTCTGTATTCCCAGCACTTAGCACGTAATAGGTGCTTAATAATTTTTGTTGATTGGATAAATGATTTTTTTTTGTTGCCTGTTATCGGCCCATCCTGCTAAGCACACAGTTACACTTCACAGAAGATACTTGTTGCAATGTCTGCTAAACAATCAAAAAAATCTTACTTTAATAAAATATTTGAATATAAATCTTTTCTACGGCTTTCTAGTTTGTACTGTATATCATATTTATAAAAAAAAAAACCTTGTGTTTTACAGTTCTGCAGAAATCATTGATTCAGTGTGTCCATGAATATTTGAGTCCCCCAGTAAAGATGGTTGTTTGGAGTCTATTTTATAAGGTTTCTGAGTTTTGTTTCCAAAAACGGTTATGCCGATTCCACTCGGATGATTTGGAAGGGACACGTGGGATAGCAAAGGGATGTTCGCCTCCTGATTGGATCCCGAGGAGGGCAAACTAGTCACGTGCCCCGTGCTGGTGGAGCCACTGGCACTGCTGGGGGAGCGGCTCTTGGGAGGGGGACAGTGTTGAATGACTCTAGGGGGGCCCTGGGGCTGGTAGTGAGTTGCTGGAAAAGCAGCGTATCCAGGAGGTATTGGGTACCCATTGATGGGGATGAATCGCTGGTTTTGAGGTATGGGCGGCCCAATGAAGCCCGCGATCTGCCCCTGAGGTATCCCCTGGGCTGGAAACATGTAGTTGGGATATCTAGGGTTGCTGAGATTGCTGATGGGGCTGGCGCTGAGTGATGTTGTCTGGGTGGTGGCATTGCCGCCCGAGGGAGACGCAGAGCTGGTATGGCTGGAGATCCCCTCCCAGGAACGGAGTCTGACGTGGATGTCCTTGAAGCGCGGTCTCCTCGAAGGAATCTCGTTCCAACACTCCGTCATCAGGCTGTACATCCTGGGAGGGCAGTCTTCAGAGCAGGGCAAGAGCTGCCGCTTCCTGACCATCTCCACCACTTCCTGGTTACTGAAGCCGTAATAGGGCTGGAGTCCAAAGCTAAAAATCTCCCACAAGACAACGCCAAAGGACCAGATGTCGGAATCTGAGGAGAACTTGCCGTACATGATGGCTTCGGGGGGCATCCAGCGGATGGGCAGCAGAGACTTGCTTTGCACTCGGTAATAGTCAGCCGAGTAGATCTCCCTGGAAAGCCCCAGGTCGGAAATCTTCACATGGAGTTGCTCACCGATGAGGATGTTCCGAGCGGCCAGATCCTTGTGTACAAAGAAGTGGCTGGACAGGTACTCCATCCCTGCCGCGATCTGAATCGCGATGTGCAGGAAGTCGCCATGATCCAGGCTTGATTTGACAGTTCCGTCTTCGTCGCTGCTGCAGCCCACATCCGAGTGGGGGGACCTCATGATGAGGAACTCATGCAGGTCACCCTGGTTCATGTACTCAAACAGCATGCACACCGGCTGCTCCTGGGTGACCACGCCGAGAAGGCAGACGATGTTGGGGTGGTGGAGCTCTGCCATGAGGGAGGCCTCCTGCTGAAACTCTGCCCACTGCTGAGGGTTGTTAAAGTCTTTCAGGGTCTTGATTGCGACAAGCTGAGCGTGGTCCATTCCTGGGAGATAGAGATGCCCTTTGTAGATTTTCCCGAAGGCACATTCACCCAATTCTTCCATGAAACGGACAGCTGACAGGGGCAACTCTTTGGCTTTGCTCTGTGGGGGGAAAAGTATATAATGTGAGTTTTTAAAAAAATCATAATACAAATTTCCCTGGACTCTTAAGTCTTCATCCTGCCGTCTTTGGACCTAGTCAGACCACTCCTGGAGTTCCATCTTCAGTCCTGGGAGCCATGTTTTAGGAGAACCGTTCATAAGCTGTACAGCATCCTTAGGGAAGTGGCCAGGATGGTGAAAGGCACCCAGATTGTGCCATAGAAACATCACTTAAAGGAAATGGGAATTTTGAGCCTGGAGAAGAAAGGACTTGAAGGCACAATGATAATAATGGACTGTCCTGTGGACAAAGGATAAAGAATTGGGAGTATCAAGACTTGTTTAGCCCAGAGAGCCAATGTGACTCAGTGGAAAGGAATGGCATTGGACTTAAGCATCAAAGGGACATGAGTTAAAATCTGGCCTCAGACACTTACTAGCTGTGGGATTCTCTGTGTCTTTGTTTTCTTATCTGTAAAATGGGACAATTGTACTCAAGTGAGGGAACTGGACTCAGTCACCTCCAAGGTCCCTTTTAGTTCCAAATCTATGATTCAATAGAGAAGATTTGGAGGAGGGGAGAGGAATATAAGACTTGACAACTTGTCAGGTAGGAAGGGGATTAGGATGGTTCTGCTTGAGCCTGGGGGTAGCACTAGAAACAATGAGCCAAAGGTTAAAAGAGGAAATTTCAGGCTTGATATCAGGAAGCACTTGGGAATGACTTGAGAATCAGGTAGAACTGAATTTGAATTTAACCTCAGATGCTATAGCAGGAGATGGCCCCTTGTAGAGATGTTACTTAATCTCACTAAACCTCAGTTTCTTGAGCTGATGTTAAAAGGATTGAATTTGATCAATCCATGCTCCTATGATCCTTAGGTCATTTCGGACTTTGTTTTGTAACTTACTGATATATCTTTTAGGTGACACTGTGAATAATATAAGAAATACTGGGGCAAACTAGGCAGACAGAGAAAGTGCACACCAGCTTCAGAGCCAGGCAGCCCTAGGTTCAAGTCTCCTTAGACACATACTCATTCTTGACTGCAGGCCCTGAACTCTTCCTCCTATACCATACTGCCTCCACAAGCAAACTGAGGCTCTCTGGCACCAGGTCCTCCTTCTTCCCAATCACGGGGCTCAGATCCCTTCAGCATGATCCCTCCATTTTCCACTCTCAGTGACCTTTCTTTTTGCCAATGCTGACCTCTCTATGTGTATGTTTAATCCCATTCCCTGACCTCTGGATGCTTGTCCCAGAGACTAATCAATGGATAATCCATTGGCTATCTCCTCACACTCTCTAACTTTCAATCTATCTAACGGCTCTTACTTTGCTGTCTTTAAACATGTCCAGTTGTCCATTAAGACAAACTTTGCCTGCCTTTGCCATCCCAAGCTGTCCAGCCTATATCTCTCTTCCTTTTTACAAAGTCCTAGGAAAAAGTCATTAAATACTAGTGGCCACCACTTTCTCACTTCTCATTTACTTCTTGACCCTTTATAATCTGATTTATTGTCTTCACCACCAGACAGAAACGGTTCTTTCCAAAGTCACTGATGGCCTTTGAATTCTTAATTCCATCTTCCTAGTATTCACCCGTCTTGATGTCTGAAGCAAATGATATTGGTGACCCTGCCTCTCCATCCCCTTCTTTATAGTTCCCCACCCTTTGTCAGTCTGTCTCTCTGTATCTGTCTCTGTCTCTGTTTGTCTGTCTGTCTCTCCTCTCTCTCTCTCTCTCTCTCTCTCTCTCTCTCTCTCTCTCTCTCTCTCTCTCTCTCTCTCATATCACTATGACTTATCATTATGCATAGGTGAACCTCGGGGCTCGGTCCTGAGCTATCTTCTCTTTTCTCTACACATTCTCTCTGGGTAACATCATCAGGTCCCATGGGTTCAATCATCATCTCTACATGGAAAAGTCCACATGTGGAATACTCTCTCTCCTCTGCTCCAACTACTGACCTTCCTGGCTTCCTTTAAGTCCCAACTAAAATCCCATCTTCCACAGGGAGCCTTCCCCATCTCCTTCCCTCTTAATTATTTCCTATTTATCATGTATATGTAAATTTTTTCGTATGTTATCTCCTCCATTATATTCTAAACTCCTTAAGGGCAGGGACTGTCTCTTTTGCCTCTTTTTGTATCCCTGGCACCTAGTACAATGCTAGGCACATAGTAGGTGGTTAAAAAGTGTTTATTCATGGATGGATTCCAACTCCACATATTCAGTCTTTAACTGCTGCTGTATATCTCCACCTGGATATCCCATAGGTAACTCCAATTCGTAGTACAAAACAGAAATCATTCATCTATCATCCATAAATCCATCCCATTTCCTAAATTCTCTTTCTTTCAAGGTCACCCAGGTTTAGAACCTTGAAGTCCTTTTTTCTCTCAATCTCCCCCCTTTCCCCCCATCAATTCTGTTCCTAGATCTCACATGCTACTTTCTACTTCTCGTACCAAAAGTTCCATCTCCTTTCTCCTTCCTTTCACCTCTTTGATGCCCAGACTCCTTCAACCCTCTGTTCCAGAGATCCTGTCGATAAGAACCCTTTTCTGATCCCCTTAATGGGGACTTGCTCTCCCCTATTTATTTGTACATATTCATCATTTATTTACCTATATCCAATAGAATCCATAAGCTCCCTGAAGACAGGGAGCTTTGTTATCCTATTCCCTATCAGATAGTATGTCATAAGGCCTACAGTAAGCCACTGTTCATGTTTATTAATAATAAAAATTTACATTTCTATATTTGTCAAGGCTTAGCGCAGTTCCTGATACCTAATTTGTGCTAAATAAATGTTTTTCTCCATTCCTTCCATCCTTCTTTTTCCTCCCTTCCTTCCTTTTTTCCTTCTTTTCTTCCTTCTTCCCCTCCTTCAGCTAAAGTAATCTCAAGGGCCTATCTTTGGAGGGCATAATGTGGTTGAAAATAACAATAAGTTTCATTGATATCATTTCTTTTAAGGCACCTTAAGTATTTTACCAAGATCAAACTGAATTCTCTCTCACACTGTTTTCTTATGGTGAATATCACTGTTTCCATTTTGAAAAGAAACTCAGAAAAGTGACTGGGTTTCTCAAGTGGAAATGGTCTGCTTAGGCAATGTAGGGCACACTGCCTAGAGGAGAGCAACTCTGTTTGAAATCAGAGAAGGCTGTTGGCCAGCAAACCCAGTTTGATCTTAGAGCCTCTCACAAGGGTAAACCAGGCACCTGACAATTTGGTGTGGCCATGAGGTCGAACACTAGTTCTCAGTCAATCTGCTGGAACAAAATCATCCTTTCTCTTTTTTCTGACACTTGCAGCGATTCCAAGTTCTCTCTAGTCCTACGTCACATCACCTCATAGCAATCAGTGGAAGACAATTGGTAAGTCTAATCTGTGACTACACCTCCCTGGGAAATTCCATCATCTCAGAGGCAGAATGGACCTTGGAGGCAATCTGGTGCAACCCAAACACAGCAAGAATTCCTCTTCATCCCCTCCCATGGTGTCAGCATATTGAAGGGAAACAACTGTTGGATTTGCAAGTCAAAGGACCTGGTTCTCTTTGTGTGACCTCAGTCAAGTCATCCAAGGTCTGGGCCTCAGTTTCTTCATCTGAAAAATGAGTACATGGAACTAGCTTACCATTAAGGACACCAGGTCCTATGGTTTTAAGATGCCTAGACTGAGATGGTCCATTCCACCTTAGGATACCTTTAATCCTCATGGTCCACTAACCTACTTTTTACAGGCAAGACAAAGCTGGGAAGGTGAGGTTCTAACTGTTAGGAAGTTTTCCGTTTGCCTCAAGAGATATGAAAAGACCCCCAAGATGGCGAAATCCAAGGGCTTCCTCCAGGCCACCTGTACAATGGTCATGCAAAACATGAACAGCAGCCTTCCTCATCTCACAGAAACCGTAAAAGCACAATCTGCATTTTTAAAATTCTCAAACCGCTCCATGGAGATGAATTTTTGAATTTCCCATAAATCCCATACTCATTTAAGAAATCATAAAAACGCTTCCACAGGCAGCCAGTAGACTGTACAGGGGACGGCCGGAAATTAGCCTTATTGTTCAGGAACAGCTGGTTTACGTTAGACAAATCCTTTAGGCTAAACTTGTTTAGGTCTGGCATATTGTAAATTATATTTCAGTAATGAAAGTGATGTGACCTCCGGCTGACCTCGAGCAGGGTCTGTCTGTTTGAACCAACGTCCCGTGGAAAAGTATGAAAGAAGATGAAGTCATAAACTTTTGGCAGCTCCATTTTGGTGCATTTCAAGGGAAAAAGGGGTTATAAATCTGCCGGGTTTTGTTTGACAAGTATTTGTCATGCGGGGGATGTACGAGATGTAAAGAAGTGTAAAATACACAGGCAGCCCCCCTGCCAAAGTAAACGGAGTACAAAGGGAGAAGGGGATGAGGGAGGGCCCAGCCCCTATCTCTTCATCAGCGCCTTCCATTAGCCC
>CM053584.1:11956514-12030176 GCA_028627135.1 Pseudochirops cupreus
CTCTCTCTCTCTCTCTCTCTCTCCCTCTCTCTCTCTCTCTCCCTCTCCCTCTCTCTCTCTCTCTCTTTTTCCCTCTCTCTCTCCCTCTCTCTCTCTCTCCTCCTCCATCCCTCCCTTTCTTTTCTCTTCCCTTCCCTTCCCTTCTCTTCCTTCCCTTCTCCTTCCCTTCCCTTCCCTCCCCTTCCCTTCTCTTCCCTTCCCTTCTCTTCTCTTCCTTCCCTTCTCTTCCCTTCCTTTCCCCTTCCCTTCCCTTCCTTCTCTTCCCTTCCCTCCCCTCTTTTAACATAGGAATAGATATAATCCTCTGCAGTCTAATTTCTATTTCTTTGAAATGTCTCACAGCAACAATATTTCCACCTGAGTGGACCAGTTGGTCACAGGAGGTCACAGAAGATGTTTCTAAGATCAGGGACCCTTCAGCACAAGGAAAGGTGAAGTACTGCTGCCTTTGGAGTGGAAGGACCAGCCTGGTTTGGTAACATGGGATACGTGAGAGGCCTGAGAACAACAGCAACAATAATTAGCATTTATAGCTCTTTCAGTTGCAAAGCAGTTTGCAAATACATAATTTGGTTCTTACAATCACCCTGGGAGGTAGATATTATCATCTTGCAGATGGGGAAACTGAGGCAAGTTGAGGTTAAGTGACTTGCCCAGTGTCACACAGCTAGTGAAAACCTGAGGTCAGTTTTGAACTCAGGTCTTACTGATTCCAAGTTCAGCACTCTATAATAATGAGAGGCAGTCCTGGATTTGTAGTTAGAGGACCTGAGTTTCAATCTTGCCTCTTATGCCTACTGATACAAGCTCATTGGGCTCACTGGGCCTCAGTTTCTGCATCTGTAAAATGAGAGCATTAGACTAGAACAGGGCTTCTTAAACCTATTCCACTCTCCACCCATTTTGGTAGCATTCACTGGTGTTGTGTGGCTCGAGGGTACATGCAGTGCACATGCTGTGTGTTCAGAACCAAGGCTTCAGCGCAGCTGCTGAGGCAACCCCGCAAGCGCTGCTGGAAACACCTCGGATCTGTTACAAGTTTGATTCTTAATTAATTTTTGGTGGTTGCATGTTCAGAAACCTTTTACTGTTGCTACATTTTTCTTGACCCTGAATGGGGCAAGACACACAGTTTAAGAAGCTCTGGACTAGATGACCCATGAGAGCCCTTCTCGTTCTGGCTCAAGGATCCAGGAATGTAGGCTTGGTTACTTCACACCTGTGTGACTTCAGGCCTCTCACACCCTCTCCAGATTCCTCTTGTGCCAAGGGAAAGGGCTTGAGCAAATGACCCTCCCCAAGACCGAAGTTGGCTCTGTACAGCTCCCTATGTACTATTCCTCGTTCAGTCCTTTCCAACCCCAGGGCCAGGGATTCTGTCATCCCCAGAAGACAATTCACTCTCTGGTCATCCAGGCAGTCAGGAATAGATGGATTTTGACCAAGGGGCAAAACCTGTCTTTGGCTAATCCGGATGTTTGTTTTGGGAAGCAGGCAAAGACATGGGGGAATTTCTTAGAAAACTTTTTCCTCAGGAAAACAACCTTGAAAGCCTTTGGTACTGTGACCCAATCCATGGGCACGGCTGGCTTTAGAGGCTCAGCAGGGAAGCAGGCTTTCCACTTTTCAACAGAAGTATAATGGGATGTAGAGATGGAGTGAGGCATCCCTTTTCAGATGGGGTCCGTTATTGGTTGGTTTGGCCAGGCCAATCAAATTCTGAGGCACAAGGGAGGAGTCACAGGTCCCATGGATGGAGCCCTGGCCCTGGAGGCCGGCTCAGAGCACCTGGGATCAGATCCTGCCTCTGACACTGATCACTGTGAGATGCTGGGTAAGTCACCTCTCTCTGCCTTGGCGCCCTCTTCTTGAAGATTATGTGGTCCAGATGGCAACCTCCGCGCTGTCGGGCTCTGTGTCTGTGATCCCGATTTAAGAGAGCACTTGTGTACCCATCATCTGTCTGTCTGTTTACCTGTCTAGCCGTCTATCGACCAACTGTCTACCTTTGTCTTTCTGCCCACAAAGAGAGGTCATTAATAAAACCCACTTGAAAACTAAACTTTACTCCGCTGCTGATACTTGGGCAGGTATGAATTGTCCTTTTTTCCTCTTCCTTTCCTCCTTCCTTCCTCCTCTCCCCCTCACATTCTCTCTCTCTCCTGGTTCTTACGTAAACAGACTCAGAACTATGAAACCACAGCCTGTATTCCCAATAAGAAATAACTAGACTTTCAGAGGTGTGGAGGCCCCATCCATGCTCTCTCTAGAGGCTGTATGCGTTGTCGAAGGAGGCAGATAAGTGGCCGAGGCCTAGGCAATGCCAGCCTTGTTCCCTGCTTCCGGCCCAGGGTGGGCCTCCACAAATGTCCTGCCTCATTTGGGCCCTTTTCCAGGATGGATGGGATGGGCCTTCAGGAGTCTCATTTTTCAGCATGGCTGATGGTTTTCTGGGAGAGTTTCCTGGATACCATTTTTCTCAAATACATCCTCAAAGTCCCATTCTGCTCCGATGTGGCTGGAGCAGGAGGGCTAACAAACATCAGCAGGAGCCGAACGTTTCAGGACTGGAAGGCAGCCTCAGAGGTCATCTGATCCAACACTAGGCCAGAAAACGCCAACATCCCTGAGGGTCATCACCCTATCTTTGTTCAAAGACCTCTAGGAAGAGGCAAGCTGTCCCTACAATTCCTCACCTACCATTCTTCATTCTGCCCTCTAAGGCCAAGAAGAAGGGGGGTAAGCCCTCTGAGTACTGAGACACCCATGCCCAAAAGGGCTCAGAATTAGAGCCTGGCAAATAAACATTTAGTAAGTGCCTACTATGTTCCAGGCACCATATTAAACACTTGGGAGACACATATACTATGCCCATATCCATGGGTTCTGCTTAGAATGGAAAATACCCATATTATGCTAAAAACACTGATAATTAATAAAATTATATATGGCACTAAAAACCCTAAAATCACTGATAATTCAGACAGGGTGTTTGAGTTCCAAGGGAGGGAGGAGGAAGAGGAGGAGGAAGAGGAGGAGAAGAAGGAGGAAGAGGAAGAGAAGGAAGAGGAAGAGGAGGAGGAGGAGGAGAAGAAGAAGAATCACCCAGAATGATGTTGCGATGTTACTATTTACAAGGTGCTAGCCTGACAGCCACACTTCTAGACAGGCAGGCCAAGTATGATTTTGCCCCTTTTACAGATGGTGCAGTGGTCAGAGCCTGAATTTGGAGTCAGAACTGACTTTAAATCAATCAGTCAACAAGGTTTCATTAAATGCTTCCCCCGAGCCAGGCCCCATGCTAGGCACTGGGGACCCCAGTGTCAGAAATTAAACCCCCTGCTCTCAAGGAGATCAGGTTCCCTCTACTACTCATGGCCTGTGCAGCTTTGGGCAATCTCTTTCATTTCTATGGTCCATAGTCTGCCCTGGAAAATGAGGTCAGATTAGATGACCTCTGGGGATTCCTTCCTTCCAGGACTAGATGGTCTGAAAGGTCTCTGAATTTTCTGATCCTGGGCTTTGCCTGGAGTCCCACAGCTGGTCTGGGGAGGGACAGAAGCCATGCTCTTCCCAGTATGCTGTCTCTGCTATAGGTGAATGTCCCAGTGTCTTCTATTAGGGGAATAACTGGGGGGTGGGGTGACAGGGTTTCTAACACAAAGTCCCAACAGCAAGGGCCCTTCCTCCGGGTGGTGTCCCCTGCTCTGACCTCCCCATGCTTCTCAGTACTGCACTGGTCTCTTGAGTGGTGCCATACTGGCCCATCTCTCAGGGCCCATCTTCTCCCATCATGATGCCCTCCATCTCTTGCCCTGGGAGTTGAGATTCTCAGTCACACCATGAGAGCTAGGGTCCAGGGTGACTGTAAGTACCCTGAAGGGAGGACCCATTTTCACTTTTTTCACATCAGGCCCAGTGTCTGACATCAGTGAAAGCTTGTTCACTGACTGACTGTCAGAGTTCTCTCTCTGGTCTACCCCCACTCTATAGATCTTGAGAATTGTAATCCTTGAACTTTTCTGTCCCTTCAGGCCGCTCATCTCCCCGCACCCCCTCCCCACTGCCATGCCTCCAGAACAGCTGCCCCATGTGATGCTCTGGGATGAACAAAGAAGGGGGGCATGGAGGAGGGTCGGGCTGAGCAAGGCCCACCCAGCATCTGAGGGGAGGCTTTGATCCTTTTACAGCTCCCCTGTGTGCCCCATGTAGCAAACGCTGCATGACGCCACAGCCGACTTCCTAGGACCGGAGTTAAATAGCTTTGGCTTTCCAGTGGCAGGAGGGGAGGGAAAGGCAGAGCAGGAGGGAAAGAAAGGAGGCCCTGTTTTCCTTTGTCTCTCTGAGATGAACAGATTTCCTTTGTTTCAGAAAAATTAAAAAAAAAAACAACCATTCAGTGGAATCCTAATATGATGGGAGAACAAGGAGGCTGGGTCAGCATCAATGGAAGCCCCTTGAGGACAGGGGCATTTCCTGTCTGAGACCCTGGCACATAGTAGGCACTTAGTAAGTGAAGTTAGCAGCTAAAGTCCTCAAGCTAAATGACCCCAATGGATCCTTGTAGGACCTCCGTGAGGCAGGTGCCTCACACATGAGAAGACTCAGGCTCAAAGAAAGGAAAGGACTTGGCCAAAGTCACACTGCTGGTAATGGGGGAAGTCCCCAGGACTTTCTGACTCTAAATCCCATAAGCTATTTGGAAAGAATGAATAAAAAACCCCTAAGTTTGTTTACTAGGGACTGAGTAATGGGAGTGCAGTTACAAACTCAAAGACAGCCCCGCCTTCAGGGGTGTTTGCTTCTAATGGCAGAAACATTGCTCTTAGGGCAGTGGGATTCCCCTCTGCCATTATAAACTGCAAGGGCTAGGTGGGACTATAGCTGGGCCTTAGGGCTCAGCTAGCCCAATCCCTCCATTTGACAGGAGAGGAAACTGAGGCCCAAAGAGAGCACAGGTTGTGAAGGAGGAGCCAGGATTTGTGACTCCCAAGCCAGTGACAAGTCAGTGGCCTCACCAAGAAAAGCCCCATCTCCCAAAGAACAGCCTGGAGCTCAGCTCATCTCTGGGGCTTCCTCTCCCACTTACCGTTCTGAACAAAAGCACCCATCCAACAGAACAAAGCCAAACTCAAACAGGTCTGTCCCTTTTAAAAGTGTGCTTTGTTGTGGCAGCATCCACTGAAGTTTACCTTTCTGCCCAGAGCAACACAAGAATGCTCCCCTCTGATGCTGCCCCTAGGGGCTCTGAGCCAGCCCAAAGAGGCTGCTTCCAGCTGAGCTATCCCACCAGGATGGAAGCCAGCCAGCGCTGTCTGTCCTAGCCTCTTCTCATCCCCCTGGGTGCTTGAGGCTGCTTTCCAACCTCCCCAAGGAGCTCTCCTTCCTCCTCCCCTTCCTCCTCCCAACACCCAAAGGCATCTTAGCAAGTGAAGATGGATGGGAACAGAGAGTGTACACAAGACTGGATGAAAGGCAGCGCCTCAGGCTTCCTGCTTAGGGGACAGTTAATCACAATGGCAGGGCAGCCGGCATCCCGTCATTCCTTGTATCCTAACTCAGAGTCCCCTGAGCTGGGACCAGAACACAAAAAGGAGGTCGCCACCTTGAGCATGACACTTGGGAAGGGACAGAAGGATGGATACACAACAGCAAAGAAATAGGTGTTTGACTAGTGGATTGAATAGACAGTCGTTCAGCCCCAAAGACATCTATTTCCAAATCTCAGTTTGGACTGCTGGCTTCCTTGAAGCCCCAGTTCCAATCTCTTCTTTTATGGAGGCCTTTGCCATCCTCTCTGAATGACAGCGCCTTCCCTCTGTTAATGACGTCCTACTGATTCTACCTACATATGTATTTGCACGCCATCTCCCATGTCTGACTGTGCATAGGATACAGCAGGCTCATGATAAAGGCTTGTTGACTGGGAAGATCAGGTGAAGAAGTGGGGACGTGTAGACAAGAGAAGGCTCAGGGAACATGCTGCTTCTCTGGCATTCTGAATTATCATGGGAAGAAGGGAGGGGGCTTGTTCTGTATTGCACTACAAGACAGGTGGAGGTCCCGAAGAGGCTGCTATCAGCTCAGGGTAAGGACACACTTTCCCCACACAGGGAAGTGGGCTGCCTTGGGAGGGAGTGAAGGCTCCTTCACTGGAGGTCTTCATACTTGTCAGGGACATTACAGAAGGGATTCTTGCTCAGGTCCAGGTCTGGGGCTAAAATGGCTTCGGAGATCCTGTGCCATGGTATGGAAAGTCCCCTGTTTGGCCCTAGGGGTACAGAGGTGAACAAAGAGATGTAATCCCTACCCTCAGGGAACTTACAGCATGCTAGGTGAGACTCACCTTAAGACAGAGTAATGGGGGCAAAATCAGACAGTCAGCAAACATATATGAAGCATCAGGACATATGAAGAGAGACAAAAACATGGGCTTCCTGCCCTCAAGGAGCTCACATGCTAAAAGAGGAGAAGACAAGCAAAGAACTATGAAGAGCCATTCAGTATATGTAGTATAACTAAAAAGACAGTACAGTGTAAACAGAAGGAGGAAAGGCTCAGTAAAGATCAATAGGAAAGTCTGAGGAAGGAGAGGATAGTTCCAGCTGGGGGAAAGAGGGAAAGATTCAGGGAAACTGAGGCACTTAACTTGAATCTTAAAGGGAGAAGAGGATCTTTCCAGGCAGAGAAGAGAAGGAGGTACGGCTCCAGGCAAGGGGACAGCTGGTCCGTAGCTGTTTGTTTTCTGATGAATTCATCAATTGAACAAATATTTATTGCCTATGATTATATGTTATGTTATATTGTTACGTTAAATTGTGTTATATTTATTACAGGATGAGAATAGCTGACATGCACATAACATTTTAAGGTTTATTGAGCACAAATTATGTCATTTGAGCCCTGTAACAACCCTGGGAGAGAGGGAGTATAGGCATCAACACCTCCATTTTACAGAGGAGGAAACTGAGACCCAGGAGGTCACGAGAGTGGCACATAATCACACAGCTAGAAAGCTGCAATGGGGACCAAGCTAGAGGGGGCAGGGCAGCCCAAGGGAGGGAGCCCGTTTTCACCTGCGCCCGGGGATGGCCCAAGGTGTACGTCTCTCGGCTCTGTTGATGCCTGACTGTATTATTCTGTTTAGGACATCTGAGCGTGCATGCTCGTACACACCCGTGCACACTTACACGTGTCTCCCTTTTTTTGTGATCTGATGGGTCCATGGACTACTTCTGGGCTCGAGAACTCTGAGTGGCTTAGGAGACGAGCTGTTTACATCTCGGGGACTCTCCTTAAGGTTCTGCAGAGTTCTTTGTGCCTCTTCCAGGAAAGGAACTCAGTAAGAACCAAAACAAACAACGGAACAAGTCCAAAGAGATCGGAGCCAAAGCTCTTAGGAGGAGAGAAAACAAATCGAGTTCATGCGCTGGCTTCCTCCACTTGCCAGTGAAACCCACCCCGCGATCTTCTTCCCAGGCCGAGCTAAGTCTTCCCTTCCTCCCAGCCGCGCTGGGATGCTAGGAGATTTGTCAAGCTCTGAAGGCAGACTTTTTTTGTTTGTTTTTTTTTTTTGCTTTTGGGAGGACAATTAGAGTTAAGCGACTAGCCCAGGGTCACACGGCTACTAAGTGTTAAGAGTCTGAGGCCTCATTTGAACTCAGGTCCTCCTGACTCCCGAGTCGGTGCTCTATTCACTGAGCCACCTAGCCGCCCCTGAAAGGGAGACTTTCATTCATTCCACAAGCACGTATTAGGCACCTGCCATGTACCAAACGCTGTACTAAGTACAGTACAGAGAGAAGTACAAAACAGCCCTGCCCTCAACAAGCTTGAATTCAGTGAGAGAAACAACAAGTACACACAAAACAGATTGGAAATAATGCAGCGGGATTTTTAAGGGGAAGGATCTAAGAGTGAGAGGGTGGAGAGAGATCGGGAAAGGTTTCCAGTAGGAGGTAGAGCTTAACTGAGCCTCAAAGGCCTTCCAAGTGGATATACCTGGAGTCAAGAAAACCTGGGTTCAAATCCTCCCTCCCTCCCTCCCTTCTTCCTTCCTTCCTTCCTTCCCTCCCTCGCTCCCTTCCTCCTCCCCCCCCCCCCCAACAAGTGCCTGGGCAGGGGAACTCAGTTGCATTGGGTAGGTCCTCCTGTCTCCCCCTCGCCATACTACCTTGGGTTTATAGGCAGACAGCATGGACATCTCCACGTTCTGACCCCGGACGTGCTTCGGCTGCCTCTGAGCAGGGGGCGAGGAGGGCTTCTGGTTGTTGCGGCATACACAGATGAAGAAAAAGAGCAAGGCGATGGCCAGAGGGATGGCCACGCTGGGCACCAAGATGTAGAGGATCTCCATCTTATTCTTCTCCTTGGAATCTTTGGAATCTGGTGTAGACATAACCAAAGGGCCCGCCATGATGGGCCTGGCCAGTGCTGGCCAACGTTCACCACCCAGGCTTAGAGTGCGCCCCCTCCTGAAGCTCCTCATTCCTCCCTCCTCCCAACGTTCTCCTCCCCCAGGGTGCCCCCCTCCCCATGCTGAAACAGGCAGGGTCAGTAGGGCGGGGCAAGCCAAGAACTGAGTTCTCATCACCAGCAGCTTACAGATTGTTTCTATCAACACCAGCAACTTCAGTTATGAGAGTTGAAAAGGTAAAAGTTTAAAAGTTTAGAGATTCTGCCGGGGCAGGAAAATTGTGTTTTTGCATGAATCTAAGGTTCCCTTCCGGTGTTTCCTTCACAATGACTGACCGTCCAGTGGAGGCGGAGGGGAACATTCTTGATACCAATGATTAGCACAATGACGTGGTTTAAAGGAGTGATAATCCTAACAATAACATCTAGCATTTAAAGCGTCTGAAGGTTTATAAAGTGCCTTGGCACAAGAGATCTCCTTGAATCCTAATTAGAACCCTGATGGGGTGAGTGCAATTATTGGCCCCATTGTACAGATGAGGAAACTGAGGCTGAGGGAGGTCAGGTGACTTTCCCAAGGCTAATAAGCGTCTGGTTCAGGGCTCTGACTGACGTCTTCCTGACTTCAGGTCTGGCATGCAGCCCACTAAGCCACACTGCCTCCTACAACGGGCAGATGCCTGAATGAGCAGACCTCAGACCTTTGGACTCCCATGCCCTTCCTCTCTTGGCAGCCAGCTCTGAGTGAAGGAGTCTGCTGCAGCGTTAAGGGCTCTGGATTTCAAACCAGAGCACCCGGGTTTGAGCTTTGGTTTCTGCTCCCTTCCTATCTGTATGTGTAGGGTCTAGTCTCAGGGACTCAGTCTCCTCATCTGGAAAATGAGGAGGTTGAATTGGATGCCCTTCCAACATAAATTTAGGATTCTAGTTCAATTTGATTCAATAAACATTTATTAAGTGCCTACTGTGCTGGCTGCTGGAAACATTAAGCTTAAGACCAGAATAATCCCTGCCCTCCTTCGGCTTCCTTTGGTGGTTAAATCATTTACGCACAGAAAATGAAGAATGGAATATATACTGAGTAATTTCCAGTCCAGCACTTGTAGACTCTTGGAAATCACAGCCAGGTCAAATCAACACTCATTTATTGAGTGACTACTGGGTGCCAAGTGTGCTTACCCATCCCGTTCTCCATCTTCATGGACCTATACTCCGTAAAGGATCCTCTCTTCAGTGGTATCAGTAAGAAGAAAAAAATGCCCTTCCCTGAGAGCCAGGACCCCAGCTGCACTCTCACTGCTAGATGCTTTTGTGTTGAGATTTGAATTTGGGCCCTTGGACACCAACCCAGCCTGACATGCTTTCCACGCTGTCCCTTCAGATCTACCATTCTAACCAAAAGAAAGGGGAAGTGGAATAAACTCTTGCTTTCAAGGAATCTACATTGATGAATGTATACAGTGGTAAGTAAAGGCCATAGGGGCAACCAGTTGGTACAGTGGATAGGCCTTGGAGTCAGGAGGACTGAATTAGAATCGAGCCCCAGACACTTGACACTTACTACCTATGTGACCCTGGGCAAGTCACTTAACCCTGATCGCCTCGAAAAAACAACAACAAAACCAAAGTAAAAGTCGTAGCTGTTGGACAGGCTTGGTTGGAACTCCCTAAAATTTCAAAACAATGGTTGCCTCGGCATCTTTTAAAATACGTTTTTATTTTTACCAACGTCTCTCATTTTTACATTGCCTACTCCCCCCCTGCCCAACTCTGCCTTCTGGAAAGCCAGCCCTCAAAAGAAAGAAATTTCTTTAAACAAAAAAAAGGGAAAAAATTATTAAAGTTGATCCAACTATTGAAAACCAATCTGCCATCATGGGCAACCACTCCACGGCCACAGAGCCTGCCCTCTGCCAAGGGGCAGGAGGAGAGAGGGCCCTGCTCCTCTCTCTTTGGGGCCAGGATGGCCAGTGGGACTTTAGTAGGAAGGGCAGCATGATGTGGGGGGCTATGATGGAGAGTCAGAGGACAGGTTCAATCTGCTACAGACCAGCTGGGTCACTGCCCTGTGAGAACACCCCCATCCATCCCATAAATACGTCGAGTGTATTTTATATGTTGTCTCCCCCCTTAGACTATGAGATCCTTAAGAGCAGGGACCTCTCTTTGTTTCCCCAGAACCTTGCACACTAGCACACAGTAGGTACTTAATAAATGCTGATTGATGGACTCTCTATTATGATTTGTAGCCACCTTGCACCCTTTTTTGATCGGTTAGTTAATTAGTCAAATTGACTCTTTGTGACCCTATTTGGTGTTTTCTTGGCAAAGATACCATATTGGTTTGCCATTTCCTTACCCAGTTCATTTTACAGATAAAGAAACTGAGGCAAACAGGGTAAAGTGACTTGCCCAGGGTCACACAGCTTTAGGTGTCTGAGGGTGGATTTGAACTCAGGAAGATGAGTCTTCCTGACTTCAGACCCAGTGCTCTGTGCATTATGGCACAACCTAGCTGGGCCCCTGCCCACACTAGGTGCTTACTAAATGTGTGTCAAATTAAGATAGCAGCTGTCCCAGCATGGAACAGCAACCTTGCAAGGTCATGGGTTCTTCTCTTGAACCTCTTAAGAATGTGCAAGGTGGCCAAGTTATGGGCACCATCTACACTGATATGGAAAGTGTTGCTGTCACAAGATTCTAGGGATTCAAGGGTCCAGAACCCATCCAGCCCACAGATGTATCATCTTATTCCCTGCATTTATATCCTGGCTAATAGTAAGCATTTAATAAGTGGGTTTATTGATTAAAAGCTGGGAGGGCCCTCAAGCCACCTGGTCCAACCCTTTCATTTTACAGATGAAGAAACTGAGGCATAGGGAGGCTGTGGCCCTGCCTCTGGCCCCTTTGCTGTTCCCACCCTCTGTGCCCACTGCCTCTGCTTGTTCCCTCCTCACCCAGGCAGTGAAGGCAGGGCTGCACAATGGGCTGTTTGCTGAAGGGCTGACCCCGGACAAGTCCTGGTCAACTAAGCTGCCACTCAAGTGACTTGTTAGGGTGAAGAGATTCCCTAAGCCTCCTCTTGTAAAGAATCTGACTTTTAGAGGGATTCTGCCTAGCAGAGGGCGGTAAAAAACCTTTTAGGTAAATTGGCCTCATGCCCCAAAATGTCTTCCTTCTAACCACACTGGAGGTTTGGGGTGACTCCTGTTCTTTGCCTGGCTGAAAACATGGGAAGGCTGGCAGCTGAGGCCCAGCTTGAAAATAGCAGGAATATAAAAATAACTCTCCCAGAAAGCTTCAGCTTTACAAAGCAGCACCCCCCCCCCTTCTTTTCCCTTTTCAAGATTCTCTGTAATGTTCAATTTGGGTCTGAAGAAAAGAAAGACAAATTGGCTTGTCCCAGACCTTCTCTGAAATACAGGTGGGGGGGGGGAGGAGAGGAGAGGGGCACTGCTGACAAAGGCAGTTACAGGCTGCACCATTCGCAATCTGGAAAACATCTGTCCTGCCCGGGCCTGGGAGCTACCATGGCTGGGGAAAGGCTGGTGACAAATCAGAGCTGGCCCGGGTGCCTGCAGGGTCAGCAGGGACTGGGGACCCAGCTGTGCACGCCGTCCTTGGACTGACGGGATCAGGACAGAGACTGAAGAAGACACATACAAGTATATAGATACATACACATGTATGTAAGTGTGCAGGTATGGGTATGTGATGTCAGGATACACGCATGTATGCATGCACACAATACACACATGTAAACATACAGGTATGTGTGCATGAAGTCAGGATACACACGTGTGCACACATATACACATATGTAAATGTGCAGGTGCATGTATGGCTGTTGGGATACACACATGTATGTACACACACATGTAACGTGCAGGTATAGGTGTGTGGGTGTTGGGATACACACATGTATGTACACACATACACACATGTAAAGTGCAGGTATATGTGTATGGAGTCAGGATACACACATGTGTACACACATATACACATGTATGTAAATGTGCAGGTATATGCGTATGGAGTCAGGATACACACGTGTGTACATACATATACACACATGTAAAGTGCAGGTATAGGTGTATGGTGTCAGGATACACACACATATGTTCTTGCATGAATATACACACTTAGACACATCCACACTTGTACGCACACATTCACACACAGATTTGTTGTTTGGTCATTTCCAACTCCCCAGGACCTCATCCGGGGTTTGCTTGGCAGAGATCCTGGAGTGGTTTGCCATTTCCCATCTGACAGATGAAGAGACTGAGGCAAACAGGGTGAAGTGACTTGCCCAGGGTCACACAGCTAGTACATGTCTGAGGCCAGATTTGAACTCAGGTCCCCCTGACTCCAGGCCATGCTCTACCCACTATATCACCTAGCCGCCCCACATACATACATATACATGTATGTGTGTATATGTCTCTATAAATGTATCTCTATATATCTGTATCTATAGAGATGGATACTTAAAACCTGAAGCCTGAATACTAAGTATTATAAAGTCTTAGGATACCAGAGGTAGACCAGGAGGGGATCTCAGAGGTCAGCTAGTCCAGTCCCCATGTTTTACAGGTGGGGAAACTGAGGCCTCCAAAAGAGCAGTGCCTTACCCGAGGAAAGGGTTAGTACTTTGGCTAGCTGCTAACCCCAACAGGGGCATCTTTGTGCAGCTGGTGGGAAACAAGGGGAATGTCTCTGTCTGTTTTGTCCCCGCCACCCTCCACCTTCTGTGTGGCTTGGAAGAAGGCCCCACTACCTAAGGGGGATGAGGCTTGAAGGTCAGCAGGATGCCCTTGGAGGAGTGTACAGGTCAAAGGCAAAAAGAGATTTAAACAGGAAAAGAGAAATGCAGTGGGAAGGGCAATCAGATACCAGGAAGCCAAGCCTACTGTGTGCCTTGCTCAGGGACTGGGCTGGGTCTCATTTAAGGAGGCTTCTCAGGGTGTGGGTGACTTGTGTGGGGTTCAGGTCACGGAATGAGGCTGGAAGAGACCTTAGGGACCATGGGGCCCAACTCTCTCATTTTACTGATGGGGAAACTGAGTCTCAGAGAAGAGACACAACTTACCCAAAGTCCAATATGAGTCAACATAGCCAACAAACATTTATGAAGTGCTTGTTGATTAACTGTAGTGAGATTCAAACACTTTGGGTCAGGGGACCTGATTTCTAGCTCTGACTCAGCCATACATTTTCTGTGAGAGCCCAAACAAGTCACTTGCCTCTCTTTAAGGGAGTGGGTTAGACTAGATGATCTCAGAGGGTCCTTCTGATCTCAGGGTTCTCTATGAATGAATAAGTCTATGAAATCATCTTTCCTTTCTGTCTTCCTTTCTTCTTCTCTTCTTCCTCCCCTCATTCCATCCTCCCCCTCACTTTTTTTCTTTCCTTCCTTCCTTTTTTCTTTCTTTCTTTCCTTCCTTCCTTCCTCCCTTCTTCCTTCCTTCCTCTTTCTTTCTTTCTTTCTTTCTTCCTTCCTTCCTTCCTTCTTTCTTTCTTCCCCTTCCTACTTTCTCTTTCTTTTTACCTTTTCTTGATTTCTTTCTTTCTTTTTTCCTTCTTAATTTTCTTCTTCCCTCTTTCTTTTCAATTTTATTTAATTTTCACTTCCAATTCTCTCCCTCCCCTCACAATGAGAAAACATGAAATACAAAATGAAATACAAAGAAATAAAAATGTATAGTCATGCCAAATAAATTTCTGCATTAGCCATGTTCAAAAAGAAGGAAAGAAAAGGGAAGGGAATGGGGAAAGGAAGGGGGAAGGGAGGGAAAGGGAGGGGAGGGGAGGGGAAAGGAGGGAGGGGAGGGGATGGGAGGGGATGGGAGGGGAGGGAAGGGGAAGGAAGGGGAGGGAAGGGGAGGGGAGGGGAGGGGAGGGGAGGGAAGGGAAGGGAAGGGAAGGGAAGGGAAGGGAAGGGAAGATTAAGAAACAAGAGAAGGCAGTGCTTCCGTCCATACTCCGAGCAACTCCGCTCTCTATGTGGAGGTAGGGAGCTCAGTCCTTTGGGATGGTGCTGATCAGCCTTCAAAGTCTTTCACTGCACTTTTGCTCTCACTGTGTGCTCTGCTCCCTGGTTCTGATTTCTTCCCTTTGCATCAGTTCACACATGGAATATTTCTCTCCAGGAACATGAGGGACCCTAGGGATAGCTTGCATTTACACAATACTAATATCTGAAGCGCTCTTGCTGGAATCCTAAGCCTGCTGTGCCCAGAGTCTTGCCTGAAGGCAGAGAGCTGGACCAAATGACCTCTCAGCCCTCTGACTTGGGCTTGGTGCAAAGGCTTTACAACACCATTTAAGTGAAAGTCAATGCTCTTTAAGTATAATTTATAGGTCCCACTAAAAAGCAATTGCAATTGGAAGCCTGGGGAGCTCAGCAGCAACACTCCAGCTGCTCCTGGGCAGCTCCCCGGGCACGTGGAGCCTGCTATTCTTTAGTGCCACTAAAAATGAATTAAGACCCAACATGTCTCCTAAAGGACGAGCATGCTTCAGGGCTGGGAGATAAGATTTTGAGTTCCTAAGAATGCTTTCTTTTATCTTGACTTTAGGAAAAGAATCTGACAGCTTCTTCCTTGCCTCACTTCAATCTTGATTGATATGAGAGACAGTAGTCAGATCTGTCTTTGATCTTGTCTTGACTTTATCGATATTCTTTATTTGTGTGAACTTAGGCAAGACAGCACATCTTTTCAAGCCTCAGTTTCCTCATCTGCAAAATGGTGATAAGACTTGGTACTCTACCACAGAGAAAAGCATTCTATTAGGGGACGGAGGAGTGTCAGAGAGGGAATGGATACTGTATTTGGAACTGGAAGACCCAAATTCAGATTCTCAACCTTGCCACTAATTAGCTGTGTGTCTTTGGGAAAACCACAGAAATCTCTGAAGTTTCCATTTTCTGGTCTGTAAAATGAAGACGTTGGACTGGATGACCTCTAAGGCCATAGATACTCTGAGATGTTGTGGGATGAGACTTGGATTGGGAGTCAGAGGACTGGAATTCCATTCTTGTCTTGGCTATTACTGGCTATAATCTTGACATCCATGATAGACACTGGACCTCTCTGGGGCTCCCCTTCTTCCTCTCTTCAAAGAAGGCTGAAGACCAGATGATCCCCAAGGAGAGGAACCTTCTAGCTCTAAATCTCATGATCCCCTATGGCGATGAACGGTCTGTTTCTACATTGATCGAATTTTCCCATCATTTTCTTTAAGGTCACACATGAATTAGTAGGTATTTACTGAAACTGTCAATTTATGCACATACATCTTTGGATGTTTCCATTTGGGGAGCAGGGCACAGGGAATGTGAGTACCCGATGGTACATCTGTATTTTATTCCTTCTCCACTACCCCCCTGCAGCATTAAGTGTGAATGCATATTAAGTGTTAGTTGAAAATGAGAAATATGTAGGCATGTAAGTTTGGGAGAGTGTAGAACTCATATCTGCACGTGTTCATTCTCCAAAACAGCAGAATGGGGGTGGAGAGCTAAAGAGGAGCTGGAAGGGTCCTTGGAGGAATCTAGACCAACCCGTTCAAGAAAAGAATCCTCATTCTAGCCTACCCCACAAGTGGTCATTCTGCCTGTCCCAGGAGGGACAGCTCATTACACTCTGGACAGCTCCCATGGTTAGAAAGTTTTCCTGACGTTGAGCTGAAATGAGGCTCTTTCCAAGTTTCATCCACAACCTGTGGTTCTGTCCTCTGGGACCAAACAGAGTCACTCTGATCTATCTTCCCCTTGATGTCTTTCAAATACTTGGGGCCAGATGTCACGTCCCTCCCAGGTCTTCTCTTCTCCAGAGTCACCACCCAGCACTCTTTCCATGGATACTCTAGCGGCCCTTCCCTATTCTGATTGTCTTTTGCTAGCCAGAGTCCCCAGAATGTTCCCCATTGTCCAAGTGTGGCCTGACCAGGGCAGACAACAGCCAGACTCTCATGTCCTTAATCTGGGAAGTGTGGTCCCAATAGCCTCCAGGCCTATAGGGCTGCACCTTCTCTTTTCAGACTGACCAAACCTTATCTTCCCCTTCTATATCTGAGGTTCCAAGCTGGCCAACTTGACATTCCAGCTCACATCTCTGTGCCTTGGTCAGGCAAATCTCAGTGTCTTGCATGCTCTCCTTGGCCCCTCTCTTAGAGACCCTAGTTCTATTGAGGGTCAGGCACACGCCACCTCCTACAGGAGTCCTTTCCTGACCCCTGCAGTAATGAGTGCGAGGGCTCCCCAAAACCATTTTGTGTTTCTTGGGGTATATTTTCTATGGGCTTTTCTATATACTCATCACCCATCCCCTCTGCCTGCAGGAAAATGTAACCTCTTCAAGAACAGGAGTGATTTTTGGTTTTAGTTTTGCCTTTTTATCTCTTTGAGGATAGGGAAGTTTCATTTTTTTCTTGGAAATCCCAGGAGGTTGGCATGTGCCAGCCACCTATTAGATAACCACTGAGACCCTTTCCAGTTCCAGGCCTAGAATCCTATTGGTTTTGGAACTGAGGGTGAAGCATGCCCCCTACTTCCTGGCACAGAGATGAACTGACTAGAGTTTCCTATGTGCTAGACCTCCTTTGGCAGCAGTGATTCCTCAGAATCATGTTTGCAAATGTATCAAATTAAAATACATTGGATTACAACAGAAACCAGCTATGCAGAAAGAGTTATCAAATAAGTAAAAAAAAAAAAAGAGTTCACAGTGCCCAGAGGATAGGGCTGGATTTCAAAGCCTCTGATGCCCCTTCTAGGTTCACAGTGATGATCTTTTGGTCCCTCAGGTCACTGTTAACTGAGCTTCTAGAAAACAAATTTCCTTTGGGAAGAGAATTTTCTGTTTCAGAGAATCTGAAAGGATGTGGCCTCAGGAAAGGAATGTCGTGTGTGGGGAAACTGGCCAAGATTGGACTAACCCTGGGCTGTGACAATAGATATAGCAAAGACTACCCTCCTATGTGCACCTGCATGCTCACACACACACACACACACACACACACACACACACATGCTAACATTTTTTCCCAAGGGAAAAGAGAACAGGGGAAGGTGATTAGGAAAAATAGCAGGGAACAGCTTTCTATTTACCACATGCTGGGATATCACACAGGTCAGCCTTAAAGTTTTCATCTAAAGTGAAGCACCACGGGGCTTCCTTCTGATTCCCGGGATTGCGGCAGTAGGAATGCCCCCCATTCAGCTCAGGATATCTGACAGCTGTGAACGTGTGCGTATGTGGATACTGGGAGTTCCACGGCTGGCACTGTCGGCCAGATTTCGTCACACTGACCGTTCCTCGGTAATCAGCGCCGGTGCTGTTGTAACATTTGTGATCTGGGAGGGAGAAAGGAACAAAAAAACAATTTAAAAAAAAGATGCAAGCTAGAATTCTAGTCAACTCTAAGTGCCCACTAGGTCCCAAAGAGATCAAAGGAAAAGGGAAAGGACTCATGCATACAAAAATATTTATAGTCCTCCTTTTTGTGGTGGCCAAGAATTGGAAATTGAGGAGATGCCCATTCTTTGGGGAATAGCTGAAAAAATTGTGGTATATGATTGTGATGTGATATTATTATGGTATCAGAAATGATGAGCAAGATGGTTTCAGATATGCCTGGGAAGAGTTCTATGAACAAAGAGAAGTAAGTAGAACCAGGAGAACATCGTATACAGTAACAGCAGCATTGTGTGATGATCAACTGTGAAAGACTTGGCTACTCTGATCAAGACAAGGAGCCAAGACAGTTCTGATGGACTCAAGATGAAAAATGCTCTCTACCTCCAGAGAAAGAACTGAAGAACTCTGAGTGCATATTGAAGCAGACTTTCTTCACTTTATTTTTCTTGGATTGTGTGTGTGTGTGTGTGTGTGTGTGTGTGTGTGTGTGTCTGTGTGTGTGTTTTCTTTTGCAACATGGCTAATATGGAAATGTTTTGCATGACTTCCTATGTATAATCAATATCATATTGCTTGCCTTCTAAAGGAGCAGGAGAAGAATAGGAGAGAGGGAAAGAATTTGGAACTTAAAAATTTTTTTAAAAGAATGTTAAAATTTTAAAATATCATTGGTAAATATTTAATAAAATAAATAAAAATATGTAAATTCTTTTAAAAGACTATAAGTGGTCAAGAAAGTGCCAATCTATATTAGGGAAAGAAGAAGAAGGGAACAATTAGGTCCCTACTATGTGCCAAGCACTGTGCTAAACAAATTTGCAAATATGATATCATTTGATCTCCTTGGCAGAAGGTGTTCCCTTCTCAAGAGTCCTTTATACTAATGACATCAGAAGCCCAATCCATTTCCTCTATTTTTTAAATTAATAGTTCAATTATCAAGAACTCAGCATTTTTCTGGGTCAAAGTCTAATTTCCACTCCCTTCCCACAAAACCTCGGCACTTAGATGGCTGGTCCTAGACTAGAAAAGACTCCATTTCCTCGTTTGTTTGTTTGAAACAAGGTAGCTATTCAACATGCCCTTTCTTTCTTATTATTTATTCCTTGTTTGGTAGACTGGGTCTCCCTCTCTCCTTCACGCAGGAAGTGTAGTGACCTGACTTCACTGCTGATTGACACAGAAACCTTTGACCCACTTTATTTCCAGCCTGGGTCAATCTGTACCTCCTTTGGCAGCCTAGGGCCCCTGAGGCTCACCATGTTGGTGCCAGGCTTAGAATGGACACCCATGGGCTCTAGACCCACTGCAGCTCAGAACTCCTGAACTCAAATGATCCACCAGTCTCAGCCTTCCCTAGCAGCAGGGGGTGACAGGCATGTGCCACAATCTTCACTTACTTTTATTGATGGGGTCAGCCATGGGGATCCCAATCCGGATACAGTTGGCAGCCTCTGGGCTCTCTGGCTGGGGGAGGTCTTCACAGTTGGGCAACTTAAGCCTCATCAGAATCATGGGATTTGATCTGGCGAAAATGTACTCAGTCTGACAAAGGACATTCTCCAAGATTTCACATTCATCTCGGCATAGGTCACGCGGCTTTGGAACCGCTGAGGTCTCATCACAGTAGGGGAAAGCATAGTGACAAAGGGAGGGGATGGCGAACTGGGAACACTTATCAGAGAGGTGACTGGACGTGCCGATCATGGTGAAGGCAGCTGAAAAGCAAACAAGGAAGCAGCAACGAACATTTATTAAACCCTTCCTGTGTTCCAGGCACTCACTGTGTGTACCAAATACTAGGTACACTGGAAATACAGCATTCTAATGGGAGAGATGGTACAACCTTTTGTTATGCAAACAAATGACAATAATACTAGCTGGCTTGATATAGCACCTCCTGTGTGCCTAGTACTGTGTTAAGTGCTTTAAAAATATTATCTCATTGGATCCTCGGCTTTCTCTAGAGGGTGGTACCTGAGCTGTGTCTTGAAGGAATTGATGGTCTGCTAGAGGCAGAAGTGAAGAAGGACAGCATTCCCGGCAAGGACAGTCAGTGCAAAGGTGTGGAGGTGAGAGATGGAGAGTCTGATGTAAAGAGGAATGGCAAGGAAGTCACTATGGTGCGGCCAGAGAGGTCATGCTGGAGAGTAAGCTATAAGGCTGGAAGGGTAGGGCGGAGCTCTGTGAAGAGCCCAGCAGTAGGGCTTATGTTGGATCCTGGATCCAATAGGGAGATATTGGAAGTTATTGAGCAGGAGTGACATGATCAGACCTGTGCTTTAGGGAAAGCTCTTTGGTGGCTGGTAGAGAACTGGTCCTTGAAGTTCAGGGACGTCCTCTTCAGTCACTCAGTGTCAAAGGGTTTGGAGCTGGAAGGGACCTGAGAGTGTCTTAGACCTGGATGGATGCTGAGCAGCCATCTAGATGTCCATCCTCTACAACATCCCTGACCATCGGGCATCTGCCTTTTGTCTGAGCCTCTCTGGGCGGGGGCATCTCAAGATCTCCCAAGGTACCTCATTGCACTTTGGGCCGGCCCTCCTTGGAAGGAAGTTCTCTTGACACCCTGACCCAGTACGCCTTTTTGTAACTTCTGCTCATTTCTCCACCATTCTAAATGTCTGAATTCAAACTCGGATCTTCATGACTCCCAGTCTTGTGCTCTATCAACCACTTGTGAGGTCCCTTACATTTCTAAATGCTCCAGATGTGGTGTGATAAGGCCGAAGTAGAGTGGAATGGTCACTCCTTATACTTGGAATTCATGAGGTTCTAATGTTCAGACACTTTTCTGTTAGGTTTCACTGTTTGTGACCTTATTTGGGGTTTCCTTGGCAAAGACACTGGACTGGTTTGCCATTTCCTTCTCTACCTTATTTTACAGATGAGAAAACAGAGGGAAACAGGGTTGAGTGACTTGCCCAGGGTCACACAGCTACTAAGTTCTGAGGATAGATTTGAACTCATGAAGATGAGTCTTTATGACTCCAGACCTGGTGTTGCATACCATTCATTACCTAGCTGTGCCCTGTGATTCTCCATATTTTTAAATCCTTCCTCTTGCATTTACTAGCTGTGCGACCCTGGATAAGTCACTTTACCTTCCTCACCTGTAAATTCAATGGATAGTCCCTGCCAGCTCTACCATCATGGAACTCTGAATTTTTTGCAAGGACCTCAGATGTAACTCCTTTTCTGAGCTGCTTTCTCAGCACTACTCGGTGATGTTGAGGGCTCAAGGTATAAAACTCCTCAACTGGTAACTGAGAAATGTTTAAGAAAATAAAGAAAAATAGAATGAACCCTGATGACGTTCATTTGTAGGTAACACGTGGCAGCAGGGATCCCTTTTCCATTCAAGTTAGACACCACTGGGCGAGACGCTTTCTCCTTGTGACTCGTGGCCACCATGGCTTTGGTCTTGGAGGCCTGGGAGGCGAGAAGGGTAGTGACAGGAGTCGATGCCTTACAGACACCCTGTCAATGGTTGAGCTTCTCCCCCTGCCCCTCATTTTACAGATGAAGAAACATGGCCATACAGTCACCACATACCAAAGGCTGAATTTGAACTCGGACTGACTCCAATCTTAGTTGATGGTTTCCCCCCATTGTTCTGCATTTTCTCTCTAACAAAGTCATGTGTAAATACTAATTGGGAGGGATCACATGAATTCAGAACAAACCAAAAGACTACATGAAAGGCAAAAGATGCCTGAGTAGTTGGGGCTGAGGGGGTAGTAATAAGGGAGCCATATTTGGAGTGAGAGGACCTGCATTTGAATCCCAGCTTTCCCTCTTTCACCTCAGGTACTTCACTTCCCTGGCCTTAGTTTCCTCATTTGTAAAATGAAAAATGGGGACTAGATGAACCCTAGGGTCCCTTCTAGCGGAATCTGTGGCCCAGATAGCATACATGTTTATTTGGAGTCTAGAAAAAAATTACTTTGGCAAGGTTGTAAAGAAGCAGCATCAGGTCTGTAGAGGACATTTCATAACAAACACACATAATTAGGATCATATACTGAGAAGAAAAAGAGACCCCAGAGGTCACCTAGCCTAAACTTTTTCGTTTTGCTGAGGGAAAATTGGAGTCCTTGAGAGCGTCCAAGGTCATCACATGGGGTGTTATGTCAAAGATGGGGTGCCAGCCCAGGGGCCCTCACATTTCAGAGAATTCTCCCATTTCCCTTTTCCCCTCCAACAAGGCTCCTTCCTAATGCACTGCTGTGACCCCCCTTGGGATGCAGACCATGCTACAGTCTTCTTTGTACTCTCCTTGGAGCCTAACATTGTACTTTGTCCACAGCAGATGTCTGTTGTTGAGTGACTGCTGGATAGTTGAGGCATGTCTTTGTAAGGAATGACCTACCTGTAATCTGATTTTCTATTTCTCCTTGCATGTGCAAAGACTCCATGTAGACAGTGCGGTTACCAATGAATCTGGCACATGCAATCCCTCGGTATGGCTGGCAGAAACCATCTTCTTCATATTCATCTCTGAAACCAAATCATATCTGTCAGAGGGAGGCTGCCCCAGAAATGATCCTCCACAGGCAAAGATTGCCATCCTCGCTGTGCCCTGAGGAATCACCAGGAAGCATCATCATGTATCTTTATCTTACAGTCTCAGAGGTTGCCCAAAGCACCTATTAGTCTCAAATTTCCAGAATCTCAAAGTCTGAAAGAAACTCAGATATAGCCTTAGCTAGACTGGACCTTTGCAATAATCCTGAGTGTAACAGTCCATAGGTGGTCATTTTGTTTCCAGTTGAAAACCACCAATTGAGGGGAACCAACCTTTTCTCTACTTTGGACTGTACTCATTGTAATTAATTCTAACTAATATAACTACTACAACTAATAGTTATGTGAGTTAGTCCTCATGTCTAGCCTAGATGTGCCCCTGCCCTCTGTGTTCATACAGATTAATCCTAATACGTCTTCCAAGTGACAGCCTTTCAAATACCTGAAGACAATTATAGGGACAAGATGGCATTAGTATTCTGGGTGGCCTCATCCTATTGTTAACTCACCCTGAGCTTGCAGTCCACTAAAGCCCCCAGATCCTTTGCAGAACAGCTGTCATCTATCCATGTCTCCTCCATCTTTATTTGAGGAGTTGACTGTTTGGACCCAAATGCAAGACTTTATATTTAGGAATTTCATCTTATTAGTTTGAAACCAATTTTGTCCATATCTTCTTGAGCCCTGATTCAGTCATTCAGTGTGTTGCCCATCATTTCATCATCTGCGTGTTTGATCAGCATGTCATCTATACCTTTATCCAAACCAATGACAAAAACAGTGCTGAGCCAAGTACCCCGAGGTTCCTGGGTTGCTCTACTGAAAACCTCCTGACCTCAATAATAACTCTGCTTAGAGTCTGGCTATCTAACCAACACTGAATCTGCTTCAGGGTATTATCATCTGATCTACATCTATCTATCTTCTCCATGAGAACAGTATGAGAAATTTCAGTCAAAGCTTTGGTAAAGTCAAGGCACACTATGTCCACAGTACCTCCTCCCTGGCAGTCATTTTTGTTCTATGACATTCAGTACAAAGGTCATTTTCCTTTGCAGAGAAAACAGCAACACCATAAGGACTAACTAGCTCTGCCATCTTTCCACTGTCCATCCACCCAAGCAAAACCTTGTCTCTTCTTTGATCCCCCTTTTCTCTCACTAGGGCTCAGAGAAATCTCTTTTTATAGCTAAACATTCTTTTTTTGAGCTGATGGGTCTGGCAGCCTACACCCTCTAAAAGACCTTCCAGTGATGAAAACCATTCAGATTACAGAAGAAAACCCCCATTTCTACAGCTGCTGGTGGGCAGGCAGATAACATGAGAGGGAGAAAGGAAATGAGCTGAGAGTCCAGAAGCATATTATCCATTATGATTTTTTTGGCAAAGACTCTGTTTCATTAATAGCAAAGGCATTGGATTCAGGGCACACAAATGTACACCATCATCAGCACCCATTCACATGGCCCCAGGGGGACAGGAACTGCATTGGGTTAGGAGGCCACCGGTGAGCACAACAAACACAACCCAGGTGGTCTGGCATTCGGTGCTTTGGACCATGACCACTGAACTGCTGCTAAGATTTTTCTCAAGGACAAGCCTTGAAGATTTGAAATGTGCAACTAAAGCCAGAGTGTGAACCAGAAAGAGAAATACAACTCAAAGGTGGCTGTATCACTCATTCATTCATTCATTCATCTCATCCAGGACAGGAACTTGCATTGTGATCTCTGAGTGTCTCTAGCCTACACCCCTCCCTTCACCTCTTGTTGAACCTCTTGGTCACCTCAAATCAGTATTGCCACCATTGCTGAAAAAAGCAGGACAACCTGGGGCTCCAGAGTTTCCCTCAGAGCTTCCTTCCCTGTCTGACATGTCTTATGTCCCCCAAGTGAAACGCCTACTTTGTGTGGGGAGGAGCCGTCTAACTTTTACATGCTCTAAAAATACTTGTTGGAATGACCTTCGATTGACAACCATTTATGTAGCAGCCACTAGTGGGCAATAGATTGTTCTAGGCATGGAGGTGAGGGCGGGGGGTGAGGATAGGCTTACAAAGATTTCCCCAGTAGAATATAAACCCTTTGAAGACAGGGACTCTTTCATTTCTATCTCTGTATCTCCAGCACAGCAACTCAAGATGAACGAATGGCTGTAAAACTGAACTGAAAGATAAACAAATCCCGGACTCTGACCTGGAGGAATTCCACCTTAGTAATGCCATTCAGCACATTCACATCTTTCCATAATGTTGGCAGAGCACTTTGCACGATCTCACGGGAGCCTCCAAACAACCCTGTGACACAGGAACCACAAACTTTACTACCTCCATTTTCTAATGTGGAAAAGGGTTTCAAGAAATCTGGTGACTCCCCAAGATGGCCGCTCTCCTAGATAATGTGAGAGGATGGGTCTCAGCCCTGGTCTTTGTGATTTCAAGTCTAGCCCTCTATCCACTTGGGAACATAATTCAATTCAATGACCATTCCTTCCCTGCCCACTATATACAAGGCACTGTGTGCACAAGAATAAAGCTAGGGCATGGCCCTGAGCCCACAGACTGTACAGTCTAAGGGTGAGAGGGTGACTAGGGAGGAGGTTTGTTCAGATAATTGTCATACAAGGGAAAGTGAAGTCAGTGCAAAGGGTACAAGAAGACAAAGTGCTGAACTTTTATCTGCTTATGAGGAAGAGAAGGAGGGTCAGTTAATAAATCAACAATTCAAAAAACCTCTAATTGCTTCACTTTATTCCCCTTGAAGAAAATAAACATTTGGTGGCCTGGAATCCAACTCATGTGAGTCATGTGGGACAAGCAGAGACTTGGCAAGAAGGTTTGAGCCCTTGAAGGAGATGGGACATCCCTGCTTCAGGGAGAGGGCAGGTTCGGACCATGATCTTCTAGGGAAGTTCCCAAAGGAGGAAAACCACGTGAGTTTCATCTTCCTAATCCAGGAGTTTTTAACCCTCTCTGTGCTGTGGACCCCACTGGTTCTCTGGGTGAGCCTCCAGACAGAACCCCTTCTCAGAGGAATGCGATGAAATGCACAAAATCAAAGACATAGAACTACAAAGGAAACCCATCATAGGGAAGCCTGATTACCAAAACTGATGGGTCCAGAATTCCTGATCCCATGGCAAGGAGCCCTGGACTAAAATGGTGCTGTTTTTGAGACCACTGGCTTTCACTCTCACTGCTCCTCTATTGACAACAATGAAGCACTGAAACCTTGTGGAATTGTGGAAAGAATGCTGGGCTTGAGTCAGAAGAGACCCAGGTTCAGATCCTGCCTCTGGCCCTTCTTACCTATGTGACCAATGACAGATGATGGAAGTCCTCAAGCCTCACCTGGGAAATGGAGCTAATGATAACTGTTGTATCTTGGGAAGTACCAAACACAGAAGTTATGGAAAGGACTATGCAAACAACAGGAAGTTATGACATTAAAAAAAAAATCTCTACCATCTCCCTTTTATCTATTGGAGCAAAAGATCCTTGAGCTGAGAGGCAGAAGATCCAGTTTCTTGCCTTGGGGCTATCAGTGCATGTGACCTCCAACAAATCACTCCATCTCTGAGGCTCAGTCTCTTAATCTGTAAAATGGAGACAATAATGCCTGTCCCAACAGACTCACAGGATTATTGGATCACACAAAACAATGAATGTGGAAAACACACTTGGAGAAGATTAAAAATGTATAGGATCATGGATTTAGGACTGGAAGGGGCTGTAGAGGACAGTGAGACCAAGCTCCAATTAGATCATTTTATTTTCTCTATCTATGACTGCACTGCTCAAGGGTCTCTCTCCACCGATTCAGATCCCACCAGCAACTTGTCTATAACTTGGGAGCAGTGGAGAGTGGCCTGGGACATGGGGAGTTCATTAGCCCCCAGGATCACACAGCTGGCAGGTGTCAGAGACAGGCAATGAACCCTGATTGGCTCCAAGGCCAGCTGTTCCCCCATTATGGCACACCGCCTCTACACTGGGTTGTTTTTATGGATCAAACTGTCCATTCATTTCTTCATACCTTGTTCAAAGATGCCTGTGATCACCTCCTACTGGAAGGGATCTCCCTGCCCTCAGCCTCTTGGTGGATATGCCACACTGAGCTTCCTAAAACGTGGATCCGACCATGTCACTTCCCTGATCCCACCGCATCTGGGAAAAACTACAAACTTCTCCTTCTGGCATTCAAAGTCCTCCACAGTCTGGCTCCAATCTCTCTTTCCAGTCTTATCACACATTACTAACCTTCATGTATTTTACATTCCAGTCCAAACAGCCTGCTTGTGATTTCCTGTACGAGACATTCTATCTCCTGTTTCCACACCCTTTCACAAGCTATTTCTCCTGCCTAGAAATCTACCCTCCTCACCTCCAGTTCCTAGAATACCCTCAGTTCCTTCAAAGCCTTAATCAGATGCTCCCTCCACTCCAGATCTTTCTTCAGTCCTCCACTGTTAGCCTCCCCCTCCAATTTCTTTATATTTAACCTATACATATTTTCTGTATATTTGTCTGTATACGTGATGTTTCCTGACAGTAGAATGTAAATTCCTGGAGGGTGATGATTGTTTATAAGATAACAGCTCCAGAGATGGAAGCAACCTCAGAAGCTCCCAGGTCCAACTCTGCCTTTGACAGAGAAGGAAACTCAAAGTAACTGAAATGGTGGGTCATCCAGGGAGCCAAGGTCAGAAGCACAATTTGAACACTGGCCCTCAAAAGGCAGAGCTCGTATTCCTTCCACTGTAACCTTCATTTTTTGTCTCTGTATCCCCACCACTGGCCACAGTCTGGGGTACTTAAAGTTGCTTAATACATGCTTTTAAAATATTAATTCAACAAACACATTTTTATTCAGTATCTCCAGGGTGTGAGGTAGTGTGGTGCAGTGGGTAAACAGCTTGTCTCAGAGCCATTAAAATCTGGGATCATATCCTACCTCTGACATATACTGGCTGTGGGCCCCTGAGCAAGTCACTTAAGCTCTAAATATGCTAGACAGTACTCCCCTCCCCCTCCCTTTCCCTCCTTCTTCCCTCCCCTCCATTCTCTCTCTCCCATTTTCTCTCTTTCCCCCTTTCCCTCTCTCTTTCTTTCTGTCTCCACATGATAGACAGATCTATCTATCCATCTATGTTGCAGAGAGAACGATGTCCTGAGTTGGTAGAAGGACTTTCCTCATGGTGAGTTCTTAATGCCCAGTCCCAGTCCCCATCTCCTGGTGACTGTGCCCTTGAAGCTCTGTGTGAGAAATCGAAGAATGGCCTAAGCAGGACTGGCCAGTTGAGGCAAAGCTGCAAGGGCCAGCCACTAAAAGAAGCTAGTTTTTAGTTGGCCCTGAGCTCCTGTTCAATAAAATAGACACTGTGAAGGGAAGGGGGGTGGGGAGGCCTTTGTGGGCTAGTCCTGAAAACACTTCGTACCCTCAAAGCTCTTAAAAACTTAACCTTTGAGTACACACACATATCCATAGATCATGTGCCCTGACATAAAGACACTGAGATCTTAATGTCCCCCAAATCCGGCAAGCACTCCCTATGTTTACTTTCATAAATCCTACTGTTAATGCTGAAGTCTTCTTGGCTTTCCTTCTCCTTGGACTATAAAATTAACCCAACTTTTATAGGGTAACTAATACCCAAAACCCTACGGGGAGAAGTAAGGCTCTCACATGCCCTCTATTCCATAACCAGAAACACAAACACAGTCAGACACCCGAGGGTGGCTAACAGCACCCCCAGTCCCGAAACATCAGGCTCCCCTCAGTTTGACAGCATCGGTGTACCTGACAAATCCCTTTTCTGCTCTCTCTACTGTAAACTCCAGAGGCCTCAGCTTAGGATCTTTCTCAGAAGGACAGAGCCCCAAGCAGGCCCCACATGATTAAATCTTTGCCCTCCAGAGAGGTGTGTATTTCCAAACACAGGATTAAGCCATCCTTCTAATGTCCTTTCCAGTTACAAGGCCCCAAAGAAGTCTCTGCCCTGTGCTTCTGAAAGATGCGCACCCAGATCCCCACTCCCCATGCCCTAATCCCAATACCCCAGTCACCCTCTATTCCTTTTCTGAGTACAAAAGCACATATTAATAACAACATTATGTTATGTGTTTTATATACAAACACACATACGTATGTATGGTGTGTGTGTGTGTGTGTGTATGATCAAAGTGTGCACACATTTTACCCCAGTTAATTGACTACTAGGCTTGTACCTCAAAGAAATCAGAGAAGCAGGAAAAAAAAGGTGTCTCCTTACAAAAATATTAATAGCAACCCTTTTCCAGCTAGGCAAAAAATGGGAAACCAAGGGGCTGTCCTTCTGCTGGAAAATGGCCGAACCAATTGTGGGAGATGAAAATATTAGAATATCTGAAATGATTAAACAGACAGCTTCCAACAAGCCTGGGAAAAGCTTCTGGAAATTATGCAGAGCAGATCAAAGAGAATGAGGGAAACAGTGGATGCAGTGGTAATAATGTTATGGAGGAAAACAATTGAAAAGACTTTAGAACTCTGATCAATGCCACGATAAACCATGAATCCGGAAGAGCCAAGCAGAAAGCCAGCAACCGCCTCCTGATTAAGGGGCTATGGACTTAAAATACAGAAAGAGGCACATTTTTTGGACACAGTTGACCCAGTTGTTCTGCTGGATGATGCAGTTCGGTATCGAGGGATTTCTTGTTTTGTTTTAATTTGCTCAGTGGGGGAAGAAACTTTAGTGGAAGAGACAGAATTATTAAAAAGTGGTTAAGGAAAAAAGACAACTGCTTTGTAAAAAATCCCACAGTCTCCCGTTCAGCGAGTACTCCATACTCTTCCTCTCTGCCCTTGGCCTCACCCAGAGAAGAATGAATCTTCTTCCAGTATGAATCACTGGGACGATTTGCCCCAGCTCTGAAATCTTTTTCTCAAGGACACCCTTCCTCCCGCTTCACTGTCGCCAACATGCACATTTGGCAAGACAAAAAACACCAATAGTGGAGATGACAGAAGTGCCAGAGCCAGTCCAGCAGAGATCCATTAGATGCTGCCTGAGGAGAATAAAAGTGTATTCAGAAAGTGGGAAGTGAGCCGAGCCCAGAGAGCCATCCATCACCATCTATGGCACTGGCACGTGCCATCAGCCTCCCCATCACATCCAACTGAAGGGTGCTTTGTGATGGGAGGCCTTGTTTTTCATGAAGATTACTCAGTCACTGGCATTCTTGGCTCTCCTCAGTCTGCCAAGCTCTCTAGATTAGAGGTGGGGGTAGGGAGAGGAAGGAACAAATTTAGAAGTAGGCGCTATGGCTGAAGGAAGCATGTGGCCCCTGGGAGGCAGTTGTAGGACTGTATTTAGATCAGAGGATTGCAGAGATTTAGAGCTGGAAGAGGCCTTCCTTAGAGATAGCTGGATACAGCTCCCTCTCTTTAGAGATGGGGAAACTGTCTTGACCTAAGCCACATAATTAGTTATAAGTCAGAGCTAGGATTTGAATTCAGGACCTCTGACTCCAAAGCCAGTACTTTGTCTAACATATTGTCTCCTAAGGGAATCTCATGAATGAAAGTGAATCCTGGACAAGGTGTGTATATACAAAGAAAGAAAACGTAATTCTGGGCTCCCAGGTGCCCTCCATTGTGAGTGCTGCTGTAGAGGCATTGAACTCTGGAAATGGAGATTAGATGGCCAAACAGAGTAAATGATCACAGCTTTAGAGCTTGAAGGAACTGCAGAGACCATCTAGCCTAGCCACCTAATCTTACAGATGAAGAAATGCTGTCCCAGAGGAAGTCAGTGACTTGCTCAGAGTCACCCCAAGTTTAAATATCAGAGCTAGGAAATGAATCCTCATGTTCAGAACACAAATCTGTGGCCCCACTGGCCCACTGTGGTACAAGGGAGCATGGGCTGCATCTTGGTTCCTAATCTGTCAAATGAGAATGATGAGGCTTACATGACCTCCCTCAAGGGCAGTGGTTCTCAACCTTCCTAATGCCCTGACCCTTTAATACTTGTATGTGGGCCTATCTGCATGTGGGCAGACCCGCCTGGAGACAGATAGAGGAGCCATTTCTCAGTTCCTAAGATCATCGGAAATAAATGTTTTCCGATGGTCTTGGGCGACCCCTGTGAAAGGGTTGTTCGACCCCCAAAGGGGTCATGACTCACAGGTTGAGAACCGCTGCTTAAGGGGTTACTATGAGCAAGGAGCTTTGTGGACCTTAGAGCATAGTAGAAATGTTGGAGAGTTTTAGGATGCAAAGAAAAATAGGAAACAAGGTTCTACCTTTGAGAAGCCTACCTTTCTCTAGATTCTAGGACCAGAGATTTAGAGTTGGGAGGGACCAACACACTAATTGACAGGTGAGGAAACAGGTTCAGAAAAGCTAGGTGACTTGCCCAGGCTCACACAGCTAATAAGGATCTGGTGCAAGATTTGCACCCAGATCTTCCTGACTCCAGGTACAGGGCTCTATCCATGGTGCTGCCTAGCTGCCTTCAGATAATTGCACAGATTTTAGTTGAGAAAGATGAAACTGAACCAAAATCCCCAAGCCATTCAATGTTAGTCCTAGGATCTGAACTCAAGTCTCCAGATTTCTTTTCATCCCAGAATTCTGTGAGACAGGCAGGCAGAGAGGGCATAACAAGGTCCTTTCACACACAGAGACATTAGAGGGTGGACACAGGAAGGATTAAGGAAATCTGACACAGTCAGCTGAGTAGCATTTACAAAGTGCTTTGCATGTCCCAGGGGTTGTGTTAAGCATCGGGAATGACCACAGAAAAGGGCACTGTTTGGAAATTGGAGGACCTGTGCTTACATCCTGCTTTCCTCTGACCTGTCTGACCGTGGGGAAATAATGGGCCTCAGTTTCCTCATCTGTAAAATGAGGGGGTCTCTGAGGTGCTGTCCAGGGTTAGAATGATGATCCTATGTGCTAACCCTGCCTTGGTGTGAATGAGAAACACACACCCCCCCATCTACTCCCTGGAGCTCAGTTTCCTTGCTTGTAAATTAGGAAGTTAGACTCAGTAGCCTCTGAGTTCCCTCCCAGCTCTGAATCAATGAACCTCTTAACTCCTGGCTTCCTTCCCTGCCAGGATTTATGAAGCACTGTCAGCTCCTCACCCCACTCCATGCCTCAGCGCTCCACACTTGCTCTTTTAAAATGCCAATACTCCTGGAAGGAATTACACACTCAAGTGTTTATTGGATAGGATGAGAGATTAGATACTGGTAGGATGATGGAGGAGCCCAAGAAAACTGGGGCTATGAACACTGAGGGCAAACCTGACATACTACATTCTTCTGCTGAGGGCTGGACTCAGGAGCAAGTCAGGGGGAAAATTTCAACTCTACTACTTTGCAACTTTGTGACCTTGGGAAAGTCCCTTCAACCAGTCGGCCAGTTAAGCCACAAGCATTTAGCGAGCAGCACCTGTGTGCCAGGCACTGTGCCAAGTACTGGGGATACAAAGAAAGATCAGATTCTAAGAAAGATCACATTCCCATCAAAACAACCAGTACTTATGAAGTAGCTATTTGTGCCAGACACCTGCTGGGTTTAAGACACCAAGTAAAAAAGCGAAACTGAGTCTGCCATCATGAAGCCTATAGTCTAGCTCAGTGAGACAACACACACAACATTGATAGATATATGGAAAGTGTACAGAAGGTAATCTGAAAGGGGAAGGCACTAGGAGGTAAAGGGAAGGATGGAGAAGGCTACTGAAGAAGGGGGGGGGAACCGGAGCTGAGCCTTTAATTCCATTCAACTTGATCTTCAGTTCCAAATTCTACCCTGTCCTCACTCATTAAAAAGGCAACATAAACAAAAACCTATTCCGCATATGTCTAGCCATGCAAAAAAATTTCCACATTAGCCACGTTAAACAGAGTCTTGAAGAAAACCAGAGAAACCTGGAAGGGAATGGCCAGAGCACCCAGCTCTGGGGCTATGCAAGGGACAGAGAACAGGCCATGAAATATCATTTCAAGGAACTAGAAACTGTGCCATCCGTTCTGGAATCCAATGTGAAATTAAGGCCCAACAGTTCCATTTGACCCAATTAAAAAGAAACAAGCAACAAAAACTCAACAACAAAAACCAAGCCCAAAGGGAAAAGGACTCATATGTATAAAAATATATTTGAGACAGTAATTTTTATCTTGGTAAAGAATTGGAAACAAAAATGTTACCCATCAGTGGAGGAATGATCAAATAAATCAGGCTATATGAATGAGTGGAATCCTACTGCACTGTCAGAGGTATGTCAAGATGTGCCCTGGAGACACTGACTGGCTGGGCTTTGGGGGTGCAGCAGAGGGCACCAACTAGGGACTGGGGTGGCTGGTGCCAGGACCTTCCCAGTGGTGGAACTGATTTGTGTGACTTGGAAGGCACTGGCAGAGGACCACTCAGCATGTTGTGCCCACATCAAAGAAGGTGCTGGGCTCTATGAGCAAAGCAAAATTAACGTAGCTCAAAAGAAATTGAAGATGAGCAAATTTAGAGATTCCACCCCAAATGTTCCTATGGACTATTTGTGCCCAACTTGTGCTAGAGCCTTCCAAGCTCGTATTAGTTTGACCAGCCATGGTCGGACATGCTGTAACTTGGCTCTGGAATAGTGATGTCATTTTGGTCCTCTTCAAGAACGAAGGCCAACCACCAACCAGTTCCTGGTGGTAAGCTTTCCTGCCATTGTAGAGGTTTTAGCAAAGATGCTGGTTCTCCACCTGTCATTCTTCATTCTTGCCACATGCAGTCTGTCTAGCCTGCCTAGGACATGTCTCCTTCCTCTTCTTGGAGGCTCCTCACTGGTTCCATGATGTAGCCTGTTCACACTCACCATATCCCTCTCCACTGCCTTCTGTAGAGAGTATTTATTCCCAGCTCTTTGGAGATAATTCTGGTCCAATCCATCTTCAGTGATTTTGTTTTGTTTTGTTTTTACATCACCTACTTTTTCCAGTTATGGGATATAGCTTGGCACAGGGAAAGAATCCTGGCTCTGTATGTATGTATGTAGTCACATATATGTGCATGTATTTACACATATGTAAATATATTTCTATCTATATAGTCATATACCTGTATCATTTTATATGAGCAAGCTTTTCTCAGAATGCGAGAGTGTGATGTCACCTGTTAAAAAAAGCTGGCACATCCACCTGAATGGACATGCATTGTAATTAGAGTTAACTATTACACTTAGTTGTATTTTTTAAAAGCACCCCATTGTTGACTCTCTTCTGCAGCCCCCCCTTTCCTTTTTAAAAATTGCAATTCCATTTCAGCACTGTGCCCCCTCCCCTGCCCCCACCAGCCCTTTGGCTGCTGGCCACCCCAACAAACAGATGAATAATGAGCTGTCATACTTTCCAGGACAGCACAAAATAGCCGCCTGTGTCAGGCTGGTGGAGAACAGGGGAAGGGATTGGTTGAGCCTCATGGCAGTGTTTTGGAAATACAGGGCTTGCATTTCACTCGGGGAAGGCATGGAAATTCTCCAGGCTACATCTCACAAGGGCAATTTCAGGGAAAATGATGCATGCAATATATTTTTATTTCTGTTTAAACACATACTTGAAATTATAGGCCAGCACTCATCTTGGGTTTGCAAAAATGCCGAAGATTTCTAATAAAAACAAAGGATGGTGTTGTCGCCATTGATTTTGTGAGGTCCCTAGGACTGGAGGCTGGGAATGGGGATAGGATTTAGAAGAAATGCCTCTGTTGTTCTGGGTCCACCTGAGATTGCCAGGGCTAATGGGCAATTACCTGGCTATCTGGTGGAGTTAACCAATCAACAAGCATGTCTTAAGTATCTGCTATATGCCAAGTTCTGTACTAGGCATAGAGGATACAGAACTCCTGCCCTCAATCAGCTTACAGTCTAACTGGGAGGAATCACAAGTGCATGGCGAGTTCTAGCCAACATGATGGTGGGTGGGTGGGAAGGAAAGCCTCATGTGGAAGGTGTTCCTTGAGCTGGGCTCTGAAAGAAAACAGAAATTCTATAAGGTAGTCATGAGTTGGGGAGGTCAGTCAGGGCAAAGACAATGGAGGGAAAAAGCGGCTTGTATAAGCAATAATTAGACTGGCTGTCCTGGAGTGTGGGCAGTGGAGTCAAGCTGGCAAGACAGGGTGAAGCTGGGTGGGAAGAGCTTTAACATTCAAATAGAGGGTCTCATGGAGAAGACCCTGATCCCGGCTTTTGGACCCCACAATGCTCAATGGCAATGTAGGGTCAGGCTATCAGCACCTTGCCCAAACTCCCCATGATTCTTTGTCTCCCCTAAGATGTTCCAGTCACTAATGGATGCTGTCTGGCAGAATGGGTAGAGTCCAGGACTTGGACTTAGGAAGACAGAGGCTCAGGTCTCACCTCAGTCACTTGTTAGATCCTGGGCAAGACACGTAAACTGGAGGACTGGCTGCAGACCTAGGGTGACCTGGGATCAACACCTGTCTCTGACATGTATACCCGTGTGAGCAGCACAGATCACTTCTGCTGGGTCTCAGTTTGGTGGGTTTTTTTATTTGGAAAATTAAGGTATTGGCCTAGACGACCTCTGAGGTGCCTTCTTGCTCAAGGTCCAGGGGCCTTGGGACCTTAGTTTCTTCATACGTCAAATGGGAACAATGATAGCATTCCCTGCACAGAGCTGCTCTGAGGATCAAATAAAATAAAAATTTGTACAATAAATCTGAGCATTTATTGAGGAGGAAAACCAGCTGCTTGTGAGCGCCCTCTTTTGGCAAGGGTTTGGGGACTAGGTTGGATGAGTAATAACAACAGTTACCACACACAAACATATATGTACATATACAATGTATGGATATAGATGTAGATATTGCTTTAAGGTTCACAAATATTATCTCATTGGATTCTTACAACAACCCTGGAAAGTCAGTGCTGTTCATAGATGAGGCAGAGAGAAGCCAATGACTTAGCCAAGGTGATACAGTTAATAAGTAGATGAGAGATGTTAACTTGGTCCATGGTGCTACCTCACCGTCTGTCATCTCATCAGTTTAGAGCTGGAAGAGGCTTTGAGGCCACCCAAATAATTTCCTAATGTGACAGATGAGGACACTGAGTCACAGAGCAGTGATGGGATGGGGCTTGGGATATCCACTGCAGCCTTTTGTTTTCATCTTTATACTAATTAATAATAGTGAAAAGTTGTTCTTAATTGGAGGATCAAGAGATGGGAGAGACCTTAGAAATCACTTAGTTCAAGCTCCCATTTTACAGATGAAGAAATGAAGTAACTTGTCCATAGTCCCCTGGGCATCCAAGCAAACAGCTGGGCTTGAACCCCAGTAACTGCAGATCCAGGGCCCAGTCTTGTGCCAATGACCCATGCTTCCCACTGTTATGGTCTTCTCAGCTTTGCTTCCTCTTCTGTCAGTGAGGGCTGAGAAATGATTCTCTTCTCCTTAAAATGTGCCCCTCTTCCCAACTGTTGACCAAAGTGACCCTGTTAAAAATGGGGCTCCACATATTGAAAAAGGGTCAACAGATGCCTCCAGGAATTGCTTCAAGTTGTAGGTCTATATTACGAAGTACTGAATGCCCATATTGGAAAGGCCAATGATCTCTGAGGTGGGTAGCTGGCACTTGGGCAAAGACGGACAGAGATTTAAGGGGCTTCTGTAGAAAAAAATAAGATTTGAGGGGAGGGAAGACTGTGCAAACAGCCTGAGAAATAATGTGCTGGTGAGAAGTACAAGGTGATGCTTGAGGGAGTGCAGGTTGAATGAAAGAGTGAGTGAATGAATTAGAAGTTTAAAAGAGAAAAACCAAAATGGCAGGCATCAAGGACCAAGGACAGGGACCTCCAGCCATGCCTAAAATGGGAGGGGGAAAAGAACTGAAGGTAGAAGAGGTTATCCAAGCACTTTAGTCAATGGAACTGGGGTCATGTCTTCAATAGCTGTCAAGAGATAGAATTGGGGGGGAGTGAAGGTGGGAGTCCATGGGCTGGGTCTGTGAGGAAGGTGGCCCTGAAGTAAGCACAGATACCTTCATCATTGAGGAACTGCTTTCTCTCATTCTCTCTCTCTCTCTCTCTCTCTCTCTCTCTCTCTCTCTCTCTCTCTCTCTCCCTCTCTCTCTCTTTCCATCCCTCCGTCCTGTCTCTGACATCTAGTGACTATGTGACTCTGAGTAATTAATTTCATCTTCAATGTCCTAAGAAGCTCTGACAGTTGCAGATCAGATGCTGATCGTCATTGATAAAGGGAATTTCCTCACTGGGCTATCCCCTTGCAATTATAGACTAGGTAGGAAAGGAGGGAAGAGCAGATAAGAAGAGTATTTGTACCAAACTTGCCTCCAAGATTATTTTGAGGATCAAAACAGGGCAGGTAGATGGCATGTAGGATGGAGCACCAGACCTAGAATGAGGAAGACTTGAGGTCAAATCCTTCCTCAGACATAGACTGAATCATGTCACCCTTGGCAAGTCATTTTTCCTTTCTCAGCCTCAGTTTCCCATTTTGTGAAGTGTAGATGATAATAGCACATACTTCATAGTGTTGTGAGGCTCAAATGAAATCATTTCTACAAAGCAATGTGAACCTTCAAACACCATATAGACTCTAGGAATGATGATGATCAAGTATGAGGCTATATGCTAAATGCTCTAAATATTAAAATGCTCTATGACCCTCAGAGTCATCATCATACCAACCTTTAGCACACTCTAGTGCTGTCCAAATAAGGACCCTTTTCTAGCCAAAGACTCAAAATTCCTTCTAAAGTCAGTGATTGGACTAAGCAAAGAAGGAAGGTCGACAGGACCAGAATGCCAGAATTTCTGTGTCTCCAGCAGCCTCCACACCATCACCACTGCCAATGCTGCCATGTTTTGCTCTATCTTTGCGTAGATCCCCACCCTCCACCCCCTCTCTTTGCTCTCACAGCAACAATCAGGTCACACCACCTTTACCCGGGACAGGACACATCCATGGATTGCTCCACCGTTCCGCTCACCCCCTTTGTGATTCTCGGATCTCAGAGCTCGTAGGTGTCGGAAACAGGCACAGGTCTCTAGTCTTCCTGATTCCAAGGCTGGCTGCCACTATTGATTCTAATACTTCCCCCCAGTAATTGTTAGCATTTCCCCAGCACCTGAAGCCTTGCAGAGTACTTTACAAACACTAGCTCATTTGATCCTCACAACCGCACTGGGAGGGTGATGCTACTGTCCCCATTTTACAGCTGAAAAAACTGAGGAACAGAGAAGTTTGGAGACTTGCCCAGGATCATACAGTTGATCAGTGTCTGAGGTCAAATTTGAGTGCAGGTTTCCCTGACTCCAGGCTCAGTATTTGCCCTACTTCACCTCCTAACTGCCTGGAAAGTTACAGACAGAATGGAACCTCCCTGAGGGGGACAGGGATTGTTTCACTTCACTCTTTGAACCTCCAGCCCTGAGAACAGTGCCTAGCATGAGTGTTTGTTGTTTGACTGATTGACACACATCACACGATTTCTCAAGGGAAGCATCATTAGAAAGGATTCACATTTCAGAAGCACAAATAGCTTCTTCCTCAAAAAAACTGAAACCAAGCAAAAAACAAACAAAAACCAAGGTTTGTTAGCTTGAGTTTGGTGGGCCAGATCCAATTTCAGATTTCCCATCTGTAAAAGTGGGAGTGGAGGAGAAGAAAAACTGAATGGTCAGTTCCTTTAACTAGTCTTCATGAAAAATGGGCTTAAGACCCTTCCTTTCCTTCCTGCCTGGATGCATGTGCATGCACACACACTCACACACACACACAAACACATACACTCACACACACACATAAACACACACACTCACACACACACACACAAACACACACACTCACACACACACAGACACACATACGCACACACTCACGCGCACACACTCACACACACAGACACACACACTCACACACACCACTTCCCTGGACGTGAAAAGAAAATCCTCCCCCAAAGAAAACCCCACCCAAGTGCAAACTTCCACTGTGTAAGGACCGCCTCACACTGGAGATGCATCAGATTCCTTCAGTGTATTATTGTAAGCATTACCAAACACCCCTAACCTATTAGCTCCCCGGCTTTGTAGTCATTTCTAGTTGGAATGTTTTAATGCTGAAAAAGGCAGGTTTGTGGAGAAACACAAACATCCCTGGTGAGAGGTGGCACATGTTTTCTCCTTATACAAGTGAGACACTCCCGTGGATACGACAGATTTGGGCCCAGCATAAAATACATTTCTTTGGCAATTAACCTCTTGGCAAGCTCGGAGTCAGGTGACTGCCCTGTGCTTTGTTTTGTCACTGGGAGAAAGTTTCACAGGGCATCGATCTCCTCCAAGCTTGGGAAGCCCAAAGGGATCACTGCTGAAAACAATGTAAAAACATGTAGCATTCACACATTTGATTTAAATATTGACAAATTTTTCCATTAGAGGCTGGTTAAAGTTTCTGCTTTATTCATTTCACATGCTTTCCAGGAAAATAGCTCCCCTGCCCCATTAGGAGCAACTCCTAGTAACTCAATACAAAATTTGCAAGCAGGGGATCCATGGAACATGGCTGTCTAACTGGGTTCCCGCTCTGGGGCGCCCGGCAGCTGTAACTGGTTAGAGAATAGCCCTGGAAATAGTATTGGGATCTCTCTTGGCAGATCTCTTACATCGTTATTCAATATGAACTGCAAATCATGTGCTCATAGTTATGAAAATGTCAAGACAGTCCTAGCGCCCGTGCTTTGTTTGACAAGCTGTTTTCAAGCTGTGTTGGTCCAGAATTTGGGCTGTAAGAGAAAGAGGCATGTGCGTATGTGTGTGCACAGAGCTTTTGAAGCCTTTGGAATTCCTCCCTTTGAGCCGACAGAGGTACAGTTCACGTCCTTTCCATTAGGCACCGATGTGTGTTGGGACTCTCATGAATGCCTTAGCTACAACAAACTGTGACTTTTCATCTTACCAGCCACTAAGCAGTGTCTATAAGGGCTGGGGCAGAAATAGGATAAAAGGAGGAAAGAAGGGGGTGGCTAAGTGGCACAGGAATAGAGTACTGGCCCTGGAGTCAGGAGGACTTGAGTTCGAATCCAGCCTCAGACACTTAACACTTACTAGCCATGTGACCTGGGGCAAGTCACTCAACCCCAACAACCCTGCCTTCCGTCCTCCAAAAAGAAAAAAGAAAAAAAAGACCAAGAGGATGTAGAATGTAAGAGAAAGAGAGACGAAGGGAGAGAGCTGAAGGGCAGAGAAAGGGAAGAGGGTGTCGAGGGGAATCCTCTTGGGGGCCCGGCACCCTTTGATTTGAATCTGTTCCCTCGTGTGCTAGTGTCCAGAACAGTGCCTGGCACATGGAGGGATTGGGATCAGGACCAGACCCAGAGTGTGCAAGAGTCAGCTCTTGCATTGTAGATCTCAGAGCATTCTATAAATGCCAGACATTATTAATGAAGTATTATTATTATTAGAGGACTCATTTTGTAGTTCATTGTTGTTGTTGAGTCATTTCAATCGTGTCCAACTCTTCGTGACTCCATGTGGGGTTTTCTTGGCAAAGATAATGGAGTGGTTTGCCATTTCCTTCTCCAGCTCATTTTACAGATGAGAAAACTGAGGCAAGCAGCATGAAGTGACTTGCCCAGGGTCACACAGCTAGTAAGTGTCTGAGGCCAGATTTGAACTCAGGAGGATGAGTCTTCCTGACTCCAAGCCTGGCACTCTATGTGCTATGGCACCAGAGAGGCTGCTACACTAATAAAATCCGAGGTCCAGTTGCTGTCCCAGGGTTGAAGAAATTCCTTCTCTCTGAGCAGGCTGGCATTTTCTCTGTGATTTATCTTCTCTAAGAGTTATCACACTGGAGAGGCTACAACCCTGGCTCTGAGGTCAGCTCTCTGACATTTAACACTGCCTCTCACCCCCTGCCTTGCACATAGTAAGTAGTAAATAAATGCTTGTTGAATTAATTTCAGAAGTAGTTGAGAGAGAAAGCATGGAGTAAAAAAGAAAAGAAATTGGGAAGGGGAAAGAGAGGAGAAATGGCCAGCATTTACATACCATGTTAAGGTTTACAAAGCATTTTACAAATATTATCTCAGTGAATCCTCACAACAACCCTGTGAGAGAGGTGCTATTATTGTCCCAATTTTACAGATAAGGACACATCACAGCAGTGAAGTGACTGGCCCAGGGTCACACAGCTAGTCTAGATTTGAACTCAGGTCTTCCTGACTGAAGGTATATCTCCATCCAGTGCATCAGCTAAGAGGTATGTGTGGTAATGAATGAGGGCAGGCCATCAGCAATGCCCTGAGACCATCCAAAGATACTCATGCTCTGGAATTTTTCAAAGCTCCACTCATAAACATATATTAATCATTGACTTCGGGGTCATGCATTGTGCTAGACAGTAGGGAAAGAGATACAAAAGGAACAGTCTTTGCCCTCAAGGAGCTCACATTCTGCTAGGAATGTGGCTTCATGGGCTCATACAGGGAGGGTTGGAAGGAATCTCCAAGGCGACAGTTCAACTGCCTTATCTTCCAGACCAGGGAAATGGGCCCTCCAGACATCAAGTGACTTGCACAGGGACATATGGTTAGTGTCTTAGTGTGTGGGTGGGGTGCAGGGTAAACCTACCTCTGTCTGTTACCCCACAGCCCTGGCACATTGTGCCCTTCACCTCTCTCATTTTGTTGGCATGAGCATCCTATTCCCAACCCATCATGACTCCTCTATTGAATTCTGTAGATTAGAAAGGGTCATTGTGATTAAAAAAAAAAATTCATCCCCCTTCAGAAAAATTCAGGAAGACCCAAGTTCAAATCCAGCCTCACACACTAGCTGCACGACCCTAGACAAGTAACTTAACCCTGTTTACCTCAGTTTCTTCATCTGTAAAATGGGGGTGATAACATGTCTACCTCACAGGGCTATTGGGAGGATCAAATGAGATAATAATTGTAAAGAGGGGTGCCTGGTTCATAGTGGGTGCTTTAAGATTCCTTTCCTTTCCCCCCGAGCACAGCTCAGCTACTCCTGGGGCCACAGATGCACCGTCTGCACCATGTCTGTATACCTCAAAGCTTTCTCAGCTCAGTTGGACTGGCCCCAGTTTGTGGGGCCCAAGATCCCCGCCTTTCTGTAAGGAGGCCACAGAGTAAGACACAAGTGTAGATTTAGGACTGTGAGGGGGGGAGGGGCATGATGCACGCATGACAGCCGCATAGCTTTGGAAAAGATCCAGCTCATAAATTCCATTAGACCCCCAAACTCAAACTTCAGAAGCTGTGATTACAGCATGGGAATAAAGAGCCTGAGGGGATTGTTAATGGTGCAGCAGGGCACAGGGGCCTTCATGAGAAATCTCAGGCATCTTTTCCCCATCGAGCCCTGGGCACGTTGGCAGAAATGCAACCCCAGCCCCACCCCCCAGCCCCTTCTGAGCTGGTTTGCTTTTCCTTGCTCCCATTTCCCTTTTCTAATGAGGAGACGATGGGGAGAAAACAAAATGAACGAGTGGAAAAAGCCCTGGATTTGGAATGGGGGATCTGGGTTCAAATCTTCCCTTCAATGCTGATGATCTTGAACAAGTCATCTCTCCTCTCTAGGTACTGGCTCCTTATCTGTGAAACATATGTGTGTGTATGTGCTGATGAGATGGGATCCAAGGTTCTTTTGCCACTAAATTCATAACCTTATTATCCCCACTACCTAGCTCCAGGGAGATATTTAATGAATTATTTGAAATTTAATGAATTGTTTAATTAATTAATTTAATTATTTTAAAGGTGTTGAAAGGTCAGAGCCCTGGGGAGGGGACATCAGTGTTACCACCAACAAAAATCAATCCTATTCATAACGTGCTGTGTGTGTTTTGCTCAGTTGATGATAACAACCCCATAAGACAGATGGTATTATTCCTTTTTATTCCATTTTTACCGACGAAGAAAACGAGGCCCAGACAGGTTAGGTAATTAGCTTGGGATCACACAGCTACTAAGCAAGGCAGAATTCAAACTCAGGTTTTCCTGACTCAAGCCCAAGGCTCTGCCCTCTCTAGCGCCACCTAGCGCTTTTTGTATTCTACTTAGTTTTGTACACAGCCTACCCCCAGTGGAAAGTAAATGCCCTGAAGGCAGGCATTCTGACTTATGTTTCCTTCTCCCTTTGCCCAGACAGGCAGAGCACATTGTATGCAGTGGGTGCTGCATAAGAAGTCACACAAATAAGCCATAAATCAAAGGGGAAGGAGTGGGGACGGCAGTAAGGGTCCAGCTGTGATGGCGCAGGCATCAGACAAGCAGGCTCTAGACCAGAGGTCTGGCCACAAGCACCCGGACAATGGAGACTGATCTTCACCACATTATGAAAGAGGCACCAGGATTGGTTTACAGCCTGGCCGGCAGAGAACAGAGAGGGGACCCAAGCTTCAGGTCACGTAGGATGTGGTGGGTACGGGAGACGAGGAGCTGGGACAGAAGCGGGCAGGAGGTAAAGACAGAGCTGGGAATCTGAGAGCTGAGTGCGCGCCTAAGTGGGAGAGGGACGCAGCATCAGGCTCTGGGGCTGAAAGGGACTTTAGAGGTCAGTGGGTCCAGACTCCCATGTTTTACAGATGAGGAAACCGAGGCACAGAAAAGTGTGGTTTATCTAGTAAGTGTCTGAAGCTGGATTTGGGACACACACACACACACACACACACACACCAGACACATGTCTATATTTTAGCAGACAAGGGGGATTTAAAAAAATAAACCATGAGATTTCATTCCTGTACTCAACCAGTATCTTACAGGTTATTCCTTACAACTGCTTCTTAAGTCCTTACTGGACAGAATACATTACATAGAACTGGGGCAAACTGGACCTTGGGCTGGCTCCTGACTGCCTACAAAGACACCAATCTCCCTGCCTTTTTTGGCCTCACTTTCCCAGCTAAAAAAGGGGGAGGGTAGGCTGGCAGAGCTGGCCATGTTTTTATACAAATGAAGCTATTTGAGTGGCTTAGCAAGGAGGCGCTGACATTGTCCAGGGGAATGCTGAAGGCTGCTCCACATGCCCTGTGAGAGCAACAGTTCACATTTACCCAGCACCTCAAGATGTGCAAAGTGCTCATTTGGCTCTCTGGGCCTCTCAGAGAGACAAAGTGGTTTGCCCTCACCACTGTCCCCTTGAGACCTCAGGCATCTGGATGTTCTCTCTAAGCATGCAGACTAACTCATCCCTGCCCATCTCCTGGGACCTCTGTCTATGGCTTCCCATGATTTCACCACAAGGGGGTCCACCCAGTGGTTGGGTGCCTGCTCTGCTCCATGTCCAGGGAGTCACAGCTAATAGATGAATGAGGTGGTATTCAAACAGAGGTTTTCTTATTCTCTGCAATCTCAGCGTTTCTTGAAAAGCCCTGTCTGTCAAGAGAGGATCATACTTTTGAGACCAAAGACTTAGCCACGAAAAAAGTCAAAGAAGGCTGTTAGTGATTAACATAAAGACTATAGAAGTTCGGGTTTCTAATTTCAATTAGGGAATTTGGTTAAAAAATCAAATGTGGAATAAGTCAAGATTTGATAGGTGTGGTTTAGCCTTGAAAAATAGAAGAATCTGGATAAATGAGGAGGAGAGAGAATGCTCTCAGCAAAGGAAATAGTATGATCAAGAACAAGGAGAATCCCAATTCTAGAGTGAGGTGGGAAGAACAGAATCTCAACGTGGGAGAAGGGCTTGGGAGATCATCTGGCCATGGAATCAGTCACCACAAGAGACACGATCTCTGTCCTCTACAAGAGGAGGATCAAGGCAGTAAGACAAGATGTCTACACCGAGGAGTCTATGATGATCAGAGAAACAGAATCTTGGGTTGGAAAGGACCTAGCCATGCTGGACCCATCTATTCCAATCCATATTGAAGAATAATCCTCATGATAACGAATGGTCACCCAACCATGCCATCACTATATCCCATGCCATCACCCACAGAGGCAGCTCCTTCCACTTCTGGACAGCTCTAATTATTGAAAGTTTTTTTTCCCGACATCAAGTCTAAGTTTTCCTTTTTCAACCTTCACCCAGAGCTCCTCAGTCTGCCCTATAGGACCATGCAGAAGAAGCTGAAAATCTTTTTCCTGTGATGAGTTTTTCAAGTATTTAAACACAGCTCTCACAATCTCCCTCTTTTTTCTCTTCTCCAGGCTAAACGTTCGTAGCTCCTTCCACCCATCCTTATATGGCCTGGGCTGGACACCCTCTGCCATGCTAGCTCTCCCTCCTCTGGACACTGTCCAACTTATGAGCATCCTTCCTAAAACATGATGGCAAGACCTGAACACAATCCTCTAGATGTGGTCTGAGCAGGATAGAGCGCTGAGGGATTATTCCCTTCCTGGTCCTCAATACTGCAGCTGCCCTCTCATGCTGTTGACTCAGATTGAGCTAGGGTTTCAGGAAGCCGTCTGGGCAGCTGTCTGGAGAAGACATTAAAGGGTTTCAAAGACCTCCACTAAAATCTGAAGCTCCCGGTCTACCTGTTGGGAACAGGCTGGGGAAATTTCAAGACTTCTGGCCAGAACTGGATGTCTGTGACTTGGGTCTGTTACCAGCTTAGATGGTCCAGTGGAAAGAAGTACAGTAGGAAGAGCATAGAATTTGTGGGTGCAAGAAAAGCATTCAAATCTTGCCTTGCCTGTTCACCATCTGTGTGACATCAGGCAAGTCACTGGATTCCTTCCTTGTGTCAAATGAGGGAATCAGACCAGATAACCTTTAAGCACCCTTCTAAATCCAGCCCCAAATCAAGTTAGTCAAGCCTCAGTTTCTCCATATGTAAAACTGGGCTAGGCGACTTCTAAGGCCCTCCCAGCTTGGAACCTATGTTCCCATGATCTTCAGTCATTTAATCTCCCTGGGCCTCAGTTTCCTTTTCTGTAAAATGTGCAGGCTGGGCTTGATGATCTCTCAGGGTCTCTCCCTCCTCCCTTCCTCTAGCCCCAGCTCCAGCATTCATTCCACAGACCCATCTTGGTATTACTGAAGAAGCATCAGGGATGCTGCCATTGGAACGGCATCCATCACTAATGAAAAGGTGTCTGCTTTCTGGATGTCATGGCTAATGACTTCTTACTCTACATGTCATCACTTCCCAATCATCCAGTTCCTTGTTGTTTTAGAAAGGAGAGCCCCTCCAGCACATGGCCACCCCCTCCCCCCCAGTCTCCCTCCTCCTGCTGTTTTTGGAAAGTGTGCTGGGGAGTGGGGGTGGGAGCTCAGAGTGTACTCTGAGGAGGACACAGTGCTTGTCCCATTGGACCCAGGACTCACAGGCTCTCAGGCTGCCCTTCTGCAGCCACCCCTTCAAAGACATCCACCCCACCCTCCAAAAGCTACCCTTTCTCCTCCTCGACTTTAAGCCTCCTTAAGCTTCTGTCTCTCAGCATTTTGGACTGATCCAGGCAAAGGAGGATCAGGTGTCCAGCCAGTGGCAGCCTGGATGAAGGAATGTTGCCTGTCTGCCTAGTCAACTGACTAGAGACAGGCAGCCAATTACAACAATAATACATACATATATACATATATATAATATATATATGCATACACATATATATGTGTACACCAATGTTCTTAGAGGCTCAGTAGTTTCATCAAACTGGGTTTTCTCTTCAATCAAAAAATCTGTATATATTTTAAAATATACTTATCTTCCCAGATAGAATGTAAACTTCTAGCCTGGCACATAGTAGGTGCCTTAATAAATGAATGATGATTGACTGATGGCAGCCATCGTTAAGCTCCTACTCTGCACAAAGCACTGTGCCAGGCACTGGAAATATAAAGAAAAAAACCAAACTGTCCTTTGCCCTGGCTCAATTCATAATCACTCAATCAAGAAGCATTCATTAAGCATCCACTGCATGTCAGATACTGGGGATACAAAGAAAATCACTAGTCAGAGTCTCTGCCCTCCAGGAGCTTATATTCTATTTGCTAAATGGGGAATACATGTATACATATTAGCAGACACAAGTCAAATTTTAAAAATCACTTTGGGATGAGGAGAGAGAGTATTCATAACTGGACAAATCATAGAAGCCCTGTCCTTGGAGGGGGTCCGCGAGCTGAGCTTGAAAGAAGTGAGGGGTCACAAGACACAGAGGTAAAGAGGGAGCCCATTCCATGTATGGAATAAAGTCTGTACAAATGCAAAGAGGTGGGAAAAGACAGAGGAACGCCAAGGAGTCCATTCTGGCTGGATTGTAGAATGCACAACACAGGGAATATGTAACCAGTTTCCAAAGGCAGGCTAGAACCAGTTTATCAAAAGTCTAGTGAGGAATTTGTTTTTGATCCTAGAGGAAACTGGGAGTGAATGCAGCTTTTTGAACAGGGGAATGATGCGGCTAGATCTGTGTTTTAGAAATATTAATTTGGTAGCTGAGAGGGAGAATGGTTTGGAAGGGGAGAGGCTGAAAACAGAAAGACCAATTAGGAGGCTATTGTAACACTTTAGACAAGAGATAGCAAAGCCCTGTACTAGAGGAGTAGTTACATGAGTGGAGAGAAGAGAATGTGGTGGGGAGGGAGAGCTCAAAATCATTAGTAACTGATTAGACACAGAGTAGGCTGTGCTGGAGCCAGCTCACACTGGCTCAGGAGAGCCAGCTGCTAAAGGTTCAGCCAGTCATTTCTAAATTGGAAATCAGCAAACACCACAAATTAGTGTTTGAGTTATTGTTTTGTTGATTGTCTAGAAGTGATGGAGAAAATGTTAAAAATAATGTGGACTGAACCTAAAACTGTGCTGGCATACATTCCGCTCCCCCCCTCCCCCACTCTGCCCAATAGACTCAGTTGTTAAAAATTTATCAGCACAGTCCTGGATATGGAAGAAGTTGGGAAGAATGAAGAATGGGGCTGCCACTTGGGTACCTAGAAAGATGGTGGTGCCTGAGCAGTTACAAAGAAGTTCAAAAGAGGAGTATTCATGTGGTGTATGTGTGGTGTGTGTATGCGTGTGAGTGTATGTGACTCTGTGTGTTGTGAGTGTGTGTGAGTGTGTGTGTGTGTGTGTGTGTAAGTGTATGTATGTGTGTGTTGTGTAAGTGTATGTAAGAGAGTGTGTCGTGAGTGTATGTAAGTGTGTGGGTGTGAGTGTTGTGAGTGTGAGTGTGTGTGAGTGTGTTGTGTGTGTATGTGTATGTGTGTAGACTGTACACAATTCCACTCTGAACATAGTGAGTTTGATGTCTATAACATGCCCTGGTGCAGATGTGTAATACACAATTGGGGATGTTGGACTGGAACTCATCTTCTTGGAGAAGGCTTTCTTGATCCCTTCAGTGCTACTGCCATCCCTCTGTGGATTATCTTCCATTTATTCTGCCTATAGCTTGTCTATACTTAGTTATTTTCATGGTGTCTCTCCCATTAGACTGATAGCTCCTTGAGGGCAGGACTGTCTTTTGGTTTCTTTGCATCCCCAGCACTCAACACAGTGTATGGCACGTAGTAGGCACTTAATAACAATTGGCTTGATGTGATACAACTTGACTCACAGTCCAAACTCAGGCTATCCTTTCCATGAGAAAGTCCTGTATTCTAGAACCCTACAAGACACGGAATCTGGGCTCACTGATTTGACCTCATCACCAAATGCTTTCCAAAGCTGCCCAGCTTTCTCTTCCAAACTTTCCTTTTTTTTTCTACAAGCTTGCAACATCTTAATTAGGTTCGAATTGATGCTTGATGACTTAATTTAGCACCTGTAGCTGCCTGATTCAGTACCCAGCAGCTTCTGGTGATCTCTTGCCAGGAAGGCCTGTCCAGCTCCCTCTTCCCCAGGACAGTGTGCCCCACGTTCAGGGATTCAGCAGCTACATGAAGGAGAGGGATGAGGTGAGTCAACACCCCGGAACCAGAAGCAGCTGAAGTCAGGAAGAGCTAGTGGGGAACCAGTGACCCAGTGGGGAAAAAAGGAGGGTTTCCCCCAATCCTCCTGCTCCTTGCCCTCTCTGAAGCCGTGGGCAGTACTGATCACTCCCCCCGACTTGACACCCTCTTCTCCCTAGGTTTGTAGGACACACATGCCCTCCCCGGTTCCTGGTTCTTCACCTGCCTCTCTGTGGCAGCTCCTTCTCAGTCTCCTTTGCTGGACCCTCCTCCAGATCATTGCCCCTAACCATAGGTGCCTCTCGCAGTTCTGTCCTGGTCTCTTCTCTTCTCCCTCTACACTGCTTCACTTGGGGATCTCATCGGCCACCATGGCTATCATGATTATCTCTCTGCTGATGATTCTCCAGCCTGCAGCTCCGGCCCTGATCAACCTCCAGTCTCGCATCTCCAACTTTCTTCCAGGCAGGCACCACAGACTGGACGCCAAGTCAAAAACGTATAAAGTCCAAAACAAAACTCGTGATCTCTGACCCTGCCCCCCCCCCCAACCCTGGAATGCTCTGCCTCCTCATCTCTGCCTCCTCGTCTCTGCCTCTTCCTTGGAATATCAATTAAAATGCCAAATTCTCCAGGAAATCTCTCCAGCCCCTCCTAATTCTAGCTCCTTCCCTTGCTTCATTATTTGCTGTGTCCCGGCCACTTTCGGTGGTCCATACTTGTCTGCCTGTTGTCCTCTTCCTCATTAGACTGCGAGCCCTTTGAGGGTAGGGACTGTCACCTGTGAGCCTCCCCCAGTGCCTCATGTGCTGCCTAATCCAACTGAAAGTCCAGGTGTCTTTGGACAAAAGCTAGCTTTTACACGGCTGCTTTCAAGTGTGCAAAATGCTCCATGTTATCTTATTTGGCCATCACAGCATCCCTGTAGAGGAGATGATATAATTATCCCCATTTTATAGATGAGGAAATAGAGGCTGTGGGAAATTAAGTGACTTGCCTCAGGTCTCAAAGCATGGCCAGAGTGTGGATCAGAAATGCCTTAGCTCCCAAACTGCTTCTGGCACCAACTGCGTGAGCCTGGCCAAGTCACATAACCACTCTTTGCCTCGGTTTCCTCGGCTGTAAAACGGAGATGATAACAGCACCTCCCCTCCAGGGCTGAGATAATTTATAAAGCACTTAGCACCGTACCTAGCACACAGTAAGCCTTTAATAAATGTTTGTTCTCCCCTGGACCCCTCTCTGACACTAGCTGTGTGATCCTGGAGAAGCCCAGGTGTTTCAAGCTGTCTCCTAAAGCTCACATTGTCCCTATTGTTTATTCTTGGACTCTTAAACTGACTTTGGTTAAAACTGTTTTTCAGTGTCTGTTCTTAAAAGGTGTTGTAGATACTTGGGGTTTAATGGTGGAATTGGTTAAGAAACAAATTACCATAGGGGTCTTTGGATTTCTAGGTAACGTTACCTGAGCTGTCTCTGATCTATTGAGAAACAGTTGTTTCTGAAGTCTCCCAGGCTCTGCCTTCCCAAAGAGCAATCTGGACTGAGGATGGGCAGCCCCATTCGCTCCACCCTGGAGACACGTGGGCATTTGTGGGCAAGTGGAGCCCTCAGAAACAGCCTGCCTGGCACGTTGGGGGAGGCACTTTACTCTTCTAGGGCTCTAGATTGACAAGAGGTCCATTCTATGGGCTGGGGGATCTAGCCCTGATGGGCCCTGGGAGAAAGAGTAAACAAGTCTTTTTAAAAAATCATGTCTGACTGGTTTAGAAGTGGTAGAAAGTGAACCCAGATCTAACATGCTAACTGGGGGAAAAAGAAACAGGAAGAGGGTTGAGTTACTTTTAATAACATGTTGTCCTTTCTTGGAGCTTTTCCTTCAAGCTCAAACAGGGACTTAGCTGCTTCTTCCATATCATTTTCCTAGTGCTAGATGAAAAAAGTGCCGAGGTGGGGAAATGACCACCTCAAGGTCACACAGCTCTCAGATCTGTGGCATCCTCGAAGGCTGGACAGCTTTGTTGTTTGGGAAGCTTTCTTGGATTGCCCCGGGCCACGTAAGGCTGCCTGGCCCTCCTACAGCACTGATTTCTTGTACGTACATGTTCAGACTGGGTCACACATGACTGTTTTCTAACCTGTTCACAAAATGTAAGAATCGAACGCCTTCAGAAAACGGGGAAGGGGAGGAGGCATTGTGCTAAGTGCTTTACCAAGACCACCTTATTCATTTCTTACAACAACACTGGCAGATGTGATTATTATTTCCATTTTATTGTGGAGGAAACTGAGGCTGACAGAGGAGAAATGATTTGCCCAGGGTCACTAGGAAAAGTCTGATATGGGGCTGCAATTCAGGTTCTAAGGCGTACCTGATTGAGAATCTTTTATAGCTGTTTTTGTCTCTATCACCCCAGCCAGATCCCTGTCTGGTCGCCATTATCTGCTGGCCTTCCTTCAGGCCACGTTCCCTCCTCCTTCCATCAATCCCTAAGAATTTTTTTAAGTGCCTACAGATTCTCTACAAGACGTTCTGCTAGAGCCTCAGGCTACAAAGCAAATTCAAAACTCTCCTGGATTCAACAAACATTTATTAAGTGCCTCCTGTAAGCCAGGCAAACCAGAATCCCTTCTCTAACATCCCTGATACTCATGTGGCCTGGGAGCTCACTGCCTCAGGCTCCTAATACAGAGCACTTGGTTGGCTCTCCAGTGTTTGATTATGCCTGCATTGTACATGAACCAATGAAAGCTTCTTGAAACTGAGAAATGTTTCATTTCTGTCTTTGAATCCCCAGCATGTCCTCCCTTGCTGAGCGTGTAGTAAGGGCATAATAAATGTTTGTGGTGGATTAATAATAATAGCATTTATAGAACACCTAAAGGTTTTGGAGGTCTTTAGAGGCATGATCTCATCTGACAAGAACGACAACTCTAGGAGGTCAGTGCTGTTATTATCCCCATTCTACAGATCAGGAATCCTGACACCCAGGCTGCCCTCTGCACTGAGCCTCCTTGCTGCTGATCAATTGACCTGCCTCATACAGCTGCCAAGAGCCAACAGGAAGATCCCAAAGATGGGAATCATGCTATTCCTAGTCCTGCCCTTCCCCGGGCTGCTCATCCTCTCAGAGCATTCAAGGGAACAAACAACTATTTCTGAAGCACCTAGTATGTGTTGAGCCCTAAAAACCAAGTGTCCCTGCCTGCAAGTTTGTATCCTAATGGAGGAGAAACCACACATCCATGGCTAAAGACACAGGTGATTCATGCAGAGCCATTTCAGAGGACGGATGGAAAGCACACTGGTCATTGGAGGGATCAGTGACTTGTTCAGGGTCACATAGTCACACAGCTGGTAAGTAAGTGTCTGTGGCTGGTTTTGAACTCAGGTCTTTCTGGGTCTAGGCCTAGTTCTCTATCCACTGGGCCACCAGCTGTCTCCATGAGATGTGAAAAGCCCCTTTCAAGCCTGAATGCACCATATAAATGTGAGCTTTCGTCATGATTTTTCTTATTATGGTTAAGGAAGTTCCACATCCAGAATAGCACCTGAAACACAGTAAGCTTGATCAATGCTTGTTGACTGACTGACTGACTGGTGAGACATAAGCTCCTTGAAGGCAGGGACTCTCTCAGGTTTGTCTCAACCCCCCAGTCTAGCAGTGTTGGGTATTTAGTAGGTGCTTAATAAATGCTTGTTGACTGACTGACTGACTAGTAGGACGTAAGCTCCTTGAAGGCAGGGACTCTTTCAGTTTAGTCTCAATTCCCAGGTCTAGCAGTGTTGGGTATTTAGTAGGTGCTTAATAAATGCTTGTTGACCAAGTCCCTCAAATATTCCTTGAGACCATCTGCCTCTTGCCTTTTCTCAAATTGTTTCGAACACTTCTGAAGAGGGGGCAGAAGAATGTGCCCTCTTCTCCCTTACTGGTTAGATTTCATGAGCTTTTTCCTAACTTGGGACAAAGAGAGCGTGTGTGGGGGTGGGAGAATGTGAGGGGAATTTTGGTTACTTGAGATCTGGTTAACTGAGGCTATGACATATGGGAACAGTCTCACATTTTATAATCTAACATTTAAGTTCATACAAGATGAAAAACAGACAGCAAAAATTTGGCGCCAGAATGAAAACTCAAATTCACACAGCTGTATAATTGAATTAAAAACCCCATCCATTTGCCTTCTAAACAATTAGAACTTAGCACATGGCCAAAACCTGAGCCCTCCTCCCCTCATCTCAAGCAGGCCCCCTCCAGAAACAGAGGCAGCTTGGCAAATGTGCCATTACTTAACTCTATCTCCATTCGGTGATTGATTATTTTACTTAGTAACAGAGGGAGAGAAACCACATCGGAAAATGCCATACTGGTGAGACCCATGAAATTAGCTTTATAAATATAGGCCACTGCAATCAAGTTGGAGTTAAGAGCTGATAAGGAAATTAGAAACTGCATCCAGCAGGAAGCCAGACGATCTCCACCAGGCCAGAAAAAGTTGTCACTGGTGGGCCTGGCCTGGGAGGAGCTCTGACCAGCTGGATGATGGTGCTGAGCCTTTGGGACTCTGGTAACGGAGGAGGGATGTTTGGAAAGCATTGATCTGGACCCACCCCATGCCCCAAGGACCTCGGTCATTCCTCATTCATGACTAAGTCATGAGCACCAAACCGGCTCTTACCTCCCAGCACTATGCTAGTGGTTCTGGGGACTAAGATTCAATGTAGGCAGTCATGGGGTATGATGGATAGAGTGCAGGACTGGGGTCAGGAAGACCTGAGTTCAAATCCTGCCTCAGATACCTAGTAGCTGTGTGACCCTGGGCAAGTCACTTCACCCTGGTTGCCTCAGTTTCCTCACCTGTCAAATGAGCTGGAGAAGGAAATGGCAAACCACTCCAGTGTCTTCTCCAAGAAAACCCCAAATGGGGTCAAAAAGAGTCAGACATGACTGGAAAATGACTGTACCAAACAAAGTGAAAATACTGATATCATGACCGCCTCATTTGTGAAAATCCAATGAGATGCCGCGTGTAAAGCCTTTGCCAGCCCTCAAGCGCTTTGTAAGAATCAGCTCTTGTCCTTGTCTCCGGGCTCCAGCCCCTCTCCCTGGCAAGGTGGACCCCAGCTCTGAGACACCCTGGGAGCTCTTCCTTCAAAGCTCCACAGAATGAAGGATCAGAGCTGACGATCCCATCATCCCTTGTCTGCGCCAGGGCTACAGGTTTATTTTACTTCTCTGTCCGTTACTGACAGGGGTCTATGTTTGGTTACACCGAACATTTCCCGCAATCCACTGAGAAGTGAAGACTTTCCAAGCAGGTTGGTTTCTACCCCCTCCATGCCTCTAACTAGAATCACTGAGGGGAGCTGTAAAAATAAACAACCGGCAAGTTGGACTTGTGAGCTGGACTCTTCCCCTCCCTGGATCTTTCCAGGCTTCGAATCTTAATAGCTTGTCAGGTGATGTCTTTATTTGATTGATTGATTGGTTGATTCATTCATTCATTCATTTACTCAGGTGCCTACAATGTACCAGGCACTACGCTAAGCCCCCAGGCTAAAAAGACAGAAGCAAGAGTAGCCCCTAGTCTCAAAGCTCTTTTATTATAAAAGGTGGGGGATTCCTTACATTTCGGGGAGAGGGGTTCATTAAATTTTAAGCACTGAACTATGAACTATGGACACAGTCACAAAATGGTGGCAAGGCACTTCAACCCCCAAAGACTCAGGTCCTCATCTCTATAATAGCACCAACAATGGTACTGTCGACTTCAGAGGGTTGTTATGTGGATTTTTGTGTTAAAACTTTTTGTAAGCTATATGACTGAAAAATGATGAAACCAAACAACAAGGTGCTACAGAACTTTCATAGGATCAGAGATTTCCCATTGGAAGGGATTTTGAAGGCCATCTTGTCTAAACTCCTTTTACAGACAGGAAAATGAAGCCTGGGAAATTGTCCAGGGTAACTGGCAGGAACCAGCCTTGTTAATGTAACACCTGTTTCATTAAACTCCCCCATAGAAACTAGAGATATTGTTACTGTATTTTTAAGAGCCAAATGGAAAACTGAGGAAAAGCAGTTGGGAGTGAGAGTTTTCGCTGTTTTGCTATGAGGCACTTGCCTCAGGTCACAAAAGGTATTAAGAATTAGAAGCAGAATAGGAACCCTGGACCTGTGAATGCAGAATCATCATGCTTTCTCTTAGAGCATATATGCCATTGAAATTGCCAAAGAGGCACATTTAGGCTTGATGTGAAAAGAATGTGTGACGACTGGCACCGTGATGGAGCAAAAAGTAGTTGCTTTGGGGGAATGGTGGGCTCCGCTTCACTGTAGGTCTTCAAGCCCCTAGCACAGGACAAAGAGCACATAAAAGCTTGGACAAATTAAAGAATGAATGCCCCCCATTTTCTGGGTGCGATGTAGAAGGGATTCTTATTTTGTTTAAATTCTGTGTATACTTAACATGTACATAGTGTACCTGTTATGAATACTGTCTCCTCCTATGGAATATAAGCCCCTTGAGGGCAGGGACGGTGAGATAGTCAATAAACAGTGAGTAAGAAACATTAACCTAAGCATCATGTGCCAGACAGTGTGCTAAATGCTGGATGGTACAGGCTGATGCTACAGGTATTGTAATCATGACTTTATAGATGAAGAAACTGAGAAAAAGCTATTCTCCATGGGAATGCAGTCTCATCGAGGGCAGGACAGCTCCACTTTTATTCTTGTATCTCAGAGCCTAGCACAGAACCTGGTGCCTAATATATGCTCAGTAAATGCTTGTTAAATGAATGCCTAAAATGAAGGCATGAACTGAATGGTCCGTGAACTATGGACTTTCTGTCAACTGACTGACTGAGTGAATGATTGCAGTACAGACTGGATTTGATTGCTTCTGAGGTTCCTTCTATCTTGGAAATTCTGAGATTCTTTCACTGAACCTAGAGATAAGCCTAGCAACAAAACCAATGTCAAAAGTAAATGACTAATTTGTGCTAGAAACCAAAGTTTGGGTAAACACACACACACACACACACACATGCAAGTGCGTGCACGCACACGCGCGCGCGCGCACACACACACACACACACACGCACACATGCACACACAACAACGAAGCCATTGACAAAGATGGTCCCTCTCTAAGGAAGCAATTCCTCAGTCCTGGCCCATGTCCCATAAGAGGGATGCTTCACTGGTCTGGCCCAGAGTTCTTTTTCTTCCATGACTCATCCTTCACAAAAGCCCTTCCTGGTCTCTGTCTCACTAACACATCACTTGAAACCCAGGGCTTCATTGCCCATTGTTTGCTGTAAGCCCTCGCCGTGCTTCAGTGCAGACAAGAAGCTGGAGTTCCCGTTGAGCTCCCTTCATCTGTATTCATGGCAGACTTCCCAACCACAGAAACAACCCATAGAGATGAGACTAACAAACTATGTAGCCCCACCAAGGAGAAGCATGGCGGGAGGGAAAAGGTGTGGGAAAGAAGGATCCACAGGTCAGCTCAAGTAACTTTGGTGATGTTCCTCCCCCCATGGGGTTCAGATCATAGGCCTACAATGATAACAATTCTTTATACTGATAGGGCCACTTGAGGTTTATGAACACCTTCCATACTTTATCTCACCTGATCCTTTCTCTAAGGGACATGCTATATTTTTATTCCCATTTTACAGATGAAGAAACTGAGACTCAGAGGGGATAAAGGACTTAACCACAGTCAGAGAGTTAGTAAATATCTGAGTAGGATTTGAACCCAGGTACCAAGTCCAGAGCTCTGTGTCTTATACAATACTTCCCATCTGCTAAAATCAAGGGTTTCTAGAGCTGGAAGGGACTTTAGTAGTCAACTACTCCCAACTTATCCTTTAATAAATGAGAAAACAGGAGTTAAGAGATTTGAATTCTTGTCCTGGCTCTTCAAACTTTGTTGCCTTGGGCAAATTACTTGACCGTCCTGTGGTTCGGATCATTTATTCATTCACACATTCATTCAACAAAGACTTCTAAGTCACCACCACCACCATACTTGAGTTGTATGTGCTTTCATATTTCTAAAGATCTATGAATGGATTGATATGGATACTCTCTGCCAATATGATGACTGTGCTTAAACTGATGCTCCTCTAAAGACAGGAACTGTCTGGACCTAGTTTTCATTACATTTTGAACTTAACTTTAACTGAAGGTAGTTCCAGAATCCAAAGCAGAGCCTCTTATGCATTCAATTTAGTGAGTGTTTATTCAGTGTCTACTACAAAGAAGGCACTATGGCAGGCAAAGGAGAGGCAAAGACCACCAAAACACTTCCTGCCCTTGAAGAGCTTACAATCCACTGGGGAATATAACACATACACAAGTGATATAATGATGAGGAGGAGGATAACTAACATTTATATCATGATTTAAGGTTTACAAAGTACTTCATGGTATCATTTGGGGAGGAAAGAACAGTAAATGCTGGGAAATAAGAAAGGTCTTGCAAAGATACTGGCAACCTGAGGCTTGAAAGGAGCCAAGGATTCCAAAAGGTGAACATGAAGAGGGAGAGCATTCCAGGCATGGGGAACAGCCTGGGCAAAGGTGCAGAGGAAAGAGATGGAAATCTGAAGTAAAAAGGAAGAGAACGGAGGCCAGTCTGGATGGAAAACAGAGTGAGCGTCAAGAGTTGGCCCCATGTTGCTGCTGGGAAAATATTTAAAGTTCACACAGCATATATCTCTTTCATAAATGCCCTCAAGCTCCCATAGACATGCATAAATAGACTCTATTTCATGAGGGAATAATGGATCTGTCTTCAGAGATTCATGTGCTATAATAATCTAGGTAGAAAATGTGGTGAAAAGAGATTATTTTCTAGATAAGAAACTGGCTCTTATGACAGCAAACATACGGGGTAAAATGGTTCTGGGTGAAATGACAAACTGACGACCATTCAGCAGCAGCCTATGAAGACAGTCTGGGTGTGGGAAATGTCTCCATTCTTCTTTCCTTCCTTCCTTTTCTTACCTCCTTCTTTTCTTTCCTTCTTCCTTCCTTTCTCTTTCCTTCTCTCCCTTTCATTTTTCTCTCTTCCTTTTATCCTTTCTTTTTCTTCCTTCCTCTTCCTTTCTTTTTTCTTCTTTTTCCTTTTCTCTCTCCCTTCCTTTCTTGTTCTCTCTCCCTCTCTTCCTTCCTCTTTCTTTCTTTCCTTCCTTCCTAACCTTCCTTCTTTCTTTCCTTCCTTCCTTACTTTCCTTCTTTCTTTCCTTCCTTATCTTCTTTCCTTCCTCTCTCTCTCTTCTTCTCTCCCTTCCTCCCTCTATCTCATTCTCTTGTCTCTCATTCTCTCTCTCTCCTCTCTCTGTCTCATTCTCTGTCTCTCTCCTCTCTCTCTGTCTCTGTCTCTCTCAGTCTCTTTCTACCCCTCTGTCTTTGTCTCTCTGTCTCTGTCTCTCTGTGTCTCTGTGTCTCTCTGTCTCTGTCTCTCTCTGTCTCTCTGTGTCTCTCTGTCTCTCTCTCTCTGTCTCTCTGTCTCTCTCTCTGTCTCTCTGTCTCTTTCTCTGTCTCTCTGTCTCTGTCTCTCTCTGTCTCTCTCTCTCTCTGTCTCTCTCTCCCCCCCTCTGTCTCTGTCTCTCTGTCTCTCTCTCTGTCTCTCTCTCTGTGTCTCTCTCTCTCTGTCTCTGTCTCTCTGTCTCTGTCTCTCTCTCTGTTTCTGTCTCTGTCTCTGTCTCTCTCTCTCTCTCTGTCTTTCTCTCTCTCTCTGTCTCTCTCTCTCTCTGTCTCTCTGTCTGTCTGTCTCTGTCTGTCTGTCTCTCTCTCTCTCTCTCTCTGTCTCTCTCTCTCCCCCTTTCTTTCAATACTCATCATAAACAAGCTGGCTTCCTGGGTTCCTTCCAGCATTCATCATTCTGTGATTCCAGGTGTAAGATGATCACACTTGTGCATCCATTTCTTTAAACCCCAGTAATTCAGCTCTGAAGCGAGGACAGCTTATAAGTAGCCTGCTTACTTAGTGATTAGCACCTTGCTCTGTAAACATTAGGCACTTAATACGTGTTTACAGATTGTAGATTATTAACTGGCTGATACCTCCTTTTCTTCTAGCCCTGTACAATTAGGTTTCTAACAAAGCTTCAGACCTTAAAGGGGGGGAGGGGCAGCTTTTCATCCTGTGACTAAGCTGAAGAGGCAGTTTTCCACTGCTAACAGGGTCAGACCTTCCACCTTCTTGATTCAGATTTGACCTCTCCATTAATAGCGGGAAAGAAACCTCCAGTGGCCCAGGCCCTGAAAGGCAGAGAGAATGAAATAACCAGGACACCAGTGTCACAAGGCTGGGGAGGAAGGCATAAGATCCAAACAGTAGGAGGGACCAGGCTCTGAGGCTCTGAGTGCCCAACTGAACATTTTGTGTGGTCCTGGAGGCAGTTGGAAGCCACTGGAGTTTGCTGGAGTGATATCGTTCCCATGACCACTTGGGCAACGTGATGTAGATAAGGTTTTTATGCAGATGCAGGTTGAAATGGATGGTCTCTCATGTCTCACCCAATTCTGAGTATCTGTGATTCTGAGTAATAGGGTTCAGCTTTGCCAACGGGTCATGGAAGTCTCATTAATTAACACAACAAATGACTCAACAGGCATTTTGCCTGGTTTTAGCTTCAAGGGCAGCTGAGAAATAGCTTGGCACGGTGGGCAGAGAGGTGGCCTTGCTGTTAGGAAGGCCTAGATCAAACTCTTCTCCATATCCCTTTTCCTAGCATATTGCCTGAAACAGAGTAAGCTATGAACAAATACCTGATTGCTTAAAACCGGCTGCATGGCTACAGGCAAGCAAGTCACTTAACCTCTCATCACTCAGGCACATACCACCGAGACCAGAAGATGCAGACAAGTTGCTGATCTGCATTGGAGGAGGGAGATTCCACACCAGGAGGTCCCCATTCCATTGACATCATTGGTTAGGAGCAAATAAATAATGAACAGACAAAGGAATGCAGACCTAGTTTCAGGGAGCGGGACATAACACAGGAAAGTCCTCCTGAAATCTTCTGGTTCTTCCCCAGCTTTGCAGGGACATATCTGGGCATCGCCAAAACAGATCTGTTTTCTGAGTTTTTGCTGGGGCTCCTTGCCCAGTCATTGACCCTGCTCTGAAGCTGCCATCAGCTCAGGCTTTCTGGTTGTTGAGAGCACATTTCTGCAATCCCTGACCCCAGTAAGAGGCAGAGTCAAAGCCCCCTCATTCCTTCCCACTGTGAATATCAGGTATCTCCCTCTTCCCCCCCCCTTTCAAAAATGCCATAAATTTCAGAGGGATTTTTGCACATTTTCTCTTCACTTCTGAAGAGAAAAAAAATCAGTAACAGGAATAGAATAGAAGCAAAATCCAATGATTATTAGTCATTGCAAGGTTAGTGAAAGAAGGTTTCACTCATTTATTCATTCATAATCTACATCCCAGTGAATGTTTACCTGGGACTTAATATCTATCAGCAACCAGCAAATTAGGAAGCTGTGGCTGGGCCAACATTCTGGACCTAAGAGTTTGTTTATTTAAATGTCCTCATTAAGGCCTCTCAGTACATCAAAAGGGTGTTAAACAACCAGGCTATTAGCTAGCAAAACAAACCAGTCAGCAAAACTATAATTTACTCCCTTCACTTAGCCCCCAAGGAAGGAAGCAGCCATCAGTCCCAAACAGCTCCATGTTCACACAGGAGTGGAGAGGAAGTATGTGTCGGAGCCTGGCCTGGATGATGGCAGACAAGTCATGGGTCATCCTTGGGCCTCACCTTCCTCATCTGTAAAATGAAGGTGACGGATTTAATGACCTTCAAGGCCTTTTGCATCTCTGCCTCTAGCATTGTATGAACTTTGGCAAATTTGTCCCCTTCTGGCGCTCAAATGAGGCGGTGACTGAGGGCTGTGGAACTGCCTTTTGGCTGCTAGGATTCTATAGTCTAGAGAATCTAGAGGTTAAGACCCATGGCGAAGTTTGGAAGACTTAGGTCCACAACCCTCCTATGACACACCCAGGCTAGCCTGGTGACTGGGCAGGCCTCAGGCTCCTTAGCCAGAAAACAGGAATATAGGAAACTGTACTATGTACAGGTCTTATCCCCTTGTGTGCCCGCCTTTCCAGGGATTTCCATCTCTCCTTACCTGGAGAAGCGCCCCCTCCCACTGGGGAGTTTGTGCAAAGAATCATCTGGGCCAACTGAGCTCACCCTTCACCAGCCTGTACTGCTGACTCCTTGTACCCATCCCCCCAACTTGCTGGCTCCTTTCTCTTGGATGTATTCCCCCATTGGAATAGAAGGCTCTTAAAGGAGAGGATATCTTTTTCTTTTTGCTTGTGCTTGTATTTTTAGCCTTAATCCAGTGCCTGGCACTTAGCAAAAGTTCTGTCTGTCTGTCTGTCTATCCATCCATCTATCTATTTCATCATCTACTTATCTACTGTCACTTATATATCTATCACTTATCTATCATCATCCATTTATTACTTATCATCTATTTGATCTGCCTATATCTTACTTATCTATCATTTACTTAACTACTTGCCTCTGTTTATCTATCATCTATCTATCTATCTATCTATTTATCTATCTATCTGTCATCTATTTATCTATCTATCTCCCTACCCATCCATCTATCTATCTATCTATCTATCTATCTATCTATCTATCTATTTATCTATCTATCTGTCATCTATTTATCTATCTATCTATCTCCCTACCCATCCATCCATCCATCTATCTATCTATCTATCTGTCTGTCATCTATTTATCTATCTATCTCCCTACCCATCCATCTATCTATCTATCTATCTATTTATCTATCTATCTATCTGTCATCTATTTATCTATCTATCTCCCTACCCATCCATCCATCTATCTATCTATCTATCTATCTATCTATCTATCTATCTATCTATCTGCCTACCTATCTGTTCACCTACCCCAACAAGGTGATTGTGAAACTTTAAAGTGTGTAAAATACTTTGTAAACATCAAAGTGAAAGTGTCAATTTTTTAAAAATCACACTTCTGAGACATAAGCCAAGTGGATGGACCTTAGCCAACATCTCAGAAACTAAAATGGAGGTCCTAAGATCGTGGATTTAGGCTGAAAAAGGCCCTCAGAGAAGGCAATAGTTATTTACTGGGTGCTGGCTATGCCAGACATTGTACTAAATGACCTTGGAGGGCATCTGATCCAATGCCCTGATTCTATAAATGATGAAACAAAAAGAGAGGCAAGGCCCAGAGACTTGTCTAGGGTTATGGTGGCAGAGCAAGGGTTGGCATCTTCCCAATATTTCCAGTACATCATGTTGTCTCTCAGCTCCCCATAACTGACTGGGCACCCGAGTCTTCAAAACTGGCAAACTTGCAGTTACTGGTTGAGGGACTAACTTATAAAAAGTATGAGCAGATCATGTTAAAAATAGTTTCATTTGAATAAACTCTGGCATACCACAACATCAGTGTGTGTGGGAGGGGATGGAGTCCAGAGGCCAGACCCTGGACACTGTCGGCAGTTTCACAGTGGGGGGCTGCTTTCCATCACCAGGAGAGCTTATCACAGTGTGATAATAAATATGTAGCCGTGTGCTTTTCTGAACGTAAATGCCGATTAGGCCTGTATGACTCAGCAAGGAAACTATGCTGTCCAAATGGAAAGCAGCCCCCATTCTTCACTCAGGCTCTAGGCCTAAAGGCCCTCAGCACTTCAACTGTTTCAGTAGTCTGCTGCTCAGGGTCCCTCCCTCAAATCTCTCCCTTCTCAGAGACTCATCTTCCAAGCAACTATGACATTCAGCATCCTGAAATGTAGATCTGATACACACACACACACACACACACACACACACACCCCATTCAATGGACTCCAGTGCCCCCTATTACCTGCCCTTTACACTTTGGCCCCTTCCTACCTTTCTAGCCCTCTTACCAACACCATACCTCACCCCCTCTAGTTTCCCCCCACACTCTTTGATCCAGTGACACTGGCCTCTGACTCTGGCCATTGTCTCTGGCTCTCCTCCATGCCCAGAATGCTCTCCCTCCCCATTTCTCTGACTTCCTTTAGGTCTCAGCTAAAATATCACCTTCCCTGTGAAGCCTTTCTGGATACCTCTAATCCTAATGCTCTCCTCCCTTTTGTTGATCAGCCCCAATTTGCACTGTCTATATCCTGCTCTTTGCACATATTCTCCCCCATTAGACTGTGATCTTCCTGAGAGCAGGGGCTGCCTTTTGCTTTCATTTGCATTCCCAGTAATTTGAATGCCTCCTCATAATAGGAGTTTAATAAATGCTTCTTGACTGATTCCCTCTCATTTGCCACCTTTCACTTCACCTTTAGGGGAAAAAAAGGAGGAGGCATTGATCCTCTTTCCTTGGGACAGTGTAAACACAGGAGAGGGTACCAGTGCTTATATCACCAAGGTAGTCCCAAATACTAACTCATCATGGTAATACTAAGGCTTTTAAGGAGCCATTTCTCATCAGCAGGTGTGAATCTGGGGATCATCACTGATTGCCTGTCAGGATGCTTCATTAGCCTAAGGTCCCTTTCAGCCTGAAACTTGTGATTCTATAATTCAGTTTCTCACCCATTTCCTATGTTGTTCTTACCATCTTGGAAAAGCCAGACTTCACTTGCCAACTGAAATCTGACAGATAGGACTACGCATTTGAAAGAGAAAGCAGAATAGAAGAGCAGAGCTACAAACCCCCTTCTTTTGCTATAAAGCAGCATGGAGGCTGAATCTGGCCATGCAGATCTTCATCAACAGCTGCTAGCTGGATATCCTTGGGCATTCTGTGGGCCTCAGGTTCATCTTGGGTTTTTTTCCTTTTTGGTTGGAGAGGTGAATGACTATATCCTTGTAGTGAACTCTACCTCGACGCATATTGGCAGATGTTCTGCAATTTATATGCCTGAGAAACCAATAAATAGGTCAGGTAACTTGCCCAGGGTCACGTAGGCAGTATAGGTCAGAGCTACTGTGCCCTTCACAGTGAGTCACTTGGATTCTCCAAGGCTATGTCAGAGAAGGACAAGCTCTGTAAGAATTGCCCAAGGCTTAAAGGATTATAGAAGCAGAGCTAGCTGCAGGCCTACAGATGAGGAAACTGAGGCTCAGGAAAGTTAAGTGACTTACCTAAGGTCACACAGATAGCAAGACTCAGAAGTTAGACTTAAACCCTAGTCCTTTGACGCCAAATCCAGGTTCCACTATACCAGGCTGTCATCAGATACCGTCTGGTAAGAAACAATCTTGCTAATAATGTAACACCTATTTTGTTAAACTCTCCCATAGAGACTATAGATACTGTTACTGTGTGTTAAAAAACCAAATGGAATGAGGAAGAAAAGGCAGTTTGGCGAATCCCAGCTGTAACTATCTTGTTATGTTGTTTCTCTTTGTGGAGTCAGGGAGAACGTGTGGTTTTTAATTTTTCTTTCTGATCTATGAGATGAACTCCAAAGCGGAGAAAGGGAAAAGGTGAGCAGAAATTTATTTCATGTAAGAATTGTCTGAACTGCTATATCATAAACATTTTAAAAATTATATGAAAAACATGAGCAACTGGCAGTTTCCAGAGTAGTCTGGAAAGATTGTTTCCTGTGATGGCCAAGAAGACAAAGACAAAGAACGAACGAAACTTATTTCCTGAGAAACTAAATTGAACATTTATCCTGAGAAGAAACATGGATGGGATTCTCGCAAGACTTCAGTCAGAATCTGCACTGAACTGAATGGTGAAATTGTGTTTCTGGATGTGCTCAGCAGCTGTTACACTGAGGGCTGAAGGCAGGGGTGTGCTGGAGGGCTGGAAGGAGCCAACTGTTAAATTTTCACTGTGAATAGTTATACCTTGGAAATCAGCAAACGCTACACAAATCAGGCTTTAGTTTATTGTTTTTTTGTGATTTCCAAGATTTAAGAAAGTAATGAAGAAAATGTTCATAATGCAGACTAATCTTAAAAATATGTTAATGTATATATTTCCCCCCGAGAGCTGATTGTTAAACATTTACCAGCACAATGCTGGTTTAAGGTAACCCTGACTGTGATCTTTAGCAAAGATAAAATATTAAATAATTGATTATCTGTCTTTAATTCTATTGTTGATTTCAGTTGTTAAATTGTGTGTTCAGTTAGTCAATATTTATTTAATCATGAGAGAATAGAATATTCAATATAGAGAGAGATAGTGTAATCTACTACTGAGAAAAAGGTTTCTCTAGTTTATTTAATAAACTAAAATAGGGGTTTGAGCCAACAGATTTATTAATGAGAAATTAGTTGCAATTTTATGAATTAGTAAGAAAATATCCAAACACAGAATAATAAAACTCAAGTAGGGATAGTAACTGGACTTGTGATTTCATTGGGATTTAGCAACACCCCAGAGAGGAAACTGAAATGACAAGGGATGGTGGCAGCAAAGATATAGCCAGAATCACAGACTTCCTCAAATCGGAGGGGGCCTCAAAGGCCACCGAGTCCAGGCCAACCACAATCTGCCCTCTTCAATATCTCTGCCAAGTGCTCATTCGTCTCATCAGGAGGAAGTCAGTAGCTCCCTAGGCAGCCCATTCCACTTTCTCCAGCTCCTCACTGTTAAGTTGTTCCTGATATCAAGTCAGAATCTTCCTCTGTACAATCTCCACCCATTGTTCCAAACTCCATCTTCTGGGGCCAAGCAGAGGCAATAGCATCCGTTTTCCATGGGACAGCCCTACAAAGGAGTTGATGACTATCATGTCCCCACTCTAAGCTCTGCCTTTGATCAAAAAAGCAAAGGGTGTTTACCAAGCACGTACCACGAACCTAATACTATCAATGATGAAGGAAGGAAGGAAGGAAGGAAGGAAGGAAGGAAGGAAGGAAGGAAGGAAAGAAGGAGGGAGGGAGGGAAGGAGAGAGAGAGGGAGAGAGGGAAGGACAGAGAGAGAGAAGGAGAGAGGGAAGAACAGAGAGAGGGAGAGAGAGAGGGAAGGAGAGAGGGAGGAAGGGAGGAAGGGAGGGAAGGAGGGAGGGAGGGAAGACAGGCAGGCTAATGGTACACATTTTAAAAAAAGCTAATCCCTGCTCTCATGAAGCTTACATCTAATTGGGGAAAGGAACAGGGGAAAGTGGTAGCCAGGTGAGGAGTGGTTTGTCCAGGGAGGAAAGGGGATGCTGAGTGTCGAGCTAATGTGTAAGGCAGTCAGTTGCAGTGATCCTTATACAAATTAAATGGTGCTGTTTTGATTCCTATGCCCAGAAGAAGAGGAATTATATTGGGAGGGGGGAGAGAAAGGATGATTAAGGAGATAGAAGAAATCAGAAGGCAGACAGCAAGATGGGTCATTAGCTGTCTGTGAAAGTGAATGAGTGATGTTTGCTTTGTAGGTTCTCAGACTACTTTGCATTCACCCAGCCGTCAATCAACTGGTTGGGCCTTAGGGTAGATACTCCAAAGAAGAGTAGATTACAAAGAAAAGTGATAGTAGGGGCCTGCCTGCTTCTGGAAGTCCAAGGTCTGCAGGTCTAGGTCCTATGTAAAGGGGACTCATCCAGGTGGGAAGAATCTGGGCAGTGGTGACAGCCAGACAGCAAGATGGAGGAAAATAAAAGTGAACTACAGCCTAGAGTCTTGGGCCATCTGGTAGACAGAGTGAGTCATAAGTGGGCTTGTTAACACTCAGTCAGCAATCAAGTGGGCTGTGTCCTCAGGCTAGGGTTTCACTCTGCCCGGAAGTGGCTTGGTAATACGACGACAAGAACACTGGCTTTGGATTCAGAGAAACTGGGTTCAAATCCTACCTCTGCCACTAACTCCCTATATGGCCCTGGCAAAGTCACTTCACCCTGTATGACTAAAGTTCTTCAGCTGTAAAATGAGAGGGTTGAGCTAGCTGACCTCTGAGGTCATTCCCAGCTGCAAATCTACAACCTGACCACAAACTCCATGGGGGATAAAGAAAGATAAAATCCAACTCTGACGTAAAGGAATTTTCCTCTCTAGGTGGGGCAAAAGGAATATCACAGGTGAAATAATAAAATAATAATTCAAGAATATAGCAATGAATGAAACAGAACCCATGGGAAAGTTTCAGAGGAGAGGGAGGTAAGTGGGAGCTAGCTCCATTGGACTACGGGCCATGGCCACGAGATTCCTATTCAGGATTCGGAGGCCATAGGATTGTACATTTAATGACTAAGCCATGGAGAAACTGGAACTTGGGCTTGACCTTGAAGCATGGATGGAACTTGGACAGGTGAAAGGACAGGTCCTGAGTGTTTCTCATCCACATCCTTCAGCTTGGTCTCCAAACCCCATAACTGTGTCCAAAGCATAACAAGATGGAGGCAGGTTCCCCCCCCCCCCCACAGGGGTAACCAACCACACATGCTCTGTTACCTTTAACAAGATCAATAAACTTGCCACTTTCTGAAACTGCCGATTAACCCCTTTTATGACACAAAGTCACAGGTCTTTTGATTTTATATGGCTAAGCAGACTGTGGGGTGCATACTTTTCATTAATGGGAAGAAATAATTTGACACCTTATATAATGGGCCTCTCCTCTCCCCACGATTTTTCAGGCAAGTTCTGACCCTCCCAATGGCCACCTCCTAGGTCTCACCCTCCACTCTGGCTGGGGAAACCGTAGTCTCATGACTCTTATGCATGCCTTTCTAAATGTTTTATGGTTTACAGCTGTGGTGAAAAGCATTTTGGGGTCGGCAGAGATTTATTCCCCATTTCATGTTTTTACTAGGCTGAATAAACACATTTTGTAGGAATGAGACCCCTGGCTATCCTGAAGACTAGGGGAAACAGGGCTTTAGCTCTGGAAGTTGCAGCCCGTGATTGACGCTTCCTTATGACAATGGGTACCATTGTCAGCGAAGAGGGGGATGGATCTTGACAGCTTTGGACTGAGTTACACAGAACTTGGGTCACAAAGCATCTCTCTCACAACCCTCCTTGATATTAGTCTCTTATTTGTGGGTTTCCAACTCCACTAAACACCAGCAAGATAATGAAAGACTCTTGTTCCAAATGCCCAAGTCAGGAGGGATGGAAATGCAATTCGGAATCCATTTTCCAGGGCTGGTCAGACATATGTCACCTCGGCATCCAATCCCCCATGTGTTCACAAAAATATTTCTGGCAAACCAAGTCAGTTACAGCCAGAGCCTTTCCCCTAAATCCAAACCAACTCTCTAAATCTTAGGAGGTTTAGAAAGTGTTGTCTTTAAAAATGAAACAACAAAACATAGGAAAATCAACAACAAAATTGTTTCCTCTCCATTTTGCTTGCTAGTTGGTCAAGGCAGCTTAAGGAGTTGTTATCACACCATGAGAAAGACTGGTACTGTGGTAATGCATCGGATGGTATTAGAAATTCCTGTAAATCTAGCTATGTGCCTGTTCTTTTTGCTGGCTTCCATGAAAATGCACCCCAATGCCAGGAGTTAACATCCACATTCATCGATGCAGAGCCTATCAGTTCTGACCTTCTCAAGGTATATACAAGTTTGACTTCAAAGCCAGAGCCATAAAGAGCTTTGTCCTCTGAAGCACTTGGGGGGAGGGAGGGGGGAGGAAGGTAATTAGCAGCCATAACTCATTCTTTATATACACACTAACCAGCAGCTTTTAGGAAATCAACCTGCCTGGTTCATTTCTTCCTGGTTAGATTACTTTTCTAATCACCAGCCCTCCTGTGAAAGCATGCCAGGGAAAACAATGCTCTTTGGGGACTTTCTGGACAGTACACATCTGACCTGCAACTTTCTGCTGCTTTGGGATATTCAATGCTAACTCAACTGCATTGTTGATCTATTAAAAATCCTTGTCTTCCAATGAGAGAGAGGCTTCTAGGGACATGTCCCTTCTAGAAGTATGTTACTTCAGACATTCAGTTCAGATGGTCTTTGCCCCATCATGTCTCTAAGTGACTCCCTGGCATGTTTCCCATTGGGTTTATTACAGACCATCCCCTCTAAAATGGTTACTTCTACCTACCTCCTGCTTTTAGCCAATGGTTTTACCTCCCTTTTACACAGAAGATTCAGCTTAGCTACTTGAATGTCTTCATTCACCCCTATTTTATATAGTTATATATGCACAAGCACCTACTGTGTGCCAGGAATTGTACTTAGTCTCTTGAAAGAGAAAAAAGACAAAAAACAGTCCCTGCTGTCAAAGAACTCATTCTAATGGTGGAGATGATTTGCACCACCTATGTACAAAGTAAAGACAGGATAATTTCAGGGTTCTTTCACAGAGAAGACACAGGCAGTTAGGTGGCTCAGTGATAGAGCTCTGGACCTGCGATCAGGAAGACTCATCTTCCTGAGTTCAAATTTGACCTTAGACACTCACTAGCTGTGTGACCCCGGACAAGTCTTTTCACTCTGACTCAGTTTCCTCATCTGTAAAATGAGCTGGAAAAGGAAATGGTGAACTACTCTGATATCTTTGCCAAGAAAACCCCAAATGGGATGACGGAGGGTCAAAGATGGCTGAACTTCTCTGGAAGGCACAAGCATATGTTATCTTTCTCTTTCTTCCCTCCAAAATAATGTTAATAAAATCATAAATTTAGAATTGGAAGGAACCTAAGTGTCATCCAGTTCAACCCTCTCAGTTCACAGACAAGAAAGCTGAGGTCCAAGAAGTTTAAATGATTTGCCCAAGGTCACACACATAACATCAGAAGTGGGATTTGAACCCAGGTCCTCTGGCTCTAAAGTCTGTGCTCTTTCAGCTGTCTCTTAAACTTTTTGTATCTCCTTCGCCTAGCATTGTGCTGGCCACAAGAAGGTGCGTAATAAGTGCTCACTGATTGACTGATTGACCTCAGCATCTCCTTGTCATAGGATGCCAGAGTCCCAGAGCCCAGAGCTGGCTGGAAGGGCCCCCCCCTTCATGTGGCTAAGAAACCTCTACCACTATATTCCCCTCTCTCTCTCTTTCCCTTTCTGTCTGTCTGTCTCCCTCTCTCTCTATCTCTCTCTCTGTCTCTGTCTGTCTCTCTGTCTCTGTCTGTCTCTGTCTCTCTGTTTCCCTCTCTCTGTCTCTCTCTCTATCTCTGTCTCTCTGTAGGTCTCTCTGTCTGTCTCTGTCTCTGTCTCTCTCTCTCTCTCTCTTTCTCATCTGAGAGTAAAAGCTTCCTGTCCTCTTGTCCAAAGTCAGCTCTCTCCACCTGGATTCCATAGTCCAGGCCTTCTAACTTCCTCTAGGACTTTCTCCCATCATAATCTTCCCTCTCTGGTATCTTTCATCCTTTTCCCTCCCAGGGCTCCTTCCTGTCTGCCTTCAACATACTCAGGTCTCCTGATCTTTAAATAATAATTTAAAAAAATGTTCCACATGACCCTGCTAGCCCTTCCAGGAACTGCCCTGTTTCCCTCCTTCCATCTGCTGCCAAACTCTTCCAATGTGTGGTCTACACCTGCAGCCTCCTCTTCCTATCCACCCCTATCATGACCTCTTTGGGGTCAAATCTGAGGGCCTCCCTAGACTCTCTTTGGGAGGCAATGCTGCCTGGTGGATAGAACATTAGAATTGGAACAGATGGGACTGAGTTTGAATTCTACCTCAGTCCTTCACTAGCTGTGTGACCCTGAGCTAGGCATGGGTCTCTACGGGCCTCAGTTTCTTCATATATAGAATGGGGCTGATAATGATAGCACCTACTCCACACGGTGGTTGCTAGAATCAAATGAGATCAGAAATGTAAATCACTTTGCGAACCTCAAAGTGCTTTAGAAATATTAGCTCTTTTTGGCACAATTCCTCTCCTTCCTTGTACCATTGGCCTTGTACCATTTCCCCCAAAGGCCCATCCTTCCTCATGGCTAAAATCTAGATCTTCTATTCTAACGTATGTTCATTCATCCTGCAAACTCATTCATTCTCTTGCCTTTAACTATGGGGATAATAGCAACAGGTGGCATGTATAGACTGCAGGGGTTCTAGAGCCTCTGGTTCAGAACCTACCCAAAGCAGAGAATCACAGATGGGACTCAGGTCTGGGACGGCCCTCAGAGTTCACCTAGCCCTGAGTTTCTTCACCTTTTGCGTCCTGGACCCTTTACACCTCTGCCTATGGAGAACCCTGCCCAGAATCACAAAATCCAACCACATCAGAATCTAAAGGAGGCCAATTAGATGGGACTCTGGCTGCAAATTCAAGTACTATGTTTTCACTTGATTTTTCTTCTTTTTTGCAGCAGGGCTAATCTGGAAATAAGGTTTTACAAGGTTTCACATGTAGAACTCATATCACATTGCTTGCCTTCTCAATGGGTGGGAGGAAGAAAGGGAATTTGGAAATATGCTCAAAATAAATAATAAAATTTAAAAATCAGTAAGAATAAGAATATCATGCTTAAGGACAAGCTAATGAGCCCCCAAGTTAAGAACTTTTTTTTTTTTTTGCTTTTTGGAGGGGGGAAGGTAGAGCAATTGGGGTTAAGTGACTTGCCCGAGATGGGAAATCAAGAAAGGGTTCATTCAAAAAGTGGGGTCTGAAGGACTGGAGCCCTGAGAGGGGGACGTCCCCAGCCAGTATCTGAGGTGCTCAGAGCCTGCCTTACAGATATGTGAGTGATAGAAGATGGGAGAAGGGAGAGGGAAGGGAAGTGATGGCTAGTTTTGTGTTAAGTGTCTGAGGCCGAATTTGAACTCAGGTCCTCCTGACTCCAGGGCCAGTGCTCTATTCACTGGGCCACCCAGCCACCCCCCCCAAGTTAAGAACTTCTGATGGAGCTCACCCAAACCTGAACAATCCCCTCGAGGGGAGGAACCATCTCCTCTTGCTTCCTGTATTTGTAGGTCTAAGGTAAATATTTAATACAGTCTTCATCTCATCTCACCCTGTTTTAACTTGTCCTACCTTATCTATCCCAACTGTAAAATGGGGACACTAATAGGACCTCAAGGTGCTCAAATATGTTCTCAAATGAAAACATATCTGTAAAACACTTAGCATAGTGACTGGTATAGAGTAGGAGCTTAATAAATGTTTATTCCCTTCCTCCCTCCCCAGCTATAAGATCTGTGACAAGTGTTCATTAAGTCTGTATGTGAATAGCCCTAGTCACTGCCTTCTGGGGCAGCCCATTCCCAGTTTGTACAGAGTGAGTTATTATGTTTTTTCCTTATATTTAGTCAGAATCTGCCTCACTCCAACCTCTCCCAGTTGTCCCTAGTTCTGTCCGCCTGGTCCATGTAAGAAAGTCTAATTTCTCTTCCATGTGGTCTCCTTTCCCACACCTGAACACAGCTCTCATGCCTTACCTGAGTGTTCTGTTCCCCAGTTTCTGCAACTGATTTCCATTTGGTATAAACTCAAAACCCTCCCTCCATCCTGGTTGCCCTCTTCATGCTCAGAACTGAATTCCTTAATCTAAATGAGGTCAGAGGACAGTGGGGTTGATCACTGAATTTCACACTTAGCACAGTGTCTGGTACATTTTGTTACCCCATTTGTAGTTTTCTTGGCAAAGACACTGGAGTGGTTTTCCATTTCCTTCTCCAGTTCATTTTACAGGTGAGGAAACTGAGTCAAAGTGAAGTGACATATTTGAACTCATGAAGATGAGTCTTTCCAACTCCAGGCTGAAACTCTAACCACTGCACCACCTAGTGATGCTCAGGATTGGGCAGTCTTAGGGTTCATCAAGCCCTGAATAGCTTACGTGAAATAGCCAGGGTTACAAATCTTGCCCAGGGACTACTCTAGACCTTCATCTATCATTAACTGTGAATCTCAGGCAAATCTCTAAAACAGAGATAATAAACTAATACCACCATCCCTTTTTTTGAAGATCAAATAAGAAGGCAGATATAAGAAGACTTTGAAAAGCCAAGAGCATTATGAAAGAATAATTGTCTTAAGTGTTCCAGCCACACCAAGGCTGCACTTCCCAAGCATGTACAAGACCAAAGGTATGCCTCAACACGCCATCCAGGCTTTGGCACTACCCTCATCCCTTCCAAACGCTGACTCAGATTTTATAGATGGTAGCAGCCCCTCACCTGGGCTCAGATGCACACAACCAGAATCTGGACTTGAAGGTTCTGCAGAGGAAGGAGAGCCCAACCATCCACCCAATCTATAAGTCTCTTCTCTATTAGACGATCTAAACATATCCAAACATTTACAGTAGTGGGGAGTTCAGTAACTAGCCAGGCATCCAGTCTCATTTCAGGAAAGCCCACTTGGTTATTGTTTCCTCTTAAGACTGAGTTGAAAACTGCCTGAATATATGAAAAGGCACAGTATTAAGTACTGGGAAAACAAATAGAACTGTGTCATAATCCCGGCCTTCAAGGGGCTTACATTCTAATAGAAGATGATCTGCTACAGGGCAGTGGAGACTGGGGAAGGGAATTTTGATCTGTTAGTATTACTAGGATGGTGAGGTGATGTGTGGGGCAGATACAGGGTAGTATTGACTGGATAAAATGTACCCAGAGCAGAAGTGGAAAGGGAGAATAGTGGGCGGGACAACACATGTTGCCATGGCAACAGAGCATTTGGCAATTTGGCTCAATGGGATATGAAGGATGGCCCCTTCTGTGGCCAGGGGAGATGGTACGTACCAACTCTCTCATCAACTGGATCCACCAATTAGCAAACATTTAGTAAATGTGCCAGACACCATTACAAAAATGAGACAGTTCCATGAATTTACAATCAGGCAATCCATAAGCATTTATTAAATACCTCCTATATGCCAGGCATGAAACCAGATGGCGACAGATGCAAATGTAAAAAACACATACACAACCCCTTTCAGGGACTTTACAATCTAATGGGAGAGTACATGGATAGGTATTTAGACTGAATCCAAAGGAGTCAGATAGATGGGAAATCAAGAAAGGGTTCATTCAAAAAGTGGGGTCTGAAGGACTGGAGCCCTGAGAGGGGGATGTCCCCAGCCAGTATCTGAGGTGCTCAGAGCCTGCCTTACAGATATGTGAGTGATAGAAGATGGGAGAAGGGAGAGGGAAGGGAAAGCAGGAGGAAGCAGCTGGGTGGTGCAAGAGATAAAATGCTGGGCCTGAAAGACCCGAGTCCAAATCCTGCCTTGGACACTTCCTAGCTCTTAACCCTGGGCAAGACTCTTCATCTGTCTGCCTGGATTCCTTCAATTTTAAAATGGGATAAGAAAATGCTTAATCCAGTGCTCAGCGCATACCAGAGGCTCCAGAAAGACTCATTCTCTTTTCTGCTGAGGGAGGGTGAGAGGAAGCTCAAAGACAAAGTGAGAAAGGGGGCCATGAGGAAGGCCTGTGCAGACGCTTCTTGCTTTATCTGTTTTTCTTTCTCTTGTTATCTTTCTCTTCCTTCCTTCCTCTCTCCCTCCCTTTCT
>CM053584.1:12030276-12054119 GCA_028627135.1 Pseudochirops cupreus
GGCCCTCTGGGCCAGACTCCCAGCTGGGGACCGGAGCCTATCCCCTTGATGCCTGCCCCAATCCCCTTGGCCAAATGAGAACAAAACAAGTTTGTCCAGTGGGCAAAAACTCAGTGCCTAGCATGACTCATGCAAGTGGGGGGGGGGAGGTCCTGGGGGAGTCATAGCTCTGGGAAGAAGGAGGTGATTGTCCCACAATGCTCTGCCCTGGTCTGGTCACATCTGGAATCGGAGGTTCAGTTCTGAGTATGACAACTTATGATGTGAATAGGCTGGATAGGCTGGAGGGCATCCCAGGGAAAGCACCAGGTTTAATCAAACAGCCAATCAACAAACCTTTCCAAGGTAGCACTGTGTGGCAGGTACCCAGCAGGCTCCTGCTGGGTGAGGAAGCAAGCCACAGGGCCCAGAGAAGAGAAGGCTTTTTGCTTTCCTGTGTTTTGGGGGGGGGGGGGGGCACTGAGCAGGAAGGGAGAAGGCTATCCTGGGGATTTTCACCAATCAGGAGGGCTAGGACCAGATCTGATGTCTGGCCCCAGAAGGCAGAAGCCGAGCCCAGATGTCACCAAGCCCAAATGCCTCATTTTGCAGATACACAAAGGGAGGTGGAGAGACACAGTGACTTGTCCAGGGTCACACAGCTGAGACAGGTCGGAGGCAAGATTAAACTCAGACATCCCTGCTCCCAGTCCAATGGCCTAATCGCTGGGCTGTTGGCTCCCCTGTTAATCACAAGCCTTATTCAATGATTGCTCTAGGAAGGCATTGTGATAGATCAGGGTTTCTTTTCTTTTTTAAAACATTTGAAGACTAGATTTCCATAGAATTGGCTTCCTTTGAAGTCCTCTGGATTTATTTAATGCATTTAAAAGCTGGACTCTGGGCACAGCCTTCGGGAGACTGGAGGCCAAAGGGTCCAGGACATGAGAAAGGTGAAGAACCCCTGGGCTAGACCCTGGGGCCTCAAAGGCAAAAGTGATCCAGTCCTGCCCCTCAGGGCTTACAGGGAAGCAAAAAGAAGCACGCAGAAAATATGTTCCTGTTAAACAGGAGATAGTTAGGGAAAGGAGGGAACATCAGTGACTGGAGACATCAGTGAAAGGCTTAGGACAGCAGGGGTGGCTAGAACAGACCAGAGATGAGTCGAGCTCTTGGAAGCAACTTCAGGCTTCAAATTAAAAAAACAAAAAACAAAAAAACAAAACCTAGAACAAAAACCAAAACCCAATGGAGCTCCTCAAAGAATGGGGTGACCTGGCCTGGCGTCAGTGGGTTCTCCATCAATAATAACACTCGCCATCATAATCTGCAGAGCTTTGAGGTTTGTGAAGCAGCCTTTCCAGATATCATCTCATGTTGCCCTCAGAACAGGCCTGTGGTGGGTCTGTTGGTATTATTGTTCCCATTCTAGAGATTCGGAAAATGAGGCCGAGACAGGTTATGTGACTCGCCCAGGGTCACGGCTAGGAAGGATCTGGGACGCAGGCCTTCTGGATGCTGGATCCAGCGCTCTATCCACTGTGACCCCTAGACCCCTCACTGGAGCATCTGTAAGCCAAGGCCAGTAGGATCTGGTCCAGGTTCTGTGCCGCTGGTGAGTCTGTAATCTCCCCGGGTTAAGATGAAGGCATGGTGCCACTACTTCAGACTGGGCTCTGGCTGCTTCCTCTTTGGCCCAGCCTAGCTCTCTGCCCCCAGGGCCCAGGGAAGCAGCACAACAATCCTGTATACACCAAGGTGGCGGGAGAAAACTGGGTCCTGTGCCGGGTGGGATGGCACACACACAAGATTCTGTGGGCTGAGATTCACTGCCTGGTGGGCTAGCTGGTGTTCCAACAGGGAAGGGGGTGATATCAGCAGGGATTGTAGGCTGGTGACAGTCACAATTTTATTAAAAAATGTAATTGATGCCATCTTTTGTGAAATGGGACCTGGCTCCCATCGGTTCCCAAACAGTGGGCCGCTGTCTACACCACCAGTGCCTGTGAAAGCCTCCATCAGAATGCTGGAAAAGTTGGAGAAGCATTTTGTATTTTGGTGATCTCATCCAAACCACAAGGAGGGTATGGCCACCAGGGGAAGAAAATCACAGAATCACAAAATCTTAGAACTAAATGGTAGCACAGAGGCCACTCAATTCAGCCCAGGCAGTGTGGAGCAGGGGAAAGAATACTGGCCTAGACACTGAGGACCTGGGTTCAAATCTTGCCTCTGATGTTTAGGACCTGTGTGACCTTGGACCAGTCTCTTGTACTTTCTGGGCCTCAATTTTCTCCCCCATAAAATGAAGAGGCCGAACTAGATAGTATCTAATATTCCTTCTGCTCAGTGGGTAGAGCTCCAGACCTGGAGTCAAGAGGATGAGTGCAAATCTGACCTCAGACATTTATTAGCTATGTGACCCTAGACAAGCCACTTACCTTCTGTTTGTCTGTTTCCTTATCTGCAAAAAGGGATAAACAGGAATAATAATAACACCATCCTTCCAGGCTTGTTCTGAGGATAAAATGAAATCATATTTGTAAAATGCACCTTCTAAGCCTTAGAATGCTGTGTAAATGTTAGCCACAATGGTCGATCGCATCATGGAATCTGTGACCCTGAGGCCTGGAAACGCCTCATACTTGACAGGGAATCCCCTGCCCAGGGAGGTGGGGACACAGGGGCCCCTTTCTCTTAATCTGGAGGCTTGTCAGAGCTGCCACAATCAGGAGGTTTCCTCCACCAGTCAGGATCTCCTCTGAAGGCCCAGTTCAGTCAGATCAAAGGAGCTGGGCTCCCAGTGAGGGCGTGCAAAGCTGCCCTTTGCCCTCAGCTTTCTCTAGGAGCCAAGGCCGGGCTTGCTGAGGACCTAAGGTGTGTGGAAGACGATCCAATTTCAAAGTGTGTGGATGGACACCTGACCCGGAGACACAGAGAGGGGATGGTCTCTGATCTGCCAAGGAATGAGAATCCCCCAAGCGATGTGGGCAACAGTGATCTTCCTTCTCCTAGAAACAAGGACCAACAAAGCCAGCGAGATGCCTTCGGGAGGGCGAGCTCCCTGACCTGGGCAGGCTCCATCCCAGGAAGGAAGGGTACAGAGCCCCATACCCTGATAAAAACCCCCGAAGGGGAGGGATAAGATATGGGGTGAGCTGTAAGACACCAGTGCAGAAACAGACACAAATCCAAACTTTTCCTACGGCACCTTCCAAACCATCAAGACCCCACGTCTGTCCAATGGGACTGCTTATGTGGGCGGCTCTTTATCTAGCTCCGCACCTGAAAGGAGCCACTCCCCAAGTCCAGCCAGGAAAGTGCGGCTGAATGGTTATACCTGGCGAGCTTCCTCTGAGGTCAGACTGAAGACAGACACACATCCCGACCCACTGCGCGGCAGTGGATCACCTGTGTGTGGGGCCTCCCTTTACTGGCGCAGATTCAAACTCATCTGGGCCCTCCCTCTTTGCATTTCAATGCTACCATTACAGCCGCCAACCACCTGGGCCAAGCAAGTGGAGCAAGAAGCCCCAGCATCCAGCCCCGCCTCAAACACGTCACAGCTGAGGGACCTAGCTTCGGTTTTCTTATCTGGCAAATGGGTATAATACTAGCAGCACTGCACAGGGCTCTGGTGAGGGTCACCGGAGTACAAGCATTCGGGTGCTTTGCAAGTCTAAAAATGCTCTTTGCATGTTAGCTATTGTTACTGATACCACATGTCATTCTCGTTCAGTCTTGCCCGGCTCTTCAAGGTCCCATTTGGGGTTTCCTTGGCAAAGGTTTGACATTTCCTTCTCCGGCTCATTTCACAAGGGAAACTGAGGCAAACAGGGAGCCTTCCCCAGCCCCCATGAATCTTAATGCCTTCCCTCTGAGCTTGTCTACAATTTATCCTGTAGATATCCTGCTTGTGTGAAATTGTTTACTTGTTGTCTCTTCCATTAGACTCTAAGCTCCCTGAGGACAGGGACTGTCTTTTGCCTTTCTTTGTATCCCTTGTGCTTCATACAGTATGTGGCACACAGTAGGTACTTAATAAATGCATGTCGATTGTTTCGCTTTTGTCTTTGTAACTGCAGTGTCTAGCCTGTCTAGCACACAGTAGGTGCTTAATAAATGCATGTTGATTGTTTCACTTTTGTCTTTGTAACCTTATGCCTAGCACACAGTAGGTGCTTAACAAATGCTTCATGGCTTGATTAGGAAAAACTAGGTAAATCTTTCCTCAGATTCACATACAGCTGCGTGACACAATTTTCTTTATTTGTTGATCTTGTCCTGTGATTTCACTGGTACGGGAAACTTCTGATTGGGGCGGGGGGTGGGGGAGGGAGCAGAAAAACTCCCTCAACTAATGTAGAATCAGCTTCTCTAGGCTTACCTATTATGTGCCTTCACAGACTCCTCAGAGCAGTCAGCATGGCCTTTTGGCCACTCTATACGTATGACATCTCATTTCTGGTCTTCATGCCTTTACCTGGGCAGTTCCTCATGCCTAGAATTCCTTCCCTCCTTACTTACCTTTCAGAATCTTTTATCTTTTTGAATCTAAAGCTGGTTTCCTCCAAAGCTCTGCTCAAATGCTCCCTCCTACAAGGGACCAGTTGCTAGAGCCCCTTCACATCACTTTGCTTGTCTATATTCTTCCCTAACCTCCACCCTAGAGTACATAAGTTCCTGGGTGCAGGAACTAGCTCATTTTTGGGTCTGTAGCCCTGAGGCTTTATAAACTGCCTACTATTTGTTTTTACACAATAATAAAGGAAATTTCCAATGAGGAAACTCCCCCTACCACTGGAGATCAGCCTGCTCTTCAAATTTAGTCAAAGATCTAGAGGATAACACAAACATCCTTGCAAGCTTTAAAGTGCCACATAAATTCTAGCCATTTTTAGTGTTATGATTAGAGATCAGAAACAACTGTGTGCCCAAGGCAATACTGCTGTTCCTACTGTGTGACTGAGTATGAGAATCCCCCAGACCCAAATCCTAGGAGAAGGAGCCCCAGGCACGACAGTAAAATGAGAAGTGAAAGGCCATGGTCCCTTCCTGCTCACCTCCGAAGAGCAGCTCGAGGAAGCTAATGTTCCATCAGTGAGAAAAGCATTCGGTGGAAGGAATCGGGGCCGTCTGTGGCAGACAGTGCTGCCCACTCTCCAGGAACCACCTGAAACGGTTCCCTATCCCTTTTTCTCTCCTGAGCTCACCTATTTGTGTTTGGCTGTAACTCTTTAAATGGAGGAGCAAACATTTTTGTGATTAATTAACAGCCGTTGGGAAGGCAGCTCCCACTCTCCCATGACATACATGGAGCATCGGCAGCGGACAGTGGGGTGCGCCTCTCGTGCCTCCATAAAGACGTGTTGAATTCTTTCCAATATGATCATTAATAATGATAATAATTAGTTTTCATTACTGGCCAGGGCGCCAGACTCTCACCATGTAAGTACCCACCATGTCTGAACACAGCCTTCACGCTAAGAGAACCTCAAACAGTGTGTGGACAGGGCCTGAGGGCCCATCTACAAAGAAGAAGTAACAGATTTCTGACTGGGCAATTTTCATATTACAGGGTAGTTGGCTTTCCCCCTCTGCTTTCCCCACAAATTGTTAACCCTTTGGGAACAGGTGGGAGAAGGCTGCCCTAGCACTCATTAGTGGCTTGTCTCAAGACACCTTCAAAGAGAACCTGCCATGTGCTAGTCACATCTTTTTTTCTTTTAATTTTTTCTCTCTCTCAATATCTTACAGACAGCAGGTTAATCCGCCTTCAAATGATCTAATTGTGCCCAAGCTTTCTCTCAGGAAACCGAGCCGGGAGCAGCAAGGCCCTAATTGGGGGGTATCTGCCTAGCTGTCTCCAAGATTACAGGGCAAGCCACTTGAACCAAAGCTGGGGATTTCCAGGGGAAACTTTCCAAGGACGAGAGTGAAAGGGGGATGTCTTAAAGAGAAGCCCCGAGCCTCATGAAAACATCACACCGTGATCCCTGGGAGCTGAGAAGTTTGCCTATGAGTTTGGGGATGTCTGGGGAGGCCCTGGGAGTGCTCAGGGCCTGCCTCCAGCAAACCAAGAGCCCAAGGTGTGAGAATGCTAAGAAAATAAAATCTGGGATGTTCTGACTAACCCTCCTGGAAAAGGGACCCCAGGTGGCCTGTGAATTCTTTCTGAACTATTTACGCAGGGATTTCCATTTTTTGCTACTTCCCCAGAAAAGCAACCATCTACCCACTTTGCAATGGGGCCCAGTTCAAATAAACAAGTCCACTCGGAACTAGTAAGCTGGCTAGCGCAGTTCTGGAGGCTGGAGGAATGAGTGAAAATGGGGGCTTCAGTGACACCCCCCTTGCCTTGGGTGCCCCACAATGGTGAGGGGCTCAGATAGGCACCCCTACCCCCAGCTGGGTTATTGGCATGTGCAGAGCAGATAACACTGGCTGGCTCACCCCAAGCTTGGCAGGGTTAGAGGGATATGGTTTTTACTAGGATGAAGTCATGCACTAAATTCTAACATGGTTTCTGTCAACCTCCTGCATCCAGCCCTTTGTTTTACCCCCCTCCCCTCCTCTGAAATGTATTTAGATTGGCCTTGCCTAAGAATATCCCACTTTCCATTTGCATGTGTAATCTCCAGGGTCTCATATGGCCCACAATACCAGGGAAATGAGCTGGGAAAGCAGTGGGCTATAAACCCCAGAACCTTTATTGGCTCCTGCTTCCAGGGTCTGGTGGCAAGGGGACTGTTTAGTCACTTGAGCAATCCTGGGTCTCCTCTCCATCCAGGGCTTCTGACCCTCATCTCAACTAGCCCATTCTTCAAAGCTATGGAACTACTCTAAAAGCAGGAAAGAAAAGCATTGGAGAGAAGATAAAAGGAAATTACTTGGTACATTAAAAAGAACATTGTCTCAGAACACCTGGGTTCAAAAGACACCTTTGAATCTATGTGATCTTGGGACAAAGACTTCATCTCCCTGGGTCTCGGTTTCCCCATCTTCAAAATGAGGGGTGAGGGGCGGCCTGGATGGCTTCTGAGATCCATTCCAGTTCTACACTGATGAACCTATAATGGATAGAGGAGTTGGGGGCAGAGGAAGGTACTCTGCTCCTAGATCAGCCAACTTTTGGCTCTTCTGCTCAGAAAGAAAGGTAAGGTCAGGCAGTCAGTGAATTAATATTGACTAAGACTATGTGCTGACCACCACACTAAGTACTGAAGGTGCAAAGAAAGACAAAAGATAGTTCCTGCCCTCAAGGAGCTCAGTCTCATGGGGGAGACAACAGGTGAACAATATGTGCACACAAAACATACGGAGGGTAAGTCAGAAACATCCACCGGAAGGAAGTGCAAGCTGGGGGGGAGGGGCGGGGATCCTGTAGCAGGTAAGACTTTACTTGAGACTTGAAGAATCCAGGGAAGGAAACAAAACACGATTTGACTTTGCTCTCTTCTCAGCAGAAAAGGAAAACCATCCCAACCCTTGCCTAGGTTCACAGTCAAGTGCCTTCATCTAGTGGGTCTCTAACCACACCCCATCATCCTCTGAAGTCAAAGGCAAGGGCCAAGACTCAATGGAAAGAACACTGTGTCTAGAGTTGGGACCTGGATTGACATTTTGCCTCTGTCACTTAGAACCTATGTGACCTCAAGCAAGTCACTGAACTTTGTAGACCTCGGTTTCTTTCTGTGTAAATGGAAGGAGGCAGTTAGACCAGATAGACACAAAGCCACCTTCTGAGTCAGCAAAACTGAACAGCCAATGCTAGAGTTCACAAAATGGTGGAATTTCCATCTTGGAATGAACATCTGAGGCCATTTAGTTCAATCCACACTGGCATAAGAGTCCCCTCGATCCATCCCTGACAAGTGGACATCTAGTGTTTTCTTGAAGCTCTCCAGAGATGGTGCACCAGCAATTTCTGGGGGCAGTTCTACTAGTGAAATAGTTTTTGCTGACCTCAAGCCTCAATTTTCTTCCTTGTCCTTTCTGCCATTGCCATCTAGAACCCAAAAAATGAGCAGAATTCCTCTTCCATGTAGCAACCATCTCATACTTGAGGATGGACATCATCCAACCTCTTCTCTTGCCCTCCCTGCAATCTTTTCATCTTCAGACTAAACATACCATAATTACTTCAACTGATCCTCTGAAGGCATCTGAAGGAAGTTCTTTTTTAACCTTATAACCCTCCCATGGAGGTGGCCTCTCAATATCCTTCTAAAATGCATTGCCCAGAAATGACCACCAAATTCCTGATACAGTCTTACTAGGGCAAAATACATGAGGGTTATTACCTCCCTTATCATGTATGCTATTGCTTCTCTTAATTAAGTCAAAGGTTACTTTAGTTTTTTAGGCTCCTCTAGTATACTTTTACTGAATATACAGTCTATTCAAAATATTCTTATCAGATCAATAGCTATCTGCTTATGCCTTCCCACCTTGTACCTGTGAAATTGATTTTTTGAGCCTTGGATAAGACTTTCCATTTACTCCTACTGTTAGTCTTGTTAAAATTGATTTTAATTTCACTGCACATTTTGGATCCTGGCTCTGGAACCCAAAGTGTTAGCCATTCCTCTTAACTTTGTGCCACCTGACAATCTGAGGGGGATGTTACTGACCTTTGCCAAAACCACTGATAGTAATCTTAAAAAGCACAGATTCTGATGTCTCCATCCAAATTAACACCAGGATACTGATGACTTTGGATCTATCCATTTAAACAATTCTGAATCTACTTAGAATTATCATTTAACCCACATCTCTTCATTTCCCCCACCAGAACATCATGAGGCATTTTACTAAACACTTAGATAAAATAGAAGCAAATCTATCTATGGCATTCCCTGACCTATAAGAAAGGGGGAAGGAGGGAGGGAGGGGGGGAGAGAGAGACAGAGAGAGATAGAGAGGGGTAGAGAAAGAGAAAGAGAGAGAGAGAGAGAGAGAGAGAGAGAGAGAGAGAGAGAGAGGAGAGAAAGAAGGGAAGGAAGAAAGGGAAGGAAGGGGAAGAAAGGAAGGAAGGAGGAGAAAGGAAGAGAAAAGGGAGGAAGAAAAGAGAGAAGGGAGGAAGAGAAGAGAGAAGGGAGGAAGGAAGAGAAGAGAGAAGGAAGGAAGAAAGGAAGGAAGGAAGGAAGAAAGGAAGGAAGGAAGGAAAGAAGGAAGGAAGGAAGGAAGAAGGAAAGAAGGAAGGAAGTTAAGGTGGTCCAGAAGGACCTGTTCTTGACAAAACCATCCTGCTGGTGTGTTGTGATTGAGTTTTTTTTTTTCCCCCAAATGTTTACTACCCAGTTAGTCAACACACATTTATTAAGTATCTATTTTATCTACTAGGCATAATGCTAATTATTGGAGATACAAAAAAGGACAAAAACATGGTCCCTGTGGTCAAGAGACTCAGTGGGGGAGATGACACGTAAACCCCTAGGAACATAAAGATATATACTGGGCAGGTTTTGTCAGAAATCAAGTTAAATTCACTGCATTGTGGGCAGAAGCCATGTGCTTCCCTTTTCTGAACAAGACGATGTTGCCCTTCTCTGATCACAAAGCACATCCCCCTTTTCCCACAATCTTTCACTGCCTGTTGCTGAGCAATCACACCTGTCAATGCTTGTAGCGCCTGAAGATGCAGTCCCTGTGGGCCCAGTGACCTGAGTAAATCAGGGGCTCTCAGGGGATTCGCTATTTCCTGTCTTAATCTGCTCATCAGTCAGTTCCCTCTCACCTGTGTTTGTCCTCTCCACCGCCCCCCCCCCCCCAGTCTCCCTTGTCCGTGGGGATCAGTGATGAAATGGTGTTTTTCTTCACTTGTCAAAACTCTGGGTCACTTACCTGCTCAGCCTCAGTTTCTTTTTGTAAAACAGGGATGATCACAGCCCCGCCTCCCACAGTTGTGATGATCAAGGGAGATGAACAATTTAAAGTGCTTTGTAAACCTTAAGATCCTATATAAATGCCAGTTATTACCATTGTTGTCATTTTCTCTAAGCAGTCGCCTATTTTAATACTTAGCCCAAAGGAATCTTTACTATAACATACTTGACTAGTGGTCATCCATCCTCTGCCTGCAGACTTCCAAAGGAAGAAGAATACAACCCCTCTGCATAGCCCGTTCTCCCTTATTCCTGATGAGAAGTCTCAATTTGCCTCTCTTCAATGACTAAGGATGTTGCTGGTTCTTCTACTCTCTAGCCTCAAAAAGAACAAGTCTCTATGCTCTTTCACAGGACAACCCTTTGCCCAAAGATGCCCATCTTGTAATCCCTGACTTTTCTCCAGGAAAAACATTCCCAGTTCCTTCAACTGATTCACAGATTTGAAGCTCTTCTTAGTCTTGTTTGCCCTCAACTGGACACTCCAATTTATCGACGTCCTTCTATCAAATCTAACTATATGGAGGTTTTCTTTCCAAATAAACTTTATGTTCCCTAAAATTAGGATACAACTTTGTATTTAATAGGCATATTTTTTGCATTGAATTGAACTGATGAAAAGGGTGGAAAATCAACATGGAAATTCCCTCATTCTTTCAATACACATTTATTAAACACCTACTATGTACAGAACATTATTCGAGAAGCTAGATGATGTACAAAGTTGAGTTGACATTTCTTCATGGAGCTTACAGTCTAGGAGGGTAGGTACTTGATATATTTCACAGCAATATATTTTTATTAAGCACCAGTTGTGTGTACAATTATGTGGTAGGCTCTGAGGGAGATAAGAAATTTAGATAAGATAGAGTCTCTATCCTCAAAAATGTCACAATCTAGGGGCAGCTAGGTGGCATAATGGGTACAGCACTAGCCCTGACGTCAGGAAAACTTGAGTTGAAATCTATCCTCAGATACTTACTAGCTGTGTGACCTTGGGCAAGTCACTTAGCCTCCATTACCTCCAAAAAAAAAAAAAGAACATCACAGTCTAGTGAAGGGGATAATACATTTTCACCATTCAGTAATTGCAGTTTTGCTCATATACAAGGACATTAGTGAACAAAGCATCTTGTGAGGTCTGAGGGAGCTAATGAGAAAGGAACAGCTCATTTCCCCCAAATACACACATAGAAAGGCCAGGTCCACTTTCTGGGACCCAAGCTCTTAACAGAGGCATGGACTTGGTAATGGCGCCTCAGTCCTTTCCCAGAATCAGGCAATGGAGAAGATTATCCGAAGTGAAGAGCCTTGCATAAATCCTTGGCACTCCTACATATTTCTAATGAAATCCACTAGCAAAAAAATAGAAAGAAAAACTCCATTTAAAGTTATTGTAGACATTATAAACTATTTGGGAGTCTACCTGCCAAAACAAATCCAGGAACTACATGAACACAGTTACAAAACACCTTCAACACAAATACAGTCCAATTTAAATAAATGGAAAAACGTCAGTTGCTCATGGGTAGGCTGAGCTAATATAATAAAAATGACAATTCTACCTAAATTAATTTACCTACTTAGTGCCATACCAATCAAACTACTGAAAAGTTATTTTATAGAGCTAGAAAAAAAATAATAACAAAATTCATCTGGAAGAACAAAAGGTCCAGAATAACAAGGAATTAATGAAAAAAAATGCTAAGGAAGGTGGCTTAGCCATACCAGATCTTAAACTGTATTATAAAGCAGTAGTCATCAAAACCATTTGGTACTGGCTGAGAAATAGAGTAGTGCATCAGTGGAATAGATTAGGTACATGAGACACAGCAGTCGATGACTATAGTAATCTACTGTTTGATAAACCCAAAGACCCCAGCTTCTGGGATAAGAACCCACTATTTGACAAAAAACTATTGGGAAAACTGGAAAATAGTATGGCAGAAACTGGGCATAGACCAATGTCTGACACCATATACCAAAATGAAGTCTAAATGGGTTCACTATTTAGATATAAAGGCTGATACTATAAGTAATCTGAGAGAGTACGGAATAGTTTACCTGTCAGATTTTGGAGAAAGGAAGAATTATGACCAAAAGAGAGACAGAGAGCATTACAAAATGTGGAATGGATAATTTTGATTATATTGAATTGAAAACTTTTTGTACAAACAAAGCCAATGCAACCAAGTTTAGGAGGGAAGCAGAAAATTGGAAAAGAATTTGTACAACCAGTGTCCCTGATAAAGACCTCATTTCTAAAATATATAGAGAACTGAGTCAAATTTATAGGAATACAAGTCATTCCCCAATTGATAAATGGTCAAAAGAGATACACAGGAAGTTTTCAGAGGAAGAAATTAAAGATGTCTATAAGCATATGAAAAAATGCTCTAAATCACTATTGATTAGAAAAATGCAAATCAAAACAACTCTTAGCTACCACATCTCACTGGTCAAATTGGCTAACATGACAAAACAGGGAAATGATAAATGCTGAAGAAGATTTGGGAAAATTGGAACACTAATGCATTGTTGCTGGAGTTGTGATATAATCCAACCATTCTGGAGAACAATTTGGAACTATGCCGAAAGGGCTATAAAAATGTGCATAACCTTTGACCCAGCAATACCACTTCTAGGGCTGTATGTAACCCAAAGAGATCTTACAAGTGGAAAAGGACTGGGATGTACAAAAATATTTATAGCAGCTCTTTTTGTGGGGGCAAAGAATTGGAAATCAAGGGGATGTGCATCAATTGAGGGAACAGCTAAACAAGTTGTGGTATATGAATGTAAGGGAATACTATTGTGCTATAAGAAATGAGGAGCAGATGGACTTCACAATAACCTGGAGAGATTTATATAAAGTGATGCTGAGTCGGGAGAGCAGAACCAGGAGAACACCGTGCACAATTAGAGACACATTGTATCTGTGATTACTGATTTTGATAGACTGGGCTCCTCTCAGCAATACAAGGTTATAAGACAACTCCAAAAGACTTATGATGGAAGAGACATCCACATCCCGAGAAAGAACTACAGAGTCTAAATGCAGATTGAAGCAAACTACTTGCTTCCTCTCTTTTGTGTTTTGTTTTGTTTCATTCCTTCTTTCTCGTTGTTCACTCCATTGGTTATAACTCTTCTTTACAACTTGACTAATGTGTAATGTGAAGGTACATGTAGAACCTATATCAGATTTCATGCAGCCATGGTGGGTAGGGGAGGAGGGAAGGAAGGGGGAGAAAATTTGGAACTCAAAAGTTTGTGGAACTGAATGTTGTAAACTAAAAGTAAATAATTTTTTTTTAAGTGAAGAGCCTTCCTAGTGGAATAAAAAGAGGACTGGGTTTGAAATGGAAGGATTTGGTTTCAAATTTTGGTTCCCTCACTTATTTCCTCCATGACCCTGGGCAATACAATTCAGCAACCATGTGTCGAGATAATAAGACAAAATGATAAAACAGTCCCTGCCCTGGAGGGTCTTTCATTTTCCATCCACAGCTGAGTCTACCCAAGATCATCTGAAGAGAGAGGGAGCACTAATGACTAGAGGGAGCCAGCTTTCCCCTATGAAGATGCACTGGAATGAAGTCCTGAAGGAAGCTAAGGATTCTAGGAAGCAGAGGTGAAGAGAAAGGGCCAACCCTAGGTGAAGGCGTGGAGGTGGGAAATGGGATGCCAAGTTCTGGGAACACCAAGTGGAATGGTTTGGTGGTAATAATGTATGCATGAAGGGAAGAAAAGACTCAGGAAGGGTGGACTAGAGACTGTAAAAAGCCAACGAACTTTTCCAATAAATCAAACAGGAAACATTCGTGAAATGCTCACTACGTGCCAGGTGCAAGAGACACAAGTGTAACAATGAAACAATCTCTGTCCTCAAGCTGCTTACATTCTATCTGGGGAGAAAATGGAGACACAAAGACCTTTCAGCTTTAAATCCATGATGGCAATACTGATGCTAGCGGGTACATATGGAATGCTTCATGGTATGCAATCCTCACAACAACCCTGAGAGGCACAGGTAATAAGAGTAGCATGAGCTAATATTAATAGAGCTTGCTATGCACCAAGCACTGTGCTGAGTCTATGCCAATTATTATTCCCCAACAACCCCAGGATGTAGACACTTGTATTATTCCCATTTCACATAAAAGAAAACTGAGGTTAAGTGGCTTGCACAAACCAACACATTTATTAGACTTACATCAATAAATATTTGCTAAGCATCCCGTATGTGCCCGGCACTGTGGATACAAATGCACCTAGTTAAATGTCTGTGGCTGGCTTTGAACTCAGATCTTCCTGACTCTAATCCCTGGACCCTCTCCACTGTGCCTCTAGAACCAGGACACAGCCAGCCAAGAATGAAGTTTGGGGCTTGGTTCCATTCCCTCTTGCAGAGGCTCTGGGCTGCTGCCCCATCCCACTGCCCAGGTCCTGTGAAATGAAACACAAGGCTCGAGTGGTTCTGGTCAGGGTGACTGTTTCCAAATTAAGCTTGATCTAAAAGAATAATGTTATATTTTGCAGCTCTGCTATGTTTCTCTTCTTCATTTACACTCTCTCTTTAATCAAAAGACTTTCCCAAACAGTAACATATTTTGGTATTCCACAAAGAAACAGAGCTGGTTTCATGCTAGCTGGGCTGCTCTGAAAGTCTGGGCTTTGCCCAGCTCCTGTTTTAACATCTATTTTTAGCTAAAAATGGAAAACTGACACCAGGCAAGGCCAATTTTGAGGGAAAAAATAAAGCACGAGCTCTGGGGTTGTCTAGAGTAGGCAGCTCCCTCCACATAAGAACAATGGCAGGAGAAGGAAGAGAAAGAGAGGAAGAGAACTGACCCAAAAGAGAGAGATCTTGCCTCAATATCCCCCCAATGCCATCCTCTATCTCACTCACTGCCTTCATTGATCATGGTGGCTCCACATTGATATTTTCAGCTTTTCTTATTTCTTAGAATCTGCTGCATCAGGATTCCAGGAGTCTAAATGCTGACATCAGATTGAAGTCCAGAAATGGAATCTGGGCTCTGAATTCAATTAATACACTCTTTAGTGAAGAGGTAGCTAAGTGTCACAACAGAAGGAGATCCGGACTCCAACTTGGGAAGTCTTGACTTCAAATTCAGCCTCAGGCACTTACCTGGGCAAGTTGCTTCAGGGTTACCCTGATGGCCTCAGTTTCCCCATCTGTAAAATGGGGATAAAAAATGGCACCTCTGTCCCGGGGCTGTTTTGAGGATTGAATGAAAATGGTTATAAAGGCTCTGCACACTGTACCTGTACATAGTGAGTACTATATAAATGTTTTATTATTATTAATGGGGATAACAATAGCATCTTCCTCCCAAGACCAAATGAGAGGCTGTAAAAGGAAAATTTGCAAACCTCTCAGTTCTCTATATAAATCAGTTATTGTTTTTGTTGTTGTTACATGAACAGCCAGGCTGTGTGATCTTAGGTAGGTGACTTAACCTCTCAGCGCTCTAGGCAGTGCAGAAAATGTCCCAACCTGCATTAGCACAAGAAGTTTCCTCTTCTTGGAATTTCCCCATATCAGTGAAATCACAGATCTGAGAAACTGAAGGAGAAGAGAAAAGTAAACAGAAGGAAATACTACACACAATGAAAAAAATTCTGTGGATTAAGAAAAGCCCAAGAGGTGGACACAGAAGAGGAGGACAACATATCCAGGATAAGCCTCAGCGAAAAGAATCCTCTGGCCCACAGAGACTACATGAGTACCTGGAAGAAATTAAGTTTGAGATATAAAATGCCAATTTTAATGCAATAAATGCTAGGGAGGAAAGACTGGCTGAGAGAATGGAAGGCTTAGAACAGAAGAAGATGGTGAAATCTACCCAAGAGTTAGACCCTCTGAAAATAAGAATGGGATAAAGAAAAAGCAGTGACTTCATGAGACAGCAAGAAATGTCAAAGCAAAATAAAAAAGTTAAGAAAAAAAGAAAATGGAAGATATATACCATCAAAAACAGCGGACCTTGGGGCAGCTAGGTGGCACAGTGAATAGAGCACTGGCCCTGGAGTCAGGAGGACATAAGTTCCAATCCAGCCTCAGACACTTACCACTTACTAGCTGTGTGATCTTGGACAAGTCACTTAACACTAATTGTCCTGCCTTCCCCCCTCCAAAAAAGGACAAAAACAAAAACAGTGGACCTAGAAAACATATCAAGGATAGGTCATCTAAGGATCATCAGACAACTTGAAAAACATGACAGACAAAAAGGCCTGAATGCCATCATTACAAGAAATTATCAATGAAAACTGCTCAGGTCCCTTAGAACCTGAGGGCAAAATGAAAACAGGAAGAATCGACTGGTCACTTCCAGAAAGAAATACCCAGAGGAAAACTCCAGGAGTGCTATGGCCAAAGTCCAGAGCTGCCAGGTCACAGGAATCACAAGTCTAATCCCTGCTCCATGTATTACTATAGATGGAGAACCCCGGGGTTCATAAACTTGCATCTACTTCTTACTTGCCCACAATCACAAAGGCTGCAGATGGTAGAGGGAGTCTCTGAACACAACCCTCTTCATTCTAAATGCTATAGTCTTCTAATCCCAAAAGGGGAGGGATTATATGTTTAAGAATGTCCTCCTCCCTACACCATTTTTAAAAATTATTAGACCAACTTCCTCAAAACCCATCTATCCATCCATCCATCCATCCATCCATCCATCCATCCACCTAGTAAATTCATATTGTCTGCCTATTCTATACTTCAAAAATTTTATAATCCAATGGGGGAGATAAGTATGAAACACTGTAATACAAGAAGATTGTGATAAATATTGAGCTCCTAGTATGAGTTTAACTGGGGCAACTAGGTCTCACAATGGATAGAGTTCAAATCTGGCCTCAGACACTTAATAGCTGTGTGACCCTGGGCAACTCATTTACCCCTGTTTGCCTCAGTTTCTTCATCTGTAAAATGAGCTGGAGAGGAAAAGGACAAACCGCTCCAGCCTACTCAGTCTGCCCCTCTCCGCCCCACTCACCACCTATAATGCTCTGCATCAACCGACCCCTCCCTATATATGCTATTTTCCCATTAGAATTGGCTGCTTGAGGGAAAGGTTGTCCTCCTGTATTTGTGACTTCAGCACCAGGTCCAGGCACATAGTAAACACCTGAAAATACTTTTCCATCCATTTGTTTTCCAGTCATTTGGCCAAGCTAAAGTATGGGTCATGGAGCCTGAACACGGACCGAGTGTAGGTTGCCCTGGAAGCTGACCAACAGGTCGATGCTCCCCACTCGGCCAACGTGAGAGTCCTTTTCAAGTCTAAATCTGTCCTTTCTGGCTCTGACTTGATGACCCTATGAACCACAGGCACCTTGGACAGAGGAAGGAAGGCCCGAGTTCCAATTCCACTTCAGACACTGAGCCATGTAACCCTGGACAAGTCCCTTCACCTTTCAGTGAAATGGGGTTGATGATGGCATCGATCTCACAGTGTTATCTCCAAGATCAGCTGAAGAAACAAGTGTGAGGTGCTCGGCACACCTTAAAATGCTACCTAAACCTTAGCTACAGGGCCTGGCTCACACATAACAGAAGCTTAATAGATGTTCACTGGCTGACTGGCTATTGTCATTATTATCTGTGAAATAGGGTCACTGGATTGGGTAACATCGAGGAACCTTCCTGCTCAATGCAGGATTAAAATCCTGCCTGACACGCACTATGGATGCGGCCTTGGGCAATTCGCCTCACTAGCCCAGGCCTCAGACGCGGCTCCCCATCTGTACAATTAGGGGTGGGGGTAGATGGCCTCTGAGGTCCCTGCCAGCCTGGTCTAAAGGCCTCCTCTGTGCCAGCTACTCTATCTGACCCTGGATGATACAGACAACAAATTCTACTGGGGGGAGGGGGGGAAGGAGATGGAGGGAATATATAACACACACCCAGGTCCGGCTGAATAATCTCAGAGTCCCCTTGCAACAATGAGAGTCTGGGATTCTGGGAGTCACCCAGACAGTGAGACGGGAAAGCAGCTTGATTTTTTGGATAGCTACCCCAAGCCCTCTGAGTCGCTCTGACAATGTGCTGAAGGGCCCTCATAGACAACCTGGCCGAGGGTTTCACCAGACAAAGGGAAGCAGTATGCCAAGTGTGCGGCGTTGGCCCCAGAGGGAGACCCCAGCCCCCAGCCCCAGGGCTACAGCGAGAAGTACGTGGCCCCTTCTCTGAACTAGAACACACGGTGAACAATGGAGAAAGGGTTCATTGATGGTGGAGGGGGTGCACATCCCTTTGGATTCATGGGCTGTGGCGGCTTAGATGGTGGGGAAGGCAGGCCAGGATCCTTGCTTACTCAGCTCTTGTTTCTAGGACACTTACTCAGCCCGTGCTTGGTTGTTCTCCATTCCAAGAGAAGACAACCAAGAGGGAAGAGACATGGTATAACATGGAGCCTGGGTATAACCAGACCTAACCAGAGCCAGCCCCAGAGCAATCATGCGGCTCCAGGGTTTGCAAAGTGTTTTTCTCCCTTTTGTCTCAGGAGGGAAGCCACTGCTCTGCCTAGGCACCATCTTCACATCACTGATCAAGACCAGGGATCTTTAACCTGCTGTCCGGGGAACTTGATTTTTTCTTAATTGGATATAATTAGTTTCCCTTATGATCCTATGTGGTCTATTTTATTCCCTTCTTTAAAAATATTATTCTGAGAAGGGGTTTATAAAACAAAAAAGTCACAGAGCTGGTGGTCTAGGGCTGGAAAGGACCTGAGAACTCATTGAGGCACAGAATTACCAAATCTGAGATTCAACAGGGACTTGAGAGCACATCCGGCCCAACCCACTTGTTATACAGATGTAGAAACTGAATCCCAGAGAGGTCATGCAACTTTTGTAAAATCACACAGGCATCACAGGTCGCTATAATTAGTGCTGGAAGAGACTTACAAGCTATCAAGTCAAACCTTCTCCACTTATAGATAATAGTCATAATTGGTACTTGGACAATGCTTAGCAATTTGAAAAGAATAGAAAAAAATCAAGGTTGGGGCTGCACAGTGACTAAGGAAGGCAGTTGGCAGGCTGCATTTTTAAAGTGTGTGTGTGTGTGTGTGTGTGTGAGTGTGTGTGTGTGTGTGAGTGTGTATGTGTGTGAGTGTGTGTGAGTGTATGTGTGAGTGTGTGTGTGTGTGTGTGAGTGTGTGTGTGAGTGTGTGTGTGTTTAGAAAACCAAAGAACACAGACCCTATCCCCCAAAACATGCTCTAACAAAGGGATAACAGTTCATGAACTCTGTGGAAGGCAGTCTCATGAAAATGCTGTTGAAAAGTCACAATAGATGGGGACAAAACCAGATTCCCATATGTCCCACTACTATCTCTCCTCCTCCTCCTCAGACTGGTGTGGCTAACTGAATTCCATTCAAGCTCCTCAAAGATCTGGCTCCAACATGCCTTTCCATTCACATGTTATAGTCTTCCTAGGCTGACAGGTGATACAATGGAGACCTGAGCTCAGGTCCAGCCTCAGATGTTTATTAGCTTTGTGGCCAGGACAAATTATTTACCCTCTGCCTCAGTTTCCCAAGTTGTAAAATGAGGATAGTAGCAGCACAATAGATGACTATAGAGTGGGGTATAGTCATGAAAAATAGTGTCAGGAACAAGATAAGTCACGCCCCAAAATATCATTTTATTAAAAGCTATATTGAATGAAAAAGGAGGACCAAAGGAAGGATAGAACATGCTTGGAGTGGGTACAATGATGGTGATCAACAGTGGAGATAAAAAAGGGCACTGCCAATTTCCACCTTTGCATTGAAAGGGATGGAATGAAAGTGCCTTGCAGGGAGGGGGAACCCAAGGCGGAGTCCGGTGCTAATAAGAGAACATCTTACAATCTTTGATGAAACCCAGTCAGCTAACCCAAATGGACTCCATCCTCAGGTACCTAAGCACCTGGCAGGAGTGATGGCTGAGTCTCTGGAAGGGATGTTTGAAAGCTCATGGACAATGGAAAAGGCACCACAAAATTGTAAAAGGACAAGCGTTCCCAAAAGGAAAGAGAACCAAACTTGCAAAGTGTAGATCAGGGAGCCTGACTTTAGTTCCTGGGAAAGTTTTAGAACAGAATATTAAAGAGATGGTCAACAAACATTTAGAAAGGGAAACAGTGATTAGAAAGAACCACTCCAGTGTCATCAAGAACAGGTTTCTTTTTTGATGGGATCACTAAGCTAGTAGACGACGGGAATGATGTGGATAAAGTTTACAGATGAGATTTACGCAGGATAAGAAAACAATGTATATACCTTAATTTAAAAATACTTAATTGTTAAAAAATGCTAACCATCATATGAATCTTCAGCAAGTGGGAATATTTTCCCTGACGGAGGGTCTTGCCTTGATGATGGCAGCTGACTGATGAGGGTTAGGGTGGCTGCAGCAATTTCCTAAATAAGACAACAGTGAAGTTTGTGGCACAGGTTGACTCTTCCTTTCCTCTGAACAATTCAAGGCCATTGTAGGGTTATTGAGTGGCCTAATTTCAATATTGTTGTGTCTCAGAAAAAGGGAGCGAGACAGGGAATGGTTGGTGGGTGAATAAATCAGAAGGCACACAACGTTTACCAATCAAATTCTCCATCTTATGTACGCCTGGTTCGCAGCACCCAAAAACAATTATGATAGTAATATCAAAGGTCCCTGATCACACATCCCCATGACAGAAATAATAATGAAAGAGTTGGAAATACTATGAAAATGACAAAAATGTGACACAGAGCCACGATGGGAGCATGTGCTGTTGGGAAAATGGCGCCAACAGACTTGCTTGAAGTCAGGTTACCATGCCTTCAATTTGTGAAAAATGCCACTATTTGCAAAGCACAATAAAATGAGGTATGTCTGTATCAACATTTTGCAGATGAGGAAGTTCCCTCCTTCTGTCTCTCTGTCTCTCCCCCTCTTTCTCCCTCTCTTCTTCCTTCCTTCTATCTCTCTGTCTTACTTTCCATCTATCTCTCTCCCTTTTTTCTTCCTCTCTCTTTCTCTCTCTTTCTCTCTCTCGCTCTCTTCCTCTCTCTCCCTCTCTCTCTCCATCTGTCTATCTGGCTCTCTCTGTCTCTGCCTTTCTCTCTCTCTCTCTCTCTCTCTCTCTCTCTCTCTCTCTCTCTCTCTCTCTCTCGTTCTATATGCCACACACACATAATAAACACTGTGTAAATATCCACTGGAATTCTTGAAAGCTTTCAGCTCCCCGTCTATAATGTAAGATTTGTTGAGTGTGAAAGGTGACCAGGGACAGGAGAATTTGGCTCTTCCAGCCTTAAGATTGCCAGACCCAACCCAAGTGGGATTGGGAAATCCCCCTTATCTTATCTTGCCCCATTCCTTCCATAGTCCTCCCACTCTCCACAGCTGCTGGTTCTGAGGCTTGCTGGGATCAGGCTCAGAGTGAGGGGGCTGAGAATGGGTTGTTACTCCCATTAACGAGAAGAGCCCTGGCTGGACCCCCATCTTCTCTGCTCTGTTCCTAGAGCACAAAGTGTTGAAAGTCATTCTTGAGTTTATCATGAATTGCAGAGGGGGAAAAAAGGCATCCTTTGGAGGACTTAGGCAGACCCCTACTACACTTCTTCACTTTCGCTGGAACTATGACAGAGATAAGGCTGGCTACTCTAGCTTTCAATAGGGCAAAGTGTGCCAAAAGTGTACGAGGAGAAAGAGGAGGATGGAATGCTGGTTCTGGTCAAGGGGAGGTTGTGTTGGCTAATGGTTAGGGCATGGGTAGGACAGAAAAATCTGTCTCTGACTGTATCTATTGCACATTATCACTTGGTTAGCAAGAATAATTAGTGAAAGTAGAAGGCACCAGGAGGCCCACTTCTTCCTGCTATGGCTATTCTCCTTCTCTCAGGCCCATATTGGCCCCTGCTTCCCCTACTCTGGAGCTATCATCCCCAAGGAAGCCTTGGAATATTCTTGGGTTTTTCTTTTCTCTTGGGAAGGTAGGATCTCAGAGGTTCTTCATCCCTCAACTGAATTCATTTGGTCAATAAACATTTATTAAGGTCCTACTATGTGCAAAGTTCCATGTTAAACAATGAAATCTAGTCTGGAAAGTTGATTTAAAGGTACATTTTTCACGACTTGTCTGGTAAATATTTGTGTGCCCTTTCCCCTGAGTGCAAGAGAGCATGTGTTATTGTTCCCTTCAAACTTATCCCTATTCCTAAATTCCTTCTATCTATCAAGAGCACCCCTGGGGTTCTTCTGAGCCACCATTTTCTTGGAGTCACCTTGGAGAATTGACCTTGGAGTCATCCTCAGCTCATCATTTTGCCTCCCCCATAGTTCTAATTAGTTGTCATTAATCGTGCTGGTTCTACCCCCACAACCTGTCTTGCCTCCCAATCTTTCTCTCCAATCACTCCCAAATAACCGCCCTACCTTGGGTCCTCATTGCCTCCCAACTGGCCTTCAGTAAGAGCTTCTGAGCTGGCCTCCTGACTCCTGGTCTCTCCCCACTCCAATCCATCCTCTATGGTCTACACATCTAGCATTCTGATAGCCCAAAGGCACAGTGTGGCCAGGCTATCCTGGCTCTCAAAGCCCTGGTGGCTCCCTAGAGCCTCCAGACCAAGCAGTTGTATTGGGTATTTAGAGACTTCGAGACCTTGGCTCCAGCCTGTCTTTCAGAGCTCATCTGACTTTATTCCCCTTGACGTTTTCTTAGATGGGCTTCTTGCTGCCCCTTGGGAATAACATCTCCTCTCTCACCCATCTCAGTCTTTTGCACAGACTCATTTCCCTGCCTTGATTGTTTCCCTTTTCTTCTCTATCTCTTCTTATGCCAATCTCGTTTCAAAGCTAAGATTTGCCTCAAGAGAGGCAGAAAGATGGTGCCAGGAAGACCTGAGTTCAAATCCAGCCTCAGACACTTACTTAGGTGTGTGACCCTAGGCAAGTCACTTAACCTGTTTGCTTCAGTATCCTCAAATGTAAAATGGGGGTTATACTAGCACCTATTTCACAGGTTATTATGAGACTTGATTAAAATAATATTTATAATTGCATAGTATAGGTGCTATGCAAATGATTATTCTGTTCCCCGCCCCCTCCTCCTTCCTTTTCCCCCAGGGAAAGTGTCAACTCCTCTCTGAAGTCTTTTTGGATCTCCCCAGCTACCAGAGCCCCTTCTCACAAACTATTATATGTGTCAGTATTTGTAATCATGTGTGTATGCATGTACGTACATACCATGTGTATGTATATATACATAATTGTGTGTATACATATCCACATATGTGTATTATATAGAGACATACATAACAGTTTAATATCTACTTACACATGTGCATGTATTTATTCATTTATTTTTAACTTACATTCATTCATTCATTTGTTTATTTATTTCTATGTCTTTGGGTGGATGTTGGATGACCACTTATTGGGTAAGATGTTGAGGTGTGAATTGGAAGGTCCCTTTTCAACTCTGAGATTCAGTGACGCTGTCATTAGAAAAATCTGTTAAATCTCCTGATAAATTGTTAAGAACCTTCAAGAGCCAACTTCAACAAAGTTCTTCCACAAAGTCTGCCTTGATTCTCTCAATGAGATGTGATCTCTTCTTACCTGATTTTTTTTAATTAAAACTTTTATTTATTTTAGTTTACATCATTCATTTCCACGAAATTTTGAGTTACAAATTTTCTACCCATCTTTCTCCTGCCCACTGCCCCAAAACAGCCATCCCATTGTATAACCCCTCCCCCAATCTATTCTCTCCTATGTCCTCCCTCATCGCCCCTCTGACTTTCTGGTAGGGCAGGATGGATCTCCCTACCACAGTGCCTGTGTATCTCAAGTTCCAGTTGGATGTAGTTAATAATAATAATAATTGTATATATACATACATATATATTTTTAACATTTGATTATAGAACTTTCAATTCTAGATTCTTTCCCTTCCTCC
>CM053584.1:12054619-12125831 GCA_028627135.1 Pseudochirops cupreus
AATTGCTTGATCCCCCTGCAGTCTGTAGGCTGGAGTTCTGAAGCAGCAGTGTGGAGGTGGATGCAAGATCTCCGCTTTTTTGGCCTCGTTGCCCTGGAGGCAATTTGGCCAGACCTGCTTTTCTCCCCCGATTTTGCTGAGCTCCACTAACCTAATTTGGGGAACTGCCACAGCTGCTGCAGATCTGCTCTCCTAAAGCTCCAGCCAGGGCTCGGCTCCTCTGGTCTAGCCGCCTCCAGAGCAAAGCCTCGGTTTCAGGCTAGGCTGGTTTCAGCTCACAGAGCTGCGATGGTTCCTCGTAGCTTAGCTGACTTTAGTGGAAAGTATATTTGTGTGTGTTTTGGAGTTCTAGAATTTGTGTAGAGTCATATTTTATGGGTATTTTGAGGTGGCTATGTGAGAGCTGCGATATGTTGCTGCTCCTAGGCTGCCATCTTGGCTCTGCCCCCTTCTTACCTGATTTTATGTTGTGTGTCCCTCTTGTGCAATCATTAGATAGTTATACTAATCTGTCAATGCCAATTAAATTGGTATGGAGTCCCTCTTGGGCACTTAGCACTGCTCTAAGGACTGGAGGTGAGACCAGATGTAGATAAGACAAGGTCCCTGCTTGTAGGAACATACAATCTCCCTCCCACTGGACTGTCAACTCCAAGAGGGCAAGAACCACACACGTCTTGTTCATTATTATTTCACAATGTCTCACAACTAGGAGGAGCTTGGGAATGAATGAAGCCTTGTTTGTCTAAGTTGTGAATCAATAATAAGAGGTCACCCATCACATTCCCAAGAACGATTGTTTTTGTTTTTGTTTTTGTTTGGCCAGACCTGTGATTTCATTAGGGTGGGGAACTGTTTTTCAACTTTCAGTCTTAGATTCTTTCCTGGAGGACTGAGGATAAGAGACTCACCCAGAGTCATTAAGTCTTCATGTGTTAGAAGGAGGATTCAAACCCAGGTCTTCCTGACCTTGAGGCCAGCTGCCTTTCCAATGTCCCACACTTCCATTCATCAAAGATGATAAAATGTGGAAACAGTCAGTGTTGGAGGGGAGTGCTGGAGGAAGAAATACACAGCCATATATTGTTGGTAAAGCTGTGAATGAGCCCAATCATTCACAAAAACCATTTGGAGTTTTTAGTCAAGAAAAATCATTAAACTGCTCATACCCCTTGACCCTGTTGGGCATATGGCAGAAATAAAAGCCCCAAATATACCCAAATAATCATAGCATCACTTTTTTGTGATAGCAAAAAACTGAAAAGTAGATAATCATCAGTCACTTAACTAGCTGCATGACCCTGGGCAAGTCACTTAACCTGTTTGCTTCCATTTCTCCATCTACAAAATGAGCTGGAGAAGGAAGTGGCCAATCGATCCAGTGTTTCTGCCAAGAAAACCCCCAAAAGGGATCATGAAGAGTCGGCCATGGCTGAAGACAATGGTACAAGAGCAGAAGAGAACAAACAGTGAAACCCTCCCCCACCTTTCCATCAACAGGTGAGGGTCCACAGGTGTGGAATGCTGTATACCCGGGTAGACATATGCACTGTTTCTTTTTCTTAATTGTTTTTCTTTGTAGCAAGGAAGGGTGCAGCTGAAGTTGGGGGGGAGGAAGAATATATATCTAAAGACGACTATGATAACAACTGGCATTTGTATAGGACCTTAATATTTGCAACATGCCTTATTTACATGACCTCATTTTAACCTCACAACAACAAATTGGGAGGATAAAATGAGACCAAGTGTTACATGTGATATTATACCCATTTTACAAGTGAGGAAATGAGTCTCAGAGAAGTTAAGTGATCTGCCCAGGATCACACAGCAAGTAAGTGTCTGAGGCAGGACTTGAATCTGGTTCTTCCTGACTCCCAAAACTGTATTTAATCCACTAAACCATAGTGCCCCTATGCAAAAATAAAAATCAGTAAGATTTACTTTAATAAATAATAATAATGACAGATTTCGATGGCATTTTCCTCACAACAGTTCTACAGTTCAACAGTTTTACAAATGTAGAAACTAAGGCTGAGAGAAAAAGTTTCTTGCCTGAGGTCACACAGCTAGTAGGGACCTGATTTCTCATAAGCTTTTCAGGTCACAGCACTGCCTGGAAATTCAAAGACATTCCAACAGATTCTATGACATCACTGGCCTCCCTCTTTCTGTCCCTAGGCACATACGTGGACACCCCTGGTGCAGACCCTCATCATCTCATGCCTGGACTTTTTCAAAAGCTACTGGGGGTGGGGGAGGGTCGTTTGCCTGCCCCAAGTCTCTTCCCCTCTCCAGTCCATCCTCTGCTCAGGTACCAAAGTGGTTTTTCTAAAGCTCAGGTCTGACCATGTTACTCTCTTACTCAATAAACTCCTGTGACTCCCTATTGCCTCCAGAATCAAGTACAAAATGGCATTCCAAGCTCTGTATTACTCCCTCTGACTTGCTTGATGGTCTGGCCAAACTGACCTTTTTGGTTTTGTTCCCAGACAACCCAGCATCCCGCCTCCTTGCCTTTGCTAGTATTCACCCCCTCCTTAATGCCATCTGTTAGAATTCCTCAAGCTCAGCTCAAGCTCCTCCAGGAGTCTTTGGGGCTTCCGCCCATCTACTGGTGCCTTCCCAGCAAGAAGAGCCTCACACGTACTGTGGATGTCTTTGCTAGACACTTCAATCTCTCCACGGGCTTCCCCCAATGGAACGCTAAGTCGCCAAGGGTAGGAGCGCTTTCCATTGTGTTCCTGGCTCTAGCACCCAGCCCAGTGTTTGGTCCATGATGAGCAGGAGTCAGTGCTTATGGCTAGTCATGGCTAACATCTCTACAGCACTGTAAAGGTCTACCTTGTGCTTTACTGATATGATCTTCTCTGATCTGATACAATGACCTTGGGAGGTAAGTGCTGTTATCATCTCCATTTCACAGTGAAGAAACTGACACAGAGAGAAGTCAAGTGACTTGCCCAGGGTGACACAACCACAGAGCTTCTGTAGATGGATTTGAACTCAGGTCTTCCTGACTACAGAACCTCTGCGTCCCCTACTTGTTATGTCTGACTCTTCATGACCCCATTTGGGGTTTTCTTGGCAAAGATACTGGAGGGATTTGCCATTTTTTCCTCTGGCTCATTTACAGATGAGGAAACTGAGGCAAACAGAGTTCAGTGACTTGCCCAGCATCACACAGCTAATAAGTGTCAGAGGCCAGATTTGAACTTGGGAAGATGAGTCTTCCTGACTCCAGGTCTGACTCTCTGTGCACTATGGCACCACCCATCTGCCTCCCACCTACTTGTGCCCTATTGATGAACTGATTCTTGACTGAGATTGGCTTCACCAAAGCGTAATGCTGGCAGAAAGGCAGATGTCAGTTAATTTGTCAATGAGAACTTCCAGGGTAAGAAGACACTGGCACAAACATGGCGTGCCATGGAGGGAGTCACCAGCCCTTGGCCTAAGGCCAAGTCTGGGAGCTTATGGATTTAGATACTTAACCACAGAAATCCAACCTGGGATCCAAATTATCAGCAGCAATTGAAGCAAGGATTAACAGGAACAAATATTGTACCCAGGTGGGAAGGCATTTTAAACATGAATAATTTTTCAGAAAAGTTTTAATCTTTGTTTAAATTAAAACTTCAAAAGGATTTCACTTATCAACCAATCCCGTGAGCAATTCCAAAAAGGTGATTAGCTTTAAGGAACAGAGGCAGGGTGACCAAACTTCTGACCTGCCTTAAGACCAATCAGCATTTTCTCCCCGTGCACGGAGAAATGCAATTAGCATGGAGTGACTATAAAGTCCTTTCCACTGTTACAATTAACTGGCTGATGAAGTATCAGAAAGGCTTGGCCAAGGGCCAATGTTTATTTTTTACTCCTTGCATGTTTTATTAATGGAATTCCACTGGGCCTCTGGGAACTTACAGAATAGTATTAAAATATCCCATGTTGGAATCCAGTGGCCTCCATCAGGAAATAGAGTCAGTGCTGCATGGCCTGATTCAGGGCTGGGCTTGGTCCAAGTACACCCTAACCATGGCAGCCATCTTGACCTAAAAAGGCCATGCACCCAGTAGGCACAGATCTTTTTAATGGAATGAAGTTCAATCATTTCCAGTGAGTTCTGTTCAGAATATTAGCAAAGGACTTGAAAATCAGGACAATGAGAGTTGGAATCCCTCCTCAGACACTAGCTAAATGAGGCCCCTGATGCCCAGAAGGGCTGCATATGAGTTTAAGTAAATGACATTTCCAGTGAGTATAAACCATAAAGATGAGTTGACCATATTACTATCAAGGTTAAACCTTGATACTAGAGTAAAGTAGGGATTCTCAAACATCATGATCTAATACCCCTTGATACTCTTTTTAAAAAGTAATATTTTAGTTAGTCCCCAATTACATGTAAAGAGAATTTTTAACATTCATTTTTTGAGTTGCAACCCTCTATACTCTTAACAATTATCGAGGCCTCCACAAAGAACTTTTGTTTTAGGGGGTTCTATCAATCAGTATTTACCATATTCCAAATGCATGTTTTAGTATTATTATGAACATAGTTTTGACGTTGTGGATGTCCTAAAAGGGTCTTGGGGACACTGGCTTAAAGAACAATACAGTTATTCCTTCCACATCATGACTTGGCCCATTGTGGCATCACTATGTCCTGGGTCAGCATACGAAATGAAATGGGGATTTTTTTGGAGTTTTGCTGAAGTCTCAGACAATACACGAAGGCCAGCAGACAGCACAGAGAAAGTTTAGAAGCTCAGTGTGCATAAAATATACGTATCGTATTGCATAATATCAACCTATTTTACCTTCTAATACCATAAATATATACAATTTATTTTTTAAAGTTAAAACAAATCCAAAGCTAAAGTCTGCAAAAAGAACATGAAAGCCAGGAGATGACACACAAAGGCTAGAAATTTAGAGATATCATGCATGACCTACGTGTAGCCTATGACCAAATCTTAACCCCAATTTTACAGTGAGGTAAACCCCATAAAAGAAAAAGAAAAAATTCTGACTTCTTCTCTGGTACCAAGGGACAGCCAAAAAAAATTGACATAGATTTTCCAGATTGCAGGGGCACCACGCCCCTAGCCCCCACAATGTGGAAGGGATAACTGTAAATTCTTGGTAGATGCTTTCATTTCGGACCTTGATTTGTCTGCAACTGAGAATCTGACTACCAGATTCTTGTCATTATTCTGGGTCAAAGTTCAGTATTTACCATCGGGTAAGACCTTGGTACTGGATCCTTAATCCTTGAATGGAACAGGAGGTCAGTATTTCTGCTGGCAAAATTCAAACTTGAGTTTTAAGTATACACAGAAAGAAGACCAGAGTATGCCCTTACCTCGGCACTTTGGAGCCCTCATAGCGGCCTCAAACTGTAGCCAGAAACAAAGAGGGGTATAGACTGTTAAAGGGGAGTTTTTCAACAACCCTGCCCACCTGACATGTGACCACACCCTCCTACCTGAAAGCAGCTGAGTCCTCCTGAGTCCCAGCAGAGGTTTCACCCTCCATGCTGGCCCTTCACGACCTCGATTTTCCCATCTCGCTTTGGAGTCATTTGTAAGCTTGACCAGCGCATGAGATAGAGCAGGTAATTTAAGTCAAAGCCTCTTCTGAGGAAAACTAACCATTGCTCAACCCTATCATTCCTCCATGTTGTGAGTATGCCTTTTCCTTTTTAGATCAGAAACCTAGATGCTAGTCTGGGGAACATGGTTTTTATCTCTTCTGTTCCCTGAAGGGCATCACTTCCTGGTGGAAGCCTTATGGTCTCCTTGTGACTGAGTAAGGACAAAAAGGATTCAGGAGCAGGACAAGAGCTACCCAGTTACCCAGGCCAGTGGGTGGTGAAGGAACATAACCCCAAGCTAATCTGGGTAGCCTCCTGCCCAAGAAGGATGTTCTAAAGCCCCACCTGTGGCCCCCAAAAGAAGGAACTGTTGAGGGAGTCAGTAACCTCCCAGCTGTTCTCATAGAAAAGCCAACAATCAAGCCAGAGTAAATGAAAGACAAGACCATGAACAATGAAGCCTGAGATTAAGAAGCTGGGTGTCCTGAGAGGTAACCACAACAGCCGACAACAACCTACATGCAAGCCAGAGAAAGTAATGAAGGTACTGAAGAGAAACAAGGATTTCCTTCAGAGCCATTCCTAGCTCAGAGGAGACTTCTGCAGTAGGGCTTTCTGCATCTTGGCATTCAACCTCTCTGCTCCTCCTCCTCATCCCAACTAATATTTAAATAGTGATTTAAGGTTTACAAAGCAGTTTACACACATGATCTCATCTGATCCTCCTAACAACCATTTCGTGAGAGAACCTGTCACAAAGGGAATGATGAAGACTGATATAAATAATACCCTATGACCCCCACTGCCACAGAGGATAATGACAAAGCCAGACTGCTGAACCCTCACAGAACAGTTCCTATACCACACAGTTCAGTGTGAGGACTTCCAAGTCTCCAGGGAGGTACCAGCACCTCATCCAAGCTCGCTGGCCATCTCTCCTCAAAAGACACAGCTTTTTCAACTAGTGTACTGGAATAGCTTTGGGCTTTGAGAATGCAGATGCCATATCACAGTGACCCTCTAGACAAAGAGACAGTCGTCTATTGATAATGGTGGTTTCCCATCAGGGCAGGAGGTAAATACAGTAGACAGAAACACATCTGGCTGGGACTTGAGCTCCCAGATCTAGAAGGAAGACAAACTCGTCTTTTGTCCTTGAACCCTAGACAGCAAGCCCCAGGCAGGAAGGACACATACTTAAGAAGGCAATGAAATAGGAAATAACGAACTACTTACGATGTTCCAGGGCTTGCTGTGGGCGGGGGACCTAGGAATAAAGACAAAAAGAAAAAAAAAAAAGCAATATTTTAGCTTGAGTTAGCCAAGGACACCCAATAGGGAGGCATGGTCAATCCATTATGGATCAAAGCCAGTAACTGCCCTTGAGTACTATTCATTGTCCCAAGATTTATGGTTCCTTCCATTCCATGATCCAAAGCCCCAGGAGGTGAGAATGTTGATTCCACAGCCACAGTTCAGGTCTGATGAATGGCACAGGAAATGCCAACACCTGAGGCATTAAAGTGGGAATCATCCCAAAAGTCAGAGGTGGCCCCCTGGGAGTACTTGAGACCCTAAGCACCTATTCCAGTCAAATCCCAACTACAGCCCTCTATTAACGTTAAAGTCAATCTATCAAATATCATAATTATTGACCAATACCTCCCGGTTAAATGTTAGTTATTTGTTAGGGGGGAGGGGAGCTCCCATTATTGCTCTTAATGATGATGACGACGACGACGACGACGATGATGATGATGATGATGATGATGATAGCTGGCATTTATATAGCACTTTAGGGGGTGCCAGGCATTGTGCTACCATTCTAGGAAAGGAGATGCCAATCAATTGCCTTGTGATTCCAATCATCATCCCTGTGACTTCCTTGACCAAAACACCCCTCCTTGGCCACTACTCTCTAATATGTGTTATGTACCTTATCCAAAGTAAGGTCCTTGAGGACTTTTCAGCTTTTATCCCCAGCTTTGGAAAGTACTTGGCACATTCTAAGCACTTAAATGCTTTTTTCATTCACTCACTCCTTCATTCTTTTAAGCTCTTTTGCATGGAGAATTGATCTAGTTATCTTTAAGACATAGTTAAAGCACTTCCTTCTCTAGGAAGCCATTTCTGACAATCTTCTTAATTCCACTGCCTTCCCTCAGTTAATTGTATCCTCTCTATCCTATATACAGCTTGTTTTGTATATATTTATTTTCATGCAGTCTTCCCCATTAGACTATAAGCCTCTTGAGGGCAAGGATTGTCTTTTGCCTCATTTGTATCCCCAGAGCTTAGCACAGTGCCTGGCACTGAGTAGGTACTTAATAAACTTAATAAATTAAATTTATTGATTGATTCTCAGTTGCTAATCCCTCTCCACAAAATAATTTTGCATCTATTATATGTGTGTGTGTGTGTGCGTGTGTGTGTACATATATGTACAAGTTGTCTTCCTTGACAAGTTTGTGTTCTCCTTGGTGGCAGGAACTGTTTTACTCTTGCCTTTGTACTCCTGGAATACAAAGTACTCAGTATCCAGTAGGCACTTAATAAATGCCTATTGATTGATGGCAACTGGATATCAAAGAATCAGATGCAAAAGACGACATCTTACCAAACTTGACAAAAAGAACTCCAGTGGTGGACACAACTTTTTTGCCATTGCTTGCAACACACTGGAAGTAACCAGTGTCTGTAGTATCCAAGTTTCGTATTCTCAAGCGAGAACCATAGTTGGTAGCTCTAAAGGAAATCCTCCGGGGCTCTTGGACCACAGGGGCATCATTTTTAAACCAGCGGATGGTTGGGGGTGGGTTTCCGGAGACTTTGCAGTGCAGTTCAGCAGTCTGGCCCAGAGATGTGGTGATGTTGTTCATGGGCTCATCCAGAGTCAAGAAGGAATCTAAGAAGATAGTAAAGAGACAAAAGTAGATGGTGAGAAGGGTACATTTGTGAATATCTTAGGGAACAGGAGAACCCTAAAGCCCAGTCCTGTGCTTGAAGAAATTCTCCCATCATTTTCAGTGGGCACTTGGGAGTACTAATTCTGCAAGAAGGTCTCTGCTCTTCTCAAGGACTTATGACTCCATAAGGGGACTACCTAAAAGTTACAATTTTTAAAAAGGATCTTGATGAACTATTACAAGAAATTTTTTATGAAAATTGCCCTGAAGTTCTAGAACAAGAGAGTAAAGTGGACATTTTAAAAATCCACTGTCCACCACCTGAAAGAGAAACCAGAAAGAAAATTTACAGCGATATCATAGCCACATCTCAAAGCTCCCAGGGTAAGGAGGAAATATGACAAGCAACAAGACATTAAATAAATTTAATGATTAATTAATTAATAATTATTAATTTAATAAATAAATTTAAGGACTTTCTTTCCCTTCCTTCCATTTTTCCTCTCTCCCTCCTCCCTCTCTTCCTCCTTCCCTTCCTCTCTCACAGGAGTGTGCCGGGGTACAAAGACAACAGTCTTTAGGTCGGTAGATTTAGAGGTGGAGCAAACCTCAGTGGTCATCCTGTCCAGCCCCCTCATCCCCTATAGGGGTGCTATAGGAACTGTCTGAGGTAACATCTGGAGAAAGCACGAGAAGCAGAATTTGAACTCAGAGCCTCTCCCTCCAAAGACAGTGTTCTTTATTCCATGTCAAGATGGCTCCCTCTAAGCTAAGAGGCTTTAAGTGTTAGGAGCCACAGAGGAGACTTGGAGCCTGATCTGTCATTTTCCCTGGCTCTCCTATCCCTCTCTGGTTATTATGGCAAGCAGGTTTGTTTGGTTTGTGGCTTACTTGCTCCGGGACAGTCCCTGTCTCCTTAAACCCTGTGCCAAAATGGAGGATGCTCCAAGCCCTATCATTTTATGAGTCCCTGACCTTGGAGATGCCCCAGGCCAATCCTTCATTTTATAGAGGAGGAAAGTAAGAATCCAGGGTTCAAAGGCTTGGCCAAAGTCAGGAGGAGAGCACCTAGAATGGCTTTGGGAGACTGGTAAATTCCTGTGTAAACCCAAGACCATGTCAAGTTCACAAAGGCATTTCAGAGTGAATGCAGGAAGTAGCTGGTAGGAGGCACCAGTTTACAGACAGAACAAATGATATTTAAATTCAATCTTTGTACCTCCTGGAAGGGCAAGACCCAAGGGGGAGGGGAGCTCTTGGGAAGAGATGCGGTTTTGACTTTTCATCTGATAAGGAAGAATGGTCCAATTTGTTTGCAACCTATAGCTACTCCACTGGGCCAGGATGACAAGCTCCTGACTGGGTGGGCTCCAGGTGGATGGAGCCGGGAAGAGCCCAATGGACAAGGATTCCTCTTTGCTTTAAACACAAATCACAGGATCACAGAGGTTTGGAGATAACAGAGAGCCAAGAGCAGCCCATAGCCAAGCCACCCTTCAACAAGAATCACTCTCTAACATCTCTGAGAAGAGCTCCAGGGACAGGGAGCTCAGTCCATGCCCTGGCTGCCAATGCCACTGACAGAAACACTAACTGCTGGGGAATGTTTTCTCAGGTGGAGTCGAAGAGTGCTTTACAAAAACAGTATCTCATTCGATCTTCACAACAATTTTGTGATGTTGGTGCTGGTGTTATCCCCATTTTACGGGGGAGGAAACCAAGGTAAACAGAGGTGAAGTGACTTGTACAAGGTAAGAATGTTAGCTGGAAGGCAGTCCAATCCCTTGATTTTACAGATAATTAAACTGAGGCTTGGTATCTCATCTTTTTTTTTTCTTCCTCTGTATATTATGCTTAGTGTCTACTAGGCGATTAAGCAATGCTAGTGGGATGCCCAGACATTCACCAGATAAGTCTCAGGTAAATGGACAGATAGCAGATTTGTTCATGAAACCAATTCATTTAGACATGCTGTTCCATGAGAACACAGAATAGTAGACAGAGAGTTGGCCTTTGATGCAGGAAGACCTATGTTCAAGCCCTCCCACCAGCACGCATGAACTCTGCAATCCTGGACAATTCACTTAACCTCTCAGGGCTGGACTCAACCTTCTAAGTCTTCAGATCCTGACAACAAGCAGTGATGAAATTTGAATTACCAGAGGGAGTTTCCTGACTGAGGATTCCCTAAACGAATGTAGTCACAGGGCTGCTTCAAATGGTAGCCCAGATGAGCATCTTTGACGACCAGACATTGGCCAACCTAGCACACGTCATTCCATCACCACAGCAGATCCCAGAGTCACCAAATTTCAGAGCTGGAAGGGCCACTAATGGCTACCTTGCCTAAACCACACTCAATCCACACTAACAGAGAGTCCCTTCTATAATATCCTGAATGAGTATCATCCAACCACTTCTGGAAGACCTTCAATGAGGAAGAGCCCACGACTTCCAGAAACTGATCACTTGGGAACACTCTCATTGTTGGGCAGATTTTCTTGACATCAAGCCTCAGTTTGTTTCTGTAATTTCTATGCCTTCTGGGGCTAAATAGAGCAAGTGTAAACCCTATTCCATGAGACCACCTTTAAAACCCGTGAAAGAAGCTCTCATGTTCCCCTTTGGTCTTCTCCTACCCTTCAACAAATCCTCACGTGGTATAGACTCAGGTTCTCACTACTATGGTTACTTTTCTCTGAAGGTTCTCTAATTTATCAACATCCTCCTTTAGAACCAAATATATGTCTCCGGATAGGGTATGAGCAGGGCAAAACAGAGGGAATTTCCTCTCCATATTCCTAGATGCTTGGCCTACCTCTCTTAAAACAGCCCAAGTTGACTCACTCTTCTTCCTTCCTTCCTTCCTTCCTTCCTTCCATCTTTCCTTCCTTCCTTCCTTCCTTCCTTTCTTCCTTCCTTCCTTCCTTCCTTCTTTCCTTCCTTCCTCAATTTATTTATCCATTCACTCATTCATTTAGATTGTCACATAACATTGCTAACATTGTTAAAAGTTAAAGAAGAGGCAGTTCTGTGGTATAGTAGATAATATATGGGCCTGGAAATAAGCAAGACTTGGGTTCAAATCCAGCCCCAGACACTTACTAGCTGGGTGACCTTAGCCAAGTCACTTAACTGCTCTTCTCAGATTCAGTTTTCTCATATGTAAAATGGAAATAATAAACCAGCCCCCAGCACTGTTATGATGGTCAAATGAGCTACCATGTAAAAGTGCTTTGCAAATCATGAAGTAGCAAAGAAATGTGTGCTACTATCATTCTAACCCATATGGAGCTTACAGTCTGCTAAGACTACAGAAGCCAATGGGCCAGGGATAGCGCCATTGTCCTTTGCCCTGGGTAGACCACATCTGGAACTTGTGGCTTAATCTGGGGGCCATAATTTAGGAGGGATCATCTGCCCATTGAATACATGAGGGATGATGTGAATTTATAGCCATGTAATTTTGGAGACACTCTGTAGATTACATAGCATTTTTCCTGTACAAATTCCTCCCAACATTCATGATTTAATTTCCAAAGAGCCCTCCCTTCTGCTCCCCTGGGTGGAGGCAACAAGGATTCCTCTTTTGACAAGCAGAGAAACAAAAATCTGAAGGAGGTAAAGGTTAAAGGTTAACACCTCCCCCTCCTCTTTCCTCTGCTGGCACTTTCCACCAAGCTGGCAAGCCTGACAAGGAGCCAGCCACAATTAGAACTCAGAGCTCCGGCCCAGGTATCCAAGGAGGCATGTGCTAAGATCTTGGCCTCCAGACATGATGGATCCTTTTAAGAAAAGGGGGCAGGGGCTCCACCATGAAATAAAATGCTTAGCTAAGCAGAAATGAGCCCTGCCAGATGCACTCAGGTCATCTCAATTGACTCAGAGAACATTCTGTTCACACCATCAACCTGAAGTCACTTTCTGCCCCTTCACTGTAAATACTTCTGACTCACTATCTCAGGAAATATTTTTATCTTAATGAAGTCAATGCCGAGCATAATCTAAGTCAGCTTGCACATTCTTGAGCCCAGGCCATGAGCTGCGTTCAATAAAAATCAGGCTAATGGCATGGGACTTCTGAATAACCACAGGGAACGATCTGACATAATGGCTTTAATCCCGTGCCTGCACAAATGGGCAAAAGCCATCCAGCTGCCCACTCACTCCCTGGCACTTGGCAGATTCTTTACTGGGATGAGAGCTCAGCATCCACACTGATCTTCATGGAATTGTGCATGGCGTCTACACTGGACAGACTCTTGGAGGTCAACTAGGTCACTCAATGAGAATTCTCTACAAAACCTTCATTTCCTCATCTGTAAAACTGGATGGGTTGTCCAAGAGGATCTCTGAGGTCTCTTCAGCACTAAATCTAATGATTTTGCTTCATGAGCACCATCAAGTCATTGCTTGAAAAAGTGACTATAACCTCCCAGGGCAGCCCATTTCACTTCTGGAAAGCTCTAGCTGGTAGAAAGGTTTTCCTTTTCCTTACAAACTAAGAAAGGCTCAGATGTGGTCTACCCAGAGCAAAGGACAATGGCACTATCCCTGGCCCACTGGCTTCAGGAGTCTTAGCAGACTGTAGCAGACTGTAAGCTCCATATGGGTTAGAATGATAGCAGCTCACATTTCTTTACCACTTCATGATTTCCACACATTGGGTGGACCCCCTGTGATAAACTTACGGAAGGCTATGGAAAAGAGTCACATGGGATAGGCAGAATGGACTGGGCATTGAGAATTCTGTAGGAGAAACCAACATGTACCTAGACAAATAAATTACATGGGTTAGATGTAACATCATCGGTATAAGGAATTCCCGAGTGAAGAAACTCCCTCCACCAAAGCAAGTCAGAATCTCTTTTTATCATCTTAGAGAGCGAACTGGGGCATGGAAAGGTTAAGTGACTTGCCCTGGGTCACAAAGCTACTATGTTTCAGAGGCAGGACTGTACCTCGGATCTTCCTAGCTCTCTTCCAGACCAGCTGCCTCTCTGTTAACTAATACTCAACGGAAACCTACAAGTGATGATGGATATTAGTGTATTGTAGAAGGCATCTTTGTTCTGGCTTGAGTAGGTCTGGATGGCCTCAGAAAATCCTTCTAAAATCTGAGATTCTGAAGTGTGCATCTCAATCATTCAAACAAATAACACCAAGGCGGAATTTCTAGACCTGTGGAGTCCACAGTGGAATCCTCTGCTTTGTGATGTTAAGTTGAATTTGGTTAGAATAGATTAATGATAGGAGGCCTACTCCACACAGGGAGTCCCCTGTCCTCTCTCTTCAGCTTTGTCTGGTGGAATTCCTACCCAGCCTGATCCTCTCTTCCTCTTGGGGATCACAGAGAACTTTGCTTCTGTGTCTCCAATGTGCGTGTCACCTCTTCTTGTGTATCAGAGTTCTCTTGGTTTGCATCTTCTCCCCCATCTGACTGCAATCACTTTGAGGGAGGCCTACATCATCTCATCCAACATCTCCAGGAGCCTAGCACATGGCTCTACACACTCTGGACATGTCATAATTGTTTGTTTTCTTTGCACTTGTGATGTTGGTCAAGGCAACTCTGTATGAGGGCACCTATATTTGAAAATGGGCCATAGGGTTTTAGAAAAACACAGGTGCTAAAACACATACAACATTAATGTTTCAACAAAACTCAGAGGCCACCTCTGCAGAAGAGGAAATGTGAGTCCCAGAGAAGGGAAGGATTCACTCCTAGACTCCCTTGTAGAAAACTCTAGACTCTGTCTACTACATCCTACTGCTTTTCAGATACCACAAACTCTAGTAATCTATCAATATCTAGGATTTATTAAAGGCTTACTTCATGTCAGGCACTATGCTAGGCACTGCATAATGGGTCCTTGTCCTCAAGAAGCTTACATGCTAATAGGGGACACAACATGTACCCAAACAGCTATATACTAGATACATACAAAGTGGATGGAAGGAAACCTTAGAGGAGAAGGCATCAGCAGCTGGGGAGATTGGGAACAGTTTGTAGAAGGTGGCTTTTGACTTGAGTATTGAGGGATGCAAGGACTCTATGAGAAGGGTGAGTATTCCAGCCATGGGGAAACAGCCAGTGCAATGGCAGGGAGATGGGAGAGTCATTATTGTACGTAAGAAATATCAAACAGAATGTGAAAATACGTTTAATAGGAATGTATGTGCAGAGCCCATATCAGACTGTATGCCATCTTAGGGAGGGAGGGGGAGAAAATGTAAAACTTGTGGATGTGAATTTGAAAACTAAAAATAAATACAACAGGAAAGCACACAGAAAGATGAGAAGGGCAACCCTGGGAAGAACTTGAAAATGTGAAATCTGAATTCGAAACCAGGTCTCTCATCCTGGTCCATGCTCTTTTCCAAGCTGTTCCATATTCAAAATCATGAAATCATTGTTCTCCCAGGCTTAGCCTGTCAAGGCCAATGCCTTATCCTAGCCAAGGAGGCCATGATTTTGGTTTTTATTATTATTATTTTTTTATGGCTGAGTTATAAAGCCTGAGAGAAATGCTGACAGACCCTTAATGCTAGGGCAGGCAGAGGGGGTGCCCTATAATGAACTCTTAAATGACTGGAGATAGTATCTGGAAAGTCAAGTCTGAAATACATTTCTTCTCCTGGCCCACTGCCAAAACAAACTGAACACATCATCAGTCATCTCTGGGATTTCAATAGCATGAACGGGAGAAGGATGCCGCATCATATTTAAAAATTACACGTCCTGAATAGTGAAGACTTTGGCTGATTCTGCATTAGGGGATGGAAATGGTCATGCCCTGTGATGCCTGGGTAAAGGGACCATGCAAAGAAGATGATGAAGAAGAAGGAGGGACAGCTTTCTACACCTTCAAAGGAGAAATCTGGGTATTTTCACTCTGTTAAGCAGTTGACTGACCCAGTCATCATAAAGCCTCCAGGATTTCATGACATTCAGTGAAACCCCCAGTGGCTTCCAAAATAAAAGCTTGTCATCCTGGCCAAGGAGCTTTTATGCCTCCTGGGACCACATAGGTTGGTGACGCCATCTTCCTTTCTGTAAAGTCACATCTTGGTAGCACAGTTTTGGTTCTCTTCACCTTTCTGACTTGATTCTCTGATGGGTGTGGTGGGGGGTTGGGGAGAGTGGGGAAGTTGAAAGGTTGACAGACTAGAATTTTGTTTTTGTTTTTGTTTTCCCCAGAAAGTAAACTCTGGTGAATCAGACAGAACACATTACCCTTCAACTCCATGGTGAATTTTTGAAAATTTTTTTCTATGAGATTCAATTTTAAAAATAATCTCCAAGAGATTTTTACTGTATGTATTTTAAGGAATCTTAAACTCCTAAAATATTAAGAGCTAGAATCGACCCCAGGACATAGAATATTAGCACATGGAATATTAGAACATAGAACATAAAGATTTTAAACCTGGAAAGAATGTTGGAATTTATAATGTGAGAACTAGAAGGGCCTTTGAGAAATAAAATGTTAGGGATAGAAGGGACCTTGATCCTTAGAATATCAGAACTGGGAAGGATCTTGGAAGATAAATTAGTGATAAGAGGAATGCTGTGAATAGAATGTTAGAATTAGGGGGATCTTAGAACACAAAATGTTAGAATGCAGAACCTGGAAGATAAAGTATTGGAAAAGACCTTAGAATTGGAAGGAGCCTTTGTACAGAGAATCTTAGAACTAGAAGTAATCTTATGAAATGCCACTCCTCCAACTGGGCACTCAGTCTTACAGACAGGGATCCCCAGAGGGCAGCTATTTTTCCTATCAGGAATCTAGAGATAACTGTCAAGGGATGAGTTTCAACTATTGCTCATAAGCCCCCATCTGTATGTTTCCCATTGATTATCAGCCAGTTGTGTCCATTAGCTTTTAGAAAAGGGTTATGTACTGTGGTGCTATCGTAAGTACAATTGGTATAAAACACTGCACCTAAACTGTGAGCACACTATTCCCCTGACCACACAAGGTTCTTGGGGAGAACAAACTTAAATCACAAAGGCAGTGAGGCCCATGTGTAAGGGAAGGCATGTGGCAAACAGGTACATCTCAAGTCCTAACCCTGAGAATCTTTTTCTGCCTTCTTCAAGTCCTCATGGAGTTTCCCTGAGTGTAGCTGGGTACTAGGCCTTTCCAGAGTCCTTAGCTAACCCTTCTCTCTGCCAAGAGGAGTCTCATGCTCTTTAGCTATCAGCATTCTTAGGTAACATCTTTCCATATGTGTCTGCAAGAATTCCCTTTGTTGTCAACCACTGCCATCCCAGAAGTCACTGTTATTGCTTTCATTTGATTCTGGGACCTCTGATGGCTCCCCCAAACTGAGAGGGTTTCCAGGGAGCAGGGAGAAAAGACAAAGAGACTCTCTCCTCCCATAAAGTGTTTCCCTGTCAGGGACTTGGCTAGAACTCCTATACTGCTAGACTGGCCTGTTTCTAGAAAGCATGATTCCAAAGCTCTACAGACAGCTCCAGGAGTGTCTGATTATTTCAATCAATCATAAGATATTTCCTGGGTAGCCTAATTTGTCTTTACCCATTGATCAAAGTCCTTAATTCCTCTGAAACTTGTCAGGGACTTGTTCACGTCTAGGTTACACTTTGGATTGATTAATTCAGTTGAGCTGTCTAGGCCTTCTGGGATTACATTAGCCGGGGTGGAAACCCTCACACCTTACACTTAGAATACAGAAGCTGAGAGCAAAAAGGTGCCTTGGAGTGTATCTATTCCAGTCTTCTCATTTAATGGAAGAGAAAACCAAGACTCACAATCCTTGGAAATGGACATCCTGACTTCTTCACCCAGAACACTCCTCACGGTTGGAGGATTTCTTCACAAGTACGACTGGGCTTCAACTTCCTCAAAAATTAGTAATTGTCTCTTTTGGATAAAGAAAAATACTGTGGGCCTTTGGGAAGACAATTTACATCTGAAAATCTCCTATTCCTGGTAGCTTTATTTTCCTGGGTCCAACAGTCAAGAGTCAAGTCAAGGAAGCCAGACTATACAGAGCAAAAACCCATCACTGAAATGCTAAGCCAGAAATGAGAGTAACAATGGCAACAAAGACAAAGAAAGTAGTTCCGTAAAACTGAGGAGCACAGTGTTTACGGTATGTCATAACCTGCACGTGAGATCGTCAGCATTCATTAGTAAGCACTGACAATTGGCCAGGCACTGTGCTAAGCAGTAAATATACAAAGAAACGGAAAAGCAATCCCTGTCCATGTTCTAACAGGAAAGAGGGCTCCTCTTTCAATGCTGATAGACATGAACTGCAGGAACTTCTAGTTATAACAGAGCACTCTGGGGCACCAAGAGATTAAATGCCATGCTCACGGTTATATTACCTCTATATACACTCAAGGCAGGATTTGAACATAGGTCTTCCTGGCTCTCTGGTCAGCATTCTATTCACACTAGTGCTCAATGATCCCAGACTGTTCACTAACATGAGAGACAAGGCTCCCATCACATAACCCACACACACACAGTATGACACAGTATGTAATGACAAGCCCTGCTGTCCTAGGACCAGGATGAGATTTAAAAAACGCCCTTTGATGGACCCCATTTCACTATTCTTTCACAAAAATCTTTTTTCTTCAAGGTAAATCAGCTAATGCCTTCACCTCTTGGTAGTCAGACACTCCTCTGCTTTCTGAAAGTGTTACTTAGTCTACATCTCTTTCTTTGAACCTGACAATTGATATAATACAGATAGTGCTGGAAGGCAGCTCACAACAGAATTTTTGAGTTGGAAGGGAGCTTAGAACACAGAATGTCAGATGTAGAAGGAACATTAACTCTCAACTATGAGAAGTGGGATGCCATTTAGAGCTGAAAGGGTCCTTAGAATACAGAGTGTTAGAACTGGAAGGAATTTTAGAACTCTAAATGTTAGAATTAAGAGAGACCTTAGAACGTAGAATGTTAGAACTGGATGGAACCTTAGAATATAGAATCTTAGAGCTTACAGGGGCCTTAGAGAATGCTGGAGTTGGAAGGGACCTTAGAACATGAAATGTTAGAACTGAGAGACATCTTAGAACATAGAATTTTAGAACTGATTGGAGCCTTAGAACATGGAATGTTGGAGCTGGAAGGGAACTTAGAACATAGAATGTTAGAACTGAGAGGAGTCTAATCACATTGTTACGAGATTTAGAGCATAGAAATTTAGAACTGAGAGGAGCTTTAGAACAGAGTGTTGGAGTTGGAAGGGATCAAATGATGGTGCTGGGAGAGAACTTTGGACATAGAACATCAGAGCTGGCATGATATTTAGCATGTGGAATGTTAGGACAGAAAACAATCTTAACATGAAGGCTACGAGGAAAGACCATGGAACCTCACTCAGAACGGCAGAAAACCTTAGGGATGATCTACTCCATCCCCCTCCTGCTCTATTTTACAGACAGGGAAGCTGAGTCCAGGAGAAGGAAGGTAATGCTCCCAAGAAGATTACAAATAAATATCATGGCCCATCGCCGGAGGCTAGGGGTACAGGTGTAAAGTACTTCAATGGCTTATAAACCACAGATCTGGGGCTGGAAGGGAGTGTTGCGGTCCTTTGATCCAACCTCATCATTTTACAAGTGAGGACCCTGAGGCTGGAGAGTCTCAGTAACTTGTCTAAGATCACAGGGTCGGCTCAGAGGGCCGGGACTTAGATCAGCTCTCCCCCCAGGCCCTTCATCTGAGCTACAATCTTTCGCCCTTCTGGGCGCTCCTCGGGAAGTTTCTGACACCACGAAGCTGAGCAGGGCAAATGAAGCCTCTGCTTGGTCGGCCTCCACGCTCTAAGCTCGCGCTGGAGCCCCCAGTCCCCGCCTCGAGCCCCACCCTTTTTCCGACAGCTTATTTTGGAAGAAAAGTGACTTGGAACTCATGAACAAATATCCCCAGCAGGCCATAAACCAAAGGCCTGCTAACCATCCAGGGACTGGGCCGCCACTTTGGGGCCCTGTCAGTGGCTGGCCCGGTCGGGGACCCCAAGGTGGCCCGTTAAGCAGCTTCTCTGAGCTATGTGCCTCAAGATTGACGCCGTGAAGTCAAGGAAAAGCAATTATTTTTGACACTATGACGTACAATCACCTCACGATCTGGCTCCTATTAGTCCTATTTCTGCCTTTTAAAGGCCTATTTTTTACAGAAAACGTCAGGAAATTTGGAACAGAAACTTACAATAAAACACGTCCCCTGACCCCCTGTTCCATCAATCTTTCAAAGAAACACAGATAGCCGAGGAAGCCAGGAAGAGGCAGCTCTCTGTTGTTACCTGGCCTAGACTACGGGGCCAGCCATCACCTGGCCACCACCTGATGAGGAGGGGGCTTGGGCAGAAGGAGCGAGGGCCCAAGAGAAGAGCACTGCTCCCTAAAAAGCTGGAAAGCTCCATGTCTATGCCAACTGGGAGACTTTTCCTTCCACTTCCCCCATCCCTTCTCCCATCGGTCCATATCGGCAGCTCCATCATTCACAAAGGAGACCTTCCCGAAACATCAATTTCTCAACAAGAAACGTGCTCTCTGCCAGTGGGAAAGCAAACACGGGCGGCTAATGTAGTGTGCCTAAGAAAACTTGCAAACAAAGTGGAGTTAATAGACTGTCTTTGCTCCCTGCCGGGCCCTGTTGGCAGAGCCTGAATCCCCCAGGACTGATAGGAAATGGGTGATTTACGGCGAAAGAAAAGGAAAGCACTAATTGTGCATGAACGCGAGCGCCCTATTTCTTCTGCTCTCAACGAATAAATCCACTTCCTGACCAGAGACTTCAGGGGGAGACCTCGACAGGCCCAAGGAGCAGAGCAGTGGACCAGTCAGTGTCCACCGGAGGAGACTTCCCGCGAGCTCCTGGGGACGAAACCCACGATGGATTAGCGGGGCGCCTGGAGCAAAACAGGGGCACAATAAACGTTTATCGATGAAGTGATTGATCTTCCAATCAGGAGGGCACCTGCTTTACAACTTAGAGACCTTAGAGCTTTACTTAGAGTCTTAAGGAATTGTCAAGGACTTTGAAAAAGCATGTAGCTTGCCCAAGGCCACGGAACCGATTTATCAATTCACTATTCTTTATTAAGTGCCTATTCTGAGGCAGGCATTATGCTAGACAGGGGGCATACAACAATGTGTTGAAGTCAGGGCATCTTCTGTCCTGAAGGAGTATCATAGCAGAGCCCCCAAAACAGTCAGGTTCCCAGAGACAGAGCATGGCATTCCAGGCAGGAGAAAGACACATTCATGAATCACCCAACTGCCCAGCAGTTTCTGAATCAAAAGTGCACTCTCTCTCTCTGTCTCTCTTCATCTCCTCTCTGTCTCTCTCTCTGTGTCTCTCTGTGTCTCTGTCTCTCTCTCTGTGTCTCTCTCTCTCTTTGTCTCTGTGTGTGTCTCTCTGTGTCTCTTTCCCTCTCTCCCTTCTCTCTCTCTCTTTCTATCTCTGTCTGTCTCTCTCTCTGTCTCTCTGTCTCTGTCTGTCTCTCTGTCTCTCTGTCTGTCTGTCTGTCTGTCTCTCTCTCTCTCTCTCTCTTTCTCTCTCCCTCCCTCCCTCCCTCCTAGACCAATTCCCCAAAGTTTATATCATATTTTCACTCTATTCCCTACAACAACCTCATCTATATCATAATGCAATTGTTTGGTTACAAGGGAAAACCTCCAAAGACGTCTCTGGGACAAGCACCAACAAAACCACTCTCCCTCAGCTTTTGGAAACACATTCGGTAAACTATCAGAGAGAAGACACAATGAAGTCACTCTCCTGTGAGGACATGATGGAGTGGGCTGTTCATCTAAATTGTGGTAAACAGGGAAAAGAAGGGAGCACCACCTTCCCTAGTAATTAATTGTTCTAACTCAATTCAGCTGTTTGTATCCTGCTGATACAATGTGAAGGCTTTCAAAACAACACCAGCACTCTGGGACAAAGCCCCAGGTGTCGATTTGGGTGATGGTTCCATGGTCATATTCCCCTCCCGCTCCAGCATAGTATCAGCTTATTGAAAAAAAAAACCCAAAGAGTAGGGATCCACTATTTTCTCCAGGGAAAAGCCACCGGATTCAGTTAGACAAGAATTGAACTTGGGTATTCCTGACACTGGATCAGTTGCTGAGGTTCACTGAGTTTTTCCTTCAGCCAAAAACCACAGAAGCCTGTTGGGGGAATGTCATGGTAGGCTCCAAAATTCTCTTTCTTGATGCCTGAGGTGAAGACAATTGTTGCTTGCAAGATTCCTCCCCAACAGATGAAAGGGAAGACGGGAAACTCAATAAGCTTTCATTTGCACTGGTCCAGGAACCAACTCAAGCCCTCCCTGAGTTTCCAATGAACCAGTGCCCTGTAGAGAAGTCCAGTCCGTTTAGCTACATGTTCCTGTCAAGGAAACCAAACACCCAATAGACATCTTACAACGAAAAGCATAGGGACTAGACCTGAGATTTCAATGGTGTAGGAAATCTGAGCCCCACTGCCTGTTCAGTGCAGCCCCTTCTGGTCTCAGAGGGCATCCCCCTTAAGCATTGGGAAGCTATGATTTGCCCTGGATCATATACCCCTTATATGTCACAAGCAGGATTTGAACCTAGGTCTCCCTGCCTTGAAGATCAGGTCTTGAACCACTCTGCCATTAGCCTCCTCACAGCACAAGGGACATTATTCTCCTGCCCTAAGGACTCCCCAGTCTCGCTCACCACTGGCTTTCCTTAACCCGGCTGTCTCTGGGCCTAGGAGCATCATAGCTTAGTTCCATTAATAGTCAGGTTCCCAAGGGCAGAGAATGACATTCCAGGCAGGAGACAGATTCACTCATGAATCACTCTAGGAAAATAAGTCTCCTTCCAAACCTTGGCTGCCCTTCTTAGAAGCTGACCCCCGGGAGCCAAGATGAAGGGACCAGATCTTAAGCCCTTCATGACAGGGAGACAGCAAGACCTTAAAAAAGCCTCATCCGTTTGCCTCCTCCCAGGCAGGAGGTGAAGACTCATTCGTATTCTCAGGGTCCGTTTGTTTTTGCTCTGCCCCCCGCCAAAGGTTCCTTGGCAGGCCTGGAACTCTCCTGGTGTGGGATCAAGAGGGCCCCCCTTCCTCCAAGTAGCTCCAGCCCAGACAACCCGCAGGCCAGGCTGCTCAGGGAGTGTTGGCTTTGGATGGCAACATCTGGAGAGCCTCCAGGCTTCTGGGGGTCGCCTGGAAGAACCATGAGGGGATGAAATAATGTGAAAATCACTTGTGAGATTTTCTTAGAATCATCAGCACCTGTGGTAGATGGCCAGACATCCAAAGGGCCCTGGGCTCCAGAGTCAGAGGCGCTGGAGTTGGAATCCTTCCCCAGAGGGATGGGGCCCGGGGCTAGTCACCCAACCCATTCAGCCTCAGTCTCCTCATCTGTAAAGTAGAGGTAAGCACATCCTTTCAGGGCTGTTGTAAGGACCAAGAGTCAACACACACACACACACACACACACACACACACACACACACACACAGAGTCTTTTAAGGTTTTCAAAGTGCTTTACATGTATTAGGATAATAATAGTTAATATCTCAAAGAATAAGACTTATAAAGCACATTGCATCGGTCATCTCATTTGGTCTTCACAGAAACCATGCAGAATAAGGACTCTTATTATCCCCATTTCATATATAAGAAAAACTGAGAGTCTCCCAGTTAGGAAGTGTCTGGGGAAGAATTTGAATTCAGGTCTTGTTGAAACTAAGGCCTATATGATAGCACCTAACAACCTTGTATGTGTGAGCATGTATGTGTGTGTGTATGTGTGTGAGTGTGTGTATGTGTGTGTATATAAGTGTGTGTGTATGTGTGTATGTGTGTGAGTATGTGTACATGTGTATGTGTGAGTATGTGTGTATATGTGTGTGGGGGGGAGATATATATGTAAAGCTCTCTGCAGGCCTCAATGCATTCCATAAATATGAGCTTTTGCTATGATTTATGAAGGCGTGGGCCTGAGTTGCTCTCCTGCTCAGGAAGCCCCACTTGGGTCCTTGTGTCTAATCACAGCTGCCCTGGCTCTAGCCTCAGCCTTTCCAGACTCATTACTTATTGTTTATCCTCATGAATCTGGCGCTCCAGACAACCTGAACAAACTGCTATTCCCCATCTACAGCTTCCCATCTCCCACCTCCACACCTTTGCCCAGGCTGTCCCCCATGTTTGGTTGGAATGGGTCTTCCTCCTCCTCAGCTCCCTTTACTGCCCACAGCTCTTCTTTGGGCTCAGTTCAAGTACAGCCTTCCTCATGAAGCCATCAGCATTCCCTGAGATGTTAATTCCTATCTCTGCTCCGCCCCCACCTCCATATCAGCTGTATTTATACATTAAATCAAATCCTCCTTTTCCACTTGAAATGTATCCTCCTCAGACAAAATGCCCCTAGGAGGGAGGTGAGTGTCAACAGCAAGATCAAAAGTGCCAGAGGTAGTAATGTGGCCCAGTGGTGAGAACAGCGGCTCTGACCTGGGTTCAAATCTTGCTTCCAATGCTTAAACTGTGATTTTTGTGTGTGTGTGTATGAGAGGAGAAAACGTTGGGAAGTGTGACTTCATCAAACTGAGGAACACCCCAGGAGATATTTCCTCTGCCCAGGGGGTCCTGGCTGGAGCTGGCAGCCTTCTAGAGCTGTGTGGAGCACTCAAGTTTCAGGGTCACTTGACAGTAGGTGCTAAAGGCAGGAAGTGAGCCCAGGTCCATGGAATGCCAAGGCTGGCCCCCGAGACACAACTCGTCATGCTGCCTCTGCAAGCACTCCCACCACCATCGTGCTGAGCACCAGCAGAAGGGACTAAGGGTTAGAGCGTGGGTACATGAAAAGTGGGCACAGTGACCAAAGCCCTTGCAAATATTCTGCTACCCACTTGTGCCACTTCTGATATGGCCCAATCTAGAGGCCACCTACAGGAGAGAAGTGCCGTGGTCCTTTGGCCTATCTGGACCTCCATTTCCCCTCTGTAAGAGGAGGGGAACGATGGGGAGGCTTCTGAGATCCCCTTCGGCCTTGGACCTGGGATCTTGTGCCCTTACAGGGCACTTCAGCAAAGGTTCTTGTCTTAGAGGGGAGACCGGGGGCGAGCGGGGCAGAGATGACAGAGCTATTCAACAGAGAACCCGGAGCAAAGTCCCAGGATCCCACGCTCTGGCCAGCCTGCTTCGGCCCTCACTATCCTGTCAGGGCAGAAGCTTAATGAGCTGAGGCAAATGCCCAGGGTTCCCAGTGGCATGTGGCAGGGGGGACTGCGCTGGCTTCAATGAGAGGAGCCCGCCGGACCACGCAGGACTCTGGCGGCTTTATTAACGCACAAAGCATCAGCGAGAATCAATTCAAGTCAGGAGATATTCAGCCACAGAGCTCTGACAGGAACTACCCTGAAGTCATGTCATTTGGAACTGAAGAGATGATTAAGCAGCTTCTCTCGACCCGCACAGGAAATCTCGCCTGGCGCAGGAATGCACGAGTTTCCAGCCTTGTCGAAAGGATGTTTTCCCCGTATGCTGATGCTGCATAATGATGTGTGTAATGGGTTACAGAACCCACTTTGTGGCATACCTCTTATACATACATACATACATACATGCATGCATGCATACATACATACATATATATACACACACACACACACACACATACACATTTAATACAACATAACATAACATTATATTCCCTATAATATGCCATATATATGTACCCTATATACCCTATAATCTCTTCCCTCTGGCTTTAAATCTATGACATTATGGTCCTATGGGGGCAGCTAGACGGCCCAGTGGATAGAGCACCAGGTTTGGAATCAAGAAGACCCAACTTCCTGAGTTCAAATCCAGCCTCAGATACTTGCTAACTGTATGACCTTGGTCAAGTCACTTCACCCTGTTTCCCTCAGTTTCCTTGTCTATAAAATGGGCTGGAGAAGGAAATGGCAAACAGCTCCAGTATCTTTGCCATGACAATCTCACATGGGGCCACAGAGAGTTCAACGCGACTGAAAATAACTGAGCAACAATAAACACGGTCCTATAACCTTTCTGGTTCCTTCTACCTCTAGGTCACAGATTCCATGACATGCTTAGGCCCAGACAGCTGCCAATTTGCCTTGAGGGGAGGGATTTTTCTCCATGCTGATGAAATCACAGGGCCTCCCTAGACTTGTATGTTATAAGTGGAATGATTCCCTGCCCTTCCAGGAAGAGCACCTGGCCACAAGGCAATGGAGCATGGTGGCGTGAATCCTGAGAATGGGCATCCAAAGACCAAGGCTGAGACTGAGCTCCACCAATGGCTAAGGACATGGCCCTCAGGAGCCAAGCAACCTCTCCCACCCTCAGTTCCTCTGCCCTTAAATGAGGCCAATAGCAGGTAGGCTAGTGAGCTAAGAAGATGGCTGAATGTGGAGGAAGAAAATCCCGCGTGTTAATGAGGTATACTACAAACTCTTCTGGTTTCCTGAGCCTCAATTGTCCCATCCAATGAGATAAGGTACATAAAGTGCTCGGTAGATTTGTCAGTTATTACTACCACCAGCCCACTTACCCACCTTGGAGGGCTGCAAAGCACTATGCCAACTTCTTTATGTATTACCAGCTTCTTTTCCACTTCCCTCCCTGTGGGAAACTGGGCACCCTCTTCATTTCCCACTTAAGGAAGAGAAGGGCTTTCAGAACCAATGGAGGTAGAATCTAAGAGATGCCACAAGTCCAAGGCCTCTTCTGTTTGCTTATATACTGTATCCCCCAGGAGAAAGGAAGCTGCTTGAAGGCAGGGAGTCTCCACTGTATGGATCCCTAGAAGCTAGTAGTGTCTTGGATCCAGCAGGCTTGTTAGACTGGACTGGATTCTAGCCGGGAGGCACCTCAGTCCAGAAGGCCCAGGGCCCTTCCCGAGAACACAAGTAGAAAGAAGAAGACTGAGGCACAACATCACAAAATGCTAGGACTCATGACTCAGGCTGGAGACCAGCTGGTCTCCAAGAAACTTTACAGGTGGAGACTGAGGCAGGATTTGGCCTCCCAGGCTCCCTTCCTCCAGACCCTCTCTAGTGTTCAGACACCCAAGTGTTCAGATACTGTTAGTCAGTGGTGAAGCCAAGATTCAAAGCCAGGTCCCCTCACTTCACACTCAATGCTCCTTCATTACCACCTCCTCCTCCAACCCAGCAGGATTCGCCTGTGGGCATTGACCAAGGGCCCCTGGTCTTTCTTTCTCCCTCATCCTTTCAATGCTGGTACAGAAAGGGGTTTGCCAGGAGGAATCACTCAGGGGAGATTTTCAGGGAGCAAGACAGGCCTCCTGGGACTCAAGCCAGCCCAGAGGAAGTCAAGAGCACATTTCAGGGCTAGTGCTGTTATTTATGGCTCCGAGAATGTTCCTTGTCTTAGCCAGGATTACCGAAAGCGGTGCCCAGGGAGCAGAGAAAATGAGCCCCCCTGAGAGGAAGGAGATAAATCTTCAGCTTGAGTGTAAATGGGAAGAACAGAAGCCCAAACGTTTCCCAGCTCAACTGCTCCATCCGGATGGGTCCGTCCCATTCCAAGGCAGATGACTTGGGTCTGCAGCTCCCAGGACAAGGCAGGGCCTTCTGTTCCTGACTCTCACTAACATGAACCCCTCTAGGCCTGGGTGGGGTGAGGGAGGGTAATGATGAAAGACTGAGACTTTAGGGCACTGGCATTCTAGTCAGCCCACCCCTGGCCCCAGTAACATGGCAGGGCTGTGTAGCTACAATGAGGGATGGGGCAAAGGCAGCCCCTCTCACCCCTACCCCTACCCCCATCCTGCTGCTCATCTGCCAGCAGCAAACACCTACAGGAGACAAAACAGTCAAGGAGCCCCTTCCTGCCCCCATCTTTACTGTTCAGGTCTCATCTCTTGCTTCCTCTCTGCCCCGGAGGTCCCCTGCTCTTCATGGAGCTTGACAAAAAGCAAAGGGAGTAACGGTGTAAGGGGAGGGCAGCTTTGTCTAGGCAGAAGGGATTCCAGCTTCAGAAGCAGCCCTGGCTGAGGGGGGCCAGTGCTGGCAGCAGTGGGGCTCCCATTTCCTGATGGCCCAGCATGGGGTGGGCCTCTGACTTGGCAAGGCACACACCGTTTGCACAGCTCCCGGGACACACAGGGCAGATCCCCTGGTGTCCCACTCTGAGAGGGGCCTACCAGGCCCTGCCCATCGGGATGCTGCTCCGGCCTTTTGTTGTTTCTGTGTTATGGTATTCTGCTGACTCTACAATTCATCCCAGAAAACCCAGCACAGCATTAAATCTCAACAGAGAATCCATTACAGTCATCTGTCAGATGACTCTCAGGTATCCCAGACTTCCACCCTGACAGATGAAAAGTGAAAGAGTTAAGACAGGGCTGTAACTAGGGTGAGGAAAGCAGCCCTTTGTCCCAGGGCACTCACAGTTCTTGTACTACCTGGGCAACCAAGACAATAAAGTGTAGGGCTCCCTTGGGAAGAATAATTCATCACAGAATCCAGAGAATCTGCCAGATCGGGGGATGAGAGATCTTGAGAAACCTCATCTCATGCAACTCTCTCATCTTACAGGGAAGGAAAATGAGGCCTAGGAAGTTTGAAGGAGTTGCCCACAATCACACAGGTAGCAAGCATTAGAGGTGGGATTTGAATTCAGGTCTTCTGACTCCACAGTCTGGGCTCTTTTTGCTGTGTAGGGTAGGCGGGGCTCGATTCTTCTGACATGTGGTCTCACTGTTCATCTCCATCCTATACAATGAATCAGCCTCAAACCACTGCCCTAGGTCCCTAACCACCTTGCTATCTCTACTCCCACCCCCCATCTGCCTCGTAAGAATCCAGAACCACAGAAACAAACCGCTGAGGCTGAGCTACTTCCCCTGGGCACAAACATTTCCTAGTTACAAAGTCAGATTTGGAGTTATAACTAAGGCAGGGTCAACTGGGACTTTGGTAGTGACATTGAAGGGGCACTTTGAGTCAGAACGTGCATTTGGCATAAGTGAGCAAGAATTAGTTACAGGATGGCTTCCTTCATCCCCTCTTTCATATTCTAAGCTAAGATTCCTCTTTCCCTACCACTACCAGTGAGAGAATCTTGCTCTGTCTCTCTCATCCCTCTGTCTGTGCCTTTCTCTGTACCTGTGTCTCTCCCTCCCCCTCTTTCTCTCTCCCCCCATTTCTGGTTTTCTCTGTCTCTGTCTCTCTCTCAGTCTCTATGTGTATGTCTCTCTCTGTCTGTGTTTGTCTCTGTCTTTGTTTCTCTGCATCTCTCTCATCCCTCTGTCTCTGTCTCTGTCTCTTGTTTCTCTCTCTACCTCTGTCTGTCTGTCTGTCTCTGTCTCTCTGTCTCTCTTTTTCTATCTCTCTCTGTCTCTCTCCCTCCCTCCCCCTGCCCAATTCTCTTATCCATACAATGAAATATAAAATCTGTTACTTTGAGGGTTTCTTGCCTTGGTTGAATTTTGCAGCGGCAATAAAAACACTTGCTTTGGCTCTGCTTTCCCACAATCTAACTCCCTCTGGGTCATTTGGAAGGACAGTTTAAATGACAAAGGCATGAAGCTAGGTGCTTGGGATGCTTTCTGTGCTTCCATCAGTCTCCTATTGGGGAACAAAAAGCCAACCAGGCTCTGCTTCAGTTTGTCAAGAACAAGGTGGACGGGTCACAGGCCACCACAAAGACACCTCCTGTTAGACAATCTTGCCAGTCATGGGGATTGAACCAGGACATGAAGGATTAGCTATGTGGCTCTGAGACTGAATTTGGAGGAAGGGTGATTACTGCTCAGATCTCTTCGGGTGTGCTCTGTGCCCCTGGGGTTCCCAAGCAGTGCACCGCTCAACCAAGAACCCCACCAGAAGCTTGAGGAGATCAAGACTGGCCACACAAGGTTCCAATTGGCTGCCATGCTGGAGATACAGGAGCTGAGGCCAGAACACCAGCGTAGATGAGAAGGAATGACCTGCCAGGAGACTCCCTTAAGTGGGGGCTGCTCTGATAAAGGTGCACCAGCTCTGAAAACCTCCCAGCTATGGACCAAATGTGAACAGAACTGAAGGAATGAATGAATGAATGCCAAAGGCGTGTACTGAGGGGGGCCAGGCTCTATGTGAAGCCACAGGGGATAAGAACAAAAAGCAGATGTTTTGTCCTCAAGGAGGGAAATAACACAGAGGCAGGAGCTGCTTGGGCATAGGGAGCCATGGAACATTCCTGGCACCACAGGCCAAGGGCCTGATGGGTCTTTCTAGGAGCTGTCACAGCCAGTGGAGAAAACGGGCAGAAGAAGGGTCAAAGGGCACTGAGCCAGAGCCCTGGTCAGGCAGGCAAGGAGAACTCTTCCTAAGCAGCGACTGCTGAAGGTGAGCCTCACCTGGATAGACTGCCGGATTGGGTGCATTTGTGTCCTTAGCACCAAGCCCGAGTCTGGCAGAGTCTTGATAAATGCTTGTTGACTGATTAAGTCATTCAGAGGATCATGATTTAGAACTAGAAGGGTCTTTAGAGGTCTTCTGGCTCAATCTCCTCATTTTAAAGATGGGGAAATTGAGGCCCAGTCAGGCAAGTGACTTAGACAGGTCATGCAGACCGGAAAGGGCAGAAGCAGGATTTGAACCCAAGTCCTTTAATGCTAAATCTGGAGCAAGGTGTCAAGGCCACAAAATGTCAAGAAAATCAAAGGAGTGAAGTCACTACTGGGCACCTCCAAAGCAGAACTTCAGGGAGCTTCCCGACCATGCCCTGAGCTGATCTCATGGCCGCTGAGCTGCTTCGCCCCAACTCGGGGTCAGCAAGAAACTGCTTTCCTCTAGGAGACAGTGCTCATGTCTATTAACTATTTAAAGAGGCTTACATTTCTATATCTGTCTAAGTTTGGCACAAGGCCTGATATGTACTGGTACTAAATAAATGTTTTTCTTCCTTCTTTTTCCTCCCTCCCTCCTTCCCATTCACAGAATGAAGTCATAGAATGTCTGAGGTGAAAGGAACAATAATGATGATGATGACGAGAGGCAGGGTGACTCAACAGACCGGGAGAACCAGACCCAGAGCCAGGGAGCCCTGCATTCAAATTCCTCCCTTCCCCGCCCTGCCCCCAACACTGGCTGTGTGACCCTGAGCAAGTCACTTCACCACCGGGTGGCCCCATCCACTCTCTAAGCCCCATCCAGGGCATTTCCTCCCGGGAGTTCCCCGTTACAGCACAGGCCTAGGCTCTCTCCCTAGTATTAGTGAGCACAGTTCCCTTTCCAAGGCCTTACACAACCACCAGCTAGTCCCAGACCATAATTATGGAAGAAGGAGCTGAGGGCCGGATGTGAAATGAGGAGGTCACGGGTCCAATGAGTGTCAAGGCCAGGCCAGGGCCAGAGTCTCCCCTCTTCACTCTGGCCCCAGGCTCTTTTCCTCTCCTTATCCCGGGCCTGAAGCCAGAACTTCTGCTTAGAGAGGACAAAGCTCTTTATCCTACAATTAGAGATAAAAAGCTTAAGCCCCAAGGGCCGTCCAAGCACTAGTGACCTGCCGGCTCACACTGAGCCCCAGACCCACCGATTCAAGCTCTCTTTGTCAGGACGAAGGAGGCACAACGGACCTGAGAACCCAAAGAACCATCACCCACAAAGCACTTCCCTAGAGTGACCCCAAGGCTGCTCACCCCCCTCACCCTCGCCCTCCCGGAGCTTTCTGGCAGAAGGGTAAGGAAGGAAAGGGCTGATGGGACAAGGACACAGTCTACCAACCAGAGGCCCTAGCCCTGGGATTAGGTCATCTGCTCCCATCCTCCAATGTGACAGATGGTGAAACTGAGGCTCACGGAGATTAAGTGACTCTCACAAAGTTATCTGAGCTACAAGGGACCCCAAGTCCAACAGACTAGGTTTATAGATGGGGAAACTGAGGCCAAGGGAGTGACTTACCTAAGGCCACACAAGGGGTTAAGTACCAGAGTGGGATCTCTGACTCCAGAGGCAGGGTTGGCTCTCTTGAATTTTTTATCCTTTCAACATCACAGGGGCTGGGGGTACAGTGCCCCCTGATCTAGAAAATCCATGTAAAATTTTTTGGCCCTCTCTTCAGACCAGAGAAGTCTGAACTGTTATTGTGCTAAAAGATAAAATACGTTGACATGATACAATACTACACGTAGATTTTATGCATTTCTGAGTTTCTAAACTTGTTTCTGTGTCATTGACTGGCCTTCACTTATCATTTGCAGCTTCCTTCCACCAAACTCCCATTTGATTCTTTATGCTAGCCTGCAAAACACTGAAATTGCAAAGGGAGAAGTAACGCTGTGGAAGGGATAATGGTGCATCAGATGGAGTTAATCCAGCTTTCCTGCGCTGGGAAATGCATCTCAGGGCTTAGAGCTAGAAGGCAAAGCGAGAACTGATATTCACACAGTATCTCGAGGTTTGCCAGGCACTTTACATAGTAAGCAGGTGATGATACATAACATTTATGTGGCCCTTTCAGATTTCCAACACACTTTACAAAAGTGAGCCCATCTGAGCTGTAGAAGAACCCATTAAGATATTATTATCCCCATTTTAAAGATGAGGAAGGTAAATTTCAAGAAAGTGAAATGACTTGTTCAAGGTCTTACAGGCACCATGTATAAGGGATGGTATCTAGCTGAGCCTATTTCTCTCCTGACTCCAAGACCAGCCTTCTTTCTGCTACATTCGGTGAGCCAGGAGCTCATCCAGTCCAACCAGCCCCCTCCTATTAGAGGTGAGGAGGCCGAGGGTCAACAAAGGTTAGCAACGTAGCCACGGTCACCCAGGTGGTGTCCAGAAGGGCCAGAACACCAGCTCCTACCCTCTGACTCCGAATGCTAAATTCTTCCTACCATCCTGCTGAGGTAACTAACAGAGGGACAAAAACAGGGAGGAAACCTCCGTTTCTTCCTTTGTAAAATGTACCTTCTACTTCTAAGAGTCAAGAGCAAGAGTGTTTAATCTGAGGCCCAAGGGGTCTATGGACAGATTTCAGGAGTTCTGTGAACTTGGGTGGGGAATTTTTGTATGTATGTATGTATGTATGTATGTATGTATGTATAAGTGTCTGTGTACATATGTGGGTATATGCGTGTATAGATATGTGTATAGATACACATATGCATATACCTTTTTTTTACACTAACTTTTAATTGAAATTTGGCATTTTCTTCATTTATTTAAAAGTTATTGTGGGGAAGGGTCCATAGGCTTCACCAGCTTGCCAGAGAAGTCCATGATGGAACTCCCTGGTCTAGAGTCAATTCGAAGCTGTCTCCCCACTCCAGCATTCAGTGTTCTATGTTCTCAGTTCTCTTCTTGCTCTGACATCGGCAGTGCCAAGGTCTGAGTTCCCTTTTGGTTCTAACATTTTTTATACTAAGATCCTCCCCAGATCCAGCAGTCTCTGTTCAGCTCTGTCCTTTCCAAATATTCTACATTGGTTCTAAGGTTCTTTCTGGTCTCAAGACCTCACTTGATTGAAAATGGGTACAGGAACCAGCCAGCTCCCTGGCCATGCCTTCCCACCAGGCAGATGATAACTGGATTCTGAAGGTCGGCTCATTCCTTCCCTTATTTTCCTCTTAAACCATTTGCTTTAGAAACCACCTCCTTTCCTACTCAATCGCTGCTTTCAACAGCTCTTCAGGGGTGGCCGGGTGTGTCTCTTTTAAATTTCATTTCCTGTTGGAAAGGATAATCAGGGAACTGCTTGCTGCTACTGGCTGGACTCCTCCAGCAGAAAGCACAGTCCTGAGGGAAGCTCAGTGATGGGGGAGAAGTGGAGGGAAGAGAGAGAAGGGAGAAAATAAGATGAAGAAGGAGGGAGAAGAGGAAGGGGATTCAGAGAAAATGAAAGGAGAAGGAACGGGAAGAGGAGAGAGACGAGAAGAAGAGGGGAGAGAGAAGGGGAAGAGGGGAGACAGAAGGGAAAGCGGGGAGAAAGAAGGGGAAGGAGGGAGAGAGAAGGGAAAGGGGGGAGTAGGAGGATGAGAAATGGCAGCTAGATTGGAAGGCATTCCCCCCAACCTAAAACAGGATTATTTTCAGAATCCTCAATCTGAAAGAGAAGGAAATAACAGAGGCCCTGAGGGGTCTGCATAACAAGAGAAGCTTTGTGCTTCTGCTCTGGGTGAAGAAAGGGAGCAGCCAGTTACCCCAGGAAGACCTGGGGCCAGATTCCACCTGCAGCCTGGCTGGCTCCCTTCTCTCTTAGGGAGTGCAGGATAAAGTAGGTGGGTGGCCCAGTGGGTAGAATACAGAAAGATCTGCATTCAAATCTTGTCACAGACACTTCCTAGAGTGTGACTCTGGGAAAGTCACTCAGCCTCCGTTCCTTTTCTGTCACTGGGGACAGTAGTAGTACCCACCTCACCCAGTTAAGTGAAGTGAAGTGCCTTAAAAGCCCTAAAGAACTGTAATCAGCCAGTCAGTCAACAAGTATTTATCAAGCGCCTACTACATGCTGGGGGAGAGTCCAAAAACCAGAAAAAAGAGGGAAGTAAGAAGAAATTACTCCCGTTTCTTTAAGGTTCCCAGAAACCCGACATGTGGGCAGGAAGGGCAAGTATTTTTACCTTATAACCCTCCTTTTGCGTAGGGGGAAGTCAGGGCTCACAGAAGGACAGCAACTGGCCTGTGGTTAGTAGCTAATAACGGCTGGGGGTGGGACTGAAATCCAGGTTTCCCAGTTCCTCTGGGTCTTCAACTCTTTTGTATCAAGGGGCAGTCTAGGGAAGCCTACGGACCTCGCCTCAAAATAATGTGTTTGAAAGAATTCAGATTTGGGGGGAAATGCTAACTTTTGGTCAGAGGTTGGTGAAAGTAAATGTTTCATTTTTGTTTTCAAGTTGAGGGCCCCTTTGAAATCTGTCGATGGAACACTGCTTTATTCTATGACCTCAGCTCATTGGGAAGCATCAAGGTAGAGCCAAGCTTACCTTATGTCATTAGGAGTAGCATGTTTGAGGTCATGTGTGGAGTGAGCCAGAACTGCCCACCAGACACTCGATTCAAAGGTCAAGCTAAATCATTCAAGCCCCCAACAGGCTTGCTACCCTGCCTGAAATACCACCATCATCCTTTCCTTTGGATTGAAGATCCTTTTAAAAATGCAAATCTTACTGAAAAAAAGGGACACAGGCTAAGCCCTTACCAGTTAGTAATTAATATCTTTCCTCAGATTCTGTGGGCAGCAAGGCTGTCCAGTAAATGGAACACCGGACCTACAGTCAGGAAGATCTGAATTTAAATCTAGCCTCAGACACTGAGTAGCTGGGTGACCCTGGGCAAGTCACTTAGCCCTGTTTGCCTCAGTTTCCTCATCTGTAAAATGAGGTAGAACAAGAAACGACAAATCACTCCAGTGTCTCGGCCAAGAAAACACCAAATGGGGTCCCAGAGAAACAACTGAACGACTCTGGCAACAACAATCAGATTCTGTATCCAGTCACCCACAAGAGTCTCAAGGGAATAAGACACAAGCCAGGTAAGTCTGGAATCAATTCATTAAGCAGCTACTGTCTACAGGGCACACAGCTACCATCATAGACCATAGATCTGGGCTTGGAACAGATTCGAGATGTCATCTCATCCTCGGGAAGATGAAAGAAACTCACCTATGTGACCAGGGTCACAGAGGTAGGAAACAGAAGAGGTGGGATTCAGACCCAGGACCTTTGCCTCCAAAGCCAGGCCTCTTTCTTCTGTAGCATGCTGCCTGAGACACAAAGCTAGATACAGATGCCACAAGGGCACCTGCCAGCCCTCGTGGAGGCTTTCAATCAGGAGAAGGAAATAGGAAATAACCCTGTCTTCTCTTCAAGGTCCAGATAAAGCCCACCTTCTCCAGAGAGCCTTTCCCAGCCCCCTCCATTCTAGAGCTTTCCCTCTGGTGATGACCTCAATTCCTCCTATCTGGAATATGTTTGTGCCTGGTTGTCTGCATGCTGTCTCCCCCTATGAGGGCAGGGGCTGCCTTTGACCTTTCTTTGAATGACCACAGCTTAGCACAATGCCTGGCATACTGTAGGCACTTAATAATGTTCAAATAATAAACATACTGGTTTGTCATCCTGTTGAGCTGGTGTGGAGAATGTGATGAGGGAGTTAGAGAAGGTGAGGCTGGGAAGGGGTCCTCACATGGCACACTGAAATGGGACACATACACACACACACACACACACACACACACACACACACATCCTTAGACACAGGGAGAGCATCAGGGAAGAAGGCTGTGCTTCCTGGAGCCAGGAGACCTGGGTTCGATTCCCAACAACAACCCTTATGGGGTCCATAATCAGGGATGAGTCACCTGGTCTCTCTGGGACTGTTTCCTTATCCATAAAATACAGACAATAATGCTGTCTCTTCCTGCCTCGAAGGATGTTGTCAGGAAAGGTCTCTGTAAGCTTTAAAATGCTTTATCAATGAGAGACTCAGTTATCTGGTCACAGTCCTCTTGGGTGAGAGCAGGGAAAGAGATCTCTCTCGAGGAAGTCCTCTACTTAGTGTGAGTTCCTGGGACTCCTGGCTCAACTACCTAAAAATCTAAGCATCCATCAGCCCTGAATGGGATGCAACAAGTGGTCCTAGCCTCAGCCTCTGAAGGGGCAGCCACTGCTCCCTGAGGCAGCTGGATCCATTTGGGGAGAGCCCAAATGGTGGAAATATCTTAAATCAGACTGAAACCTCCTTCTCAGCTGTGGCTTCCCTAGGCCTTCCCTATGGACCAAGCAGGCCAAGGTTAATCCCTCTTCTATAAGACACCGTCAACTTCTCCAAGTCATCTCAATGTAACGGGATTCAGTTCATCCCAATAAGCATCTAAGAACTGACAATATGAAGAAAGGGAGAGGGAAGGAAGGAAGGAAAGAAGGAAGGAAGGAAAGAAGGAAGAAAGAGAGGGAGAGAGGGAGGAAGGAAGAGAGAGAGGGAGGGAAAGAGGGAGGGAGGAAGGAAGGAAGGAAGGAAGGAAGGAAGGAAGGGAGGGAGGGAGGAAGGAAGAGAGGGAGAAAGGGAGAGAGGGAAGGAGGGAAGGAGGAAGGAAGGAAGGAAGGAAGGAAGGAAGGAAGGAAGGAAGTCTTCCTGCCTTCAAGGCACTCTCGGTCTCAAACCTCCAGACCTCTCCCTCTCCTTTCCTTTGTCCACAACCTTCCTAAAATGAGGCATGAAGAGCTCAACTTGGGACTCCAGGTGAGGCAGTAGCTAGGGTACCAGTATGAGAAGACCTTAGTTCAAACCCAGTCTCAGACACTTACTAGCTGTGTGACCCTGGTCAAGTCACTTCACCTTGTTTCCCTCAGTTTCCTCATCTGTAAAATAAGAATAATAATAGCCCCTACTTCCCAGGGCTGTTTTGAGGCTCAAATGAGATACTATTTATAAAGTGCTTAGCACAGTGACTCCCACATGGTAAGCGCTACATCAACGATTAATTATGATTGATATTATTATCGTCATTATAGTATTATAATAGGCATTACAGCTGCCATAATGTAATCCTACAGTTTACTACACTAATACACTAACAGCATCAATAACACCACAGGAGTTACAATAATGCTATAGTTCTCATAGCTAACTCACAGGGAGGTTGCAATGCAGGAAGCCCCACTCCTCTCCCCATCGTTTTCTCCCAAACTGTCATCTGGTCACACCTCCTTGTAGCCTGTTCTTATGATGCTGAGTTTTAGACACTGACTTGGAGGCTCCACATTCATCCCTATTCAATCCCAGCTCATCAGATCAACTGTCATTGAGATCTCTCGATAATGACTTGGATTCAGTGTGCTAGCTCTCTCGCCAACTTCCTTGTCCCCAAAGATCCCACAAGTCACTGAGCAAAATGTGTAACTGTCAGGACCTGGGATAGGGTGGGTAGATGGGGAGGTCAGAGATGGAGAGGCCCATCCAAGGAAGAAGATGGCGACCCATGCTGCCTGCCACCTCTGCCTGCCTATGCCTCCATGAGCACATACACAACAGAAGCACACACGCGCTAGCACACACACTAGGCAGCCGCCGGCTCCAGCCATAAACAATTAGTAAAGCCCCACACGCTTCATCTCGGAGCCCCTGCACACATCAAGGGTTCGTTGTAAGAGGTCATGCCACGTGGCCCCCATTCAGGGCTGACTCGTTTTGAATCAAATCCCTTCAATAAGATTCACTCGCAGCAATGTTGAAAGGGTCAGGAACGCCCAGTAATTCACATCCTGAAGCACTTGGACCATGTGGAACACTTTACTAGGTGAAGGGTAGAGGAAAGGGAAAAACTGCAGAAAGCCTTGAATTCCAGGTAATTCCATGGGAAAGGCTCTCGGGGCTCCGGGCTCTATTAGCCTCCCTCCCTCCTCCCTCCGTCCCTCTCCCGGCCTCCGGCTGGGCCGACAAGATCGTGCAGTTCAAAGGCAGCAAGCCAGGCAGAATTCAAAGGCAGGCTCCTCCCAAGCCCCCGGCCTCCCCGGCCTCCCCAACCTCTGCCCTCACCTTTGTCGAGTTCACTTGAAATGTTCCAGGACGAGGTAGGCACTAATTCCGCAGCCGCCAACAGGGACGCGTCTGTTTCTGGAAAAACAACAAAAGGGAGAGTGAGCCTTCCTTACTCTCCGGAGGCTTCCGAAGAGGAGCTGGGATGGGACCCCAGGGGGAAAAGACCCCACGGGCGGGACTCACGAGGCACCAGGCACCATAGCCTTATGTGGATTCTGAAAGACCACGGCTCAAATCCCACCTCAGCCCCTCCCTAGCTGCATGACTCACGCCAGTCATTTATTGTCGGAGACTCAGTTTCCTCATCTGCTGAATTATGGGGTTGGATCAACGCCCTTTAATTCCAGCTCAGTTCTATGGCCTTGTGTTCATACTTGGATGATGTCTGAAGGTTACTGGAGCTCAAGGATTCTCCATGCATCAGACAATGGGGTCCAACTCAATACTTTCTAGATGGAAACTTTCCTGATCCCCCAGCTTGTAGTGCCTTCCTTATTTGCCTTGTGTATTTTAAAATTTATTTTGCATATATCTATTCACATAAATGTCTTCCAGGGTTGATCAGAGATGTGGAGCTGTTCTTGGTATAACATCCCTAATAAATGATCTTCTAATGGTCTAGAGAAGCAAGAAGAGATCTGAGAAGCATTCTTGTCCAAATCTCTCATTTTACAGATGAGAGAACTGAGGCCTAGAGGGCTAAATAATTTTTCCAAAGCCCAGACAGGTAGAATGAGAGGAAGAATAAAATTTGAATCCAGAACCTTCCACTGAAGATTCCCCAAGTGCACTGAAAAACCATGTTTTTATTGGAAAGAACATTGGTCTTGGAAGAGACACAGGTTTGAATCCTTCCTGAGATCCAAGCTGTGTCTAGGACAGGGTAAGTGGCCCAGTGGTCCTGATGTAGGAGAGGGCACATTCTTCTCCCCAGGTGTGGCCCCACTTCTTCCCCCTAGTTAATATTCCAGCATTTCTGCTGTGGGCATACTCCATCCCTGCTTATCTATGCACAGACTGTAACCTCCCCCTCCACAATCCTGGCAGAATGTAAGGTCCCTGAAGGCAGGCAAAGGTTGTGACCTTTCTCTCCTCAGCACAGAGCACCTGGCCTTGGACTTGGTGCTTAATTATTGCTGGTTACACTGAATTGTTAGGTTTCTTCCAGGGCCATCAGAGGGTTTTTTTTTAATGAATTTTATTGATATATTTTATTTTTTGATCACCTACATTTCCCAGTGTTTCCTTTTCCTCTCCCCTCCCAAAGAACCATCCCTTATAACAAAGAATTTTTAAAAGTAATAATAATAATAATAATAAATAATTGGGCAAAATAACCAGGAGATAAACAGTCTGACATTAACGTCATGTTCTATTCTCACAGTGCCCCACTCCTGTGGGAAGCAAAGGAAAGAGTTTTCTCTTATCTTTTTTTTTGTTGTTGTTGCTTTTTTGAAGGGGGGAAGGCAGGGCAACTGGGGTTAAGTGACTTGCCCAAAGTCACATGGCTAGTAAGTGTCTGAGGTTGGATTTAAACTCAGGTCCTCCTGACTCCAGGGCCGGTGCTCTATTCACTGCGCCACCTAGCCACCCCAGCTTTCTCATATCTTGACCTAACCTTGATCATTATAATTTCTCAGCATTCAGTTCAGTTATTCCATGGCAGTGGTGGTCATTGTTTCCATTTACACTGCTGCAGTCGTCCCTTCTACTGTTTTCCTGGCTCTGCTCACTTCACTCTGTATCAGTTCCTACACTAAGTTTTCCCATGCTTCTCTGCATTCATAAGTTTTTTTAAAGGGCAGTAATATCCCATTACATTCATATACCACAACTTGGCCATTCTTCAACCAGACATTATAGAGTATTAATCTGATGAGATGCATCACTGGTCCACACTGCCACCAGGGTCCCATTGTCATGATGCCTTTCTAATACCACCAGCTCTGCAGGCTCTGGGGATGGACAGCTCCCTTTCCCTGTAGGAAGGTACCAACAAATTGACTTTCTTCCACACCACAGCTGCCAGATCCCTAACCCCTCAATGGATTTGCCCCAGGTTCAAGAATTCAGATACATATTTGCTGTCAGCTCACGGGCGAATCCCTTCCCTTCTCAAGTCCTAGTTCTCTCTTGTGAAAAATGGGAAAAACAATCCTCCTGCTACGTGGCTAACTGGATCGAGGGGAGAAAAGAACTGTACAAAGCTAGAGTGTTAGAGAAACCTGAGCTCCGATTTCCCTCTACAATGCATTGCCTAGCACCCCCACACCCTAAGACACTTTTCAAGGAAAATAAGCCAAATGCTTCTACCATGGCTAATGGAATTCAAAGCCATGCCTGCAAGGGGGCACCCTGAAGCAAACTTGATATTCTAGATGTGGTCTGACTGAAGTGGAGGACTGTCACCCCCCCCGAGCTTGTGACACTCTGTCTCTCTTAATGCAGCCAGAGATCCCATTAGCTTTCCTGGCTGCCATAACCAACTGTTGACTCATATTCGGCTCGCAGCCCCCTAAATCACAGGCTGGTAGGATTTTTATAGGTCTTGGCTTAGATCTTTCTCTTGGGCAAGCAAACTTTCTAGACTTATGGTAGTTGTCTTCTGGCCAAACATCGGCCCCACTCAACTCACAGGGAATACTCAAAAAGAAAACCTTACCTTTGCTTTTTGCAACAATCCCATCAATATTGCCTATCAATCAGGGAATCCATTGCCTCAGGAGATTTAAAATTCAAGTTGTGGGTCATACCAAGGGCAATGGAGGCATAATGCGACGTGTGCCTTTCTACCAGTGATGTATCATGTGTACAAAGACACAGAAAAGATCTCCTAGAAGGGGTCTAGGTCTAGGAAAGGGGATGTTCTGATCATGTACAAATAGAAGGAAGAAAAATGGACCGTTCCCCAGCCCCAGATTCCCCCACCTTCCATACTGCCCCCCACAAAAACAGCTGGCATTGAGACAGATCTTGATTCTAATCTTAATATTGACACTAATTTGACACAAGATGCCTTGACCTGTGGACCTCTGAAGAATCAGGGGGTTGGCTTTATGGAATGCATGAACTTGGGTAGCAAAGATACTGTGATAATGACAGTCAATGTAACTAGTTTCCTTTGTTACCTTATGAACTTTGTCTTATTCATTTAATAACATAATTCTGAGGAGGGGTCCATAGGCTTCACCAGACTGCCCAAAGGGTCCATGGCACACAAAAAGGGTTAAGAATATGTGATCTTGAACTGCAGGACTAGAGTGTTAATCCTGCCTCTTCCTTGGGAAAGTAATTCTCACTCTTGGAAGTCTATTTCCTTACCTGGAAAAATGATGGGGTAGACTGAGATGATCCATGAGAGCTCTCCCAAATCCAACATTTATGAGTCTATAATTCCATACTAATCGTCAGCATCTCAGCTGGGTAAGGCAGTAGATAGGGCACTAGACTTGGAGTCAGGAAGACCCAAGCTCAAATCTGACCTCAGATACTAGCTGCGTGACCCTGAGCAAGTCATGCAACTGCTCTGGGACTCAATCTTCCCATTTGAAAAATGGGGATAATTGTTGCATATACTTCACCAGGTTGCTGTGAGGATCAAGTGAAATAACATGTAAAACACCATGCTATATAAATGCTGTCTCTCTTTCACCAAGAAGGATGACGAGACTGCACAATGTTACCTAATTTGCCTGTGCTCTCACAGCTCTAGGAGGCCATAAGATATGGCCTTCCAGGTGAGAGCTAGGAACCACCTGTATCATGAGAATGCTTGGTGTCTAGCCTGGGGGCTCTGTATACATGTGTGTAAATGCTTATATAAGCATTTACTGAATTAAAACAAATTGAAAGAAGGGCATGGTATCTTTAGGAAAATTGAAGCCACATTACTTTTTATTTGGCAGTGAATGAGGAGTTATTTTGGCAATGAATGAGAGCTGGAAGGAAGACTGAATAGTGGCTGTGGGACCTTGGACAAGTCACCATCCTATAGGAACATCTCTCTGAGACTACTGTTGGTGGTGGTGGCATTCAGTCATTTTCAATTGTGTCAGACTCTCCACAATCTCCTTTGGGGTTTTCTTGGCAGAGATATTGGAATGGTCTGACATCTGCCATTTCCTTCTCCAGCTCATTTGACAGATAAGGAAACTGAGGCAGACAGGTTTAGTGACTTGCCCAGTCACATAGCTAGTAAGTATCTGAGGCCATTAGGTAGAGAGAAAATACAATCTATTAGCAGAAAACCCCTTATACTAATGGAGTCACTGGTCCAGGGGAGGAGGGAGAGCAGGGAAGGACACATTAACTTAAAAGATAGAAGAAAGACTTGAAAAATGTCAAATGTTCTCTACTGAAACCTGTAATACAAACAGACCAGCACTGATCTAAATAAAGTCTGAGAGCTGGAATAGGAAGCTTGAAAAAAAAAAAGCTATCGATGAGAATCCACCTGGCTAATTTCATCACGTCCCCTAAGTAAACTCGTCTGTACTAATGGGTCACTATGTTTCAGATAGTCATTGTTTACATTCGTGATAGGTAATTAGAGAACCGCCACATCACGAAGAGATCTTCCTGGCTGCCTTTCCTAACAGGCTGCCTGTACGAGCCAAGCCAACCTCCCCAGCCCCGCGAGCTTCCCTTTTCCCCAAGACTTGGGATATTTGTGCAGCCCACTGGAGCAATTGCTGCACATCACACTCCATTGGCCAAGTATTAGGGCACTTGGGGGAAAGAAACACGACAGCCAGAGAGCCATTTCAGGAGAAAGAACGAGGCTGGGAAGGGGGTTGGGTCAGCTGGAGCCTGACATCCCCTACATTCAATATTTTTATAGCTTCATCTTACGGCCCCCCCTGAAATTGGTGAAAGACGGGGGATGTGTTTCGTTTTACAATATCAGTTCTGTAGATAGTGAACTGCCTGTCATTTGGTTTTCCCACCCCAAAGTCTGAATTGCTGATTGATTAGAATGTCAGAGTGATGAAAAGGGAGCAGATTTTTGGCACTATTCACAATTTTAAAAAGAAAAGAAAAAGTCCCAGGCTTCTCTCTGGACAGTAATTAACAGGCATTCAGGGGTTCCCCAGAGAGAGGGGTTCAATTTACCAGCTCATTAAGTGACTTTATGCTGATGCTGGCGTCCCCTAATCCCCAACCAATACATGTTCTTTAAGAGAAACCTTAATGTAACGGAGAAGGCACTCACTGGCCTTGGAGTTAGAGAGACCTGGGTTAAATCCCATCTCAGATCCATCTGGGGCCCTGAATCATAGACTCAGGGCTCGAAGGGGCCTCAAAGGTCACTGAACCCAGCCCCAGCAGCGGCAACATTTTTAAGGCAATTCAAGGTTTGCAAAGCACTTGACTCACATTAATGCTCACAATAGTTTTTATTTCTTCTCACCTTACAGATTAGGAAACTGAGGCACAGAGATTTTAAGTTTACTCCAATAAACATTTATTAAGCATCTGCTACCAGGCACTGTGCTAAGTGCAGGGGATACAATTAATAAAAAGAAATGTTAATATGTTAAGTGACTTGCCTATGGTCAAACAGCTCGTTTAAGGCAGATCTGAACTTGGGTCTTCCTGGCTCCAAGTTTTGCACCTGGCTGACATGGTAAGGAAACTGAGGTCCAGAAAGATGAAGCCTTGAGTCAGTGGGCAAGTCACCCAACTTATCTCAGACTCAGTTTCCTCATCTGTTCCATTCTAGTCCTCAGGAACAAGGCTATCTGGTAAAAATAATCACTCACTTGGGTATGGGCTTTTCAAAGGTTTGCAAAGTACATTGTGTTCTCTCATCACAATCCTGTCCAGTAGCTGCAATTAGTGTCCTCATTTCAATGATGTGACCAGGGTCACACAGTCAGGGAGGGTCAGAGATCAAGTATGTTCAATGCTTTCCAAACCATAAATAAATAAACACCAGTTATGAAGTCAAATAATTTCTGCCTTACTTTCCAAATAAAAAGTGTAAAGATAACTCCTCAGTCAAATAGCTTACAAATATTAAATTGCCAGTGGCCAGTTTTTCTGAAAAGCAGATGTTTGCATGGCATGGCATGTTTACATGCCACCAGATCATAGGATCACAAGGGGGCAGAGACCAAGAGGCTACCTAGTTCAATCCCCTCCAAGCCTCTGGGTCTTTGATGCTGAGTAATAGACTGTTAGAGCTGGATGGGCCCTTGGATAGCATCTCATCCAATTCTTGTCTTTTGCAGAAGAAATTTTTACTACATTTGATCTCAGTGATTAGGACCCTAAGCCCACAAAAATTTTCCTACACTGCTTTAGAGACTGAAGTAAGCCACCCGTGCTCAGAAAAACTCAAATTCCTATCTGCAGTGATCTTTTTATAAGGGCCAGCCTCCAAAAGAACCTCTCCACAGACCTAATCATCTCACCATCACCAGGGCTAGAATAGAGGTGGTTTCTCTCTTTAAATTCCAGACACTTGAAGCTGTCTCAGGCTTTCAGCCCTTTGTGGGGAAGGCAAGAATGGGCTAAGAGCCCTGCCTTGGAAGGATGCGCTCTCCCTGAAGAACAGTGATGGGCTCCAAAAGGATTACTGCTTCATCTCAGAACTTGGCAGGTAGGGACGTCCCTTTCCACAAGACCCCAAGAGCTGCCAAGAAAATATTTAATCATGGAACATCCTGTATCCCAGTCCAGGGACATTTGATATTCTGGAGTCCAACCGTCTGGTGGAAGGAGAGTTTCAGGAAGACTGAAGGAGGGACACAGGCCAATGAGGGCAGGGGTGGGAGAGCGACTAAGGGAGGATGGATATGAGGGCAGCTGGGCAGGGGGAGAAGCAATCCAGTTCTCATTTCCTCTCTCACCTTACCGCCTCAACTGCTATTTCATACTCAGTTGATCAGCACCAAATTAGCATCTATGGCAAGCCTTACCCTGACTGCTTCTGCATCAGGTGGGGAGGCGTCTTCTCCCTCAACAAACCATAAGCTCATTTCAAGTAGAAATGTTTCATTCTTTGGTCTTGTATTGCCAGTGCTTAGCAAAGTGTGTGGCACATATAGCCTACGGCTGCACACTTGTTGATTGACAGGTTCTGTCTCACTTTCAAGACCAGGACACAGTCACAGAATCATCGCATCTGGGAGCTGAGTTCCCAGGGCCTGTGGTATGTGTGCAGTGTTATTTTAAAAGTTCTCTGGGGAAGGATTTCAGCCTGGATTCCTTTTCCCTTTCCATTGCCTAAGAGAAGGAGGAACGCTGGCTGCCAGAGGAGCAGCTAGGTAAGCCACCTACACAAACACCAGCTGGCAGAGAGGGGAAGGCAATGGTTGACTTGCTCCAAATAAGCGGGCCAAGTCAAAGACACCAGAGCCAGAGGCAGTTTACCCAGATGAGGCAGAGAGATCATTTGGGCCAGACATAGTGATGACACCATCTTGCAACACTTCTCAGCATCTGATTGAGCTCAGGCCAAGACATTATGCCCTGACTCTGGGGGTACAGGGAGACCTCTACCTATAAAGTGGAAGGTTCCATGTTAGAATCTGACATGAAACACCTTATTAGGCACAAGGCCAGGTGTTAGGGGTGGGGATTCAAAAGAGGAAGCAGCGGTTCCTCACCATGCATTCATTGACTTGGGGAGGGCAGTGAGGGGGATTTGACAGGTATACAAATAATTATAGACCTCACAGCAACGAAACATGATGGAAACAGCCTAGCTGAGTCCAAATCCTGCCCCTGACACTTACTATGAGGTTGCTAGGAGAGACTGTTGGACTCTGAGTCAATGAGACCCGAGTTTGAGTCCTTCCTGGGTGACCCTAAGCAAATCCCTTAACCACACTCTGCCTCAGTTTCCTTATCTATAAAAAGAGGATTGATATTAGCACTGCCCTCAGAGGCTCCCTCACTCAGGTGGGAAGACCTGAATCTGAGCCCTGCCTCAGTTGCTTATTGACTGTGGGTCCCTCAGCAAACTCAGACTCAGTTTCCCTCAATGTAGAATGGGAATAATAATAACACCTACCTCCCAGGATTGTTGTGAAGATTGAACAAGATCACATTTGTAAAGCCACTGGAACTCTAAAGTGCTACATTAGTGCTAACTATGATGACTGTGACTATGACTATTCCATATACTTTCAGTCCCAACTAAAATCCCATCTTTTAAAGGAAGCCTTTGCCAGCCCTTAATTCTATCTAGTTTCTTCCCTATTTCCTATCCCCCTCCCCATCTCTAACTTACTTTGTAGGCATTTATTTGTATATTGTCTTCCCCATTAGACTGTAAGCTCTTTGAGGGCAGGTTCTGTTTTGTTTCTTTGTATCTCCGGCTCTTAGCATGGTGCCTAGCATATAGCAAGTGTTTAATGACTGATTGATTTACATTGACTACTATTACACGACCACTGCTATTGCAATTCTTACTAGTGCTGCTGCTACTGTTTCTACTCCTGGATTACTCTCACTAGCATTACTGCTACCACCTTGGATAAGCTCACGCAAACATCCTGAAACTCAGTTTTCTCAGAATGAAGGGGTTGGACTAGGTGCCTCTGAGGTCCTTCCAAGTCTCAGTCTGCCATCTCTGGGCAAAAGGGAGGTGGCTGGGAAATTGAAATCCCCCGAGGAAGAGGCCATGTCCGTCTTGAGAGAAGACAGCAGCTCACATTCCACCAGTCTTTTAGGGGATCCCTGAGCTCTTTTCCTAACAACCACCTGGTAAGTAGGTACCACACATATTTTCCTTTGTTTGGGGTCAGATTTCATCAGTGTCAGAAGTGGGGATATTCTCAGACCCATGCAGTGGACACCTTCTCTGCAACATCTAATCTTAGGGAGCCCCCTAGAACTCTGAGAAGTGAGTGATTTGTACCATGGAGCCAGACTTGAACCTCAGTGCCCTTACCCCAAGTCCAGCCCTTCATTCACAGAATTTCAGACCTGAAGGGACTTCAACCAGATGTCCAAAGAGAAGCTCCCACTGCAAAATGCCTGACATGTGGCCATCCATCCGATCCAAGGCTAGGGAGCCTACCACCCACTACTATTGAATATACAAAGATTGTGGTTTCATAGATGCAGAACCAAGCTAGGCATTCCAGCCCTCAAGGCAAATCCATCTTGGGGGAGGAGACAGTGTTTGGGGGATGTGCTTCCCAGCTTGCTGCTGATGGAAAGACTGCCTAGGAGCTTGGCTACAACTCTTTCCACAATGGATAGAGAAAGGAGAGACTCATTTCTCCTCCACAACAGCCTGTCTCCTGTCCCCAAAGAGTCTGAGCCCTTAACAGGCTCCCTTTCCATGAGAACCCCTAGATAGGAAAGCACTACCCTGAGGCTGGAGTAGTAGATGGAGTTAGGAAGACTTGAGTTTCAATCTTGACTCAGAAACTTAAGCAGTCACATGACCCTCAACAAATCCCTTAACCACTGGACCTCAATCACCTCTCCTGGAAAATAAGGGGCTTGGAATTGAAGAACTCTAAGGTTGCTTTTGACTCTTAAATCTGTGATTCTATTTTCTTGTTTTCCTCCCCCCTGCTCCAGCGTCCTAGGGACCCTAAAGCACCTTCTTTTTCCAAGTGAAATGCATTTCAGAGGACATTCCCCCTAAGAGAAGAGAAACTCCAAAAAGGCTTCTCAGCTTGAGAAGCAATTGATGACTCACCCCACCCCCCACATGTCCCTGGACTACTCAGAAGCCATGCTGTCCTTCAGGGCAGGGGGAGCCCATCTGGTCTGGAAGGCCAACATCTCTCTACCAGACCCTGTTCTTCCCTTCCTACTTCTTCTTCTGGTACTCCATACCCCCCAACCACCCCCAATCAGGGGATCTGGAGTCCCCCTCAATTCCATTCCATTGACAAGTGATGAGCCAAGGGGAAGAAGACACCATGGATGTTAGTGCCAGGAAAAAAACCCGAGTGGAACCTTCTCAGCTCTGGTCCTGAATATCTGAACAGCTAAAGGACAGCATTGGTACTCAACGAAGAGAAGCTGCCCATCACAGTGGACAGGTCCTCTGTGGAGGTTTCTGGGAGAATAGGGACAAGAAAAATGCTGACCAAGGAATGATTGGGTTGTAACTGCATTAGCCTAAAGAATGCCCATTGAAGATCCCAGACCTAAGGCTGGAAGGAAGATCAGAAGCCACCTAGGCAAAAGCAGACTAAGAAATTTGAGGGTCGGGGAAGTTAAAATGACTTTCCCAAGGTCACACTGGTAGGATTAGAGGTAGGTTCTCTGACTCTATGGTCAAAGTTCTTTCTACAATGGCTCACTGTTCCTTACTTCTGAGGGCAAGACAACCTCAAGGAGACCACATACCTGGTCCAGTAGCAAAGCACATCCATCTTTTATTTGCCAGAACCAGAAAAGAAGGAAAAAAGTCTCCTCGCTGCCTCCAAATGATTTTTCTTTTTCTTTACCAACATAACTTCCTTCTCTAAACCTATAAACTGGATCTAAAGGTTCCCACATTGTGGCTGGGTTTAAAGGAGGATCATCACATACAATACACAAAGAATACACAGTCTGTTTATCATCTCTAAGGAGAATAAGAATATTCAAGGTGCCTTGAAATGCCTTAAGCCTTTAAGAGCTCCTTTCCCTGGGCCCTCCCTCCCCAAGAGTCTGGAGCTAAGTTTAGTCCCATGGGATGATCACAGCAAAGAAAGAGACCATCGATGGGGTGACTGGTGATGGATGGGCCGGCTTCTTGGCGGTTCAGCATCCACAGCTCCCATGACCGTTTTCTTTGAAGCCCAGATGTTTCTGAGCAACGAAAACAGGGGGTTCATTCATTCCCTCACTCATCATTCATACAACAAATATTTACTAAGTTTCAGGCAATAAGGGGGGAAGGGGCAAGTGAGACATAGAGCTGATCCTGGGGCAGATTACGATGGAGAAAGTCAGATCAGGGCAGCGGGAAGAGTGTTAGGCCTTGAGTCTCATTTCCAATCCCCCCTCTGGCACAGACTCTCTGAGGCTCTGTTTTCAAATCTGTAAAATGGGGATAATTGTAACTGTACTGCCTAACTCAGGGGAGAGGGATGTGCCATGAGGCTCAAAGGAAATAATAGATGCAAAGGGCTTTGTGAATCTGACGCGTTCTATGTGTCAGCTCTTATTAACAGTCACAGGCAGCAGGGCATGGGAAGGAAAGTGATGGATTTGGAGGCAGGAAGGTTTGAGATCAAATCTTGCCTCAGATATATATTTTTTTTAATTTTTATTTTAAGTTTTGAGTTCCAAATTCTATCCATCTCTCCCTCCTCTCCCCCCTCCCTGAGATACATGTGCAATTATTCCGTATTAGTCATTTTGTACAAGAAGACTCAAAAGAAAAAAAAGAAAGTGAAAATTAGTGTGGGTCAGTCTGTATTCAGTCAATATCAGTTCTTTCTCTGGAGGCAGACATCATGCTTCATCATTACTCCTTTGGGATTGTTTTAGATCATTGTATTGCTGAGAAGAGCTAAGTCATTCACAGTTCCTCATCAAACAACATTGCTGTTACTGTGCACAGCATTCTCCTGTTTCTGGTCATTTCACTTTGCATCAGTTCATGTAAGTCTTTCTAAGTTTTTCTGAAGTCATTCTGCTTGCCATTTCTTATAGCACAATAATATCATCACTATTATATAACCACAGCTTGTTTAGCCATTCCCCAATTGATGGGCATCTCTTTGGTTTCCAGTTCTCAGCCACCACAAAAAGAGCTGCTATAAATATTTTTTGTACAAATATGTCCTTTTCCCTTTTTTGGATCTCTTTGGGATATAGATCTGACAGTGGGATTACTGGATCAAAGGGTAGGCACAGTTTTATAGCCCTTTTGGCATAGTTCCAAATTGGTCTACAGAATGGTTGGATCAGTTCAGAATTCCACCAATAATGTATCAGTGTCCCAATTTTCCCACATCCCCTCCAACATGCCACACTTTTATTTTTTGTCTCATTAGCCACTTTTACAGGTATGAGGTGGCACCTCAGAGTTGTTTTCATTTGAATTTCTCTGATCAATAGTAATTCAGAGAATTTTTTCATATTACTAGAGATAGCTTTGATTTCTTTGCCTGAAAACTTCCTGTTCATATCCTTGGACCATTTATATCAATTGGGGAATGGCTTGTATTTTACAAATTTGACTCAGGTCTTTATCTGAGATACTTGCTGCAAATTTTTTTTTTGTTATTTTCTGCTTTCCTTAGAATTTTGGCTGTGTTGGTTTCATTTGTCAAAAGCTTTTTAATTTTATATAATTAAAATTATCTATTTTTTATTTTGTAATGCTTTCTCTGTCTTCTTTGGTCCTAAATTCTTCCCTTATCCATAAATCTGACAGATCAAGTATTGGATGGTCTCTAAATTTGCTTATGGTGTGCCCCTAGGACCCTAGCATCGCAGATTTTGAATCAACAAGCCTTTAGTGGGTATTTACTATACAGGAGTCACCATGCAAAGGACTTGAGATCTAAAGACAAAAGCAGATAAATTCTTGCCTTGTCCAATAAACAGATGGATGACCCCCATCAGTCCCCACAACCACAGAACCAGGACTGAAGCATCTCATGACTGGAAAGGACCTGAAGAAGCTCTACCTGCATGTAAACATGCATGTAAGGCCTCCAGGATGGGGATTATTTCATTCCTGGCATTTATACCTCAGGGCCCTAACACGGAATCTGCTGTCTAAGTGCTTCATGAATTCTTGTTGATTAATTGGTTGATAGATGTCTGCCAGGTGGTCATGAATGATGAATGATACCGCATTTATGAATTGCTTACTATATGCCAGGCACTGAGGATACAGATAGTGGCTGTCCTCAAGGAGCTTACATTCTAATGGGGAATTCAACATGTAAAGAGATAATGAGAGCACCAGTGGTTTGGAAATAGTTAAGAAATTATGTGGACCTAACATCCTAGTGGGAGGAAAAGCATGAATATGTATAAGAATTACAGCTGACCAAAAAGTGAGTGGGTCACCTTGAGAGGTGGTGAGATCACCCTCCTAAAGGTCTTCAAGCATAGGCTAGAAGACCACCTGTTGGGGATGTTGGTATAAGTGTTCCTTCTTGGTATGAGTCGGCTAAAAGGATGCTGAGGTCCCTTCCCCCTCCCAAATTCTGTGATTCTGTGAAGTATATCTGTACAATATATATTAAAATAAATACATGGTATTTGAGAGAGGAAGGACACTAGCAACTGGGAAAGTCGAAAAAGGCCTCACAAAGATAGTCCTTGAGCTAGTCTTGAAGGAAACCAGTGACTCCCAGAGGCAGAGGTGAAGGGAGTCCAGGAAGCCTGTTGGGACAGTCTGAAGCCTTGGGGAAGAATCAAGGAAGAAGAGCACAGCTAATGCCCAGCAGTCAGAGCCACATTTCTGGTGCCAGGGCATAAGGGCAGCAGGAGGAGCAATCACATCTCCCTCATGCTCAGTCTGGAGCTTCTGACGGGCAGTTCCAGCGTCTAGTCTGGGTGTCGGCTTTCCAAATCCTCCTGGCTGCTACATAAACCCACCAGGGGCCTCCAAAGCCAACCAAACACACCTCAGTCTTTTTTCCCCAGCTCCACCTGACAGGTTCATTTCATCCTCTGCCCACACAACTGCCTTGTGGCTAATTCTTCTCCTGAGTCATCCTACTGTATCCCCCTTTGTCCTTGGGAACATTCTGTGTCATATGCTCCTCTGTCTGCTCCACATACCTTTTCATTTAGTCTCCTCAAATACCGCCCCCTAGAAAACCCCAAAGCCTTTAAATGAGAATCTCAGCCCACTCCAGAAACATGTGAAGAAAATAAAGTGTGGGTGTGGGGGGGAATCTGATGTTTAATCTTCTTTAAATCTAATTAGCTACATTTCAATTTGATCTGTTGGTTTTTCTTTTACCTTTACAGAGCAGTCAACAAAAAATTATAAAGTGTTTACTAAGTACCAGACACTGTGTTGAACACTCCTGGAAAACACAGAAAACTTAAAAAAAAAATCCCATCCACCAGAAACTCAAAGGGCACATGGTAGATTTGGAATTGGAGGTCTGAGATTCAATCCCAGATTGCCTATTGCCTTCGTAAATGTCAGCCTTGGGCAAAGACCCCTATGTGTCCTGGTTCTTCATCTATAAATTAAGAAGGTTGGGCTACATGGCTCCTGAGGTCTCTGCCAGCTGGATAAATGGAACATTCTCTGACTTTGTCACTTCAATAACTGGGAAAAATTGACAATCACAAATCAGAAAGTATTAATTAAACACCTACTATTTGCCAAGCTCAGTGCTAAGGACTGGGGATAAAAAGAAAAGACATAAATAGTCCTTGCCTTGAAGGAATTTATGAAGGATTAAAATTGATCGTGCACTGTCAAGCTAGCTAAGCTTGGTTATCACAGAGCACAGTGGAAGGTTAGAGATTTGTAGAATCATCCAATTTGAGATTTAGAAGGAGCCTTAGTAACCATCTAATCTCACCCACACTGGAAAAAAATAATCTCTGCTGTCACTTACTGGAAAGGGCCATCCAATCTCAACTTCAAGACTGACCGTGATGGGGAGCTCACCACCTCCCACCAAGGCAACCTGTTCCACTTTGGGATGGATCTAATAGCTAGAAGTGTTTTCTTGGCATCCAGCCTAAATCCATCTCTGAAACCTTCCACCCTTCGACCCCCATTCTGCCCTCTGGGGCCAAACAGAACAAATCAAATCCCTTTTACACATGACAGCCCTTCAATATTGAAGGCATCCCTCCCACCCTGGTTTTCTTTTCTACAAGCTAAACACACCCAGATCCTGCAACTGATCCTCATGCTCCAATTCTCACAAATCTCATAGGATTTAGGGAGGATTTAAACAGAATCTTCTAGATTTTACAGGTAAGGAAATTGAGGCCAAGAAAGGGGAGGAGATTTAACAGGTAGTCAGTCATTGATTAGGTGTCAGGCACTATGCTAAGTATTGGTAATACAAAGAAAGGCAAAAACAGTCCTTACACTAAAGGAACTTGCAGTCTAATGAGGAAGACAACATTCAAATGAAGATGTATAAACAAGACATCTAGAGGTGAAATTGGAGATAATCCACAGAGGGAAGGGGGAGAGGAGAAGGAGGAAGGGTTTTTAGAGACCATGTGGTTCAGTCCTCTCCTTTTACAGATGAGTAAACTGAGGCCCCACGTTGGGAAGGGGCATGGCCAGCCTAAGGCCATACAGGTAGTAAGTATCAAAGCCAGGATTAGAACCCAGGAATTTCGATTCCAAATTTGGCACCCATTGCACTATACCATGTTGTTGTCCTCATTAACCAAGGGCTTAAGGGAAGAGGGGACCAAAGTTTCTTCCCAAGTCAAATGCCCCAAGCTTTCTTTTGGCACCATAACAGTAACCGGTCTGATTACCAATTAAAGTGGCCCATATCAGAGCTACCCATCAATTTTAACTAACTTTTATCTGAATGAGGAGGGGTCATGGGGTATTAGTTCTTCTAAACATTAATTCCATGGAATGACTTTTCTTAGATCTATAAAGATAAGAATGTACATAGTCAACTCAAATTCTTATTACAAGTTTATGCCTTTTTCCTGCCCTCACACTAGGGTTTATGTAATTCATTCACTTATCAAGGGAAAATAATAATTCTCCATTTCATTATCTTTTGCTAGACTCTTCTTTCCTGTCTTTGATGAACTTGTTGCTTTTTTTAAAATCTGATAGAAATGACTTAGGGGTGGTTCCTAACCAGCCTGCCCACTCTAAATCCAAAAACATCTCTTGTCTTTAAACAGAAGTTTCCATATGGCCTTTATTGGAAAGGGGAACTCAAGGTTTGGTTGGTCAGCAGACAGAATCAAAAGCAAAACCAGGAGGGAAGAATCAAGGGAAAGTTATAGAATGGCAAAGCTGGGCTTGTTGTAAGGAAGTGCATCCTGACAGCACAAGCTGTCCAGAAGTGGAATGGGCTGCCTCAAAGTGGGGTTGGCAGTACCTTGTTGGAGATCTTGGAAGAAAGGATGAAAGACCTTTCTCACTGACACACTGGATTTTGACCATGGGACACTGGGCTCTGAGAGGGAGGCTTTCATCTTATCTTGCTCATAATTTGATCACCACATCACATCCCATTCTTTGCCAAACTATGCCACTGTGTGTACAGTGTACACATACACACACACACACACACACACACACACACACACAAGATTCCCTTCATGCACTGTCTTCCCCAGTAAAATATAACCTCCTTGAGGGCAGGCACTCTTTTGCTTCCTTACATTTGTATTCCCAGAATTTAGCAAAATGCCGGGCACATAGTAAACAATAAATACTTATTATGTGTCAGACGCTGTGATGGGCAATGAGGATACAATACAACACAACAAAACACAACCCAACCCAATGTCTTCCAGGACTTTCCATTCTTGCTCATATGCAGGTAGTTCTAAAGGGCGTTTCGGGTCCCTTCCAACTTGGAGGTTCTGTGACTCTGGTTTCACAGTTATGGGGATGGATTGGAGATGTTTATATTTCCACAGTCATTCTGTTTTTGGTTATTGCTGAAGCACATTTATTTGTAGCTTCTGAGTAAAAGCACCCCTATTCTTATGTCATCAAAGGTAGCCTCTCATGATGAACTTTCAGTTGGTTGCCAAAAAACAAGACTGAGAACAGTAAATGGTCCGACTGTGTCTGTGATGGATGGAGTAGCCTGTTTGCTGATCTTTATCAGCTATCCAGAAGGGCTACCTGATCCCCTCTCAGGGTGAAATGCTTCAGCATACCCCATGCCTTAGAGTTCTCTCAACCAGAAGCAGAAAGCAACAGCCAAAAGAATTGGCGATTCTTCAGTACAACTCTCACATAAATGTGACCCCCTTTCTTTTTCAATGAAAACCAAATTCAAATCAAAATCAACAAAAGTGAGGCTAACGAGTGTGTGTGTGTGTGTGTGTGTTTCTGTAAATTCCTCATAACTGACCATGCATGCAACATAGCTAAGGTTTAATACAGCGTGTGTTGGTGAAGTCCAGTGCTGACAAGGATATGCTTGGCCACCAGCACCATCGGTCAACACCGATGATTAGAAAGAGGCGACAGTATTGATCTTAGAGTAGGAAGGCTCTTTGGAAGCCACCCCATCCAACCTTCTTGTTTTGCAGATATCTTCGCATCTTTGCAAAGAACTTTTACAAAATGCCATCGGATCCTCACAAGAATCCAGGGAGGTACCATCAACCATTTTACAGCTGAGGAAACTGAGACAGAGAGGCTAATTGGCTTGCTCAGGGTCCCATTACTAGTGTCTCATGTGTGATTTGAACTTGCCCACTCCAGCACTGGGTAGCTCAGTAGATAGGGCACTGTGAGCCTGGAGTCAAGAAGACCCGAGTTCAAATTTGATCTCAGACACTTACTAGCTGTGCTACCTGGGCAAGTCACTTAACTTCTGCTTGCCTCAGTTTCCTCATCTGTAAGATGAGTAAAATAATAGCCCCCACCTCCCAGGGTCGTTGTCGGGTGAAATGCTATTTGTAAAGCCCTTTGCAAACCTTAAAGCACCATGTAAGTGTCAGCCGGTACTATTAATTGCCACCATCCTGCCTCCCGTGAGTCACGTCATGGCTGTTCTTTGACTTAGACACAAGGCATGGAAGTTCAAAATTAAACGATCTTTGTGGAGAAATACAATAGCTGTTTTATTTCTCAAGATCATACATTTTGGTAAATACAACATAGATGAGAAGATTGTTGTTTTTTGAAAAGTATGTGAGGAGGAGGCATTTTTTAAGGGACAGAGGAAAGGGGACATAAAACTGCTGGCTTAGGAAGAAGATTGTGTTCATCAGTTCTAGAAATAGCAAAAGGGGCTGGGTAACAGTGATCATCTAACCTACCCAGGCTAGGGAGAGCCTCAAGAGCAGGCAGTGGGAGTCCTGGCTAAGGGAATCAAAGATATTTGGCAGGGAGAAGAAGACCAAAGAGGGATGTGCCGCTAAACTATGGTTAGATATATCTGCTTGGCCTGGGAGGGCAGAACTTGGAACAGAATGTGAGAGGCACAGAGGCAGCCTTAAGCTGGATTAGGAAAGTCACCTGCACGTTCCAATGCCTACAAAGTCAATGGGCTCACTTAAGGAGACAAACTGACAGCCTGATGTCATAATTAGCAGAAGGGCTAGAACCAGAACCAGTATTCTTTCCATTATGCCCTCTGGATGAACACAGAATTCCAGAAGCTCAGAATTGGAAGGGATGAGTCCTCTCAGCTCAATCCGTATATGAGCAAAAATCCCCACAAAGGCACATCCAATAAATAGGCATCCAGTTTTGACTTGAAGTACTCCAGCAATGGGAAGGTCATCACTTCCCGGAGCAATCCATCCAATTTTGGAACAGTTCTAATTTGGGAGATGTTTCCCATTACACTGAGCCCAAGCATCCCTCTTGTCATATTATATCCTCACCCCATAGACTAAAATTCTCTTCCCATCAAATGGGCACAATGTTGATATGTGTATAGCTCTTTGGGAAGGTAAGTGGCACAGTGCATAGAGCACTGGAAGTGGAGCCATGAAGACTCATCTTCCTGAGTTCAAATCTGGCCTCAAACACTTATTAGCTGTGTGACCCTGGGCAAGTCACTTAACTTTTGTTTGCCTCAGTTTCTCCTTCTATAAAATGAGCTGAAGAAGGAAATGGCAAATCACTCAAGTGCCACTGCCAAGAAAACCCCAAATGGGATCATGAAGAATTAGACAAACAAGTGAACTGGAACCTAATTTTTTATATGTTGTCTATTTCATTCAAACGTAACTCCTTGGGAGCAGGGCTGATTCATTTTTGTTATTGTACCCTCAGAGCTTAGCACAGAAACAGGCCTCCAGTTGGTAATTAATAAATGGCTGAATCCTGAAACAGCTGGGATCAGGGGGTGGGCAGCTAATTTAAAATCAGACCGTTTCCCTGTTTATAAAGACCACCACCAGGAAACCTCTGCCAACTCCCTTTTTAATGAGGCACAATTTGTTACTTCAGGGAAAACTGACTTCTATTTGGGCAGAAACATCTCAAGACAAGAAAACCAAGGGCTGGCCATTTGAGATTGAACAAAAGGCCTGAATCAATTACTGTGCAAGTACACAGATTCTCCTTCAAGTAAATAGATTGCATTTCACAGCAATCTGGGTACATGTCTTGGCTGGGCAAAGTGGGACATGTGGCCACACAAGTGCATAACCCAATTCAGGATCTTACTTCCATCAATACTGACAAATGCACATATTACTGGCTAAGAAGATAGAGGAGCCCAAGACCACAGTGTGAAGGATGCATGCTAAGGCAGCACAATTGCTATAAAAATGGAAGAATGTCAATAACCAGGGACACCTGGAGTTGTCTTAGCAAATGGGGACTGAGCTACATTGAACATTCCGAAGAATGTGTTACCCTGGTGTGGACCCATAGCAAGGATGAACTTGGATTTTCTTCCCACTTAAATTGAGCAATGAGCCAAAACCTTAGCTTTGTTACTCACTCAATAGGCATGTAGATAAACTGTCAGTCAACCAGCCAGCTTTACATGTCAGGTTTCTTGAACTAGTCTCTGAAAACAGCTGATATGTAAACACTGGCTGATTGACTGAAACATCATTTATCCATGCAGCTGTGTCTATGTACATATATATACATGTGTATACATATAATGTACACATGTACATGTTTAAGTACACATGCATGCATGTATCTGTATAATGTTGTATATGATATATGGTATGGTATGGTATGATATGATATGATTCTTTTAGTGTCTATATGATTTGAGTCTTGGTCTTCCTGATTCTTGATCTAGTACAGGTGGCATAATATATAGAGCACTGAGCCTGTGGTAAGAAAGATCTGAGTTCAAATCTGTCCTCAGACACTAGACATTACTCTATTCTATTCCATTCCATTAGCTGTTATTCTTGGATTACCCAAACCTAGCACACTAGTAAATAAGTATTTTTGGAATTTCATGGATTCACTCATCACTCATTCAATAAATGTTTATTACATACCTACTCTGTTTAGAGTATTGAGGCCGGTGATGGAAGAAATACAAAGCTTAAAAATAATGGGGCAACTAGGTAGCACAGTGAATAGAGCACCAGCCCTGACGTCAGGAAGACCTGAGTTCAAATCTGAACTCAGACACTTGACAATTAGCTGTGAGACCTTGGGCAAGTCACTTAACCCCAATTACCTTGCCTTCCCCCCTCCAGGAAAAAAATAAGCTCCTTCTGTGCTCTCATAGAACTTAGTCTCATGAGAGGGATACATTTTGTTGCCTGTCTGCCACCCATGGTAACTTTGTAGAGTCTTTTTCCAGCTTCCTAAGAAGCCTTGTGTGCAGAGGACTCAGGAAGCTATGAGATCATAGGGCTTAGCCAGGATGCTACTCTGTATCTTTACGAATGTTACATGTTATAGCCGCTGATGGGATGCCCAACCAACACCATGGGCATCATTGAGTACTACAGAAGACATGAAGGGAGCAGGCAGGGCACATTGGCCTGCCCTAAAAGAGCAGAGTCTGGCAAAGGAGAAGAGGCTGATACAAATGAAGCAGACCCCATCAAAATGCTGCTTCTGGCTACAAGTATCCAGAGGTCAGGGAAGAAAGAAAGCCCCGCAATCCTGCTCCAGCCCAAGGGCTCCTCACCTCGTTCATGTCTGGGACCCCTTTCTGCAATCTAGCAAAACCTAAGGACCCTTTCTCAGAATCATGTTTTTAAATGCACAAAATACAATATATAGGATTATGAAGGAAGCCAATTAGGTTGAAATACAGTTACTGAAATACAAAAAAAGAAAACCCAAAATTTCATAGACCCCAGATTAAGAATGCCTGCTGTAGATGACTAGGGTCTTCAAAAGACTGAACTACATAAAGCAGGCCTGCACAAACTATGGCCCATGGGCTGCTTGTGGCACACCAAAGGATGTTGGGAGGCCCTGAAAAAAAAAACGTAGAGGAAAAAATCCTCTGCACTGTGTGGGCCACCCAATATCCTTTGGCATGCCCACAGGCTGTGCAATTCTGACATAGATTATTGACTTCTTTTTCAGAGTGATAGAAAATTATGTAATATTATTAAAAATCATTATTGCTTCTTCTTCTACTACTACTACTATTACTACTACCACCACCACCACTACTACTACTACCACCACCACTACTACTGCTACCACTACTACTACTACTACTACTACTACTACTACTACTACTACTGCTACTACTACTACTACTACTGCTACTACTACTACTACTACTGCTACCTACCATTTCTATAATGCTTATTATGTGCCAGGAACTGTGCTAAGCACTTTGAAATGATCTCATTTGATCTTACGGATAAGGAAACTGAGGCACATGGAGGTTAAGTGACTTGCCCCGGGTCACCCAGCTTGGTAAGTTTTCTGAGGCAGGATTGGAACTCAGGTTTTCTTGACTCCAAGTCCTGTAGTCTAGTCACTGTACCATACAGATGCCAACTGACTTGCCCAAGGTCATGTAGGGAAGTAATCAGTATAAGATTCAGCATTTGAAGCCAAATCACTCTGACTCTCCCAGTCCTTCACTCTCTTCAGTACCACACATTTAAGAAGACATCAGGGAATATGTGGCTCCATTCTAGAAAGATGTTCATAAAATAAACGCAATTTTTTGGTATTCAAGGGAGTTAACTTTCATTTTCGGGAAAGTTCCCTTATATGGACCAGCTGTCTATGTCTGATGAACATGATGTTGCTGTAGAAACCAAGGAGATTTCACAATGTGCAGCCATCCATTGCCAGCATCCCAACACATGGAAAATGACCAAAGCAAATGGTCAGAACAAAAATGCACATCCTATTCATTGTGGGTTCTCCATGCAATTCCAATGCAGCCCTGATTCCCAATGGGTGCAGAAGCTGACTTGAAGAGATTCCAGAAGGCATCCAACAGTTCCTGGGATGAGCCAGTTTTCTAAGGCTTATGTTGATCCAGAGAAAGTCAATGAGAACTGCAAAGGGATGGATAGCTCCAGGGCTCTTAATAGCTGTTGCAGGCCTGGCAATTCAATGCCAACCAAATTAACCCAGTGACAATCTTTTATTCCTTCCACAAAGCACTCACACTACCCTGCATTTAATAACATTACAAGACAGCCCTGCCAAGTGTGTTCTAAAAGAATGATTCACCAAGAAGTGAATCTGTTATTGTTTTCTAGGAAACACCAAATAAATGGAACACTCAGCAATGTGGCTTGTAAAAGCTCCCAGGTGGTCCTTGGAGAAGATCAGATCGACAGTCCTCAAGAGACCAGAGAGCAAGGCTCTCTAATAGCCTGAGTGTGAGGAACTGCTTGGTGAAGTCACAAGGCTCTAAAACACGGACATAGAGTAGAAATAGGCCTTGAGATCGTCTCACAGGGATGCTGAACTTAGGACCTGTAACCTTGGGTTCTGTTTTTATATTTTAATAATAATAATATTTCAATATCACTTTAAAGGTTCGTGAAGCACTTTACAAAAATACGTTTTAATGTTTTGATAACTGTTTTTCAATAGGAGTGATCTCCTTTGTAATACTATGTATTTTATTTTAAAAACATGATTCTGATAAAGGGCTCGTAGACTTCGCTAGACCAGCAAAAGGGTCCATCACACACATTCTCACACACACACACACACACACACACACACACACACAGAGGTAAAGAACCACTATGGAGATTTTAGCCCAACTCCCTTGCTTTAAAGATAAGGAAACTGAAGCTTGACAAGGTTAAATACCTACCTCACCCAAGGTCATACAACAAGAAAGAAGTAAGGCAAGGATTTGAAACCTGGGCCTCTGACTCACAGTTCAGTTCTCATTCCTTCACACCACAATCTGTAGCTAACTATCCATCAAGTCTTTCAGGGTGAAGGTGTACAAGAGAAAAAAATCTTAGAGATTAATGCTAAGTAGCGAGCTTTATGTGGGTAGAAGAAATGACGCCAAAGAAGCTCCCAAAAAGCTATCTTCAAAGGTCGCATGGGAGTATCCTAAGTGAGGGTAGAGTCACTTCACTGATAGATGGACTTTCCAGATGAACAAACTCCCTTTAACAACACAGGTCAGCACCCTCTCTACAACTGACAATTGTAGAGATGTGCCCAAAGCAAATATGCCAACCAGCTGCCCACAAGGGTCCTGAGTGGGGCCAGAATCCAATTCCAATGTAATTGGGAAATATTTAACAACAGAAACAAAAATCAAACAGAACACAGATAATGTTGATAGGTGGCTTTCTAAGTCAATATGTGGCCTCAGGGTCCCTTGCATACAGTTTAGTGGGCACCATTTCTATCTGAGTTTGACACCACTGGCCTGCAAGTGTCAGAAGTGGGACTCAAACCCAGCTCCTCCTGGTTCCAATGCCAGCTCTTTGGCCACTCTGCCACAGCTGTCTTCCTCTCTTACTATCTTACTTTCTTAAAAATAATGAAGAAGCTCCCAGCTCCCAGACTGTCATCTTTTAGTCTCTAACACGTCATGTGTTCCCAGTGACTTGACTGTCTGGGGAGGCAAAGATTTCTCCAAGTTTACTGAAGATCTCATGGAAAACAAAACCTTCTGTGTGGCCTTGGTTTGGGAGATTTCTTGAACACACTTAAGACTAAAAATGGATTAGATGGAGTGTTTTCTTACTGAATAATGGTCTGGAGTATCCTGGAGCAAGAATATTTTAACAGGGCTTTGGAGCAGAATGGAGACACAGACACCCTCATGTGTGGGATCCAACACCTGGGAATGACCTTGGAGATCATTAAGATCATAGAAGTAGAGGAAGAAGGAAACTCAGAGGGCACTGAGTACAATCCCATCATTTTACAGAAGAGGAGATTGAGGCTCATGGACATGAGACTTGCCTAGGGCCATATGATTCATAAATTATATGACTCAGGATTTGAACCCTGATTTTCCTTCCTACCAGTCCCACATTCTATCCGCTGTGCCTCCTTGGATCCTTCATTTTACAGAAGAGGAAACTGAAGCCCGGAGATGTCAAGAGACTTTGGTGACACAGCTGGTAAGTGAAAGATACAGGACCTGAACCCAGACCCGTTCCTCCATTAGAACATAAGCTCTCTGAGGGCAGGAAATGACTTTCTTTCTACTTATATTGGCACATAGTAGGCACTTCATGGATGTTGTTGACTGGACTTCTATCCCAGCTGCAAGCCAAGGGCTTTGTAAGGAGTCCTTTCAGATGTGGGAAATGATGAGGGAAAAGAAAATGCCAAAGGAGGGAGGTCTCACTTTTGAGACAAGCATGGACCCTGGGATATGCAGGAGGACTTTCCCTCAGCAACCCCAAATGGTGAGACTGTCTCTTAGCTGTCTGGCCCCAGGTGACCCAGTACAGTGCACAGCTAACCTCTTGGCCAGACACAGTGATAGCTCTATGACTTTGAGGCTGAAGACAATGAGCGAATCTTTCCATTATTCTATGAGATGGAGAGAAGTGTCCATTTCCCTCTCACGGATGGAACCCATGATTCCTATCAATCCTGTCAGGGCAATTCCCATAATAACCCCCTGTCTCTGGAAAGCACAGGGATAGATGAACCCCCTCCCACTCGGCTGCAGAGGCAAGAACTTGGAGGTTTTCGGGCACCACCCTTGTTGCAAAGGATGTAGAGAAGAGAAAGTGGGCCTACTCTGCGATGAAGAAATGGCCTGGCCCATTTAAACCAGCCCCTTTGGCTAACTCCCAAAGCCCATTTTCTAAGGTTGACAAAATCAAAGGGAGACCACTGCTGACAGATGGAAAATTTTAAGAGACTGAAAGCATCCCTCCCGATAACAGCCACTGCTCTGTCTCTACGAGGTCTCAACCTGACAATTACCGCACACACAGAAAGGCCAATTACAGGAAATAAAGAGTTGAAGCTTTCTCTAATAATAGGTGCTGAACCAATGATGAGCTTTTTTTCTTTTCCTTTCTTTGTAAGTGCATTCCCAGACTCCCTCAGTAAAGGAAACATTAGAACTTAGGGGACCACATCTAGAGTCACCAGATTCTGAACAGAATTGTCTCCATTAACAGTCTTATGGATAATTCAGATGATCAGGTTGCAGAGGTTACAGTTTATAAGGGGAAAGAAGAGAAGGGGGAAACTCTATACTGGATCAGAATCAGAAAAATACACATTGGAAAAGAGATGGACTCATCAAATGGTGAGAAGGAGGGATGACCAACAGTCAGCTCACTCATCATCCAGGATCCTTTACAATGACAAGGGAACTTGAAAAGAGCCTCCTTTCCCTCCCTAGCATTTGGGTAGATCCTCTCAGTCTGATTCCTGGGGCAACATGGACATGAGCTGGACAGAATAAATGGGTATGGATAGGTTGCAATACATATCACTAGAAGAGTCTCCATATTGCTGAGATCATGAATCCATAGAAGTGCTAAAGGATGACTGAAGGGGAGGAGGAGGAGAAGATGCCGCACCCGTTATCAGGGTCCTTGACTTGGTGATCTGGACAAGAGGTCAGTTTCATGAGTATTTTCTAAATAATTACATCATCCTCACTAACAACCATTCTCCTCCCAGTAAGAACAACACTATTGTAATATGTATGTATTTATATATAATAATAGAAAATTATTATCATAACAATATTACCAAATGATATTTCTCATAGGACTAGGGGCTGAACGTGTGATGTTCGGAGGACAGGACATTTCTGGGCAAGGGCCCTCCCTACAGTGACTGGCACGTTCACTACACCTTAGTCTTAGAGGGCTTCCCAGGGCCCTAAGAAGTGACTGCCCAGTGTCACAGAGGCAGACCTGCTCCAAATCCAGCTCCCTATCCCTGCTACCTCTGACATCCCCACAGTGCTCTGAATTTTTCAACAGGATTGATTCCTATACAGTATCTCATTTGAGTCTCACAATAACCCTGGGAGATAGTCATGGCAAGGGGCATCATACCAATTTTACATAGGAGGAAACTGAGGGACTGAGAAAGAGAGTTGGCTGTGGTTCCATGGCTAGCAGAGGTAGCCTGGCATAGTTAATGGAGGATGGTCTTTGTCCTAACTCTGATCCACTCTGGCTGCATGACCCAGAACAACCTCAGTGCTTTGGGCAGCTCTTTAAGAGAGGATGGCACAGAGAAGGTAGCAGCCTGCATTGGTAAAGGGAGTTTCTTCACCTGAGAGGTCCTACCAATGTAATCACAGATGCAGTCTCCAGCTCGCATAGCCAGTAAATGATAGAGGACGGGTTTACTTCCTGGGTTACTAGCTTTTTATGACCTGCTTAGCACAGTGACTAAAGAGCTGCGTCTCTTCATGCTACTTCACATATAGTTTACAAAGCAGAAGGAAAAGCTAGTCTCCTTTTTAACATGATTTGTTGTTAATTGAGGCTGGGGAGGGCAGCAACAGGAAATTTAAGCAATCAACAAGCATTCATTAAGCTTTTACTCCATGCTGGGCACAATGGAAAGCACCAAGAAGCATGTGTATGCGCTAGACAACTGGATGGATGGACAGATGAATAAATGAAGGAATGGGTGAACGAACTTCTGAAACACAGTGTGCATTTCAGGCAACTCAATGTTATTTATTTATTTTTCAGAAAGCCAATGTAGAGAACCACGTGCAATGGGGCTTCTGGACACTAGTCTGCCAGGGAGGGTTGTCTGGATGATTAATGGCCCTTCCACTGAACACTGGGAAAATCCAAAGTGACACCACCTGTCAAGGGAGCTCCTGATGGAGTCCAGTCTCAGAAGATCACTCAGCCGTAATGTGGCAGCATGCTTTCCTTAATTTGACCACCAGAGGAATTCCAGAACTCTCTGAAATTTGCTTTGGCAAGAAGGTCGAGGACACCAAGCCACCAGTCACTGTGTGCTCAGCAATTTCAGCAGCCCGACGTTTTTTCAGTTTCAGGTTTCTGAAGACATGAGGGAGAGCTCAATGCACAGAAAGACCACTGGCTGGGATGGAAGGCAGTACACCCGAAGCCAGGGCAACTGCTGGGGATTCAGCCCTGGATTTTATAGGTTTGAGAATAAAAGCGCTGGTTCTCCAAAGGTATGCAAGGTGTGCCTTCTAATTCCCTGTAAGTATAATGTCGCTATTAACCAAAGACAGGCAGGACTGGAACTAAGAGAAAAATCATGTTTACATCTTAGATTCTTGTTGTTAGTTGTGTCTGACACTTCATGACCCCATGGACCACAGCACACCACTACTGTCCATGGAGATTCTGGGCAGATACTGGCGTGGTTTGCCATTTGCTTCTTCGGTGGATTTAGGCAAAACAGAGGTTAAGTGACTTGCCTAGACAAATGGGAGGGAGGGAGGAAGGAAGGAAGGGAGGATGGAAGGAAGGGACCCATCAGGGTATCCAATGGGCTTATCTCCAAGTCTAATGTTAATCTAATCCCCTTACCTAAATATAACATGGTATCCAAACATAGAGCTATAATAGCTCATGTGTCAAATTATTATTTTTAAACATCAAAAAATCTTGAAGGTTTTCAGAGACTCTTCTTCACCACAGCCCAGGGGGGGTAAACAGCATAAGGATGATTCCTCTCATTTTACAGGTGCGGAAATAGATGCCTAGGGAGAATTTGTGACTTGCCCCTTGCTATGTGGTCAGCACGTATCAGATCTGGGATATGAACTCAGGCTCACTGATGCCACATCTGCTTCTCATCCCACTGTATCATCCTGTTAAAAGAGAGCTGAGTTTCAATTACTTGGGGGAGAATTTTCCAGCTTAAGAATGAGTCAGGCTCTGGGGCCCTTCTGCTTTATCGTTCCTCTTGCCTACATTGTGGGCATAGAATTTGCTGTGCAGTTACAACTTCTAAGAAGAGTGAGGTGAGCAGAGGAACAGAGATTTAAGGCTGGAAAGGACTGTAAGGGCCAGCTAGCCCAACCCCCCTCATTTTTCAACTGAGGCCCAGATCATCATATTGCCCAGTTTGAGGTCACAGTACTGCAGGTGGCATTTCTCGTTCTGGGAAATGTGGCAAAAACAGATTGGTCTCTTGATTTTTTTAGCCACAGCCTAAGTAATGTCCATTAGCAAGAACGAGCTGAAAATCACAGACCAGGCAACATATTGTAAAGTCTGGAACATGGCTTTCTGGATGAGTTAGAGTGGTGAGTGTTTCATTTGTGAGGCCTGCATCACCAGCACCTGGAGTCAGGAATGTCTGGGACCTAGTAGGTTTCAGAAATGTTTACTCATTGTCCGTTTAATTGATTGGTTTTTTAAATATTCCTAAGAAGGGCATCAGGGTAGATTAAGAAGAATGATAGATTTGGAGTCAAATGATCTGGGTTCTGCCACTTAATTCCTAGGCCAATCATTTCAGCCATCTAAGCCTCAGTTTCCTCATCTGTAAAATGAGAGTGTTCGACTCGAGAGCCTTTAAGGTGCCTTTCATCTCTACATCTATGATGGGATGATAGGTCTCACTCCCAGGATTACCAGGGCTGCCAGTGACCTGATGGCCTGGGGAACAGATGGCTAGGGTCAGTAAGAGTTGGGTTTGAGGCAGTAAAATTCTGCCACTCGTGGGAGGGATGACTCTTCACCTCTGCTGGGTCTCAGTTTTGATATCTTTAAAATAGGGAAATAAATTTCTGTGTCCCATTGAAGCTCGTATGACATAGAGTCTGTAACCTTTAAACTGCCGTAGAAATCTCAGCTTTTATTGGATGAATCACACAGAATGTGTGGCCTGAAGACATTCCAGAGATGATGTGGATGGAGAAGGCAGGCGACACCTCAGATCACCAGGCAGATGACAGCAGTGCCAGGGGCCTTGCTACCAAATCCAGGACTCTTTGGCACAACATATCCTCTATGGGCCTCGGTTTCCTCATCTGTAAAGTGAGAGGGCTGAACCAGAGATGGCCCCTAAAGTTTCTTCCAGCTCTAAATCTTATAACCCCAAGACTCCAGACAGATGGCTTTCTAGCATGAGTTTCCCTCTGGGGTTCCATGTTGAATGGAAGAACTTCCCCTCAGCATGTCCCCCATTATCATACTTAGAATTTTCCAGACTAGGGGTCATAAACATGCCCGGGGAGAAGCAGGGCAGAGGTTTGAGCTTTTGATGTGTGACCTTGGCCTGTCGTCCAGCCTCTCATCCATCACAACAAAAAAAAGGAGAGAGCGAGACCAAGACTTGATTCATGCGGTAGCAGATGCCCCAATATTTATTATGATGAAACATGAAGAAGAGAAGGAGAAGCCATCAGAGGTGAGGGGTGGAAAGGTCAGGGAGATCAAGCGACTTCTGCAAAGTTAAATCAGACAGGCAGGTGAGAGCAGCCATCAGTTTAGAGGTGGGAGAGAGAAGAACAAAAGTGGTATCCATTGGCCTCTAGACAGGCCATTAGCGGCAGCTCTCTGCCTCCTGCACTTGATCCCTCTAGGTGGGCTGAAGCCTTGCTTTAGCCAGCCCAGGACTTGCTTCAGAGAGTTTGTGGCCATAAGGCATGCCCTATGTCAATCAGCCAGGAGGCATTTATGAAATGCCTTTTAAATGTATTTTTTATGAATACTAATTAATTATTATTTATTAATATAATCATTTATATTAACATGATTTATTAGTAAATTCATTGTGGGGATATAAAGTAAGAATTAAGGCAGCCCCTGCCCTCAAGAAGCTTACATTCTGTTAGGAGAGATATGTACACACTTAAGTGTATGAGTACATATACACATAAGCATAAGTGTACATGAGTACATATTTACTCAAACATGTCCAGAATAAGTACAAGGCAGTTTTGTGGAGAGGGATCACTCTAGGCCACATGTAGAAGACAGCCCTTGAACCAAGCTCTAAGAACAGTTCCAGCCATTCTGGAAAACAAGTCAGAACTACGCCCCCAAAGTTATTAATCTGTACACACCCCTTGATCCAGAGATAACACTATCAGGTCTAAGCCCAAAGAGATCTAAGAAAGGAGCCACAGGTACAAAAATATTTATAGCAGGTCTTTTTATGGTGTCAGAGACTTGGAAACTGAGGGGTGCCCGCCAATTGGAGAATGACTGAGCATGTTATGGTGCACGAATGGGACACAATACCAGTGTGCTGTGAGAAATGATGAGGGAGGTTTAAAGAGACTTGGGGAAACATGCACGAACTGAAACAGAACGATATGAGGAGAAGCAGGGTAACCATTCATACCATGACAAAAATATTGTAAAGACAATTAACTTTGAAAACCTTAGGAGCACTGATCAATGCAATGACCCACTGAGATTCTGAAGAACTCCCATGAAGCAGGGAACCCATCTCCTCACAGATGCGGCGTGCTCACAGCGCAGACTGGGGCGCGGCCAACGTAGGGATTTGTTTTATTTTGCTATTGGTGTTTGGAACAAGAAACTGTGTTTTTCTTGCTTTCTCATCGGGAGGAGGGAGAAGGGAGAGAAAAAAATAACTTTAAAAAAGAGAGAAAATAATCATTACGGAGCCTTGGGGGGCACCTCGTCTTAAAGGGCAGGAGATTAAAAATGAGCAGTTAGAAAGGTAGGTGGAGGGCATAGAGAGAGCTGTGTTACCAAAGACCAGGGAGAAAGCAATGGCCCAGAGTCCAGACTTACAGAGAAATCAAGAAAGATGAGACTAGAGAAAAGACTGTTCAAAAGATCACCTTGCTCCCCTCCCCCAGTAACATGGAAGATCCTTGAAAGCAGGGACTACTTTTGACTTATCTTTATATCTTCAACACCTTATGCTGTGACTTACACATAGTAGGCAACGAATATGTTTGTTGGTTTGGATTTGATTGGGGCAGCTTCTATGGTGGGGTTACAAACTGGATTGTGAGGAGCTGAAAAGGGAGTGGGTAGGGAGGTCATGGAAACAGGAGACTCTCAAGTCCTTCCAGCTCTAGATCTCAGCTCTAGAATCTAGATGAATCCATTAGGCGCATTCGGGGAGTCTCCAGGGAGGCTCATGCCATCCCTCCCAATACCCCCTTCCCAGTCATTTTATCTGGTTTGGCTTTTCATCTTCGCAGAGGAAGGGGCTGTGGACACTGTACAACAGGGTTAATACCTCCCAAGGCTGTTTGCTGTGACAATCACACAAGACAACATTTGGAAACAACCTGGCCAGCTTCACAGATGGGTGTGTCAGTCTATCAATAAAGATCAATTAAGAACCTGCAATGCACCAGACCCTGAGGGAAACAGTGGGAATATGGGAGCGCATGAGGGAGCTGGCCATAGCACCACACAACACCGGCTCAGCTCATTAGAGGGAGAGAAAGAAGAGGGCAGGGAAGGAAGCTTGTCCCTGCCTGCGGCTACTGGGAGGAGGTGGACCTGGAAGTGGACCCTAAGGGCTGGGTGCCCACCACCCAGTGAATGGTTATCGCTTGTTGAACAATTAAAGTTGAGAAGATCTTGATGCTAACCCTGAAGTGGGATAGCTCTCCCCCCATGGGAAGTCTTTCTCGGAAGAGCAGACCGCCATTTGTTGTGCAACTGGGCTTGGCCGATGGCCTCTGGTGGACCTTCTCAATCTAAGACTCTATTATCCTAGGGAGAGCCCCTACAACAAATCCTGCTGACTTCTCAGTTATGCCTCAGGCAGAAATTCAACAGTTACTCAGCATCCAGACAATAAAACCCACCTACCGGCACTTAAGGCCTTGTGCCCAAGTAAAGCTAGTGCAGAATGAAACCTAGCTATTCACACATTTGCTGCCAAATTTGGATGGGCCTCTGACTTGTAATGGCGCCTGTTTCAGTTTCTGAGTGATTTCGACTCACCTCCCACTGCAATCAGGAAATACTATCAGGCTAGGGTTGAATGGAGTCCTGGTGCCCACTCCCTCACTTCACAGGTGAGGCCAAAGGCCTGGGTCACATCGATACATCAAGAATCAGTCTTCTAACCTTTGTTCCTAACTCATTTCAACATCAACCATCAATAACCCTTTTTTTTTCAGTGCCTCCAATGTGCTAGAGAAATGAAAAGGAAACCAGTAAGTATTGGTCACTTGGATTTGTTTTTTGTTTGACTGGAGGGTTAAGCTCCCTTCTTTAGGAAAATCTAGCCCTAATAGGTAAGCCAGACTAAGAGATATTCTTTTAAGTCTAGGTTACATATTGATTCAGGGAATAGATAGGCTGATAAGACTCTATCCTTTAGTAGCAGATAATTTAGAGTAAGACATTTATCTCTGTAGGAATAAAATAATCATAGGATTATAAGGCTCTTTTTAAAGACGAAGTTCCCTTTTCTGGCAACTGGAAAAGGGGGATTGACTAAAGACTAAGTTCCTCTTTCTAGCCTTGGTGAAGAAGCTTTTTACTTGAGCTAGAGGTTAAGTCCAGATTGAGTAATAGAACTTTCTAAGGTGGGTGGGTGGCTGGAAGATGGCAGATGAATGCTAACTACAAACCCCGAGTTCCTCTTTCCCAGTGAGCTTTCTGGTTACAAAGGCTTCACCCGTGGGGCAAGGACTTCTGGGGTCATCTCGCTCTGACGGCTGAACGCTGCAACAGTACAAATTTGGGTTAAAGGAGCCTGGGAGGAGTGAACTAGTCAGTTCACTCATCTCATCCAATTGAATCATGTTCAAAACAAGTTTCCTATTTTTTATTCCTCTTTTCTATTATAACAACAAGCTTTGCAGATCACTACTTTGTCACTAATTTCTGAGAAATTAGGTGTCCTGACAATGGTAACCTGTCAACTGCTGCTATTAAATAATTATTTATTTGCTTGGAAACTTTCTTCTTCAGTTTATTTTTTATTTCAGATAATTAATTTTAACAGAAACAATATAAAAATAAAAGTCTCTGCCCTCAAGGAGCTTCCAAAGCCAAGTCTGACTCTCTTTTCATTATTCTATTATTATTATTATTATTACTAGTAGTAGTAGTAGTAGCAGTAGTGGTAGTGGTAGTAGTGGTAGTAGTAGTAGTAGTAGTAATAGTGGTGGTAGTAGTAGTAGTGGTAGTAGTAGCAGTAGTGGTAGTAGTAGTAGTAGTAATAGTGGTGGTAGTAGTAGTAGTAGTGGTAGTAGTAGTAGTAGTGGTAGCAGTAGTGGTAGTGGTAGTAGTGGTAGTAGTAGTAGTAGTAGCAGTAGTAGTGGTAGTAGTAGTAGTAGTAATAGTGGTGGT
>CM053584.1:12126331-12154829 GCA_028627135.1 Pseudochirops cupreus
GTAGTGGTAGTAGTGGTAGTAGTAGTAGTAGTAGTAGTAGTAGTAGCAGTAGTAGTGGTAGTAGTAGTAGTAGTAGTAGTAGCAGTAATAGTGGTGGTAGTAGTAGTAGTAGTGGTGGTAGTAGTAGTAGTAGTGGTAGTAATAGTGGTGGTAGTAGTAGTAGTAGCAGTAGTAGTGGTAGTAGTAGTAGTAGTAATAGTGGTGGTAGTAGTGGTAGTAGTAGTAGTAGTGGTAGTAGTGGTAGTAGTGGTAGCAGTAGTGGTAGTGGTAGTAGTAGTAGTGGTAGTAGTAGTAGTAGTTGTAGCAGTAGTAGTAGTAGTAGTAGTGGTGGTAGTAGTAGTAGTGGTGGTAGTAGTAGTAGTGGTGGTAGTAGTGGTAGTAGTGGTAGTAGTGGTAGTAGTAGTAGTAGTAGCAGCAGTGGTTATCATTGTGACAGTGACTGTTGGAGTTTTGTTCTCACCTTACTTCAATGGAGTTCATATAGAAAGCTTATTGTCTCCCTCACCATGTCAGCTTCTTGAGGGCAGAGCTGTTTCACTTACCATCTCAGTATCCCCAATGACTGGCACATAATAGGAGTTTCATGCTCATTGACAAATGATCAGTTCAGCATCACTCACAACCACCATCATGGCCAACAATCAGACAAGTCTCGGCCCCAAGGCTGCTTAGCAAGCTGGCCTTGGTCGAATTCTGCTCATTGTCACTGAGCCGTCCCTCGCCTCAGGGCAGGTCTGGAAAGTCCTGGGAGCTACTGTGTAAACACTTTGGGCAGAAATTAGAGCCTGAAGACCATAAGACAGTTATCATACCACCAGCAAATGGCCTTTGTCTAGAAAATTGTTGACATTCACAGTTAACATTCAATGAAGGGACATTCCAGTGGCCTGGCTAAAGGTCCCAGGTTAAAGGCCCAACAAATGGAGATATCAGTTTCACTCCCCCTGCCCGGCATCTTTTATTCTTTACATCAACGATGGAAAATGTTAAGTATTGGAATGTCAGTGGGCAGAATCTAGAGGCAAAAGGACTCAGAAGAAGTCCTAAAGTTTTTTTCTTGCGATAACAGTAGAGCGTTACGGGGGTGCCGCTAAGGGGAGAGCGTGGCCCAGGGCAGGAAGCATCAGGTATGAATTAGGGGTCATGTATCAGCTCTGTGATTTACTGGCTGAGTGACTTTGGGTGAGTCCCTCCATTTCTACCAGCCTCAGTTTCCCTGTTTATGAAATAAGGAATTTGGATCACGTATTTCAACATCAAAAATTCTAGGAATCCACCAAGAAATCCACGATAATTTATGAAATGTTTTCTACGTGCTCTGAGTTGGGGACACAAAGAAAATGATAAGATATTCATGGAATAGTCACTCGAGAGCTGGAGAGCCGAGAGGCCTCCGATCCAGAGTGTTCTTTTATGGATGAAGAAACAGGAGCCCGTGGAGATCACAAGAGCCTCACGATTCTAACATTAGAAGGAAACTCGGAAGTCACGGCCACCCCCTTCCTCCATTTTCTAGTGGAGGGAACTCGGGCCAAGGCTCTTGTGACCTAATGGAGGAGAAATCATTTTTTAACCAGGAGGTTTACACAAGGTATACCCAGGGTACCTGCAGAGAAGAAGGTTCTAGCAGCCGGGGAGCCCTGGAGCTGAGTCAGGAAGGAAATCAGGGATCCTGAGGGTCACAGGAGAGGAAAGAACATTCGTGGCATGAACAGCAGCCTGTTCAGAGGAATGGAGAGGGGAGACTGGAGGTGGAGACGTCTGGTGGAGACAAGTAAGCCAGTCCGCCTGGATCACGGCACACTGAGCACACATCTCCTCGGAGACTCACGGCTCTGTGATGTCGTTATCGCATGAATGATCATGCCCATTTTACAGATGGGCAAACCGAGGCCAAGACACGTGAAGCATTGTGACGAGGATCACACAGCTAATAAGGGTCGAGGTTAGATTCGAACTCAGGTCTTTCTTACTCCAAGGCCAGTGCTCTATTCACAGCAACAATAACAATGTTACTGTTATTCAGTCCTTTCAGTCAAGTCCGACTCTTCTTGACTCCATTTGGGGTTTTCTTGGAGAAGACACTGGAGTGGTTCGCCATTTCCTCCTCTGGCTCATTTTACAGATGAGGAAACTGAGGCAACCAGGGTTAAGTGACTCATCCAGGGTCACACTGCTATAAGTGTCTGAGTCTGGATTTGAACTCAGGTTGTCCAGGTTATCTGCTGAGGCAGCAGTTCTAGACCACTGCCCCAACCCCCATTATACAGTCTCTGTTTAAATATTTTTAATGACAGAGAGCTCACTACCTAGCAAGGCCATCCAGTCCATTAGACAGCTAGCAAGTGTTGCAAACTCTAAATCACTATGCGAAGGCTAATTCTCATTATGAACTGCTATGAAGTACTCCTTTCTCCGGAGCCCCGCTCTGCCCCCTGTAACTGCCGCCGAGCCCTCCTTCCTCATGACAGCCTCTTGTGCACACAAACGAAGCCAGAGATCCTGTCTCCCTCTGGGTCTTTGGTTCTCTGGTTTAGAAGGCACTTACAGACATTTTGTCACCCAAATCCCTCTCCTGCCATTTTGGGGGTTACCGCATTTGTTTTGACAGCTCTTTGCCCTTCTCAGGATTTGGTCCCCTAAGAGTAAACCAAACTCCAGAAAGATCGAGTGCCCTTTAAAAAAAATAAATCGAAGAATATCAGTAATTGGCAATAAAGCCCAAGGCTGAGTGCTCAAAGGCTGAAAGAAGTCTTTTAGGGGTGGGGGCTCGCCCTCCCACTGGAGCCGTTGGAAAGGAACCTTGACAGGAATGTTAATAAGTGAAGCAAAGTCACGCATGACCCACACCCGCGCTGCCGAGGGTCTGGTCAAACCTCAGCAAATGTAACCTGATGTCCTGGGCTCATCTTTCTGCCGAAGGGAGCTCCGGGAGTCAAACAGAATTAACATCGCGAGAGAGCGCCCATTCAGAAATAAACCATTAAAAGAGAAGTTAATCCTGGGTTTCATTCGAATGTCTCATGCTGTCTGGAGAGTTATCTCAGCTGCCTGCATGAATTACAGAGTGCCCTCAGCCCGAACTGTGCCGCTCAGCACTAGGTGTTCAGACAGGGCCTGATGCTTACAGGAAATAGAAAGATGCCCACCTGGGTGACCAAAAGGAGGCCAAAAGGTCCCCGTCCTATGCCCAGTGCAGCTCCTCCGATGGCCACGTCCAAGAGCCTCAAAGTTCTGATTTTTTTCAATCACTTCAATCAATTAATCAATGAACATTTATTCAATGTGTACTACATGTCAAAAGGCAGATGGCCCAGTGGTTAGAATGCCAGGCCTAGAGCTGGGGATATCTGGGTTCAAACCTGCCCTCAGACACTTACTTGGCTGCATGACCCTGGGCAAGTCACATATTCTGTTTGCCTCAGTTTCCACATCTGTAACATGACTTGCAAAGGGCAACGGCAAACCAGTCCAGTATCTTTGCTAAGAAAACCTCATGGACGGTCCTGGCATGCTGTGGTTCACGAGGTCACAAAGAGCCGAACACAACGGAATGCCTAAACCATGACAACAAAAATGTACCGGGGCCCGTGCCGGGCCCTGGGGCTGCCAGCGCAAGAAGGAACTGGTTTTTCTATTGTGCCTGAATGTTTCCCAAGCATCACATATATGTGATGCAATCACTTGTATGATCTCACTAGCTCTTTACGAGAAGTCTGTAGGTTTGTTCGTTGCTAGAGGGATTATTATCCACCCATTTTACAGATGAGGAAACTGAGGCAAAGAGAGGTTAAGTGACTTGCCCAGGGTCACAAAGCTGGAGTCTGAGGCTGCATCTGAACTTGGGTCTTCCTGACTCCAGGAAAAAGCTAAGATGCCGTCATGTCACTGAGGGGGGCGTTTGGCAGCTTTCAGCTTTAAATAACGGTTCTTGATGAAATTCAGCGGTTTTTGTGTCCTGAGGGATCAGAGGCACTCGCCCTCTAAACTAAGGTTTCTTGGGGGAAAGCTCCAGGAGGACTGTTTCCCCCTTACAGGCTCTGCATAACTGCTAGCTGGGTACCTTTGCCAACACCTTCGCTCCATGAGTTTACCCCACTTATCAGGTCCCCGGCAGGCCACGGTAGCATACGACACACTTGCTCTGAAGTCAGAGGTTCAAATCCTGCTTGGCACCTGCTAACTGTGTGACCTTGAGTAAGTCCCCTCTGACCCACTTCCTCCATCTATAAAACAAGAGCTGTTGGATCTAAAGGCCTCTGGCAGATTCCAGTCTAAGATCCCAGGAACCTCCCAACCCTCAGTGTCCCATCCCTGAAAAGAAGGCTTTGTTCCAGAGGGTGAACAAAGGAAAGGTCTAAAGAGTGGAATGTTTACATATTGAAGGGCCAGATAAGGAGCCCTGGAGGAAAGAGAGAGGAAGGATGCCGAGGATTAGCATCAGCTTTTCTTAAAGTGGGCCATGGATAGTGTGGCATACATTGGGTGTGTCCACATTGGGAGAAGTAAATAAAGGGAAACTGAGGCAGGATCCCCTTAGGTCAGCAGTTCTCACCCTTCCTAATGCTGCGACCCTTTAATACATACAGTTCCTCATGTTGTGGTGACCCCCAACCATAAAATTATTTTCATTGCTACTTCATAACTGTAATTTTGCTACTGTTACGAATCGCAATGTAAACATCCGATATGCAGGATGTATTTTCATTGTTACAAACTGAACATAACCCACAGGTTGAGAACCTTAGGGGAAGACGGGAGGATCCCAGCCAGAAGGTCCTCTGAGGTCTTCTCATCCAGTTTCTTTTTGCAGATGAGGAACAGAAGTGTCAGGGAGGGGAAATGGCTCAGCCCCACAGCTGATGCTTAGCAGAGCCAGGTCTGGACCCAAGTCCTGGGATACCAAAGCTGGTAGGCTCTCCAGGGAACCAGCAGCCTGCTCTGTGAAGAAGGCTTCTCTGAGACTCTGCTTCCCTTATTGCGCTGCTTGGAAAGCCGGGCCCCAAGGAATGCCGGGCCTTGAGACTGGAACACGCCTCCCCTATGCGTAGGACCATAATCCTCTGTTTGTGTGTTTCATCGGTCAAGGGAAGGATTAGGATTGTAAGCAAGGAGAGGGCAGGAGTGTGGATGTGCACACTCCCCCACCACACACACACACACACACACACACTGACACACACATACACAAGCAGACACACACACAGATACACACACACACACATACACAAGCAGACACACACACGGACACACACATACACAAGCAGACACACACACAGATACACACACACACATACACGCATACACAAGCAGACACACACACACACACAGAGTGAGAGGATCCATAAGGGGAGAGGAAAGAAATATAAGACCATCATAGGAGCAGGACCCCCAGAGGTCTCATTTTACAGAGAAAGAAACTGGGGCTAGAAGACCGTCCATGACTTGCCCAGGAGCACTTGGGGGCAGAGCTGGGATTCAAGTCCATGTCTTCTAACTCAAAAAACCAGAAATCTTTCCATCATATCACCCGGCCTTGACAGAGTTAGAGAAATGTGTGTCCAGACGGAACAATCACCAAAAAAGGATTTTTCCCCACAACAGCAGAATGTTGAAGTATTTTCAAAACAAATAAAATAAAGATGGTAATCAAGTCTGTACTAAAATATATGCCCCTTCAATATATAAAAACCCACAGGATTTAATAAGTGTATCACGGGCTAAATCTGGCCCATGGCACTGAGTCCATCAGATAATGCTTGAGAAGCAAAGGAAAACAGAATCCTGGAGTGAGAAGGGAGCTCCAAGAAGCTCCTTCATTTTACACAGAAGGAAACTGAGGCCTAGGGGAGGGAATGACTTAAGATGATCAATGCAGAAAAGGAAGGGGCCTCACAGACCCCTAGAGCAGCTCCTTTTTTTTTAGATAAAAAATTAAAGTTTAGCAAAATTAAATGACAGCGTGTAGCTGGCATTAACAAAGCTGCTATTTATACAGTTCTCGAAAGTCTGCAAAACAGTTTAAGAATATTATCTCATTTTTATTCCCATAACAGCTCAGAGAAGTGCTATTAGAATTCCCATGCTACATATGAGGAAACTGAGGCAGGCAGCAGTGAAACGTCCTGGAAGTAGAAGGGGCCTCAGGAGTCCTACAATCCAACCCCACCCCCAAAGCAGGAATCCCATCTCTGAGATGCTTGCCAAATACAGGTCCTGGAGAGGCAGCATGATGACCATTAACTCACTGGTTCTGGAGGTTCTGGAGGCAGAAGGACATTGCACATGTCACCTCACTCTCAATCTCTCTCCTCATCCATATAAAGGGCTTGCTGATGCTTTCAGAGAAACAGCTATGGCACAGGGCAAACAAGAAATCAGGAGGGAGAAGGAGAATAAAGAATGGTGTTCATCCAAAATATATTTTTAAGTGAAAAGGAAGGGACTAGAGACAAGGCTGAGAGATACCTATCTGTCAGATAGCCCATGTGCTCCAATTATATCAAGAGAATATGGACCCAACGTGTTGGAACATGTGCCCAGCATGTTGGAGCATGGATCCAGAACAAGATGTATCCAGCATGTTGGAGCATGTATCCAGAACAAGATGTACCCAGTATGTTGGGCCATGTATCCAGAACAAGGTGTACCTGGCATGTTGGACCATGTATCCAGAACAAGATATACCCGGCATGTTGGACCATGTATCCAGAACAAGATGTACCCGGCATGTTGGACCATGTACCCAGAACAAGATGTACCCAGCATGTTGGACCATGTATCCAGAACAAGATCTACCCGGCATGTTGGAACACACATCCATAACAACAAGAGTCCATCATGGTGGCTGGATCTCCTGGGTCAAACTTGGAGAATATAGGCAAGAATTTCATGAGATCAGCTGGCATCTTTGGAGGGAATGTCAACACCAATGGAAGCATAGCTGCCATTTTCATATTGGCGAATCCTTCCTTCCCTGAGCTGATGTTAGGAAAAGCATGTTGTAAACCTGTTTTTAAGGTCTACACTTCTCTGGGACTCGGGCTCCTCTTCCATAGAGATCTACGACCCTACTGATTTAGAAACAGGCATGATCTGCTGAAGTGGCCTGGAAAGCTTCTGGGTGGAGGCCATTCTCCCCCTCACTAACCATCCAGAAGGGCGAGTCATTTGCTGGGTCATACACTTAGAACTAGAAGGGACTCCAAAGGTCCCTTCAATTCAGTCCCCTCAATTTACAGAAGAAGGGAAAGGAAAGGAACAAGCTTTATAAAGCTCCTACTATGTGTGTGTCTGGCACTGTGCTAAAGGCTTTACACATGTCATCTCATTTGACCCTCACAACAACCTTGGGAGGCAGGCACTAATATTATCCTCACTTTACAGTTGAGGAAACTGAGGCTTACTGAAGTTAAGTACCTTGCCAGGGTCACACTGATAGGAAGTGTCTGAGCTCAGGTCCTGACTCCAGGTCCAGCACTGCCCCTATTGAGGGAACTGAGGCACAGGTGATTTAGGATTGTAGCAGATAGCTCCAGGGATGGAAGTGGTCACTTTACGGATGACAAAACTGAGACCTAGACGTGTCAGATGACTTATCCTAAGTCTAAATGTGGCTGAGCTGGGATGTGACCCAGGGCCTCAGGCTCTCATTCAACCCTGCTATCCCTGCTGCTAAGCAGAAATGGGTGGGAATGGGTTCTGCACTGACACCCATTTCACTCCCTCTAGGGTGGGCCCACCTTTTAGGGGGTAGGGGGGTCCTCTAGGAAAGGCAGCATTTTGTCATGGGGATGCTGCCCCCACTATCCCAGCCCACAGAAAAGGAAACAGACAGGAAATTCACTGGATATATTTCTTCTTTGATTTACAAGAATTTTCAGATACCAATTATTGTTTTCCAAATGAATAATTTCACTGTCTCTCTATCTTCTTGGGAGAGAGAAATTATCTTTCAAACAGCCTGAGTCCAGAGTGGAAAGCAGCCGCCCCCAGTAAAACAACTCTTTAGGGAACCTACAAGGAGGCCTTCTGATTCTCAGCTGAGATAAGGGTCTCCGGGGGAGGAGAGAAAGAACTAGCTGTCAAGGAACAAAAAATTTACATCCATCCCTCCCCCCCCCCCCCAAAAAAGGGCCAGCTCCTCTTGGCTAATAGGATTTTTCTTTTAAAAGCATTTTCTCAATTAAAAAAGAAAATTAATATCTTTAAACTCCTTTCAGACATGTGAACTCGTTTTCCTTTGACCTAGTGACCCTCGCCAGAAACCGCCCAACTCTCCCTCTCTCCTTTCACTGCCAAACTCCTAAAAATGTGTGGTCTCTACCCATCGCCCCCGCTTCCTCTCCATCTGAACCCTCCTTAACCCTCTGTAATCAGCCCCCATTTCCAAAGTCTTCTATGGGCTTTAGGGTTGCAAAATACTTCAAAATAGCATCTCACTTGATACTCGCACAACCCTGTGAGAGGCTGACGTTCTTCTTAACTCATTTTATGGATAAGGAACCTGAGGCAGGCAGGATCATGCAGCTAGCCCACTTCTGAGGTGGGGCATGAGCCCAGCCCTCTTACCCTTCTAATTCCAACATAGGATCCATCATGCCTCTTTGCCTCTTGCCCTGGTTCTCAAAAATGGCCAATATCCTCTTTCTTACCCAGTCCTATAACCTTTCTCCAATCCTCACTCTCCTTAGCCTCTCTGTAGGATTTCCCACTCCTGGCCACATGCCATTCCACTCCATCCTACCAGTCCTGGTCACGTGCCATCCCACCCCTCACATTGCCTCAGGCATAAAAGCTATTCCTCTCTTCTCTGTGATTTAAATGGTGTCTGGCAGCTCTCTCGTCACCACAACATACTAGTTTTATGTATTTCTTATCTTAACCAAGCTGGAATCTCCTCATGAGCAGAAATTCTTCTTTATGGATCTTTGTAAACTTCTCATAAAGTTGCACAGCTCCCTCCTGGCTCTCCTCATACCTGAGGGCCCTTCATGCACTTGGCTTCCTCTTCTCATCTGTAAAATGGGGGTGTTCCCTAAGACTATCCATGACCTTCTCTCTTCTCTTTGAATCACTCATTCATTCTCAAGGCTTCAATTAATCAATAAAAATTAATTAACAATAATGTGAACCTAGCCCTTCCTACCTCTAGTCAGTGCATTATCTATGATGCCACATCTTGGAAACATCAATGCATTATGTATATGGTAAGCTTATTATATTGGGGTATGGTAGAACTCCCTTAATGACTACCTCTCAGCTATGACCCAAAATAAAGACCCTTCTTTTAGACACCAATGGCTGCCAGTTGTGGAACACTGAAATGTTCCATGGAGTAGAAGCACAAAATCATACCAAGACAAATGGAGAGGAGCATGGGGGATGGGAATAAGCGATCGCACATGCCAAGCAAGGGATGACAAAAAGATACTGAAGGAATTGAGGTCATCCATGGACTGCATGAATGAAAAAGAATATGACTTGGCCATATGTCTAGACTGAAGGATAGTTCATGAGCTCCCCTGTTTTCCTACTGAGGTTAGCAGAGGGCCCCCAGAAAGGTAGGTACAGCTCAGTACAAGTAGCGGTAGACAAGTGGCAAGTAGACCGATCCGCTAGAGGGCACAACCAAATCAGTGAGATCACAGAGTCATGGGGAATAGGGAAGCAATCTCCCTCAGCTACAAGTGATCCATAGAGGAAGGTGAGGAGGTGGTATTCAAGCAGCTACCAATAGAAGGGATCCATTGGGATATTGGAGCAATCTCCCCTAACTAAAAGGGATCCATGGAACCACAGACTAACTTTGGAGGTAGGAAGTGCAAGGTTCGTGTTATCATTAATTTGTACTTATTCATTAATCTGATTAATCAAAGCCTTGAGGGCATCCAGCTTAACCTCATCCTTTTAGGGATAGAGAATTTTACATTCAGAAGTGTGCAATGACTTGCCCAACCAACTTGAGGATTGGGGGTTTTCTAGACAAGAAAAGTGGGAAACTGCATGAACACAGACAAAAAAACTAATGTATATGCAAAGCATATACACCTTGGTAGAGGAAGCAATAGGAGGAAGTCAGGAAAGCCTAAGTTAGGGGGTGGCCCTTGAGCAGAACCATGGAAGACATGAGGAATCGGCATGGCAGAGGGAAACTAAGCATACTCTCTAAACAAGGTAGAAAACCATAAAGGTGTGGAGATGGGAGATGGAGCATCCTGTATGGACAACTTCAGAGGCTTCCTGAATGACATTCAGTGGCATTCAGTTGGTCATTCACTGTCCACTTAACAGAGGAAACTGAAGCCCAGGGAAATCAAAGGGCTTTTCTGGGAGCCCCTCAATGAATTCCATTAATCTATAAAATGAAGGGGCCGTATTGGACTATTTCCAAGGCTCCTTCAACTCCCAAACCATGATAGTGCTATCATTGTTCCAAAAGATAATTGTTATTAGTAAAAATTAAGGTAATTATTAGTTATGAGAATGACTGCTAATCCAGCAGTTTTGTCACTTGAAAATCCTAGAGAATAGAAGAGTTCAGAGAAAACTACTAATTACTGAGCCTGATCCTCTTCCTTCCTGAGTTCAAGGACCTGGGCTTAGACTAGGAGTGGCCCAAGGAAGGATGATGTGGCTCCTTTACAAGGCCCCTCACAGAATACAGCCAGTCTGGGCCTCGATAGACAGATGTACCCTCTACTGCCAAGACCTTCCCAGCTTGGTAGGAACTGCCCATGGTTTCTCCTAAACCATTAGGAATGGCAGAACTTTTCCAATGGAAAGGGTCATGGCTTGGTCCTTCAAAGACAAGGGTTCCAACATTTATCAGTATGATGTGGGGGAAGTCTCTTCTCCTCTCTAGGACTCCATTTCCCAATCTGTAACATGAGTTGGTGGGGCCTGATGACTGACCTCTCCAGTGCCTTTAAGCCTGAAATTGGCAGCCCTGTGATTTTTAGCTGAGATTTCCTCATGTTTTCTAATTTTCCTGAGACACTGCAGGAGGTAGGCCAACATGCCTTTCTCTCTTTGTTCAGACCTAACATACAGAATCTTCTGGGTCCCAGCGAGAATCTGCCCCATACTGGCCACAGCCAGAATGCTATTGGCTTCGATTCCAGGTCAGCAAAATCCCCAACCCCCGGGGAACTTGGAGCTCATAAAGCAGGAGATAACACAAAGAAATTTCACAACCCTGGGGTTTTATTTCACAGGCCTCCTTTGAGATCCTGGGAACTAAAAAAAAAAAAAGCTTTCTTTCCCCAACTATCTCCCCCCTCTCCTTGGTTAAGGCTTAGGACTGACTGTCTTCTCATCAGTTCTTCCCTCCCATCCCATTATGGGAATGGCAGCTCTCTCTCCCATGATACCTTCCCTACATATACAATATAGGTCTAGAAAAGTCTTACCCGACAAGGTGTATCCCCTTTGTCAGCACAAGGAATGAGCAGAATCAGGGGCTAAAAGGGATCATTTTAGTTAAACCCTTTCATTTTCCAGATGAGCAAGACGGAAGTCCAAACGCAACAAGACATTCGCTAAATTTTTGACCTCAGAAGCAGATTTGGAAATCAGAGCTTTGGATCCCTGGTCCAGGATTCAAGCCCTTTGCATATAAACGCCTGCTAACTGAGCCTTTTAATAAGTAAGTTCAACCTGTGTTTACTGCTATTATTTATCAACAGACAGAAAAAAATGTATCCATTTGAACTGATTTTTTCAAAGAGAAGAATAAGAATTTTAAAAAGATGTTGGGATTATGTTGGGCAGCTTGCTACTTCCTTTTAGTGTACGTATCATTATATTTTCTTTTTAATTCATGAAATAATACAAGTATTTCCATAATATAGTAGGACAATAATGTAACTAATAGAAAATATAGAAAAATGATGATAAATTAATAATTGCTCATGAAACTACAATCTCGTTATTCATGAATCCAGCAAGGCCTCCTTGACTCAAAACAGTTGCCTGTGATGAGCCATATGGGCAGGATTGAGAAGGCAGCTTCCTCAGCATTAAGAGATGATTGTTCACTCAAGACTGACACCTTTGTTGGCAGAGCTGGAGATGCCAATTCCCATGTGTATGTGATACATACTTCTATAGAAGAAGGGGATCTGCTCCTAAGAGCCAGTGATTTCCAAAGAAATTCCCACATATGAAGTGCTCTGCAGACACTGAAGCCACGTAAGTGCTGGCCATGACTAGGAGCAGGTGACCTTGCTTGACCAAAATTGGTCAACAGGGCTCCAGAGAGGTTGTGCAGGCCTTTATTCCTGTCCTTGCTCTCGCTCTACGCTGGTTGCAAGCTTCCCAGCAGCTGACACTGCTCTTCTAAGATTATCTTGAAAGAGAGATGAGGGGTTCTTAACCTGGGGTCCAAGAATGGGGGATTTTTTGGTTTTTTATTTTAAAAATTTTCATCACTGGACTTCCACATAATTGTTTTTATCATCTGTATTTTATTTTATGCATCTGAAAACACGATCCATTAAACTGTAAGGTCCTTGAAGGCAGGAACTGTCTTTTGTCTCTTGTATTCCCAGTGCTAAGCAGAGTGCATGGCACATAGTAGGTGATTAATGAATTATTATTAATTAATTATTGGTTATTAATTATGATTATTAATTAATTGATTGCCAAACTGCCAATGGGGTTCATGACACAAAAAAGAGGAAGGAGTTCCTACGTGTTGGTAACTCCCATCTGGGGAATTTACAAGAAATGAACCAGAACCACACAGGGTAAGATGATGAGGGTAGGTTAAAAATTATATTGGCGAAGGGAGTTCCCAATAGAATTTAAGCTCTTTGAGGGCAGAAACACTTTCATTTTTGCCTTTGTATTGACAGCAACTGGTAGCACGTTGGGCACATAGTAGGACTTGATAGATGTTGGCTGATTGATATAGACAGATGAAGAGGCTCCTTGGCCATCCATCCATCTATCCATGTAAGACGTCAAAAGGACCACAGATGCCAAACCAGTCTAGAATGGCACAAGCACCACATCTCCCTGTGTAAGAAACATATGAAAAGAACAGTGGCTGCTCATATCATAAACCTTCTGGTTGCCCACTGCCCGTGAGCTCACCTAAGTCTCAGCAATCATCAACTAATCTATCAATCAATCAATCAACAAGCATTGATTCAGCACCTACTGTATACCTCTTGGTGCAGGAGGCTCTGGGGGGAGAAATCAAATTTAGGAAGCTCCTGCCCTCAGGGAGCTTACATTCTATGTAACACTTCTATAAAAGTAGGTATCACATACAAGAAGCATTTTATAAACGTTTACTGCCTAACAGAAATATGTTAGAATCATCTCCTGCCTGCTGTCCACCCAGTCTCCCAAGAGCACCCCAGCCCCAGCATCTCCCCATCAATGCTGAAAGTGGGATAGATCACCTTGAGATCTGCTTGACAGGTCACTGGGCTGCCTGGATGAGGGCCTGGACCCAGGGGCCCAGGCTAAGATCAGTCTTCAGCTTTCCCCTACTTGGATGGGAATGCCTACAGATTTCAAGTATGTTTTCTTTGGCAAGGGAACAGCCCCAAGATGCAATTTCTCCCTGACATTTTGAGAATTGTTTTCTGTCTGCGTTCTCCATAAGTAATGTCCGCAGAGGTCAGGAAGGAAATTAAGAGTTCTAGGAATGCTCCCATTAACATACAGGGTGAGGAGACAGGCCCAAGTCAAATATCACCGGCCTGGCCAGGCTGCCAGTGTGATGATTAACGAGCCGGCTGCCATACAAGGGGCTGTGTTTGGGAGCCCTCGCTCTGGAGACAGCAGCTCTTTAGGCCAACATGGGCAGTGTGTGTTTAGTCTATCAAAGTATTTATGCAGGGTGCCTATCGCCATGGAACAGAGATAGCCGTCTAGCAAAGGACACACTCAACATAATTGGAACTGGAGTGGGTGGGGGGAGCCTGGAAAAAAGGTACAGTTGGAGGCATTTTCCCCAAGAGTCTTGAGGGTCTCCCCCTACTTGTCCAGAGTGGATCCCAACCAACACTGTGGGGACTCTCGGAGCATCATCTGGTATAAAAGGGGAGAAGGTAAAAGGCCCAAACCAATAGAATCTTAGCATCTGAGGAAAGGACAGCCACTAACTTACCTCAATATATCACACCCCATATTTAGAGTTAGAAGCCACCTTGGATACCATCCTGTCCAATTCCTTCATGTGACAGATGGGGAAACTGAGGATCAGAGGATTTACGTGAAGTCAGACTGGTAGGGTCATAGGATCATAGTTTTAGAGCTAAAAGGGACCTCAGAGATCATCTGGTTCAACACCCCCCCCCCCCACCACCACCACTTTACAGATAAGGAAACAGACTGAGGAAGAAACTCACCACTAGCAAGTATCTGAAGCATAATTTGTATTCAGCTTTCTCTGACTCCAAGTTCAACATTCTGTCCACTAAGCCTACCTGGATGCCTAGCCTAGGCACCTGCCTCACCAAGATTCTGGGGGCTCTGTTGGCATACACCAAGCCCTCTGACCTCAGAAGCATTCATTATGGACCCAACCAAACTCATGTCTAATATAAAGAAGGAACCATCTGTCACAGACAGAGGTTAACATCTGGCCTGTTATCAAGAAAAATTAAAGGTAGCCCAGGGTGTGAGCACCTATCTCTAAGATTTAGAGAGCAAGAGGGGGAAAGTCAACTCAGTTGTGTATTGGCCCATGTGAAACTCAAATTAACAATGTACTTTAGCAAGGTCAACTTTTAACATGAGTCACCTCCTACTGAGAAGACAACACGGAATAATGGAAAGTCAATAAGAATGAGGAGTCAGGTTTGAATCCTGGTTCTAACTTAATACCAGGCATGTGACCTTGGGTGAATTATATAGCTTTTCTGGGCCTGTAAAACAAAAACAGTGATCCCCATATAACCTAGCTCTCAGGGTTCTTCTGAGACAATTGTGTTGTAAACCTTAAGTACTTCAGCACGGTCCTTGATGCATAGTAGGCATTTTCAAAATATGAGTTGACAGACAACCTAACTGAATTTTATCAGCATTGCAAATTTTCTATTTTGGTGAATTCATGTTTTCATGGGCGTGCGCTCTTCACAGATACAGATCACAAACCCTCAATACCTTCACATATCTGAAGGGCAGTTACATAGAAGGGAGATGAGCTTTGCTCTTCTTTGCCTTGGAGGCAGAAGTAGGAAGGACAGGGGAAGGTCTGGAGAGTCATTGGATGTCAGGTGAAAAGTCCTAACAATGAGAGCTGTCCAAGGTAGAATGAGCTGCCTGGCCAGGTGGGGGTTCCCCCTCCCTGCAGGCCTTCAATGAGGCTGAATGATCCCTTTTTGGGTATCTTATGGAGACGATTCCTTTGAGGCGTAAATCAGTCACATCCTCCTCCTCCTCCTCACAATAATAATAATATTAATACTAGCAAACAGTGGGCATTTACATAGTATGCAGGGCATCTTACAAGTGTTATCCTCAAAATACCCCTGAGAGGTGATGGCTACTATGGTCCTCATTTCACAGATAAGGAAACTGAGTCAGATAAAAGTTACAGGCCTCATCCAGGGCCACACAGTTAACAAGTGTTTGAGTTCAAATTCAAATTCAGGTCTCTCTGGCCTCAGGGTCAAGGCTCTACAGATTGTTCCACATGACCACCGAGGTCTGTTCCAGCTCACAAGTTCTGTGTTTTTATCCCATGAGATTCTTATTACTGGGGCACAATATCACAGATCTACATGGGGGGTGCCCTTTGTGCGCCATAGACCCCTTTGGGCAGACGCCCTGAGGGTCTACAGACCCTCTCAGAATCATGTTCTTAAATTCACAAGATAAAATACAGGAGATTACAAAGCAAGTCAATTACATTGAATCAGCATTGAAATACACTTTTAGAAATTCATGGACCCCCATGTTAAGAGCCCTTGTTTAAGAGCTAGAAGGGATCTCAGAAGGCCTCAAAGAGGAAAGAAGGAGAGGAGGGGAGGAGAGAGGGAGGGGCAAGGAAGGAAGGAAAGAAGGAAGGAAGGAAGGAAGGAAGGAAGGAAGGAAGGAAGGAAAGAAGGAAGGAAGGAAGGAATCAGTTCCAAAGAACAAATTCAGTTCAGTTCAATAAACATTTTCAAGGGGATACCAGATAAAATGGGAGATGGGGAGGAGTCCCTACTCTTAAGGAATGTGTCCCACTCTATTTGGGGAGAGGGGGTAGGGGAGGGAAAGATGCACCATTTGCACAGGTAGATGAACACAAGTTAATTTGAAGAGGGAAGGAGTAGTAACAAGCCTGGGAATGTAGCAAGGCTTCCAGGAGAACATGAGCCTTGAGCTGAGCTTTGGAGGAAGCCGAGGACTTGGAGCAGAAGGGAGGACAGAATCCAATCTGGTGTTCTAGAGATGAAAGAGAGGATGGGTATGTGCAGTTTGAGGATCAGCAGAAGCAGGTCAGTGTGACTGGAAACACAAGGGATGGGAAGAAGCATCATGGGAAGCAAGCCTAGAAAGGTTGGCTGGGGCAAATCATGCCCATCCAAAGAAGGGTTTTTCCTGCTGCTAGAAGCAATGGGTAGCCACTACATATTCTTGTGGAGGCAGTGGGATGGTTGTCCCTGTGCTCAAGAAAAGTGAACTAGCCTGAAAAGGGGGTGAACAAGAGGGCAATGTCGATATCCTCAGGGGTGGAGGACAATGGGAGAATACCCATATTTCTTTGTGTTGTCTCCCTGAATTGTGTCAGCACGCCCGAGCCCCTCCTTAAGTAGAATAATGAAATTGGTCATTAAAGTAAGGCAAGCCACATTACAGAGGCCCCTGAGGAACAAAATACTGAAAGGCAAGAGCTTAAAATGAATGAAAATATATCCAACTCACAATCAAATGAAAACATGGTGGGCACCAGGCCAGAGAATACTCTTGAATTGGACTTCTTTCCACACCCTAAGTTTAACCAGCTGGAATGCTTTTTAAAAGTATCTTCCCATTCAACCTCCTGAAATGAAGGATTTGCTTTTTAATGGGAAATCTGCATCTCATCACAAAGATGGAATACAACAGCCTTGGCTCAGCTCACCTTCAGAGCAACGGCCTCTTTCTCTACAAGATGCTCAGTCCATCGCAAAGACAAATTCCAGCAAATGCATTTCAGGCGTGACAGATTGGGAGCAGACAAACACAGAGAGGGAGACCCCACCTCCACTCTCAGGATATTATTATTAATAAGAATGATTGGTGATGATAATAATAGCTCACATGTGTGGATCACACTGTGAAGTTTTCAGAGCAGGTTCCAACACAACTCATTTAATCCCTGTGACAGCACTGTGATGTAGGCATTGTGGGCATCACTGTTTCCATCACATGCTCTGGATTCCAGGCATGGCCATCCATCCTCCTGCTGAGTGCTCTGAACCCAAGACCTTTGCCATTAAATCCGGGACTCTTCCTTAAGATTCTTAGACAAAAAGAAGAAGACCCCGGCAGCAAGGCAGAGAGAGGACTATTGTATACATCACTGCATGTGATCGGTATATCAATTATCGTTGCTGAAGTCTCTATTATAAAGGAATGTTCAATTCTAGGGTGGGTGGTGGAGGTATACTTGGCTGGGGTGGTTATATCTAGAAAAGGGAGATGTAAAAAAAAGCATCATTAGGGCATCTGGTGTTTGCCCTGCTCGTGGCAATAATTGTGGGCTGCCTCCATTCCTCTTCATTTACACAGGGAGAGTGGCTTTCTGGGGAACACATGGCTTACTCCATTGAGGGGACATCCCTTTGCAAAGAGGCTTCTTTATTTGCCTCTCCTTGACACAAGGCTGGGAGGGTATCCCCACCAGAGCTGCTTCCACAGGTTAATGATGGATAGAAACTAGAGGTGGAATCCTCATGGAATGGGCAGCCTGGGTAGGCCTCTGTCCCTGGGAACCCCTGCCTTCAGGAAACAAGCCAAAAAACACAAACATAGCTTCCAGGAAGGAGAAAGCTCCAGTGTCTCCTCATTGACCATTATCCAGCAAGGGAAGGCACATAAACCTGTCACTAACTATCATGTGCCTGAAGGAGACGAAAAAAAAACTGGGATGGGGGGTGCCACATAGTATAATGGACAGAGAGCTGGACCTAGAGTCAGGACTACCTGAATTCAAATCCAGCCTTAGATATTTACCAGTCATGTGATCCTGGGTAGGTCACCTAACCTCTGTTTGACTCAGTTCCCTTAACTGAAAAATGGGGATAATTATAGCACCTCACTCCCAGACCTATTATAAAGATCAAATAAGATGAAGCATTTAGCCTAGTGCCTGGTACTAAGTAGGTATGATATAAATGTTTGTCAGTATTACTAGCATTTTCTGATATACAGAAGAGAAAATGTGACCATGCAAAAACTAGTCTCAACAGCTTAAAAGTCACAGAACTCAACAGCGGCCAGAGTACAGAAGATGAACCCTCCTCTTAGTAGCAAGGTGGGAGGCCTTGGGTGTAGAATGCGGCATATGTCAGTCTTGATCATCTTTCCGGTCAATTTTGCTCATCTGTTTCTTTTTTTTTCTTTTCTCTGTGTCACAAAGGAGTGGGAGTGAAGGCTTGGTTTTGTCACAAAGCTAAGTGAGTCTCCATCAAGAGAACTTGCCTTGTGGGGTTGGTCTGGGGCTCCAGGGAACTCCTTCAACAAGCATTTATCAGCCCCTCCAATGTTCTGGCACAGCATTTATGGCTAGGGATTCACATGAAAAGAAGAGCATAACCTCCATGCTCAAGAACCTTCTGTTCTAATGAATATAAAGTACTTTTGGCCACTATATAAATGCCAATTATGATTAATAATGTTTGGCAAATAGGCATTTTGCTGGAGTTTTAAGTGAAAAAAAGAAACACAGAAGAATTTAGATGAGGCTTCAACCTTGGGCCTCTTCTGTTAATGTAGGCATGGATTGCCCCCTCTGTAAAATGGACTGAATGACCCCTAAGGGACACAGCAGGATTCAGGGGGAACCTCCACCTGGGCCACTTACATTTATGCCTCAGTTTCCCCCCCTGTAAAATGAAGTGGTTGCACTGAATGACCTCTATGGCCCCTTCCAGCTCTAAATCCTATGGTCTGTGAGTTGTCAGAAGGTCCCACATGAGGATACAGGGAAGGCACTGAGGGTTTTTTCTTCTTTTCTCTCAGTTCTAAAAGCTTCCAGTCAACCCAACAGGCTTAGACAGAAAACAGGTGCTGCAAACATCTAAAAGAAAGACGGGCCATTAGTGAGTCAGCGTTGCCCGGTGTCTGATTGAATCCACACAAGCAGGAAGCTGACTTCTTGTTACATGTATGTGGGGATGGGGGGAGGGGATGATCCAATCAGGAAGGGAAGCTGGGGGAAGATGAAGAGTAGAATGAGGGCCCCAGTGAGATGGAGGAAAGCCTCTGTTCCTGTGGATTGCCCTTTCTCAGCTAGCAGACCTAGGAAGGACTTCTTTCAGAGATGAAAACCGGGTGAAGGGCCCCTCTGGGCACCCTGGGGAACCCTGAGCCTCCAGCACTCAGAAGTGGGAGAGGGCTTAACCAGGAATAATCCAACCCAAGAGAAAGCACTGACTTCACTTGTTCCAACAAAATGTTTGATGCCAGAGAGGAGTCAGGGGCGTCTTGAATCGGAGGCGAGCGTCCTCCCTGCTCTTTCAGAGGAGCATGGATTCCATTCACGGCTATCAGCAGCCAAAGGCAGGAAACCAATCGGGTATAAATGCTTTGTGCCAGTGACTTTGGAACCAATTGATTTTTTGCACCGATTCTGGAAGAAAAAGAGATCAGCTGGAAAACACCAGGAGGGCTTTCCATAGTAACACACCCACCACAAAGGAGGGCCAATCCGCAGGCGGAGGGCATTAATCCTCTTTGCGTGGTGGTCAGTCATGTTTCTTGTGCCTCATCACTTTCAATCAGCAGGTACGACATTGGCCTGCCACTTGGCCGGGATTAAATGAACTTTCTTGGTTTCTTCCTGGCTAAGCTTCTTTTCACCCTCCCCAAAATCAACAGTTTTCAACTTGGCCTTGTTAGCAGCACCATTTGAGGATTCTTTTTGTTTTTCATCTATGATTCTACTACAGTCTTCCATCAAGGTTTCATCACTGAGACTCCGAGGGGAGGTCAGTGGAGTAAAGGCAGTCTCTGGTGGGTCCTGAGAAGTTGGAGAGGCTTGAATACAAGGGAGCTGATGGATGATGTGTCTGTCCTCCGAGGGCCAGACTAGCCAAGTTCAGAGAGACAAGCCAGTAAGTATTTATGAAGTGCTTATTAGGGACCAGGCACTGGGCATCCAAAGGAAGGCAGAAGCAAGGGCGCTGTCTCAAGAAATATTTGTTCTAATGGGAGACACAACATGTAGATAACTATGTATATAGGAGATAATGTGCATATAGATAGTTATATGAAGAGGGAGGGGGAGAAAGAGAGAGAGAGAGAAGAGAGAAGAGGGGAGAGATAAGAAAAATAAAAAGAAGAGAGAAAGAAGAAAAAGAGAGGAGTAAAAGAGAGAAATGAAAAAGAAGAAAAGAGAGAGAAGAGAGAGAGGGAGAGAGAAGAAGAAGAAGAAGAAGAAGAAGAAGAAGAAGAAGAAGAAGAAGAAGAAAATGAGAATCAGAGATCATCTCAGAGGAATATCAACAGGGGCAGACCACCAGGTTTTTTGACCTTGGCCAGTCATTAAAATGTCTATCAAGGCATGGGAGGGTTTTGACCTGACCCAGGTAGTAGAGAGAGGGACCTTACAGATGAAACCACAGGTCTTTGAATCAAGTGAACAGCTGATCAACCAACAAGTATTTATTAAGTGCTTATTGTATGCCAGGTGCTGGGGATACTGAGTCAAAAGGGTGAGGAAAGCCTGGACACAAATCCCCTCCCCCAGCCTGCCTTGCTCTGAGGGACCTTGACTTCACCAAGCTAGGGTTTCCTCATCCATTAAATGGTGATAATAAAGCCCTGCCCTTTGTGGGGCTTTTGCAAGGATCAAATGAGACTGGTTTGTCAAGCATTCTGCATATTTTAAGGTTCTATAAAAATGTCAGCAATTCCTTTTGGTTTGAACCTGTGGATTCTTAAGTGCAAGGAATTCCCCAGTGAGAAAACTCCCTCCACAGATGCAGATTGAATGAAGGAAAAAGCATTAATTAAGTCCTGAATATGTGCTGAAAACTATGCTAAGTGCTAAGGCTAGAGCTTGAGAAATGAAGGCCAGCTTGTTTCGAGGAGCTCATCCTGCAATGAACAGACAGTCCAGGTCTGCATCCACTGCAGGGAGCAGAAAGGGCAGAGGGTGGGGAGGGGGATGATTCCCCCCCAAGCCAAGGTTAGATAACACAGTACTGGGGGGTCTGAAGGGCAGAGCAGTGGGCCCAGAGGACCTCAGAACACAGAGGCAAGACCCAGGGTAAGGCCAGGAGACTGTCCAGATTACCAGACGGCCTGCAGTCCACGATTACCAGCTCATCCAAGTCATATGAGTAGCTATTTTTTCTCTGCAAAGGGGAAGCTGGAGGGTCCTGGCCCACCCCCACTGGGAAACTGGGGGGGGGGGCATCTGAGGGTCACAGAAGAACAGAAATTATGGATACTCTCTTATATGGGTGAGAATGGGAGCAGGGTCTAGGGTCCAGCTAGGAGGAATGCATTGACAAGGTTAGGAGAGGAGGGTCCACCATGTTTTCTTCCATTACTGCTGTTTTAAACAAACCAGAACTCTTTTCACCAGCCCTTGTGTCTGACTGAAGAATCCACGGCTCATTCATCAATAGCTCCCTTTATCATGAGGACCTGTTTCTTTCTCATTTTCTGCTCACAGAAAGCCCTCCAGAGGCACATAATATACCAGACACGCCAGCTGCCAGCCTCTGGGTTTCTCAAAGTCAGCTAGCTGCCCAAACTGTGTTCTGTGCAGCCCCTGGCCTCGTTTTCTAGTAAGAATCTCAAGGGACCCCTTCCCTCAGGGGTGAGGGAAGCTGAAGGCATTCCCCCACTCTTCCCTCTGACTGGGGCCCTACTTCTCTTCTCCCCCCCCCCCAACAGGTGTTACTACAATCAGGTATCACGATAACTATCATAGTCACTGCTCACGTGTTTCTAGCACGTTTCAAAGTGTTTTCCTTGCTAACAGCTGTTAGGTGGGTAGAGCATTCCCATTTTGCTGATGAGAAAACTGAGATCCTTTGAGATAAAGGAATTCACTCAAGGTTCTGCAGTTAGTAAGTGGTGGGCTCAAACCCAGGTGCTTTGTACAGTCCTGGGAGACCTTCCAGCTACCCAACAAAATGGAGAAAAAAACCACAACAGCTGGGCAGGGGCAAATAGTACAGGGCTTTCTGTTTGTTTGTTGTTGTTGTTTTTAATCTCTTAAAGGGTTCTGGTGAGAGAGACTGGCTTCCTTTCTGAGCTATAATAGACTCTGGTGCCAGATGAAAGGATTCTGGCTCATGCCTTTGTCTCTACAATTAACCTGAAACACTTAATGTCTCTCCAAGCCAAAGAAAGAACAAAAATGAATTAGCAATCTGGGATGTCAGCAGACAAGTTGAATTGTCTAATGAAAAGAGCCCCGGATTGTAGTAGTCCCAGGCTACTACACTACGGGCTCTATGGCCCTAGATAAGTGCCTGACTCTCAGTGTCCCCATCTGCAAAAGGGCAGCCATGGTATTGGCCAGAGCGGCCTCAGCCAGCTGTTTAGGAGGAGAGCACTCCAGAGATACAACTTCTTCCTCAGACGTTGTCTAAGAGGTCTATCTCCGCCATCTCCCATAATCCACTTGGCCTTGATGTGTTAATGGTAGGTTCAGAATGAACCCCACATTTCCTCTTTATTAAGTAAACACATAAAAAGATAACAGAGAATTTCCAGAAAAGATAATTCAACATTATGTAAAATTTTAAAATTATAAACTGGGCCTCCAATGGAATTCTATTTGTTGTGATGGTTCTTACCCCTGCCATGGTTTTTAAATGATATTTTATTCAATAATTGCCATGTTTTCACCTTTCTTTATATGGCCGATGCTTAACACACTCCCTGGATCATAGAAAGTACTTAATAACTGCTTGAAGACTGGTCATTATTCATTTTTAAAAATTACTTTAGGAACAATGCCTTGCACTTGAATCCATGCGTATGTGTGCATTTCTGTGGCTATGTCTGGTAAGGAGCACAATCGGTCACTTGTCGTCTTCCCCGTGAGGATATGAGTTTCTTGAGAGCAGGGAATGTTTTCACTTGTCTCTCCCAGAGCTAGCCCAGTGTTTAATGTTGGTTGTTGGGTGATGATGAAAAGAGCGAAGCGTAGCTTGATAGCGGGAAGAGCCCTCAATTGCAATCTAATTCATCCCTCTCCCAGAAAGGGTTGTCTAAGGTCACATAGGTTGGAAGTTATAGAGCCAGGATCGGAACCCAGCACATCTTTGCACTCCAAGTGGGGTCCCTACTGCATGACTGCATTTGAGTCTGATGAGCACCAGTAAGGTGCATCCGTTTTACAAATGAGACAACTCAAGCTTGTTGTGGTTCCCAGCCTTGCAGCAAGTCATACAACCAGAGTTCTGAGCTGAAGCTGGCTCTCTCCCAGTGTCTCACTCTCATTCCCACCCTGCCCTGATGCTCCAGGCCTGGAATCAAGAATATGTGGGGTCAAATCTGGCTTCAGTCACTCACTAGCTGTGTGACACTGTGACCAAGTCACCTGACCTCTGTTTGCCTCAGTTTCCCCATTTGTAAATAACTGCATAAAAACGGTAGTGGGGATAATAAGAGTGCTCACTTCCCAAAGTCACTGTGAGGATCAAATGAGGTAACAACTGTAAAGTGCTTAGCACAGCACTTAGCTTATAACAAACACAATTTAAAAGTGAATTTTATTATTATTGAAAGAACATACAGATTGTTTCTAAAATCAGAGTCTATAAGCCTCTGGGACTTCCAAACAGCCCCAGAGATCACTCTGTACTTGAGATGGGAGGGGGCTGGATTCCTTTTCCAGGCAAAACATAAAACATCATGACAAAGTGATTTCTGGCCCCATCCTCTTCCCTTTGAAAAAGTGATTTACATCGAGGGCTAGGTTCACTCCCTTTTACCTTGTCAGCATCCCCAGGAGATACATGGCTGGTGGTGTCTGAAAAGCCCCTCGGACCTCACAGGCCTGACTCTATGAAGCTCTCTTGCTCTTTCTCTGTCCCAGACATCTGAAGTACACTGTCTGTCCATCAGGGTCCAAGTCAAATTTCCAAACCTCCCACCAAAGCAGAAACAGAACCCTAAAATGGGCAGCTCTACCAAAGACGACCAAAGTTCCCTTTCTGTGTTAAGTCAATATTAAGTTGAATTTCACACGGAAGACCCTGTACATTTAAATCAGGCTGAGCTTACGGTCAATCACCGTAACCTCAAAATCATGCTACCCACATGTCCCACTGGAGGAAAGAAGAGAAACTCCAAGTGGAATGTGATTCCCGAGAAAGTGTCCGACACCTTCTTGGTGCTAACAGCATCATGCCTGGGGAGCCTTTGATTGGGAACATACAACATGCATGGCTTGCTAAGCAGTGAACTCAAGGGTCCCAGACTCAGGAGGCCGCCTTAGCCATGGGCATGGGGGGGAAATGGGCTGGATTTGGAGTCAGAATAAAAATGACAGCATTGAGAACAATAGCTAGGAATGTTTATATATCACTTTAAGCACGTGACCTATGCTCGCTCACGTGTGTAAAAGTGGGATTTGAATCCAAGGCTTCTGAGACTACCTCTTTATTCACTCTCACATACACATGCACATATATACACACACATATGTGTGTACATACATGTATGCATGTGCACGTGTGTGTGTGTGTGTGCACGCAAGACTCAGGACCACATCCAGCAAGAATCCTTTCCCTCTTCCCCATTCCTTAGTGGTTTCCCTCCATCTCGCTAAAATCATTTTCCATTTTTTCCACGTGTATTTCATGTCCATTTATCTGGGTGCATGCTGTTTTTCCCCCTCCCAGTAAAGAGAATCATTCATCCCAGGTCACGTTCCATCCTGGCTACTAATATCCACTTCCGTCCAATACCGCTCTCTACCATAAGCACTGAAGATAATGTCTGAGGCGTGGTCACTTCCACACCTCAGCTACCATCTTCCTAGAGGAGCCAGCATAGTTTTGTGTGTGTGATACAAAGGAAGGTTCACCTCCTGGATGGAAGAAGGAAGCCCGACTGTGTCAGTCAAACCACCCTCTGCCCGGCCCTCTGGGCAGTGGGAGGGCTGATTCTGTACAGAGATTCCTGGCCCCTAGTCACAGCCCCTCTGCATCCCTGGTCTCAATTCATGTTATGAAATGCAGAATGGGCGGTCTCCGGAGGTATCGCTATTGGTCTTGGAGCCAGACCAGACACTTGGGCATGTAATGGAAAGAATTCTTGTCCAGGTACAGGATGTACCAGGTGGTCTCTGGGGTCCCTGATCACTCTGAGATTGTGTAGAAAATCAACAAGGGGATCCGAGATACGCCCCTTCTTTTCAAGGGAAATAAAGCAAAGGTCACCCTTTCATCATCAGACCTCTCCAGCCTATTCTATGATTCAGTCTATTAACTAGTAAGAAATATGCCCACTCTGGGAGCCTGCATTTCAGGACCTCAGATTCAGAGCTAGCAGAGAGCTTAGAGGTCATGTGGGCTAATCCCCCCTCTTACAGATGAGGGAAACTGAGGCCCACAGTGGTGAAGTGCCTTGCCCAAAGTCTGATTGTCTGATTAGAGCCTGTGAGTTCCAATCAAGGTTTTCTCCACTGAATCATGGGGCCTCACTGCCAAACCAAAGCAAACCCAAGTCCCTGATCCAAGGTAAAGTGTGGTCGTGTCAATTGATGGGGAGGCTCACCAGGCCTCTGGAGGAATAAACTCTACCTCTCCCAACATTCTGAACCCTGAGCCTGCATGGAAGAAAACTTCTGTAGCATCCCATGTCTGCATAAAGGAATGATTTGCTAATAAAAGCAACTTAGCTCACTGGGTTGAGTGCCCGCCAGTCCAAGTTTCTCCATGCCAACGGTCAGCTGACTCTCCCCACTGACTTTTCTGGATGGTTCTGAGGGGACAAACCACCCAGACTGTTTTGAACGTTACATGGAGAAAACGTGCCAGAAATAACAGGGGGAGAAGGGGCCCACCCTCCTAGCAAGCTGGACGTTTCCTAAGTAAATTCTTCCTCCCAAATAAATTCAATGCAGCTCCTTCGTATTCCATTGGCGCTCACCTTCAGGAAGGACATGAGAATCATTTTTATGAGGTTTTCCAGCCACGGATGCCTCTCACTCTCTGCATCAAGGGGACTGTTCTGGCCATCTTGAAAAACCAGATAAAAAGAGGGAGAAATGTCAAGAGTATCAGAAACACGGAGGTACAAGGGACCTCAAAGGGCATCCATCTGATCTTCTGTCCTCATTGAACAGCTAGGACCTTAGGCAGGATTTGAATTCAGGCCTTCCTAGGCAGGTTAGTGAACAGAATATTGGGGTAAGACACTAAGAGACAGGATCAGAATTAAATAAAAATCTGAGTTTACATCCTACCTCAGACGCTTACTTAGCCATGTGGACATATCACGTCACAGCCCCCAGCCTCAGTTTCTTCAACTGTCAAATTGGAATCATAACAGCACATGCTTTATTGTGGGGATCAAATGAGACCATTCATAAAGCTCTTTGCAAAATCTTAAAGCGCTTATATCTTAATGCCAGCTGTGAATTATTAAGTCTAGGGTTCTATCCACCATGCCAGTCTTCCTGAATGATGAGAGAGGGGTTACATCTCCACGAATATCATCAGTGAGTCAGTCCACAAGCATTTATTAGGTGCTTATATGAGCCAGGCGCCAAGCTTGGTGCTGGGAATAGAAAGAAAGGGGAAACACATGGTACCCCCTCTCAGAGGGGGTACCCCCTCTCATGTCTTAATGTTCCCTGCCTTCTTCCCAAGAGATCCCCCTGTGCTGGGGGGCAGCCGGGCCCTGCAGGTCAATGGTGGCTTAGGAAGGCAACAGGTCAGATATCCTGAGCTGCTCTGTGACTGCTCCAGCAGAGTCTATACATCCAGAGCGGCACTGCTGATCTCAGCTTTCCAGGCATTAAACTCTTTGTGCTGTGAGCAAGGGGAAGAAGACCCCCATCCAGGAAGCTTGGAGCAGGGGTCACAGTCAACCCATTGAAGAGATGCCCCTCTGGGTCACCCTGGCCATGGGATCTCACATACAGCCTCCCCTCCTGACCTGATGGGGTGTGACAGTCACTTTGGATGCGGCACAACATTCAAACAGAAGAGTATGGCCATCCAATGTTGATTATTTTTGGAGACTGAGGGGCAGCCGGATTAGATATTCTTTCAGCCAAGGAAAATTTGGTTGGGTACAGCCACTGATGGCTCTTACTCATTGGGTATAGTCATGGCAGGAGGGTGACCAGATTGACCATCCCATGGCTGTGTGGCGCTCCCTGAAGTCAAGGACCCTACCCAGAAGGTGACCACCACAGTAATAGGAAAAGGAGAATCCTGGAGGAGGGGTGTCATTGACCACTATCAGACCCTGGGCACTGGGGGGACAGAACTACACAGACTTTTAGAAATCCAACTTTATCCCCTATGTAACCTATAATATGAGGGCCCTACTTCTAAGAACAGAGCACAATTTTAGAGGCCACAGTTGAGCTTTGTAATTATGCAACATTCATTGTCTCTTGTTTTTGGTGGAAGTTTTTTATTTCCACGTTGTTGACTATTTTGTGTGTGTGTGTATATATATATATATATATATATATAGTGTGTGTGTGTGTGTGTGTGTGTGTGTGTGTGTGTGTGTATAATGACTACATTGTGTATATTGTTTTTGGCTCTCTTCACTTTGCATCAGTTCATCTAAGTCTTTACATGCTTCTCCACACTCATGTCCCTCAATTATGAAGGAAAAACAATGACGACCACATTATTCTGAGCGGGGCTCAACCATGGACCCAGAGAAAAGACAGAAGAAGAGAGGCGCTTTGCCCCAGTTGCTCTGCAGAATTGGGGTGGGTGGTGAGCACAGCATACATTGTCATGTTTGGGAGGTGGGGAAGGGGAGAGGGAGCCGACGTACTGACTGGTTTTGTTGATTTTTTTCTGCCTCTCTGTAAAAAATAACTGTCTTAAGAGATGGCAAAGACACAGGAGCGAATTTAAGAGGTATAAAACAAAAGATGTCAATAAGTATTTATTTAAAAAAGAAAGGTCGGGGGGCGGAGCCAAGATGGCGGAGTAGAAGCAGCAACATATCGCAGCTCTCACATAGCCACCCCAAAATACCCATAAAATAGGACTCTAAACCAATCCTGGAACTCCAAAACGCACACAAAGATACTTCCCACTAAAGTCAGCTCGGCTACGAGGAACCATATCAGCACTGGGAACCGAAACCAGCCTGGCCTGAAGCCGCGGCTGTGCCC
>CM053584.1:12155329-12181626 GCA_028627135.1 Pseudochirops cupreus
TTATTATTGACTACATCCAACTGGAACTTGAGATACACAGGCACTGCAGTTGGGAGATCCATCCTGCCCTACCAAAAAGTGACATAGGAGAGAATAGACTGGGGGAGGGGGGAAATACTGGGATGGCTGTTTTGGGGTGGTGGGCGGGGGAAAGACAGGGAGAAAAGATGTAACTCAAAAAAATTTAATAAAGAATCTCCTACTAAAAAAAAAAAATAAAAAAGAAAGGTCACAGTCTCCTAGATTTGGAGATGGGTGGCGACTCAGAGGCCATCTGGGAAAATTCTCTCACTTCACAGATGAGGAAACTGAGGCCCAGAGAGGTTTCACACAGGGTCACAGAGCAGGCAGGCCTTTGTGGTAGCTTTGTGGCATTATGCAGTTTCTCAAAGGCTAACAGCACAACTATTAGCAGACCGGGGTCGTTGGAAGTATTTGGCATGAAAAGGGGGTCCTTGGGCTCAGAAAGGTTTACAAGATTATAAAGTTAGCAGGCTCTGTCACCCAATTAAGAGTTGGAAACTACCAACGCACACTAATCCTCTCCTTTTTACAGATTTTTACAAATCCAATTTTATCCCCTACGTAACCTGTAATATTCAGGCCCTACTTCAAAGAGTAGAACGTAATTTTAGAGGTAAGAACTTAGTGAAAAGCTGTTGATTTCACCCTGAAATCATGATATGGAATGAGCCCTGTAAAGTGAACCTTTAATTGGATGCCAGAGTCTGCTCCCTTTATAGTCTTATTAACCTGAACTGCCTGGCTGACAATCGCTTTTTCAGGGGGCAGGGATAAAAACCGTCCCCCTCTCAATCTGCCCCCAACTCCAAACACCTCTGGGATGTCTTTCAGGCCCGTTGTCAAGTGAACCAGTAATTAGGTCCTAGAGTGATGTCGAGCCTTAAAAAGAGCCAACTATTGGTCAGAAGCCCTTTAAAGGGACTGAATTGCAGACCTTATCCAGCACACACAGACAATCAAATGCCAACGTTTGTCATTTCTGGCTTCACAGCACTGATCCATTCCCCCTCTCCTTGGACAGGGCCCCCTCTGGTCCACACCCCCATCACCTCACACCTGCACTATTGTCCTAGCTAGCAGGTAGCTCCACCTGCTGCCTCAAGTCTCTCCCTACTCCCCAGCCATTCTCCTCTCGGCTGAAATCGCTGCTCTGATGTTCTGGTCCACCGTGGTCCATGTCATGCCCCTGTCAATAAACTCCAGAGATTCCCTGTTACCTGCAGCACCAAATACAAAGTCCTCTGTTTGGCATTTAGCCTTCTTCACTGTCTTAATGCTGCTCACCTTTCCAGATGTCTCCCATTTTACTCCCCTCTGGGTACTCTATGGTCCTTCAGTTCCAGACTGTTTGCTCTTCCTTGCTCACGACCCTCGGTAACTTCAGTAACTTCGTGCTGGATGTCCCCAAGCATGAATGCTTTCGCTCGTTTGTTCCTTTGACATATCTCAAGATTTAGCTCTAATCCCACCACCTCCAGGAGACTCTCCTACTCCCCTAGAGGCTACAGTCTTCCCCTTCTTTCTAATCCCCATCTATCTTCTACGAATCTATTTATCTTGCATTTCTCCCCCACCAAAATGTAAGCTCCTTGAGGGCAGGGAATACCTTTTTAAAAATCTTTGGTTAAGCCTTTTCTAAATATCCCCAGCACTTAGCACAGTGCCTAGCCCATAGAAAGCACCTAATAAATGTTAGTTGATTGACCAACGGACTCACCCACCAGAGGACACAACATTCAGTTCCCACTTCAGAAAAGATGATGATCAAGAATGGAACATGGGATAATTGGCCAGCCCTGGGTCCATTCCACTCCTCTTGGCCTCAATTTTCTTGTAACTTCTTTGAGGACAGGTACTGTTCGCTTATTTTTCTTTGTATCATCAGTACCTGGCACCAGCTGGCACATTAATAAAATGTTTGTTGACTGACTGATAGGTCAAATATCCAATTTGCCATTTACCAGAACTGTAATAGTGTGGGAGAACAGGGAGAGTGCTGGGATTTGGAATAAGGATGATCTCATTCATTTCCCATCTCAGGTGCTTAGCTGTGTGGCCCTGGACACTTGACCACTCTCAGATTTAGTTTCCTCATCTGTAAATGGGAGCAATATTATCCTCTACCTCACAGGACTGTTACAAGGAATAAACAAGATAATGCATGTGAAACGCTTTGAAAAACTTAAAATGTCATATAAATTATTATTATCCTTGTTGTGTTTTGCCAACCTTTAAATGTTATGTGAATGTGAGTTAGTCTATTATTAGTAAACCTTTGGGCAACTAATTTCATTTCTCTAAGCTTCAGCTTCTCCACCTGCAAAATGGGTGTGAGAATGGTCAATCAATCAGCATTTATGATTGTCAGGTGCTTTGCTTGGTTCCAGGAGCACAGAGCCCAAAAGGAAATAACCCCAGCCCTGGAAAAGCTTAGGTTTTACTGGAAGACATTTATGTAAGTAAGAACAAACAAAGCGTAAGAAAAATAAATTCGAGGCAGCAGGAGGGAAGGCAGTGCAGCTGAGGACTCAAGAAAGGTTTCAAGGAGAAGGTGATGCTTGAATTGAATTTTGAAGAAAACCAGGAATTCTAAGAGGTGGAGGTGAAGAGGGAGGGCATTCCAGGCATGAGGTACAGCCAGTGCAAAGGCAGAGAGATGGGAGATGGGGTATCATGTGGAGAACTGCCAAAAGGTCAGTTTGGCTGCACTATAGGAAGGGGAGAAATGCACATTAAAGCCAAAAAGGTAGATGAGGGGCAGGTTTGAACAGGCTTTAAATGCCAAACAGAGGAGTTTGTGATGGATAGAGAAGCAGCAGTAAAGGAGACAGGGCTTCGTGCAGCAATTCCATTGTGAGGACCCTGGGGACTAATATACAAGGGGAAGTGACCAAAGGTGTTGGGGCGTGTCTTGAATCTGAATTTCATAGAATGGTGACCAAGAGAACATCAGTAACCACCAGCTTACAGCCCACTCTCCCATCTATACAAGATCTTTATGAAAGTCACCTGTGTAAGGACATCCCAGATGGGGGGATTGATAGGGGACAAACTGATTCAATTATAGACCACACATTTACCATTTCAAGAAACAGACGCTTTAAGAAATGTGTGCTGATTTATAGGAAAAAAATATTCCTGTGGGTTTCAGGGAAATGATGAAGTATCCCATGGTACTGTCCAGGGGAAACTGACAGATGACCAGTGCTGGAATTTAAACCATGTTTTGAATCTCTGGCCCTGCGCCTGTCTCTCTTCTGGCCTCTGACATGATGATAAGAACTCTCTGGATAATGAATTCCTGGCACAGGACAGAGCTGGCCTGACTGATACCCAGCCTCCATGGAGCAGGGTGGGGACTTGAGTTCAAAGTTAGTCCATCCCGAGCTTTGATAAGCCCTGATTTACTGTTCTCTCTGTTGGCTTTCACCATGCTCAGGTCACAGATTTAGGGCTAGAAGGGGCCTTGGTGATCACCTAGAGCCTTCATAAAAGGATTAATAATCCCTTAATAAAAGGATTTGTTCTGTGAAGTTTGGATTCAGTCAAAGGACCACACTTGAGGACCTAAAGGGTCACATGTGACCTCAAGGTTGCAGGTTCCCTAACCCTGACCTGGCCCAGCCTCCTCTTTTTACCTTGAAGCATCTGACCTTGAAGAAAGGTTAAGATGTTCTTAAGGACACACAGAGAGTGAGGATTCAAACTCAGGTCCTGTGCTTACTCCCTCGACTTTGAATCCTCTCTATCCTTCAAGGCCCAGCTCCCAGGCAGCCACAGCCAACTTCTGGTCACTCTGATGCTATGCTGCCTCTGTGAACACATTAGACCTTCCCAATCCTGGAGTTCCAGTGGCTCTGGCCTGCATTCCCCATCACCTCCCTAAGAACTCTGGATGGCATCCTCAATGGAGCACTCAGCCTGGAGTCTAGAGATTTAAGTTCAAATCCTACCTCAGACACCTACTAGCTAGGAGACCCTGGCCACGTCACTTAACCTTGTGTGACTCTGTTTCCTCATCTGTGAAACAGCAATTGACTCCTAGGGCTCTATGAAGATCAAATTAGAAAATATTTGTACAGTGTTTTACAAATCTTAAAGCTCTAAGTGTTAGCAATTATTATTAAGTTGATTAGCTCATGGGATTATCGCTCAGCAGTCAGAAGGACCCTCCGAAGACCCTGCCCCAAGCCCTTCCTTTAGAGAGAAGACAACCCAGAAAAGTGGACTATTTTGCCCAAGGCTACACAGAGCATATTAGGAAGGGCAGATCTACTGCTGAGGCCATCAAGTTCAACCCCACTTTATAGGTAAGAGAACTGAGGCCCAGAAGGGTCAAAAAAGCCTTTTCCAAGGTCACATGAATAATATGTGGTGGAGTTCAGTTTCAAACTCAGATCCTAGGATTGTAGCTTCACCGCTGCTGCCAGCAGAAATCCGGTCACCCTCCAAATAAAGCTCTAACTTTAGCGACCATGAATTCAGGCTACAGACTCCCAGTCCAGCCTGAAATTTGGCTCCCAAACTCAAGGACAAATTGGTTCTTAGTGATTTGAAAGCCCTAGGCCCAGCCCTTTGAGGTGGCTGTTAGGGGAAGTAGAACAAGAAAGAAGGCCTTCATCAGCTGGGGTCCTTGTTGGGTGTTTGGGAGAAAAGGTGCTATTTCACAGGGTGAGACTCTGCAGCCATCTGCCCCCTATGTTTACAGTAGACACCACACTTATTGTGTCTAGGTCCTCGAGTGCCCATGGATCTGAGGCTTAGTGATATTTCCAATCTGAGAGGAAATAACAGCTAAACCAAAAATCTGTGTAGATGCAGTAGAGCAGTTGGTAGTGACCTGCCTGCCAGGGAAATGGATTCAAGGGGCAAAGAGGAAGTGCACTGGACCTGCAGTCAGGAAGATTTGAATTCCAATTCTGCCTCAGACACTTGCCGGCTGTGGGATGCTGGGCAAGTCACTTACCCTTTCTCAGCCTCAGTTTACATACCTATAAAGTGGGAAAGCTTAGGTTTTACTGGAAGACATTTATGTAAGTAAGTAAGAACAAACAAAGCGTAAGAAAAATAAATTCGAGGCAGCAGGAGGGAAGGCAGTGCAGCTGAGGACTCAAGAAAGGTTTCAAGGAGAAGGTGATGCTTGAATTGAATTTTGAAGAAAACCAGGAATTCTAAGAGGTGGAGGTGAAGAGGGAGGGCATTCCAGGCATGAGGTACAGCCAGTGCAAAGGCAGAGAGATGGGAGATGGGGTATCATGTGGAGAACTGTGGGAATAATCATAATAGAGACTGTGAGACTCTGAGTGCAATAAAAAAGATAAAAGCTAACACAGATATATCATACATGTCAGCGATTATCATTTCATCTCAGTCATATAGTCACACAGCCAGCTATGTACGTATGTGCGTATGTGTACATACACACACACACACACACACACACACACACTTTATATGTGGCTCTTTAAGGTTTGCAGAGCGCTTTAATATGTAAAAACATATGCAGATAGGAAAATCTTCCTTGACCTTCACAACACATTTTAAATGCTTTGCAAACTTTTAAAGCAAATATTATTGTTGTTATTCAGCTGTTTCCAGTCATGTCTGACTCCGTGACCCCATTGGGGGTATTCTTGGCCGAGATACTGGAGTGGCTGGCCATTTCCTTCTCCAGTTCATTTTACAGATGAGAAAACTGAGGCAAGCAGAGATAAGTGACTTGCCCAGGGTCACACAGTAAGTGTTTGAAGGCAGATTTGAACTTAGGAAGATGAGTCTTTCTCCCTCTAGATGTAGTGTTCTATCTATTGTCCTTTAAAGCAATACTATAACTGGCTAGCAATATAATGATGTTATGTTATTAACATATCATGTAACACAATAATGATGTAAAAGTTATTATTATTAATTATTTCAAGCAGCACAGTACAGTGGAAAGTCCTACATTTGGTGGCAAAGGAAGGATCTGGACTAAAATCCCAATTCTGCACCCTATTATCTTGAGTGGTCTTGGGCAAATCTCTCACCTCCCACCCCGAAAACTTGGTTCTCAATCTTGGTTGCCTGATGAGTAAAATGAGGGAACTGGCGCTTATTATCTCCAAGCCCCTTTCTGTTCTAAATCAACCTTCTCCAATGTTATAAAACCATGCTAGAATGAGGCAGATGGCCACGGCTCCAGATCCCGATCCTGGCAGCCTGAGGTCTGTCTAGGCATGGGACAGTCACACCCACCCACGCTGGCCTGGCTGACCACCTCTGCTTTGGAGAGGAAACTCACCCAGCATGGGTAAGTCCCACGCTAGTCCCTGGCCACTCTGCTCCTTGGCTATTTGTGCGGGCAAGGCTGGGCCCCCTTCGTGTTCACACAAAATTCCTACTCTTGGGCACTACAAGGAAGCACAGCACATCAACCGTCTCACGTGAAAATCTCTAAACAAAAGGAATTCAATAAAAATCCAGTTTAGCACTCCATTTGTCAGCCAGCCTGAAAGTGTGTGAGAGCGAGTGATCCATGGACCTGTCTGAGCTGGGGCACAGGGCTGGCCTTGTTCCCTGAGGCTGCAGAGCTCCCCTCACGAGAAGGAGCAACTCTGCCTCCCTTGGTGGTACCTGGAGAGGCTCCCAGCCGGTGCACAGCGCCTGCCCCCCATGCCTGGCCCCCACCTGGTTAAAGACAAAGATTTCTGCCACAGAGTACAGAGGCAAAACTAAGCACGTGAATGCTCTGGCCCTTCTTACCCTGTCAGTATCTCTCCTCCTCTCCCTCCTCCTCCCAGCACAATTCTCCCTTCTCTAGCCTTCCTCCCCTGCCCTCACCTCCTGCCTCACAGACGCTAAGCTACCTGTCAGAGCTTCAAAGTGACCTGATAAACTGCTTCCTGCTAAAAGCTATCCAAAAGGGGAACAGGCTGCCTCAGAGGGGTGGGCTCCCAACACTAGTGAGTCTTTCCTTCTTTCTTTCCTTCCTTTTTTCTTTTCTTTTCCTTCTCTTCTTTCTTTCCTCTCTTTCCTTCCTTCATTCTTTTTTCTTCCTTTCCTTATTTTTATTTCTTTCTTTCCTTCCTTCTCTTCTCTTTTCTTTCCTTCATTCTTTTTCTTTCCTTCCTTTTTTCCTTTTTTCTTTCCTCCCTTCTTTCTTTTCTCCTTTCTTTCTTTCCTTCCTTCCTTCTTTCCTTCTATATAGATAGATAGATGAGAGAGACAGAGAGCATCTACTGAGCACTTCCTGATTGCTAGGTACCATGCTACGCATGAAGAATACAAACACAAGCCCAAAAAAGACAGTTTCTATCAACAAAGGTCTTAAATTTGAATGGCACAAGACAATATATAAAGAGGTAGAAAGTGGGATGTCGAGGGGGAGAAAAGGGATGTGTGTGGGGACAAGGCTGTTGGGGAAAAGGTGATAAAGTCCTGCGAGTCAGGAGTGGAACCAGGGGTAAAGTGAGCATCATCTGGGCCCTGAACAAAATGGCAGCTGGCTCCAGAGACTCAGCAATCAAAGGAGAGGACCCCCGGGTAGAGGCATCTGAAGGATGAGGAGGCTTCTGACTCAAAAGATGAAAAGTCCAGAGAGCCGGGAATGGAGCCAGCAGTGAATTGTTACTGCATTTACACGTGTGATCATCTTTAAATAGTTTTACATATGTCTTTGCATATATTATCCTAGCAACTGGCAGAGTGCTTGGGTGTCTTTGGTTGTTTTCTTAATTTCATTTGTGGTCCATAATACCCCTCTAAGGAAAGGTCTAAAGAGATTATCCACTTTGCGCCGATAAGGAAACTGAGGCTTAGGGGATCTGGCCAAACTTGTTTTTCTCTCTTCCTTATCCAAGAGATTACAGGATCACACAAGATGCTTTACTGATGATCTGCCATGGTTGGAATGGATGCCCTCCATGTGTGAGCCTCGCATCCAAAGCACCACCCTTTCCTAATGCAGCTCCTCAATTCCTAGTGCCTTCTCAAATGACCTTCTAATTAACTGCTTGTTTTTTCTCCAGAGTCTGTATATACTTATTAAATATGCAAGTGTCATCTCCCCAGTTGGAGAACAAGGTCCTTCCCTGTCTTTGCATCCCCATTGCCTAGGGCAGTGCCTGGCATGCTCACAATCAGGTGCACTTATAATAAATGCCTAGCGAGTGATGGAATACACCACAAGAAGTTAGCAAGATAGAAAACTTAAGAGTGAGAAACTGAGTCAGAGTCATCAAGTTCCAATCCTTCCTCAGACTCTTCCAAGCCATGTGACAAGAAGTCTGCCAGCCCCCGAAGAGGGGCAGTGGGTATCCACCTCTCCCCTCATTGGGGACAGCCTCTTTCTCCTCTTCTACCATTATCAAGGGCAATAGACCCCTGGAATCCTCACCAGGGAAGCAGGTAGATCCTAGAAACAGCATTGGCCAGAGAGCCAGGGAGACCTATATTCCAGTCCCTGCTCAGTCACTAACTAGCTGTGAGACCTGAGTTCTATGTCTTTACTCCTCTATGTCCTAGCTCAAATCTTGACTCTGCACTACCCTCCCTCCACCCCCCGTAGGTCTCAGTTTTCTCATCTGAAAAATGAGGAGGTTGGAGCCCTCTAATATTCTGTAATTCTATGACCCTACAAAGCTAATTTTCTCACTGAAAAATAATAGTGTGCCTATGCACAGATGTGTGAGCATGTGTATGCATGCATGCACATATACAGAAAGCTCATTTACCAGATGTCACAATGGACAGAAGAGTGGGCATGCAGTCAGAAAGACCCAAGTTCAAATCCAGTCTTATATACTTCTAGCTGTGTTACCCTGGACAAGTCACTTCTCCTATTTTCAGTCTCACTTTCCTCATGTGTCAAGTGGAGAGAAGAACAGCACCGATCATCCAGGGATTTTGTGAGAATCAGGTGAAATACCATATGAAAGGTGCTTTGTTAAACAAAGTATTAGATAAATGCTAGCGATATTATATGCACATTACATAGAAATAATCCATACTTATCATATTCCTATTATGTGTACATATTATATACATAGATTGTGTTCATATACACCCATCTCTTCACACCACATAAAAAGTGCTTTCACATACATCACATCACTTTAATCTCACAAGCAAAACAGACAATGCAAGTGTTATTCTCTTCACTTCCCAGATGAAGAAACCCCAGCTTAGATCAGTTAAGTGACTCAGGATCCCAGATTTTGAGGGACCCTCGGAATCGTATATACCACCCCCTTCCTTTTATGAGAGGGAAACTGAGGAGCAGAGCCCCCCTTCTCTCCACTCTGACGCTGTCAGAGGAGGGGAGGCAAGAAAGGATGCCGGATGCCTGGATAAAAGGCCAGCAAAGGGAAAAAATCAGGAGGTGGAACCCTGAAAGCCCTTTCTTCCTCGGGGCCTCCTGGGAACAAAGCGCAGGGTAGGGGCTGTATCTGGCATATGCAAATAACGCTGGCACGGTCTTCAGAACCCTATACCCCGCACTGGCGCCAAGAACAATGGGCAGGTGTATTTACATTAAACATGAAACTCCCTCCCTCCTGTTTTTGTGAGATAGGGCACCCCTTTCATTCTCGGCCATGGCGGCATTCTGTACAGAGCCAGCTCCTATTACCTTGTTATTAGCCATTTTTCTCAAGTCCCCCTCCCCCAGCAGCCCTTTCAGCACTTGCTTGGCAGAGCCGTGCCCCTCAAGGGCCCACCTTGGAAATACCTGGGTGGACAGAGGAGGGAGGCACTCTGGATTCCGCTCCCAGCCGGCCGTAATGGGAGCTCCCAACAAAGGCTCGGTTTGCAGGGCTTTGTTCCCACTACAAGGAAGGTTATAGAACCCATGAGGTCAGGGTTTTCTTCGGCAGTGCCCTTCCTCCAATGGATCTGGAGAGCCTTTGTACTGAGCCGGTGCAGAAGGGAAAGGTCGCAGAGGGAACACTATCCGCGTTCAAAGCTTTGGGTGGCTCAGAACCAACATGGCGGGGCCATTTTGCCGTTTCATGTGACCACGTGTACCCCTGATGGCTAGAGAAAGAAGCCGGGACAGACAGTGCCCAGGACCATGGAGAACGTTCCGTACCACAGGACACAGAAAGATGCAGCGTCGGAGCTGGTGTCAGACGCGAGGCCTCTGCTGGCGACTCCGCCAATGACCCCGAGGAGGTCACAGCCTCAGTGGTCCTCAGTCTCCCACTCTGTAAAACAACCCAAGCTCCTCCCAGACCCCTCCCAGCTTGAAACCAACGATCTGTGCTTCCATCCCCAAATTCCCTCATCACCCCTGAAAGAGCCTCAGGTCTCCCAGGCAGGGACTTTGAAAACAGTGCTCGTCATTGAATCCATAGCACAATACGTGTCGCATAGTAGGAACTTAATGTAAGCATTTGTGGGCACACAATAAGCACTTAATGAATACTGACTGGGTGATTGAAACATCTGTTGCATATCTGGTTAATTGATCCACAGCTGAGCTGCTTCAGCTCCTCACCAACAACTCATTGGTGACTTGGATTGGGGAGCACCCAGAATACACTCCCAGCTTTACTAATTATTTCTGGGTGACCTTGGGCAATTATTTAAGCTTCCTGGATATCAGCATCAGATCAAACATTTGTAAAGTAAGGGAATTAAATATGTCAAATTAGGAAATTAGATCAAATTCCCAGATCTGAGGATGAATGAGGATTAGACTAAATTTGACCTATCTCACTCTTGAAAGGCATAAAAAGAAGATTCCACTATTCCTGAGGGAAACGCTAGTGCCATGTGGCATTTTTAGAGATCAGTGCACCAGTGGAGATTGCATGGCCTATTCGGGACATTTTTCCCTTTGTTCAGCCATTTTTCAGTCTTGTCTGGCTCTCCATGCCGCCATTTGGAGTTTTCCTGGCAATGTGGAGTGATTTCTGGAGTGGTTTGCCATTTCCTTCTCCTGCTCACTTTACAGATGAGGAAACTGAGATAAACAGGGTGAAGTGACTTGCCCAGAATCACACAGCTAGTTAGTGTCTGAGACCAGATTTGAACTCAGGAAGATGAGTCTTCCTGAATCCAGACCTGGCGCTCTATCCACTGTACCAGCTCGCTTCCCTAATGTCTAAACCTATCCAGAGAATTCGTCCTACTTGCTCTGAGATTGTCACTGAGACCTGGATAAGAGGAAATTGTCTTCCTAGTACTCATATTAACAATGGAGTACAGAATGAATGTAATTCACCAATAATCACAAAGCCTCATTGGTCAATGATTCAACCCTACCAGACCAAGAGATCTTCCCTAGGGATATGTGATTAAAAAAAAGATACCTGTATTTTAATATAGTGTTTCCCTGGTAATGGTCTGTATTTTATGTATTTACGCCCATTGTTCTGAGAAGGGGTCCACAGGCCTCCCCAGACTGCCCACAGGCTCCATGACACCTGAATTATCAAACATTCTGGTCTTGGCTTTCTCATTTCCCAGCTGTGTTGCCTTCTACAAGTCAGTTATCTTTATAGGCCGGGGTTGATCATTTATCAAAGTGGCTCAGGCTGAATTCAGTAATGTCTCGGATGGCCTCCCCACCTGTGGCAGACCAAAACATCATGAGATCAGGGCTCAGACAGTCTTTGGAAATGTGGGCACCATCAGGCACTGGGGACTCTCAGGGGCGAACAGTAACTAATATTGCTGCTTTATGGCACTTCGATTTTCTGAAGCATTTTATATACCCTTGATCTGATTGATATTCACAACCTTACCTGGCTTGTTTGTGAAAATAAATCCATTTTTAATTCCATCTTTTTTTTTTACTTTGTCTACACAGCTTTGCATGGAGGATAGGGGAGTTTGCTGAACAAGAAATGCTGACTTTTTTTTAGCAAGTTAAGTTTCCGAAGCTCTTTCCTCCCAACACAGACACGTGTACTTACAGATCTGAGAGGGGGAAGGGGATTTAGAGACCATCTCTTTATGTTACAGATCAAGGAACTGAGGCCCAAGTCACACAGATATTACAAGGCTCAGACTAGAGAAAGGATTCAAACCCAAGTCACAGGATCATAGGTTTGGGGAGGGAGGGAATTTAAAGCACATCCAGCTCAACAGCCCCATTTTACAGATAAGAAAATGAGGCCAGAGGTTAAGCGGCTTGCTCCATCTCACACAGATAGTATGACAGAGAGCTGGCATTTGAACCCTTGAAGTGGCAGCTGGGTAGTTCAGTGGACAGAGTACTTTATCTTGGAGTCAAGAAGGAATTATTTCAAATCTTGACTTGGACACGTATGAACTGTGTGACCCTGGGCAAGTCATTTAACCTCTAAGTCTGCCTCAAGTCTTCTCCAGTGTAAAATGGAGTTATTAATAGCATCTACTTCCCAGGGTTGTTTCGAGGATCAAATGAGATAATCTTTGTAAAGTGCTTAGCATTGGTGCCTGGAACACAGCAGGTGCTTGTTCCCAAAACCTCCTCTGACTTCAAATCCACACACTGTATCTGTCCTCTGATTCCAATGTTCCTTCAACTGCAGGAAAACTATTGTCCCCATTTCACAGATGAAGAAATCAAAGCACAGGGAGTTAAAGCATTTCATCCATGGTCCAATGGTAAATGTCGGATCAATGAATGGACTTGAATGCAGATCTTAAGGCTAATAAGATCAACGTTCTTTCCCCCTCCTGCACTGCTTTCCATGGCTTCTGAAACCACAGCTATATTTTCTTCAAGTAAAAACATAGCGGGGACTCATTCCATCGAAAGAGAAAATGGAAGAAGAAAAAAAAGATGGCCCTCCTGCATTCACTTCAAGGCCCTTCTCACTTCTGAAGCCAACAGAAACTGAGCTGCCAACGAGACATTTCCTCCTGAACCAGCAAGGCCTCTGTAATCATTTGCCCTCAAAGCCACTGGCATGGCTGCACCTGCCAGCCTGTGACCTGTGACTCCGATAACACTGTGCTTGGCACCAGGGCAGGATGCAGAGGGAAACGGAAGGAGAGGGGACATCTGACCCTCATCCCCCGTGTCTCCCTGACAGCCGAAAGAATTCTCACTTTCCTGACAAGCAGATGCATTCTGCCCACGGTCTGCCTGGGGCACCTGGGAGCTGCCGTCAATAGGCTTGTCTGTGTAATCCATCGCAGGACCCCAGTCCCCAGGGGCCCCTCCTTGTTTGGACCTTCCCTGCTCATGCTTGTTAATAAGAGACACAAAGTACTTCACAGTGGGCATTGTTTGACATATAGCCATCATCCACCTCCACCCCCCCATCCATCCCACAAAAGTGGCCGCAGCTGGTTTGAAAGTGAAGCTGGTCAGGAAAGGGGGTTAATGACCCACAGGAATGCATCTCCGAGACCACAAACTCCAGCTCAGCAAAGCCTGGGGGACCCCAGCAAGACTTAATTCCTGCAGCATGACAGCAGCCCAGAGAACACTTCAGGCCTGCCTCAACTCTCATCTGAACTATTAGAATGCCTTCCTGCCTGGTTTCCTTGTTTCCAGTCTCTCTCCACTCAAGTCCATCCTCCCCACAGCTTCCAGAGGAACATTGCTAAAACACACATCACTGCCCATCTCAGGAGGCTCCCTGGCGCTCTCTATGGCCCCTCTAGGATTTAATGCCGACTCTTCTTGGCACTGAAGCCCGTTACCAACTAGTTCTGACCTTCTTTTCTCAAGATTGCCCCTCGTGCATTAGACATTCCAGCCATGCATTGTCCCCCACATGTCCTGGCTCCGTGCTTCCGATGTCTGGACTGCTTTCCCTTCTCTCCCTTTCTACACCTACCTCTTGGAATTTTGTTGTTCAATCATTTTTCAGCTGTGTCCAACTCTTTGTGACCCCATCTGGGGTTTTCTGGACAGAAATACTAAAGTGGTTTGCCACTTCCTTTTCCAATTCATTTTACAGTTGAGGAAACTGAGGCAAATAGGGTGAAGTGACTTGGCCAGGGTCACACAACCAATAAGTGTCTGAGGCTGGATTTGAACTCAGAAAGATGAGTCTTCCTGATTCCAAGCCCAGCACTCTACTCACTGCCCCACTTAGCCAGAATCTTTGACTTTCTTCAAAGTTTATTCAAGGGCCATCCAAGGCACAAGGCCATTCCTTACCCTTTCCATTGTCCTGTTCCCATCCCTAATGTTACTCAACATTTACCAAGCCTCTACTTTGTGGTGACTTACCTATGGAGCATGTCCTTCCCCCCAGTACACGGTAAGCTTCCTGAGGGCAGGGCCCGAGTCCTGACTGCCTTTCTATCCGGCACAGCACCTTGCATTTATTTGATGCCTAATTAATAAATGCTCATTGATTGAATGAATGAACAGCACTATCTGTGGAAATGTAGGCACCATCAGGCACTGCAAGGGGATTTCTTTCAGCATCACTATATAAACCATCCTAGCTGAATTACATTTCCTGAAAAATCTCAAAGCATCAGAGATTTTCAGAATTGGAGGGGCCATTTGCCCCTCTTGCCAGGGAGGTTCTTCCCTTTTTTGGTGTCAGTCTGACAAAACCTTTGAACTCCTTCTCAGTATCACGCTTTTAAAAGCATAAAATAAAATACACGGGGATTGTAAAGGCAACCAATCCCACCGCAATGCATTTGCAAAGTTCCCAGCCATCCGCTGAAGAGCCCTCGATCCAAGCCACATCTGAACAGGAATCCCTTCCAGAACACGCCCAATATGTAGTCATCCTGTCTCTGCTTGAAGACTTCTAGAGAGGGACAAGCCACACTTCCTGGGACAGCCCATCCCACTTTTTCTCTGCCTCTTCCATCCATCCTCTTAGTTTTTCCATCTAGGCCCAAATAGAAAGGGTCTACTCCCTCCCTTCCATGACAGCCTCCAAACACTTGAAGAGAACTATCTGGTCCTGTCACCTGTCATTTGGTCTTCTCTTGACTAAAAGTTCCAAGTCCCTTCAAGCGCTCTTCCTACCATGTGCCCTTACAGTGTCCTGATCACCCTTCTCATGAGACTCTCCAGCTGATCAGCCATTCCTAAAAGGTGTGGCCCGGACATGAACACTCTTCTCCAGAGGGGTTCTGCCCAGGGCAGAGGACAGTTGGGATCAGTGTCTACCAGGCCTAGACTCTATGACTTCCAGAAAGTCACCAAAGATCACATTTGCTTTCTTGGCCAACACGTCGCACAGCTGACTGTATTGAGCTCACACTCAGTAAAAGCCCCAGATGTTTTCTGGATGAACTGGGCCACCTCCATCTTGTATTAAAGCGGATTTTTTTGAACCCACACATAAGACTAAATATATTTATTCTCATTAAATTCCAGTTTATTCAATCTGGCCCAGCATTCTAGGCTTTAAAAAACTTTATTTTATCCCCAGCATTTAGCACAGGGCTGGGCACTGTTGAAGGAGCTTAATAAGCACTTATTGCATGAATGGTTGTCAGTTGTCATAGAGGACATTAGCACGATGGGCTATTCTTCTGGGCTTTGTAGTACTTGCATATCTTATAGATTTGCCCTCAGATCTTCCTCTAAGCCAGTGGTTCTCAACCTTCCTAGTGACGTGACCCTTTAATATAGTTCCTCATGTTGTGGTGACCCCACACTGTGGTGACCCCCAACCATAAAATTATCTCAATTCAGGATTTGTTCTGTGAGGTTTGGATTCAGTCAAAGGGCTGCACTTGAGGACCTACGGCCACATGTGGCCTCGAGGCTGCATGTTCCACACCTGCCTAGACCTCTTTCCTAAGCATGTGGGTTCTTGCTTGACCTTTTATAGGTTCATAGCCTTACTCCATCAGGTAGGTTTTAGGCTCACTAGGGAAAGGGCTATGCCTGACATTCTTCTGGATCCTTTGAGTTAGAAGATAAAAGACATCTTACTGAAAGTATCACTAAAAATAAGAAAATTCACAACTGCACCCAATTCAATCTGTCAATGTCCTTCCTTAAATACAGCACCCGATGGAACTGGTAGCACATACTCAGAATACACTTGGAAGTTAAAGATTGTCCTCATGACCCTGTCTGTTTACTTTTCCAACTGCTCCTTGGCAGGAGGCATCCTTCTAGCCAGCCAGTCTAAGCTTGGTCTGTACCTCCTCCCCCAGGTACTGTGGGCATTCCCACTGTGGCTTTCCTTGCATGCCCACCCCCCGAGCACAGCTACTTGTACATTGCAAACTCTTGCTTAAGTGATTAATTGATTGATTCAGCTGGCCATTCCCCAATCCCTGAAGGTCTTCCGTAGGAGCTGGACATGAAGGCCAGTAAGATTCTGAGTCTATCATTATCCCATCCCCCCAGGTAAGGAAACTGAGACTCCAAGGCCACCCAGTAGGTGAGAGAGCTGGGGTTTGAAGGCAGGGTCCCCTGATCCCAGAAACCAATGTTCTTTGCCTTTCACAACACTGACTTCCCACAGAGTGTCTAGGCAAAATTCCAAGAAGCAAGTCCCCAGAGTCCTTAATGTATTTGTTTTCAAAGCTTATCTGTCCCTCCTAGGCCAGTTCTCCACTAAGAGGCCAACTCAAACATGCAGCCCCATACTGTGAAAAATCCACCTTACCTGGAAGTCCAACTCCTGGGTTCAAATCGTGAGCTATTGCTGAGTGAGCCTGAGGGAGGCCCCTCACCTTGCTCCCTTTGCCTTTGGGTGCTTTGGGGGGTCACATCACTTCAAACCAACATAATCAGCAAGGATTTAGGAGCCTTCTATGAGGCAGCCAGTGTGTTCAGCAGTCGCTCTCACATTCATAGAAAGGACATGAAGCCACTGACCAGACAGTCTCCACTTGATAACCTCCAATGAAAGGGATACAGAGATTGTCCCTGCCCTCAAGGAGCTTGCATTCTCAGATAAGCACATACACCATAGACAAAAAAGGTAGTGTGGGGGGAGGGAGGGGAGGCTCTAGGAACTGGCGGGGATCAGGGGGTAGGTAGAACTTCAGTGTCTGGCACGTAGTTGGTGCTTAATAAACATTGACTGACTGAGTGACTGGCTGGCTGAGACTCTAAGGAGACCAGAGATCCTCAGCCCCTTCTCTTTCAACAGCACCCTGCTGTCTCCAGGTCACTGAGGGGTGGGTCCCCACTGCCCTGAGCAGCTGCCTGCTGAAAGCTGCCCCTCCTCACCCAGGCTCAGAGAAAAGCAAAGAGGGGGGCAGGTTTCTCCTGTCCCCCACCCCCTCACCTCAGAGCTCAACTTGGAGCAGGGTGAAAGCTCGTGAAGCCATCAGGGCTTTACAGGCCCACAAATGGAATTTCAAATGCAATTTGTCATAAGCCCAAAGCCTGTTTCTAATAAAGGTCTCCTCTCCATCCCTCAGCCTCTTGAATACCGGCCTTCTTTGCCGCCTTCTTGTTCTCTGGTCTGTGCTGAAAAGGACAAAACGCAGGCCCTGTGAACTTTTTTCTGATTTATTTTTTAAAATCTCAATTTCAAAGCTCAGGGCCACCTCCGAAGCCCAGTCTTTCTCAGCCTTACAACAGAGCATTTCTACCTGTAGCATTCAATCAGACCCATGGGCCTCTGGGTCTTTATTTATGTTCTCATGAGAAAGAACAGGAGGCCTCACCTCGCGTTCCCGGCTGCACCCTCCAAGGAAAACATCCCCAGGGAGGCCCGGCCTTGAAGGGTCCTGGCAGTTACAGACCCAAGGCCGCACACATCTTTTATTTTCAGCCCAGACAATAAAGTCCTCAGCGTTCATGCAAGCCCCTTAAAAATAAACGGCGTGAACTGCCCGGGCCTTTCCCAGTCTTCCTCAGTTCATTATTGGCCTTCTCCCTGCTCTTGTCCAAACAGCCTTGACAGCTTGTTTATGGAGGGCCTGACAGTGGCCTCCCCACACCAAGTGTGGCGATGACAGAATCACGGGGTGTTTGTAGTTACAGAGAGCATGCTTAAGAAAATCACAGGGGGAGGCAGCCTGATGATAGGATGGTGATTGGCTCCATCATCCTCCCCAGGTCTGCTCTGACATTTTCCTTCTCTCCATCACGGGTGTCAGATGGGCATCATCCATTCTGTTAATGTTTTAATTAATGAAGCTTAAAACAAAATCTGTCCCTTCCGAATAAGCCAGGACTTCCCTACATGAAATAAGGCAAACAAAACCAAAGTAAATGGCTCATCAGCTCTGACTGCATACACCCCAGTATTCTTCTGTAGATTACCATCTCTCTACCTGGAGGGGGAGATTTATTTCTTTGGCTATGAACCATCCACTTTCTAACTAACATCTACAAAGCATTTCCCTCATTTCAACCCTCTAAACAAATGTCTCCTTGGAGTCAAGATTGGTCATTGCCTTGTCTGAGTTCTGATGGAGTTTTAGCATTATTTCCCTTCTTTACATTGCTGAGGTCATGGTGTGCATTATTCTCTTATCTGGGCTTAAATCCCTCTCCTTCAGTTCAAGTGAGTTTCCCCACATGTTCTCTGAATTCTTCATATTCATCGTGTCTTATGGCACACTACTATGGCATTCCATTCAATGGCACAGTCTCCCACAAGTACACACAAGCATCACTGGAGAAAGAGGGCTCACGCATGGAGTACATTAGTAGAGAGGCACCATTTTTCAGCCATTCCCCAATTCAAGAGGACCCACTTTGTTTCCAGGTTTTCCCAACCCTCATAATATTTGGTCTATATCCTGTTTTTCTGTTTATAGCTTCCTTGGAGTATAGGGTCAATGGTGCTCTCACTAGATTAACAGGGGGTAAGAAGGGTCTATTCACTTAACCAGTACAGATTAAATGGCTTTGCAAAATACAGCCTCCCTCATTTTTCAGATGAGTTAACTGAAGCTAACAGTCAAGTGAACTGCTGAAGATCACACAGGAGAGCTGGTTTGTAAGGGCTATCTCTAGCACGGGAAGGCAAGAGGTAACCATTTAGCCATGTTTCTGATTCACCATGCTGCCCATCACTGTCCCAGAAATGATGGCAGCCATGCCAGGAAATCCCAGACCAACCAACCAAATGCACAGCCTGCCCCTGTCTTTCTTTCTACTTGGTTGAAATGCTGAGCACAGTGATTCCACTGGGCCTTTTCTTAGTTCCAGCAAGAACCCAGGAGTTAAATCTTTCCCATTGCTTGCCGATACTGCAGCCACACTGCATTCCTTTCAATGGCGAGATTTTCCTAGAAGCCAAGTGATTTATAAAGAGAAAAAATCCCAGAACCAAATGACGCAGCCATGGCCAAGAAAAGAATGGGGGTCGTTATTTCTAACCCCAGCAGAGTTCTCTCAGGTTTTATCTGAAATTACCCTCCTTCTATACTGGGTCCATTTGTTTTCTTTAAACTCCACCAAGATAAAATACATCTTTGTCTTCTCTGACTGCCAACAGATTTTTCCTCCTCCACTCCATATTAACAGCAGGGTTGTGATGCTATTTTTAAAAAGGTGGGGTTGGGGTAGAAGAGAACTACAAGCCTTAGAAGGGGAGAAGGGGAAAACTAATGGTAAAGACAGATAGTCCACGTGGTATTAAAATTATCCTGCTTGGTCCTAGAGAGCAGAACTAATACAGTACATTCTAATAACTGGCACTAAAAGATTTGGTCTCCAAGGTGGGTAACTACCCAGGAGGGTAAGGTACTCTACAGGTCTGTACTCAAAAACAAAACAGAACACAACAAAAACATAGCTCACAAGCGCTCACTGGTGTATTTCCTTTTAACAGTCAGTTATACAATTAGCTCAAAGTAAAGACATTTACAGTAACTACAAAACATTCCTCTGATAAGCCTGAGGCAGTCTCCTAGATTTATACGTCCTATAAATATACACAGCATCACTGGGGAAAGTGGGCTCATGCATAGAGCACATTAGCAGAGAGGCACACACTTAGGTGTGGCCAAGGGAATGCAAACCTCCCATACTGATGGTCTCCAATACCTTTTTCTTTGTCGTTGTATTTGCTATTTGGGGATTAGTTCCCCTCCAAGATGCAAAAGCCAGTGTAGGGCAGGGGTATAAGGGAAATTTTTTTCCCTTTAGCAGTTGAGGTTGATACCCTTTAAAGAACCAGAAAGGTTCTACCTCTCTTTTCTGTTGCCTGAGACCATATTCCTCAGAGCCGTCCTCTGATTTGACTCACTCTCCAGACTGTGCCTGTCATTTTAAAGGACTGCAATGGCTCACCTGCTTGGGCCAGACACCCACTAATTCTACTAAGTTTGTTCTAGAACTTCTTCCAACCTCATAAGTATGTACACTTCTCTATATTTCATCTGAGACCTTTGTTATCTACTCCTTGTCTTCTTATCATTGCCTGTTATCTGCTTCTTATTTTCTTAAATTTCATCAATTAGATGGGAAGAAAATGAATTCATGACAGCTGTCCTGATCAATTCCCCCCCCCCCCCATATACTAGGATTAAGCTTAGGCACTGGGCTTCCAGATGTTAAAATTAATTATCTGAAATAGAAAATGATTTTAAGGTCCAAAGTTTAAGTAATGATCTAATAGTAACAACTGACAGGTTACCATTAAGTCAGGTCAATGAATTCCTCAATAACTACTGATAAAGGAGTGACTTACAGAGCCTATTTTTACAACAGAAAAGAGGAATAAAAAAATAGGAAATTTGCTTTGGATATAATTCAATTGGCCAAGACAAGTCACTTGACTGGTTCACTCCTCCCAGACTTTCTTAACCCAAATTCGGACTGTTGGCAACATTTAGCTTTCAGAGTGACATGACCCCAGAAGTCCTTGCCCTACAGGTGAATATTTTTGACAACCAGAAAGCCCACTGGGAAAGAGGAACTTGGGGTTTATAGTTAGCATTCATCTGCCATCTAATAGCTGCCGACTTTACTCCATTACTCAACCCGAATTTAACTTCTAGCTCAAGACAAAAGCTTCTCCACTAGTCAACCCCCATTTCTCCAGCTGCCAGAAAAGAGGAGCTAGCCTTTAAAAAGAGTTTTATAATCCTATGATTATTTTTATTCCTACAGAGACTCGTCTTACTCTAAATTACCTGCTACTAAATGACAAAGTCTTATCAATCTATTCATTCCCTAAACCTTCAGGTAACCTAGACTTAAGAAAGTATCTATGTTAGTCTGGCTTAGCTACTATGGCTCGCTTTTCCTAAAGAAGGCATCTTAATACTACAATCAAAGGAAAAATAAATCAAATTAATCAATACTAACTCCCCCCCTTTGCCATCCTCTGCAATCAATGTCCTCGTCACAGCTAAAAGACTGAGAAGATTTCATCTCTAAAAGTAGGGGGTTGGTCTAGGATCCCATGACCTGGGCTTGGCTCTCACCTCTGATGAGATCTTGGGGCAGTCACTTCACTTGTCGGATCCTCATTTTCTGTATTCTTATTTGTAGAACGGGAGATTTGGAGCAGATAATGGCTAAGACTTTCCAGCTCTGACATTCAGTTCTAAGGTCTCTTCTCTCTCTCAGGTTCCTTGACTATATGATTCTCACTAGAAGTGACAGATTTCAGTCCAATATAAGCAAGATGTTTTAGAATTTGGAGTCATCCAAAAAAGGAGAAAATGTCCGCATGAAGTAATGGGAACAACAGTTCACATTTATAGAGCGCTTTCCCCTCTGTTTTAGAAAGCACTTTTCTTATTACAACCCTATGAATGAATAGAAAAGCATTTATTAAATTCTTACAACGTGTCAAGAACCCTATGAGGTAAGTGATTCAAATAATATAAATCCCAACTTACAGGTTAGGGAACTGACGCCACATCATCACGGCATTTCCACACACCTCAGCGGAGCGCCTCCAAACACTAGTTTTGCCCTGTTCTCTCGTTGTGCCTTCTGAAATGCCTGTGTTGCTGCTAACCAACGCCTTCATCTTAGACTGCTTTCTCTCATTATTCTTTCATTTTCTTACACTCAATTTGGTACCCCCATTGCCAGCCTCTGCAGTTCTGGATATACCTTCTCTAATTTCCCCCACCATGCTTGGTTCCCTGTTTCTCTCTGTCTGTCTCTCTCTCTCTGCCTCTCTCTCCCACCATCCCTCAACAACCTCTTCTCTTTCAAATTTCATTCTATCTACCAAGTATCAATTCACCCAGAGCTATTATCTACTGGTTCAAATGTAAATCTCTCTTCTTTTTTCAAGGAGCTCGGTATCTAATTGATAGTTTGCCTCTACCAGATGGTACCTGGAACAAAGCTCCAACTGCCCCACAAAGTTAAGTGACTTGCCCAAGGTAAGAAACGAACTCAGGTCCTCTCAATCCAAATCCAACTCTTTCCACTACACTTTACTTTAGGTGACTTGCCCAAGGTAAGAACCAAACCCAGGTCCTCTCAATCCAAATCCAACTCTTTCCACTATACTTTACTATCTATCAATTAATTTAAAGGTAAATGATTGTTAAGCAAATTCAATTACTTGTGTTTATGTTCAATATTAAGTATATAACTAATCATAAAAACCTCAGCCTAAGACGCCTAGGTCAAAACGAATACAGGATTTCTAGGTAAGATGGCAGTAAGCGCATCTTCTGGCTAATATGATGGTAAGATGGATAAAAGAGCAGCCCAGTTCTCCCAGATATATTCCAGCTGAGAACTAAAAGGTCACTAGATCAAATAATGAGAGAGAAATCCGAGGAGAAACAACAGTGAACTCCATTCAGCCCAGAAGAGCCCACAGGCTCTGGGGACGGGTTCCCACCAGAGGAGCTAGCACATAAAAAAGAGAACAGTATGGTTTTTTTTAAAAAATAGATTTTCTAAAATGGCAGGACCTGACTCACATCATTTAGGCAGCCAAGTTCCCTTTTTATCATTAACAAAAGAAACAGCCCTTGAAAACAATTGAAGATGTTTTTGAAAATCTTTTTAAAAGGCTATTTCCAGATTGCCATTGATGAATTGGCAAAACACTACACAGTTTTTTGACTTGAACTGACATTTTCCCCTCAGTTAGCTTTCTTGACACACATCACAGCTGGCTTCATGAAGACCCTCCTGATGTTGACAATGAACCAGCTCAATATTGAATGTCAGTGCAGGACACCAATAACCAGGGGCCTTATATGCCATCTAATCCAACCCTATTAGGTCACAGATGAGAGTTTGGAGGCCCAGACTGGGAAGTTGATGACTGGAATGCAGGCAGTCTAAATGAATCCCAGAATGTCTGAGTTGGAAAGGACCTTAGAGGCCATCCAGCCCAATTTCATATCTGAACAGGAATCCCCTTGAAAAGCTGCACTTGCAGACATACATACATTGATGGGGAACTCACTACCTCCTGAGGCAGCTCATTTTCCAGCTGGATTTAACATTAGGAAGATTCTTCTTGTACTGAGGTTAAGTGTGTCTCTGTACAACTCCTACCCATCATGCCTGGTTTTGTCCCCTGAGGTCCAGCCAGTCAAGTCTCATCCACCTTTGTCAGGATAACCCTTCAAATATATGAGAAAAGCTAGCATGTTTCTTTCATACCATACTCTTCTAAAGTTTTTTTTAGCTGACCCTCCTTTTAAGTGGTCTCCTGTTTTCTCCTGGAATGATCCAACTCTAGTGAGTAAGGCTTGTGTAGAGCATGGCAACAAGAGGAAGTCAACAAAGAAGAGCAGAGTGGCCCTGAAGGCAGGAATTGTGTCATTCAGGTACTTATGTCTCAGTGCCTGGCACATTGCAAAGGAGATTGATTGATGGTCAACAAGTCTGATTAAAAGCTTTGTGCAACAAGTATAAAACACAAATAATGGAAAAACCACGAGGTTTGGAGTCAAACGATGTAGGTTCAAATCTTAGTAGTGGCCTAATAATAGTAGCCACCCTACTTATCTCATTGAATCGTTGTAAGGAAAGGGCTTTGCAAAACTGAGCATGTGTAGAAATGTCAGGTGGTGTTATTAAAAATCATTTAGGAAGCCCCTATCAAGGCGAGGTACAGTGGGAGCAGAGCTGCATGTGGAGTCAAGGGGCCTGACTTCAAAACCTGGCTGTGCCACTTACCAAGTATGTGACCTCAGGCCAATCATTTCATTCCTCTGGGCCTCAGTTTCCCAATTTGCAGAATTAGGAGACTGGACTAGATCATCATTAAGGTCCCTTCTAACTCCAACTCTGCATCCATTCTGTGCATCAGACAATACAAAGATCATTAAGACTCAGGATAAGTTGACTGTTAGTTGACTCATCATGAGTCAGCAATAGCTGGGTTCTGGTGGCCAAGAAAGTTAGCATAATTTTAGGCTGCATGAAGAGATTCTGAGTGCAATAGCATTGCCAGGATTGGATCCCAAAGAGGTCAGAGAAAAGGGGAAAGGACCCACGTGGCAAAAATGTTTGTAGCAGCTCTTCTTGTGATAGCCAAGAATTGGAGATTGAGGGGATGCCCATCAACTGGGTAATGGCTGAACGAGTTGTGGTTTATAATTGTAATGGGATACTATTATTCTATAAGAAATGATGAGCAGGGAGATTTTAGAAAAACCTGGGAAGATTTATATGAACTGATGCTGAATGAAGTGAGCAGAACCAGGAGAACATGGTAACTAACATTGTGCAATGGCTGATTTTGACAGACTTAGCTCTATTCAGCAATGCAAAGATCCAAGACAATTTCAAAAGACTTGTGATAGAAATGCTATCCACATCCAGAGAAGGAACTATGGAGTCTGAATGCAGATCAAAGCAGATTATTTTCATTTTGGGGGGGAGGTAGGACTTTTCACTTTTGTTCTGTTTCTTCTTTCACAACATGACTAAGGTGGAAATGTATTTATGTGATTGCACCTATATGACCTGTATCAAATTGCTTGCCACCTTGGGGAGGGGAGAGGGGAGGAAGAAAGGGAGAAAAAATTTGAAACTCAAAATCTTATTAAAAAATGAATGTTGAAAATTATCTTTACATGTAATTGGAAAAAATAAAACGCCATTTAGAAATATTTTTAAAAGAGAAAGACCCTCTCCAGGAATAGGGAGGCAATTGTCTTGGTGTCCTGTGCCCTGGTCAGACTATATCTGGATAAAAGGATTCTATTTTAGGAAACCACATTTCATGAAAAATATTAATAAGCTGGAGAATGTTAATAGGGAGTAATTAGGAAGGTGAAGGGTCTCCAGGACATGCCACATGAGGGATGATTGATTAGATTGGAGAAGAGAAGACTTATGGGAGATATGTGAGCTGTCTTCCAATATCTAAGGGGCTCATGTGGAGAAGGGGTCAGATTGGTTCTGCTTGGCCCCAGGACAGAAATAAAAGCAATGAATGAAAAGTTGCACAGAGACTGATTTAGGCTTCCTAATAATTAGTGCTGTCCTAGAGTACAATGGGCAGGATAATTGGGTTCTTCTATATAAAGCTTTTCAAAGAAAAAAAGACCAAAGGGCCAGTTGTCTGGAATGTTGTAGATGGGAGTCTAGGTATTCATTGGGCGAGGTGATTTCTACAATTCCTTTGAATCCTAAAATGCTCTGAAGTCATGACCCCTTCCATCATCAGGAAACAATCAATCAACAAGCATTTATTAAGTGTCTAAGATGAAGAGAACATGCATCCCAGGCATGGCAGGGCAAAACCACAGAACAGGGAGATAGAGAACCATCTGGGAAGGACAGAGAAACCAGCTTTTATGGACAGTAGAGTATGAGAGGAAGAGTAATGTCCAAGGACACAGATGGCTTAGGGTGGGACCAGGTTATGAAAAGGTCCTTGTGGTGATAAGTCCAGCAGCCACAATGGTCTCAACATCCAAATGATCACATAATCCTCTCTCTAACTCATTCTGCATTGACTGGCTGTGTCATGAAGACAGAGCCTTATCCTGAGGCTTAGTCCTGTGAGGGAACCAAGCCCAGATCCCACCCAATCATCCAATAAGCATTTAATGAGGCCCTACTATGTGCCAAGCAAATAAGCCCAAAGTAAGAAATAGACTTGCTCCTGGGGAGCTGCCATTTGAAAGGTTCTGACTTCCACTCCAAGGCTCTTTCCACTAGCCCAGGTTTCACTGCTCACTCATTCATCCATCCATCCATTTACTCAATCTACAAGGAGTTAAGATGTGAAACATGAAAGGTTCTCTCCAAGGTCCCTGAATGATTACAAGGTTGCATAACAAACAGTCCCTGTCCTGAAGGGCTCTCCATTAATTCTTACTATTGGGCTGTTCAAATGATTCTCTGAACACTTCAATCAGTGGGAGGCAGCCAAGGGTCTCTCTCTACTGACCCACACATTCCCCAACCAGAAAGCACATTGCTCAAGTGTTTTCCTAATTGAAAAGAACCCAGATCTCTTTTGAATCATGCCAAGTGTTTGTCGAGATTCCTGAAACTAGCC
>CM053584.1:12182126-12208561 GCA_028627135.1 Pseudochirops cupreus
TTTTCCTCTCTTCCCCTCTCTCTCTGACTCTCTTTCTGTCTCTCTTTTTTCTCAGTTCTTCCTTGTGGGGCCAAACCAAACAAGTTGAATCCCTCGTCCATGTGATAGCCCTACAAATATCGGTATCCCCAGGATTGTACAACCCCAGACTCACCAAAACCCCTTTTCCACAGTGTGATCTCCTCCTTTGTCTTGCCCTCTTTTAGGAGTGAGCCCCTCCCCTGCCAGTAGGTAGCAGGAGAGAGAGCAGCCCACAGGAACCAACATGCTCCCCAGCTGGGTCAAAGACTTTTCAAGACTATTATGGTGGAGTGCCTACTTGTGCCAGGAGAATTCATCAGTGTGTCTGCTTGTGAATGATTGATCTTAAGCTCTTAACTTTTAATTTTTGAAGTGACGATTGACTGCCTGTCTCCATTTCCATGGTACAAGCCACCAGATCCCCTCTCTCTGGGACTCTTTTAGGAAATGCTGGAAACTTGACTTGCTTTTAGCTGGTCTCAGATTACAGTTAGGCCTACGTAACTTTTGTTAGTTTTTCCTGGGGCCTAGAAGCCTTAACTCTAAGAATACAGCTCACAAACTCACTGTAAGGCTCTGTATTCAGGCCTTTGGGCTTGTGAAACAGCTTTTTGGGACTGCTGTTCTCTGATCTGTAAGGCCATTTTCAGGACTAGGTCCTAGGGCTGTATGACTCCTAGCTTCTGTCAAAACTCAGTTCAAGGCAGGCCTGGCAGCTCATGCCTGTAGTTCCAGCTTCCCAGGAGCCTGTGGATCCTTCTATGTCCATAGCCCTGTGGTAGACCCTGTAGGCAGATACAAAGCTTAGCGCTGGGTTAATCAGAGTCAAGGTGCCAGCTTTTATTCAGTCCCTTTGATGGAAGGCAAATCTTGAAATCTCCACCTTCCTGAAATCACTGCATGAGTTCAGTGTCCCAGAGTTCAGAGAGGGTCTGGCCTTACCAACTCTATGGGCAGTGTCCTCAGGGCCTTGTGGTGCAGGGGAGAGACTTGATACCAGACAAATAATTACAATATTGAAGAGAATTTTCGAAGTAAATGAAAGCAGCACAAAATGCTCCAAGAGACCAGAGGAAGGGGTGAGGGAAAGTCTGCTTCTCATGGCATGTCACCATTGTAGGAATCTCTTGTCAGAAAATAGAAGGCAGAATTATTTTTTCCCCCAAAGCAGATAGTGGAGGGCAGACCGTGTTGATAATTTATGATGGCATGAATTAGTATCAAGGTCTGAGACCCTCTCGTATTCACCAGAGTCAAGGGTCATAAATCTCAGGGAAGTCTAAAGACGGCTCCATTCATTAATCTCGACTTGGCTAAATACTGTATCCCACTCTGCATGCCTTGATCTCACTGAGCAGCTCATCTCTTATCTGTAAAACGGGGGTAATGAGATACCTGTCATCTGGGTTACATCATGATGTATTTTGTTTCTGATCTGGAGAAGGTGAGTGAAAATATGAGTGAATGAAAAGGCATTTATTTGTTAAGCATTTCCTACATACAAACCACTGTGCTAAGCACTTGAAATACAAATATAAAAGTTGGCCATTCTATGCTCTTAAGGAGCTCCCTTTCTGACTAGCCCAAGGGCATATGATTTACTAAAGTTTCCTTAATGAAAAATTTCTTAACAATTAGCCCTGTTCAGAAGAGGAAATAGGTTGTCAAGTCTGGTATTGATGTCTCAGTCCCTGGAAGTCTGTCCACAGGCAGAGACTGGATGGTGGCTTGCTGGGGATAGTGTGGACAGGGCTCACGTCTCCATCATGGGTTTAATTAATGATCTCTGAAGTTTCTGCCAGCCCCATCATTCCATGATTGATAGAGAGAGCTGAGACTGGACCACAGTCAGTCAGCCCTCATGATTCACTCTAGGTCCGGTGAATTGGTCCATTCCTCATCACTCACACTAGCTGAGGCTTTCTCAGGGTAAGTGGTCAAAGAGCCATTATAGTCACTAAAATTTCCCATGTATCAGTAAGACTCCTTTTCAGAGTTTCCCCTCAGAAAAGCTTTTCTGCATGGTGCCTTCAGATTTATGGGTCTCATCTGTAAATACATCATTTTCCATTTTCCATATCCTGAAGTTCCCTCTGGTAAACTGGGTCCCTTGAACACTTTCTGAAGGTGAGGAGGTGATAGCATTAACCCCAGAGAATCCAGCTGGAATTCAATTTCTTTTTGCCAAGACAATTCTCCTCTAGCCTAGCTGGGACTAGGGATAGGCATATGGGGTAGCTGCCACAATGAAGGGAGCTTTTACAAACTTACATTTTTAATCCTAGAAAATTCCACCCCCTGTGACAAATTGGTGCTTAGTTTGGAATAAGGTAAGTCATTTCTCTTCTAGGGCAAGCTCATAGTTTCTAATGGACAGTTCTCCATAATGGGCTCCATTTTCCATTGTGGTCTGTGAATTGAAAATAATTTCCATACCTTTCCTAGGACGATACAAATCCCTTGGTCCAGTCATAATCTGGAGTAGAAAGAATCCAAAGTGTTAACCTGCAATACTTATAACAAGCAGAACCTTCTTAAATTGTCTTAATTCAAACTTAGTAGTAGTAGTAGTTGGGTGGTGTGTGTGTATGTGTGTGTGTGTGTGTGTGTGTGTGTGTGTGTGTGTGTTGAGTCATATCTGAGATTTAATTGATATAGAACACTCTAGATGAGTAGACTGACTTCCTCTACCAATGTAGATGGGCAGCCATCTGGAACTTAGTTCTAGAGAGTTGCTTGGGGCAAAGAGAGGGAGGTGACTTATACAAAAGTATTTATAACTTCTTTTTGAGCTGGCAAAGAATTGAAAATTGAGGGGATGTCTGTCCATTGGGGAATGGCTGGACAAGTTGTGGTATATGGTTGTGATATGATATTGTGTTATAAGAAATGATGAGGGGGATGGCTTCAGACAAACTTGGGAAAACTATGAACTGATGCAAAGTGAAGTGAGCAGAACCAGGAGAACACTGTACACAGTAACAGCAGCATTGTGTGATGATCAACTGTGAAAGACTTGGCTACTGTGATCAAGACAACGTTCCAAGACAATTCTAAAGGACCCATTGAGAAAGGAGGGTGGGGAGAGACAGAGAGACTGAGAGAGAGACAAAGACAGAGAGAGAGACAGAGACAGAGAGAGAGACAGAGAGAGAGAAAGAGGGAGAGAGAGAGAGAGAAATTTGATGAACTCTGAGTGCAAATTAAAATATAATTTTTTTACTTTCCAAAAAAAAGAAAAAAAGTAATGAAGACAGAAGTGGAGAATGATGGACTTTTCTATGTGTTAGCATAACACAGTTTTCTATTACTCTCTTTTCTCTTTTCCCTTACCTTTTCCTCAGCTTCAGGTTTCTTTCTTGGGAGTTTTCTTGGCCATGAGTCTTTTCAGGAATGCGTGTGGGTCCAATGTGTCATTCTGCTGAGGTTACTGGAAGTACATCAACACTCTGCTAAAAACATCCTCTTTCCCATCTGCTCTGTTGGTAGCTGGCATCTCTGCCTCCTGTTGGAAACTGAAAGTCCAGTTCCCTCAGACCTGTCCTCTCAGAAGATTCCAAGGGAGCCCAAGGAACATGGTTGAATGGAGAGCACTTGGGTCAGGAGTCCCTGGTTCAAGTCCTGGTGCTTATAAACAATGTGGTCTTGGGCAGATCATGCCCATCTTGGAGTCTCAGTTCCCATTGGTAAAATGGGACCATGTGGAAGGTGGAAATTCTGATGGATCTGGAGCCAGAGGACATGTGGTGAAATCCTGGCTTTGCTACGTGGGATGTTGGGCATCTCCCTTCAACACTCTGGGCCTTAGTGTACTTATCTGTAAATCAGGGGGTTAAACTAACTGGCTTCTACTTCATGTGGGGTTACAGTGAATAAGGAAGAGATGATGTGAATGAAGTGCTTTGTAACAAAGCTCTGAAGAATTATGTGAATTTTTTTTTCCAATAAGCTTTCCCATGATTTCATCCATGTGGGGAATTCAGGGCATGGATACTTCTTCTAGCAATGCATGTGGACAGCTCATCTGTAACTTACTGTCTCTGCTCTTGAATGGGACGTTGTGATGTTAAGTGACTTGTCCAAGCTCTCGCATGTCAGAGGCAGGGCTTTAGAAGCAGGTCCCACTGGCTTCCAGGTTGAACCACTGAGCCACACTGCCTCTCTCTGTTAGTAGAGGTAATCATTATTGTGAGATGATACTGCACTTAGTAAGTAGGTCATTTCAAATGACTTTGGAGCCTTCTGCGGGTTCCTTTGTTTTCCAGATAGTAGGGGGCTGGATTGTACATGATTGGAATCTCAGAAAGTAATTTCTTCTTAATTCCCTTTTCTAAGTAGGTGGTTCGGTTATTCTGATTTTCTAGATGGGGAAAATGAGGCCTAGAGGAGGGGGAAGTAAACTAGCCTGTGAGAACCCTGAGAGTAAGTTTTGGAGCCAAGAGTTAGAGTGTAACCATTGGCATGGTGGGTAGAGAGCTGGACTTGGAGTAAGGAAGATCTAAATTCAAACCCTGCCTTAGACACTTGGGAGCTGGATGACTTAGGGCAAGTCACTTATATGCCCTGTGATTCAGTTTCCCTATCTGCAAAATGAGGGATAATAGAATCCTAGAATCACAGATCTACAGCTGGAAGGAACCATCTAGTCCAATGCCCTCCTGTTAAAATAGAGGGAAGTGAGGTCCAAGGAGGTCGAGTGACGTCTCCAGGGCCGTACAAGTAGCGGGCCATCAGAGGAAGCCCCCCAGAGCCACCATACTCTTTTCTGCCGGACACGAGGGCTGTTCAGGAAGACCTCCAAAGCCCCTTTTGCTTCTGAAATGAGGTCCCTGTAGTCTTCTGATTCTCAGACCAGAGCATTTCCCACTAGGCCCCACTGCTCTCTGTTGATGGTGATGATGAAGATGGCGATCTGGCTTTTATTTAGGGCTTTAAGGTTTGCAAAGATCTCATTTAATGATGAGGGATCATAGGGGGTCTTAAATCCCACTGAGTAGGAGAAGAGACCGAGCCTGCAGTATCCTCTGTCTTCTGGAAGCAAATAGGAGAAAGAGGCAAGAATGGTGGAAAACCGCTCAGCCTCTGACCAGGGGCCATCACCCCCAGCTGGTGGGTTTTCTTCCCATCCTTGAATGGCAGGGGGAGGCCCCTGGGGATGCTGGGGTGGGGGAAAGGTGACCCAGCCTGCTCATTAGTTTCCATTCAAGCTCTGCCCTGTGTCCCCGGATGGCTGCAGGGCGCAGCACAGTTGGCCTTTCCCCTTCCCCCCTTCCCCCTTTATTACTGGACTTCTGTTACAGGAAGCAGCGCTGGTTCCGCTCCCTGCGGAGTGGCCACATTTCTGACTGGGAAGCTCTTGCTTCCCTTGAGAATGTGACCTCGATCCTTCTTTCCACATGTGATCAGACTCCAGTGTTAGGAATGAGTCAGTCAGTCAATCACAGAGTGCTTATTAGGCACCTACTGTTTGCCAGACTGTGGTAGAGCTAAGGACACAGAGACGACAGAGTCCCTACCCCTGCTGGCCAACTCTCTGTCTTCAATACCCAGGGTAGAGCAGGCATTTCATAAGTGCTTGGAGATTGATTGACAGCCCTCCAGGAGTTTGGATTTTATGGTGGAGAAACAATAAGTATGAGAACAAGCATTTATTAACCACCTGCTGTGTGTGCCAGACACCGTGCTGGGGCTCTGGATAGAGACGAAAAGAAAAATGTTCTTGCTCCCTTGGAGACTGCATTTTACTGCAAGGGAGACAGACAGTAAATGTGGAGGGACATGATTACAGAATCAATCCATCAGCAAGCATTTATTAAGCACCTTCTATTTGCCAGGCTATATGCTTGGTTTGGGGATGCAAAGAAAAATGTAAGATAAAATCATTTTATGAGGAGCTCACCACATAACCTGAAGGTTAGAAAGAAGACAGATGCTCACTGCGAGACATTGTTAAAGCCCCAATGGTGTATTAGGTGCTGAGGCTTCCAAAACATGTGTGTCAGACCCTGCACCTTGGGAGAAGAGGTTGACCTCAGAAGGCACTAGTTGTGTGACTCCTGTGCCTCAGTTTCTCCATCTGAAAAAATCGAGGATTGTGTGACTGATGATTCTGGGCCCTGTCAGGATTTAGGTACCTCTGTGGCTCCCCTTTGAAGAGAGATTTTCTCATATTTCTTCCCACAAGTTCTTCTGAACCTCTCAGAGGAAAACCTCTAGAGTCTAATAAAAGCCAGGCATAATTTATGTACCTGCCTCTGACCACAGGCCCTCTTGGCTCTGAAACTAAAAAATGCGGCTATTGTCAGATTCCGAGGTGAGTGCTGGAGCCTGGTGATGCTGGGGTCTCGGCGCTCCTGAATCTGCCTCTGTGGTACTTCTCCAGGCCCCTGCCAACCCTCCAAGCTGGGTATGCTGTGTTCTCCTAAATCAAAGACTTTGCCACCTTTGCCTCTGGCAGCCCACAGCTTGGCATCTGGACCATGCCAGGCCCCTGGCTCAGGCGAACCTTCCTGGATGGGAGGTCCAAACTCACAGGGTCTGAATGGAGCCAGGAAGATTAACTAAGTCCTGGAAATATTGAGGCTGCCATTCTTAGTGGTATTATGATAGCCTTTATTTAGTTTTGGGAACCGGTCACCAGCTCCCATTTGCACACACAGGCCAGTCTGCCTTCAGAAAGTGGACACTGATTTTGTAGTACATTGAATGAATGCTTTTTTAAAAGCCACCACATTATTAAGCATTTACCATGTGTCGACCACAAGGGGTACAAAGAGCTGGAGAGTGATTTTTTCTTCCTCAGGGAGCAAATGGTCACTGCTCTGTTCATTTCTTGACAAAGTAAGGACCCTTACTTAGCCTGGGGCACCAACGTAGGACCTGCCCATGTATTCAGTCAGTGCTGCTGTGAGTCACAGGCACATCTGTCCCCCACTGGTTTACTCTTTCATTGCCACACAACCAACTAGTAGACCCTCATTTTTGTCAACTATCTAATCAATCAAGAAGCATTTATTTATCACTCACCTATTATGTGTTAGGCCCTGCGCTAAGCACTGGGGTTATAAAGCTCCAAAACAAAAACAAAAACCCAAAGGAAATGAAGAGAATTCCCGTCTTAATCCTGTCTTGCATGGATCTGGGGCTGGATTGGACTTTAGGGGATTTTTTAGTTCTTTCACAGCGCTTAGCACAGTGCTTGGCACATAGTAGGTATTTAAAAAATACTTATTGATGAGGAAATTAGAGCCAGGCAGCCAGAGTGATTGGCACAAAGACATATACTGGGAATTGACAGGTCAGACTGGAACCCAAATCTTCTTTCTACCACAGCATGAACACTAGAAAACGGTAACTTGGAAATGAGGGGGTGTTCTGTCCTGGTGGGCAATGATGAACCTCACATCTCTAGGACAGAGCTGTTTGTGGGACCTGGCCTGATCTCTGTCTTGCTGCTGCTTTCTGGGGTCCAGGAAGTCTGAAGGTAGATTTAACTCTGGGGGGTTTGTTCACTTGGGCAATGGGGCAGCCTAAGAGACATCTACAGGGGGAAGGAGTCATTCTGCTTGACTCACATTCAGACGGATGTGCTTGATTTCTCTCTTTGGAGGGTATGACATGCCCCCCCATTCCCATTTATATAACTTCTCCCCCCCATGCATATATTCTGCTTATAGCTATATGACCATGGGCAAATGCCCACTGTGACCATCAGTTTCTTCATCTGTTAAATAATACCTTTGGCACCTATCTCAAAGGGTCATTGTCAGTCTCCAAAGAGAGCAGGTACGTTAAAAGCTTTGAAGACATTGAATAGGAACACCAGTTATTATTATAGCTTCCACTTTGGGTGTTGGCCTTGGTAGCTATGGATACGCTTTGGGCTAGCTGAGCTCCAGTCCTCAATCTGTAGGCTAAAGAGAGGTGTGCCTCTGGGGACATGTCACTGCCTGTATTAGCCTACCTGCTCAAGTCGCTTCCTCAGTCTCCTCCTCGGTAAAATGAAGCAGTTGTAGCAGATGATTTCCAGGGGCCCTTCCAACTTTAAATCAATGATTTGCAAACAGTCCTAAAATGCAGAGGTCAAAAAGGGGGTGATGGGAAACATGTTCGATTTGGAATTCAAAGGAAATAATTTCAGTCCCAGAATGCTCAAGAATGCTTTCTCATTCATCCATTTATTCATTCACTGCCTTAGCACTTAGCACAGGAGCTGATACAAGTATGGACTGATTGACATTTTCAATAGTCAAGCCTGGGAACCCCCACACACTTTGGATTTTCATTTCCCAGTCTCTCTTTCTCAGGCCACTGGAGTTTTCCCTGGTCCATTAGGAGAGTAGCGGACCCTTAAAAATGTCAGGGGGCACAGGGGAAAGAAGATGAAGGGGGTTGGGCACATCTGTTGAGGCAATGTGTGCTGGAGAGGGATGGAGAGGAATGTGCTGCCACCAAGCAGCCCAGGCTCTTGCAACACCAGAAAGCAGAAAAAGGGCTAGATTTGGGATGGGAGGAAACAGGGATGATAAATAGAGCTGTCCTGCCCACTCCCTTTGAGGAGGAGAGAGACGCAGAAGTGACTGTCCTAGCTCTGAATTTTCTCAACTATTGTACTGAGATGATAAAATCAAATTTGCTTATGCACCTGCATTGATATGAAGTGTGTGCTTGGTACATTGTCGGTATTTTAAATGCTTCTTGATTTGATTTAATTTGTTAAGAGGCAGTGAGTTGTAGTGGAAAGAGGACTGGCCCTAGAGTTAGGAGGACCTGAGTTCAAATGCTGCCTCTGACACTTACAAGCTGTGCAATCCTGGGAAAGACGCTTAAACTCTGTTTGCCTCAGTTCCTCATTTGAAAAATGTAGTTAATAAGACCTGGAGCATTTCTCTCACATGGTTGTCATGGGGCTTAAATGAGACAGTGTAAAGTGTTTTATAAACTGCAAAATTCCTTAGAAGCTGTGAACCCAGAAGTGTCACTAAATTGAGGCATGATGGGAAAGCACCTAAGGTGACCCCCATACTGCTCCCTTCCCCCAGTTTTGTAGCAAAGGTTTGGAACTGGAGAGAAACTTCGTTAAAATACAGCAGCTAGGTGGTGCAGTAAATAGAGCACTGGCCCTGGAGGTAAGGAGGACCTGAGTTGAAATGTGGCCTCAAGCAGTTGCTGTGTGATCTTGGGCAAGTCACTTAACCCCAATTGCCTTGCCTTTCCCTCCCCTCAAAAAAAGAAAAAAAAATTACACATTTAAGTAGATAATCAGTATACTTGTGTGTGTATGTGTGGGGGGGGAGGTAGTTAACAACAAATTTCCTTCCCCCCAAAATGGGGAGGTTTTCTGACCCAAAATTTAAGATAAGAACATCTGAATTGACTAATGCTTCCCTTCACATAAATAAATAATCTCTTGGTTAGAAATAATGAAAAATGTTGCCAGGCCTGATTTTTTAGAATTATTATTTTCTATTATCATTATGTAATGATAATATCCATATTATCCTTACTTGCCTAAAGCTTAGAAGTATCAGTGGATGGGGGGGCGGGGCGGAATTTCACATTATGTGTGAGTTTTCCAAAGAGAGAAATCAGCATGGTGCCATAGGAAATGCTCCATATAGGGAGCCCCTTTCGGATCCAAGCTCTGCTGCATGCCTTCCCTGAGACCTTGCTTCTGTGCACTATATGTCATGTACTCATATGTAAAATAGGGAGAGTAATAAGGGTCATAGGTTTAGAGGTCACTGAGTGTGCATACCTCCTTTTACAGATGGGGAAACTGAGGCACAGGGTGTTTAAGTGACTTACGAGTATAAGATCATAAATCTAGACCCGGAAGTGACTTCAGAGGCCATCTCAACTAACCTCATCTTTTTTACAGATGAGGAAACTGAGTCCCAGAGGGTGAAGTGATTTCTTAGGGTCACACAACTACTTGTAATAGTAGTCACACAACCCCTGTCTCTGTCTTCATCTCTTTTGCTCTGTCTGTCTGTCTCCCACATGCACATGGAGTCATAGCCTATAAAAAGGCAGATAATTATAGCTGGCTGCCTTCTACCTTCCAAGCAGGAATGCTTTGAGTATGAGATTAAATATTTTGAGTTCCTAAGGAGAAAGAGCCTCTGGATTATTAGTGTGAAAGGAGGAGGGCTTTGGCATGGATAACCTCAGTGATTTACAGTGGCTTTGGGTGGGTTTCTGAGTACAGGTTTTTAATGTGGGAATGCCTAGTATCCTGGGAATTCCACAGTGCCCTTAACAAAATAGATCACTGAATCAAAGAAGGAAGCACTTGTTAATGTCTCCTGTATGCCAGGGGCTTTACAAATGGGCTCTCTTTTCATCCTCACAATAACCCTGGTAAAAAGGTGTTATTATTTCCCATCAGTTGAAGAAATTGAGGCAATTGACTTATCCAGGGTAACACAGTTGGGAAGTATCAGAGGTCAAATTTGAATTCAGGTTTTCAGTGACTCTGTGCCCAACAGCCCATCGATGTCTCTGTCAAGGAAAGCTTTGGATATTTAACACAATTCAGTGAACATTCTTTTAAGCGCCTGCTCTGTGTGAAGCACTGGGGGTAGAAAGACCAAACAGAAGTCAGTACCTGCCCTCAAGGAGGGTACATTCTATTTGTGGGGGAAGGGTAGACAACATGTACACAGATAGGAAAGACAAAGTCTGTACAACATAATAAGAAATAGTTTCTCAAGGGAGTGAGCACTAATGCCAGGCTGGACTGGGCAAGGGCTTCTGCAGGCGGTGGCACTGTTGGTGAATGGCAAGGGAGTTGAGGAGCCTCAAAGGCGGGGATGGGGAGGAAGGGTTTTCCAGGCATTGGGGGCAGCCTTTGCAAATACCCAGAGGAAAGAGATGGAATATAATGTCAGTGGGATCTCAGTATGCCAACAAGTCAAGACAAGAAACACTTAGTAAGTTCCTCTCTGTGTCAGGCATTATGCCAAGTGCTGAGGATACAAAGAAAGGCAAAAACACCCACACCAACACCACTGTTCCCTGCTCTCAAGGAGCTCACGGCGTCAGGTTAGGTGGTTGGCACTGGGCATTCAAAATGGAGGATACAGCAATCCCTGCTCTCAAGGAGTTTTATGTTCTCAAGCAGACCAAATTAGAACACTACCAGCTTTGCCATCTTACACTACCCCCATTCCATGCTGACGATGGATAGCCTCCCTTCTCAGACTCGGGTCTTTTCCAGAGGGAGAGGGGAAAGGAGGAAGCACAAGGTTTTAAAAAGTCCCCTCTGTCAAGAAGGTGAGGCTAGAGCTAAGGTCACTAAGGACCTAAAATCCTGCCTCACACTTACGAACTGCAGGATCCTCGGCAAGTCGATGATCCTCTGCAAGCCTCCATTTCTTCATCTGTGAAATGGGGATAATAACAGCACTTACCTCACCTGATAGTTGTGAAGATCAAATGAAATGATACAGGCAGAGTGTTCTGCCAGACCTTAAAAGTGCTGTATGCAAGGCTAATTCTCATCTGAGTAAGCAGCAAAGAGAAGCCCCAGTAATTCATTTCACCCAGAAAAGAAAAGATTTCAGGAGACCTAAAAATTAACTTGGAAGTTTTGGAGAGCTGTCCTATGGAGAAGGGGTCTGAGTTTATCTGGGTTATGTGGGTCATTGGAAGCACTTAAGCTGAGGCTGTCCCAGATGATTCTCAATCTTAGTTCTAATTCCAATATCCTAGCAATCCCCTCCCCCCTTCCCAGCCTCAGTTCCTTCATCTGTGAAATGCAAAGTTTAGATGAGATGAGCACTTGGGTCTCTTTCCTGTTCTGACCGTCTTAGAATTGCGTGGCTCCAGAAATACCCCAAGGCTCTTTCTGTGTCCACAGATCATTCTGCCCTCCGGCTTGCTTCCATATTTCTATCCTATTCCTATGATGCTTTCCCTGCCAAGACCTTCTTGTATGAGGAAGCAGGGAGGATCTGGGCTAGAGGGATGGAAACCGGTTCCTCTGCTCAGTCTGGTAGAGCATTTGCTTGAGGCCACCAGACAGACTCCAGGAGACATTTATCTTACCAATTTTTCTAAAACATTTTTTTACTATAATTTAAACTGACATCACTTGCTTTTGACATGGCAACAAGGTCTCTGCAGACTTAATGTTGGGATCGTTTTCCCAGGAATGTCCATATGGGAGATTTATGGATTTGCAGTGATCATGGATACCATCCAGACGCCGATTAGGGAGTTGGAAGCTCTGATTCTCTGGGTGATCCGTATTAAGTCATTATTGTTTTAATGAAACATGGCTTAGCTGGGGTCTCCTAGCCTCTGACTCCCAGTTTCAAGACTGAGTCATTAATTCCCATTAATAAGAAACTCTCAAGATAAAACAAAGCCTGTGGGTTGAGTGTGCCAACAGGGTAGATATAACCTGTAATCTGGCTTTACACACACACACACACACACACACACACACACACACACACACACACACACACATACTGCGCCTCTGTATTTTGCAGAGAGAGGGAACAGGGAACAAACAAACAAACAAGCTGCTTGGTTTCGGGAGAAACTGCCAACATGTTAGATACCTGGAAAGACAGGTGGTGTGTGGCAACCACATTGTCAGTGTTTGTAGATGTTAGCAGGGTGGTCTGGAGTATGGCATTCCACAGGGGAAGGAAGATTTGATGGGTAGTTGGGAAGCCCTACCCCCTGGTGGGACTGTAGACAAGTCAGTGTATCTTCAGCAAGGTGGCTCAGTGGAGACAGTGTTGGGTGTGAACCAAGTTCAAATCTTGCCTTGGAATTTGACATTGGCTGACACAGATCAGCCTTGTGCAATTCCCTTAGTCACTCAGGGGCGCAGGGAAGTCTCTATGCTGTAGAGAAGGGCTGTCCTCAGTGGTGGTAGGAGTTTCCCATTTCAGTGAAATCTTAGGTCCAGGCCTATGCCTGGGTTACTTTATCTGCAAGATGAGGAGTGTGGTTCAGATGGGCCTCGGAGATCCCTTCCAGCACCCAATCTCTAATCCTGTCACAGAGCATGCCCCTTCCCACCAAGCCGTGCAAGCTGATGTTATGGACTGACACAAAGTGCTTTATGCACCCCTTGGTGGCCATCTGCTTAGGAATTGTCTACTCTTTAGTTTGCCGGTGAAAGAATAGGAATCCCAGGACTGTCAGGGCAGGGACATTGTTTATTCATGCCTTAGAACCATCAGATGAAGAGCTAGAAGGGGCCTTAGAGAAGTCGGGGGACCTGGGTTCAAATCCTGACTCTGCCACTTCCCACCTGTGTAACTGTGGACACATTCCTTAAGCTCCCTGAACCTCGGTTTACTTACCTATGACAGGAGAAGACTGGACCAGATGAACTTTCAGTTTCTCCCAACTCCGCATTTCTGACAGAGTCGAGCCCCATCAACCCTGCACACATTATCTTTTGTCAGAGACTGTGGACAAAGAGATTCTATTAGGAGAATTGTGTAGCCCAAGGACACTGGAGAAGAAGAGAAGACTAATAATAGGACACTGGAGAGGAGGGCGCATGAGCACAGGCTCAGTTTGCCAAGACTAAGAGAGGGTAGGTGATTTCCTCAGGGTCACACGGCAAGTGAGAGCCACAGCTGGGCTTTGAGCCCTTCTTTCAGGACTACAAACCCAGTGTGCATGCATAAATGGGAAATCCATTTCAGCCTGGATTCAGCACCCCACCATTAGGAAGGCAACAGAGGATCCATTCATCCTCCTACGAAATCCAGTATCAGCGACTTTGATTATCAGCTATGAACATGCTGCTGCTCACCAATTAACATGGCTAATTGAGAGAGATTCATCATTTTAAAGGGTTCCTTTGGTTGTCATTAACAGTATGTTTCTTCCAAAGATCCTTTGGCTAGAACCAGAAGGGGACCCAAAGGTCATCCAGTCCAACCCCCTTAATTTACAGATGAAGAAAATGGGGCCTAGGGAGGTTAAGTCATTTCCCTAAAGTCACATAAGTAGCAGGTGTTGGAGGTGAGATTCATAGCATCACACATACAAGCTGGAAGGGGCCTTGGAAACCAGCTGGTCCAACCTGCTTGTTTTATAGATGAGGAAAGAGAAACCAAGGAGAGTAAAATGATTTAGCCAAAGTCACCCACCAGGATTTGAACTCAGGTCCTCTGATTTTAGAGCCCTGGCATTTTCCACTGGGCTGCACAGCTTCCCTTTCAGTGTCAGATTTATTCTCATCATGTGTTTTGAATGAATTCTTTTTGCTGAATTTGGTCGCCATCACACCAGGTCACAGAATCCCAGACATCTGAGAGACTCAGATGCTGTGTAGTCTAATTCACACAGATTGCCCAGCGATGAATCCTCCACTTTCAACCTACAGACCTCCTTGGAGAAGGAATTCACTACTGCTCAAGGCAGCCCGTCCTACTGAGGGACAAATGCCATTGTTAGGAGGTGCCCCCTGAAGAATTGTGATCACAGAATCCAAGGGTTGGAATGGATCTTAGAAGCCTGTCTAGTTTAGCCCATGGGGCAGCTAGGTGGTGCAATGTAAAGTCAATGTGAAGTCTTGAGTTCAAATTTGACCTCAGACACTTACTAGTTGGGTGACCCTGGGTAAGTCACTTAACCCTGTTTGCCTCAGCTCCAGAATCTTTGCCAAGAAAGCCCCCCAAATGAGATCATGAAGATTCAGACACACCAGTATAATCTATACTTGAATATCCCTCCCCAGCATCATACCTGACAAGTGGTCATGCTTAAAGACCACCAGTGAGAGGAAATCAAGGCAGCCCCATTCCACTTGGCCAAATCCTCCTTGTTAGGAAGTTTCTCCTGACATTGAGCCTAACTTAGTTTTTCTATGGCTTCTCCCCATGATACCCAAATCCACCTCTCTGATCATTTCTGTCTTTCGTTAGTCCATTTACTTGGCTATTCAGTTATAGACAAAAGACTGCTGGACCCAGCCTTTGGGGGTGTCTGGCACAGCAGAGAAATCCCATGTCTATGTTTGTCTCATCATTTTTGTCACTGTGCCTAGATGCCTTCCTTCCTCTCCTCTGCTTCTGGCTCCTGAGACTGCAGAAAGCCCACCTTCTTCAGGAGACCTTTTTCTGTGGCTCCTGCTGTCAGTGCCTTCCTCTTTGAGACTGCTTTTCATCTGCTCTGTATATAACATGCATGGACCTTGATATTTCCATGTTGGGTCTTCCAATAGGAGCTCCCTGAGATCAGAAACAATGTCTTTTCCTTTCTATCCCCAACCCTTGGGCCATTATTAGTATGTGGTAAGGGTTTAATAAATGCTTGCTTGCTGATTGACTGTTTCCATCACTCTAAGGAAGTCATGCTTATCATTGGGACTGCTGGCTTCCATTCTTATTTCATTCTCTTTGCCATCCAGAAGGATGAAGAAGCTGCCAAGCAGACTTTCTCAGTACCCCGTTACAAGCCTGCCATCTTTCTGATTTTCTCAGCTAGAATTTCACCATCTGACATTCTCATTGAGGGAGGCAGAGAAGATGAGAAGAAACAGTGAAACTTTCTAAGATCCCTCCTAGGAGGATTTTCTGCAGCTCTCAGGGGTCCCCTTCCCGATTAGGTCTATTATCTTTATTCCATGACACTTGAATAATGGCAGTTCTTTCTTCCCAAGATGGAGGTGGGATAGCTCCAGGAGGGTCTAAAAAACAAGGAGAGGGAGTGTGTGTGTGTGTGTATGTGTGTGTGTGTGTGTGTGTGTGTGTGTGTATGTGCGTGTGGGTGTGGGTGTGGGTGTATATGTGTGGTTCGTATGTGTGTGCATATGTGTGTGTGGGGGTGTGCTCTGTGTGTGGTGTATATATGTGTGGTGTGTGTGTGTGTGTGTGTGTGTGTGTGTATGTGTGTGTGAGATCTGCTCTGGATTGTGGAGAATGATTATGGAGAACCACAGGGCTTAGGAAGCTAGGATGGGGTTCCTTTCCTGACTCTCTTTCTCTCTTTGGCCTCTCTTGAAATGGACATGTTTCCCAGAAGTTCCTTTATGCCAGGATTTTGAGCTGGGTAGCCTGGCTGTTCTGGACCTTCTCCAACTGGTAAAATCTGGAGCAAACTTTGGTTTAACATGAGGAAAATCTAACAATGAGAGCTGTCTCAGAGTGGACTAGGCTGCTTAGGAGGTAGGGGGCTCTCTCCTTCCTACTCCTAGGCTGAATGGCCACATGTGGGGAAGGCTAGAGACAGGACTCCACACCAGGTACAAATGGGACTACCTGGTTTCTCAGGTAGCTTCTAACTCTGAAATTTGGAAAATTTGATTTTCCCATTCAAAAACAAATTCAGAAAAGAATCATTGGATCAGCTACTCATCTCCCTTCTCCTGTAGTGTGCCTTTCCCAGTCCTAATGCTCCTCCAATGCTCACATACATGAATTAAGAGGCAGTGTGGTGTAATGGCTACAACACACAGTGGGGTGTGTGTGTGTGTGTGTGTGTGTGTGTGTGTGTGTGTGTGTGACCCTGGGAATCAAGCTCTCAGTGTTCCCGGCTTTCCCCAAAACTGAGCCGCAGGGCAGGTCTTCATTAGTGAAGCCATTGACCTATCAGGCTCTTCTCCAAACTGATGAAATCACAGCTTTGGCAAAACAACAAAAAGACCTTATCTGTTTAGATGTTGTAAAAACTCCAAGTTGTTAGAGTGTAAACCCCTGGAGAGCAGGGACTGTCTTTAGCGTTTCTCTGTGTCCCCAGATCTCAGCCCAGTGTCTGGCACCCTGGGCGCTTACTAAATGCTTACTGGTGTTGTGACCCCCTCCCCCAGACTTTCCCCAGGAGAATGTAAACTCCTTAAAGGCAAGAATTGTTTTTCATTTTGTCTCCATACACACACACACACACACACACACACACACACGTCTCTCTATCCCTACGTACACCTCTCTCTCTCTCCCTCTTTCTTCCTCTCCATAAATGTATGTATACATACATATATATGTATGTATTTATATATACACATCTCGCTCTCCATATATATACGTACACACCTACACACACATACACACACACACACACACACACACACACACGTGCCTAACCCAGTGCCTGGAAGTCTATGCTTAATATATCTTGATTGATTGATATGCCCAGAGCCAAGCACAGTACCTTACACATGCAAGCTGCTTAATAAATCACATTTATTAATATTAGCATGCTAATTTATGTAATTAATGTACATGCTAATTTGTGAGCATCAACAAATGCCTGTTGTAGGAACTGAATGGGACCTTGGATTCCATCAGGGCTAAGTTAGACCTGGGGCCATGGGGCTGGACCATATTAAATGAAATGGAGGCTTTGGGTGCTGGTACTAGCCTCCCCCAGGAGCTCATATTCTAGAAATTGGGGGAAAAGTGTTTAGAAAAATTGGGTGAGGGGCCTGAACCCCTGACCATTACAGCTGGATAGGAAGGCAGAGGCTGTCTAGGCCAGCCATAGATGAAGGAATCTCTAGCCTAACAGATCCCGCAGGTGGTCCTAAAGCCCCTGCCTGAGGGCTCCCAAGGAGGGGGCACAAGCCGCCTCTGCAGAGGGAGGGGACTTGTTCAGGGGCAAAGTAAGGCTCAGGTGCTGCCCCTGAACCTGCTCCTGCCCCCTCCTCCCATTGTGATGCCCCTTTCCTTCCCCCCATTGTGATGCTCACTTCCTCATGATGTTACTTTGTAGCTATTCTTCTGTGTGTGTGTGTGCGGGGGGGGGGGGGGGGGTGGGGGGGGGTGGGGTGGGGTGGGGGTGGGGGGTGGGGGTGTCTATCCCCAGTAGAAGGGAAGTACTTTGTATCCTCAACTCATAACACTGTAGCAACCCCAGTGGCACTACAGTCAGAGTGAAGGCTCCCCCAGGGCAGGGACTCTTCATCTTTCTCCCTTTCTATCCCTTATGGATTTCCTGTCTTCTCTTCACCTTGAGAAAATTCTGAATCACAGTCCCAGTTATGCTAATGAGAATGTTAAAGGGGGAAAGAAGGTGGACTAGAATCCTCCAGCCCAGTCTGACTTGTTCTAGAGTGGGAGGGGGGAAAGGAGCCTGACATTTCCCAAGCCATGACTTTCCTTCCTTATGTCAGAAATCACTGGGTCTTTGGCTCATTTTCAAAGGGTTGTGTGTTGTTCACCTTTGTTCAAACTTGTTAAATTCTGGATGTAGTTTAAAGACCATTTAAAACATTCTTTTTTTCTCTCCCTCTGCAACTTCTCCATGCCTTTTATAGATGAGTAAAAGCCAGACTCTATGAAGGATTTTTTTGCAGCATATTTTTTTCCTGTGCTGATGGTGAGAAATGGGAGGGGGTGGCTATCCCAACTAGACAGTTGGATGCCCTTTCCCCTCTTTCTTTTTCCTTTTATTTCTACCACACGTGGGCTTGAGGATGGGCTACTCAAATGGGCAGAAGAGTATGACTTGGCCCCCTGTAGGGGTGCAGCCCAAGGCACTTGGTGGGCTTCATCAACAGGAGCAGTATTCCCAGAGTACGCCAGTGTTAGGTTCTCGTGACCAACACAAGAGGGTCAATGGTCAGCGAGGAGAGCTTTATCACAGGAGCTCCTCTGTGTCTGGAATTCCTTCCTTCCTCCCTGCCATCTCTTAGACAACCTGGCTGTTTTGAAAGCATAACTCACTGCTGTCACCTACATGGCATCTTTCCTGATCTCCCCAAATGTCCGATTCTCTGCCTGAAATAATTACTTTGTTCAGCTTTGCGTAAGTGTTGTATCGACTTATTTGTGGGCTACACTGGCCGATAGAATGCCAGATCCTGGAGGGTGGACTTGGTTTGATTTTTAGAATTTTAGGCTTTGTCATGTGCAATGCCTGAGACATAGAAGTCACTTTATAAATGTGGGTTGAATTGAATTACTTTTGTTCCTTCAAACATACCTTAGAGAAGCTTTAAAGCCCCTTCAAAGCTGTAAATTTATGCTCCTGAGTCTATGTGTGCATACATACTGCCTAGGGCTAGAGAGCTGAGTTCAGAGTCAGGAAGACCTCTGACATGTACTGATTGGGTTACTCTGGTCAAGTAACTTAACCTCTCCGTGATCTAGACAACTGTCTAAGACTATGCATTTCCAAGTGAGGGAGGCCAGGTGGTGCAGTGGATAGTGCACAGGGAAATCTTGTGTTTAAATCAGCTATTATTTATTATCGTTAAATGGAAGGGTTCATCTGCTTTTGTTGACATGGTTTCCTCATTTGGGAGTTCTCTTTAGCAATGGAATCACATGCCAAGTCCCTAGCTCTCTTCCTAAACAGTATTTATCACATGTTATCATATATGCTGTTATCTAAGGGTAAGTTATTTACTGAGGACAGAACTAGGGATAGTGGGTGGGAGCTGCAGAGAGGCAAATTTGGCCTAACAATGAGAGCTACCCAGAAGTAGAGTGGCACCTCTGAAGGCTAGGAGGGTCTTTAAGCAAGTTGGGAATGATCCTTGATGGATTTCTGTTCAGGTAAGGATAGGACTGGTCTGCCTTCTGGGATCCAGCTCTGCGTCACCAATGGAAACGACCTATTGGTCATTTGCAGTGGGAGGTCCCATTGACACTTCAGACTCAGCATGAGCAAAGCAGAATTTATTCTCTTTTCCCCCAAAGCCACACTTTTTCTGACTATCGTTATTGCTGGCAAGGGCCCTGCCATGCTTCCAGTCTTCCTGGTTTAACCTTGGCATACTCAGGCTGACTCTTGGCACACCATGCCTAACTCAGGCTGTTCCCCCAGTGACCATCCAAACCCTACCCACCCCTCCCATCCCACCTTCTTCTGGAAGACTTTCCCAAGAGCTCCTGGGCCCCAAGGGCCTCTTCCTCCTCTGTGCTGTAGGACTGATTGCCTGAACCACACATAGGATTTAGAACCTCAGTCAAAGTGAGTGGGAACTTCTCTGTGCTAATGAGGGAACAGAAGCCCAGCCAAGGGAAGAGGCTTGTCCAAGTCCCAGAAGAGCAGAGCCACAGGCTCTGGATCCTTTGGTATGGAATCATAAGCTGCCTTGTGTCATTACTTAATGTTGATGGAGGCAGTGTGGTGCAGTGGCAAGGGCCCTGGCTCTGACTGCAGAGGAACAGATTTAGATTCTGCCTCAGTAGGACCTTCAGCAGCCCCAGCCTTAGTTTACCTAATTGTAAAGTGAGCTCTGAGTCTCTCCCAGATTTAAATCCATGATTCTTATGAGTTGACTGCAGACTTTTTGAGGAAGGGGGGGGGGGAGAGCCTAGCCCTCTGGGGAGGGCAGGTACTTGAGGTGTACTTGTGTGAATGGTAGTGACTTCAGCTAGTTATGGTTTTAGTTTTCTCAGAACTCACAGGTGAGGAATCTCCTTCCACAGATGCAGGTGGTCATTTTCTCTGCAACAACTGAGTTACCTGAGGGCACTGAGAGGTTAAGTCTTTTGCCCAGGATCACATGGCTGGTATATACCAGAGGTGGGTCTTTTGTCCTCAAGGCAGGCTTTCTCTCTTCTTTGCCATTCTCTCTGTCTCTGTCTCTCTCTCTGTGTCTATCTATATTTGTTTCTCTGTCTCTCTGTCTGTCTGTCTCTCTGTCTCTCTGTCTGTCTCTGTCTCTCTGGCTCTGTCTCTCTCTGTCTCTGTCTGTCTCTGTCTGTCTGTCTGTCTGTCTGTCTCTCTCTCTCTGTCTCTCTGTCTCTCTCTCGCTCTCTGTCTCTCTCTCTGTCTCTCTGTCTGTCTGTCTCTCTCTCTCTGTCTCTCTGTCTCTCTGTCTGTCTCTGTCTCTCTGTCTCTCTCTGTGTTTCTCTCTCTGTCAGTCTCTGTCTGTCTCTCTGTGTCTCTCTCTCTGTCTCTCTGTCTGTCTCTGTCTCTCTGTCTCTCTCTGTTTGTGTCTCTCTCTCTGTCTCTCTCTTTGTCTCTCTGTCTGTCTGTCTCTCTGTCTCTCTCTCTGTCTCTCTGTTTCTCTCTCTGTCTGTCTCTGTCTCTCTGTCTCTCTCTGCCTGTCTCTCTCTCTCTCTCTCTCTCTCTCTGTCTCTGTCTCTGTCTCTCTGTCTGTCTCTGTCTGTCTCTCTCGCTGTCTCTATTTTCCTAATTTTTCCTTGCCCTGGAAACCAAAGGCTTCTGAGGCATTGAAAAGGCTTGCTGTGGATTTTTAATGCATTATTGGCCTCATTGTTTGGAGAATTGCTTTCAGTCCCCACCCAACCCTCTAATTGACCTGAGTTTTGAGATAAATCTGTTGGCTTGAGTCTGTCTCTCATTATTCATTGCTCTTTAATATTTCTAGGGACTATTTTAGGCTATTTTGTGCCTTATCTTTTCCTGAGGTCAAGCTGAAAAATGGAAAATGAAAAACACAGACTTGTCTGTTTGTGCCCAAAGGATAAATTCAGGCACAGTCTATACAAGTAGCAAAGGAGAAAATGGAGGTTTGATGTCACCAAAAATAAAACATGAAAAAAAAACCAACCCCATCCCCACCTTCCTAACAGTTGGAACTGTCCCAAATTAGAAGGGGCAGTCTCAGGAGGTGGGCTCCCCATAGAAGAAAGAGCTATCTCAGGAGGTGGTCTCCCCTCATTGTTCCTCCCCCACCCCAAGATCTTGTACAGGGAGTTTAGGTGGAGTTTAGGCTATGTGGCCACTAAAGGCCATTCTGACTCTGAGATTCTGTGATTATCTGAGAATGAGTCAAAAACTGTGCCACCAGATTCATTGGTTTGGAGATGCTACATTTGAGAAGTTAATATTCCAAGGATTCCTTGTGTGATAGTGGAGAGTTGGCACTGGAGTCAAGATGAGGGTTCAGGTCTTGCTTCTGCCACGTTCAAGCTTGGCTGGAGTCAGAGGACCTAGGTTTGGGACATAGGACATGTCGCTTAATGGCGTTGGGTCTTACTTTCCTTAGCCATAAAATGAGGGCTGGGTTGTATTAGACAGCCTAGGAGACTCCTTCTAGTTCTAGAGTTACGGTCTTTGGGACATGCTTGAGGCAGGTGGTGGTAAAGTGACTTGCCCAGTGTCAGAGGAAGGATTTGAACTCAGATCTTCCTGCGTCTTAACCCAGCATGTCACCACATTGCCTTGCCTCCCTCCTTACTTAATGTCCTAAACTCTTTCTTGAGTTTTCAAGGTGATAAGCCAGTGTAGTGGAGAGGGATGAAACTCCTTTAATCAGAGAAGTTCCCTTCTCTCCATTCTTTGGCCCATACAGAATTCCGTAAATCTGGTGCCTTTCAGAAATTGTGCCTTAATTTGAAATGTTTCATAGGGGAGTGAAGCTGCTGATGCTTCATGAGATATGAAACTGGTGCTCAGGAATGCTCTTTGGCTCTCACATTAAGAAAACATTGGTTTCTTGATTGACAAAAAGAAAAGAACCCCCCCCCCCCCCGCCATGTAGATGATTTTCCTGGGATGTATGCATTTTGTAAAATAGGTTTTCCTTCTTCCTCTACATCACTAACACATGCTTGTGGTTCATCCACCATGGCTACATGGGTGCCCCAGAACCCTATGTCTCCTACCATAGTCCCTTCAAGAGAAGCAGAGGGGAGGGAGAAAGGTTCCTCTTCTCCCATCATTTTCCTACATGAAGGCAGGCATTGTGATTTGAACACAGGCTCTGAGTGTCAACAACCTCAATGACTCAAAGCAGTGGGGAGACCAATTAGAAGTTGGTTTCTTGAATGGAAGGGGTTGAGTGGTAAGTGTCAGTCTTTGTTGGCCTTGGAATGAAGCTTGACTCGAAAGGAATGAAGTCATGCTAAACACCATTCTCTCCTTCCCTGTTTTCACCACCCCAACCCCCAAATAAAGTGAATGGAAGATAGTATGGCTTGCCCAATGAGAAACATTTGTTAGAGAACCTTTTGTTGTTAGAGAACCTTCCAGGAGCAAAGAGCTGGGCTTTGGCTTGGAAGCATTGATGTTCTAGGCAAGCAACTTTGGGGGCTTTAAAGATTTTTCTTAGAAAACGAGACCATGCAAGAAACAGGGCAGATACTGTTGTTCTCCTGGGTCCTTTTCAGACTTTCCAATAGAATGGGATTATGGCTTCTGGGGCTCATCCTGGGCAAGCGGAGACACAGCATGTGGCCCCGGGGGAAGTGGGTTCTCATAGAATCCCAGATCTGGGGAAAAAGCTTAGAGACTGCTTAGTTCAATCCCTTGCCATTTGACAGATGAGGAAACTGAGTATGGGATGCTGTAGCAGAACATCAGGCTGTTTGGATATGTTGGTTTGGGGAAGATTGTTGTTTCTTCCTCTTTTAAAATTCTTTAAAAAAAATAGATTAAGAGCTGACCTTGGAATCAGGGAGTGCTGAGTTTAAGTCCTGTGTACTCTCTCTTTGGCTTCCCTTTCCCTTCCTTCAACATGTACAGATAGAACCTTGAGTGCTTTTAATTCAGCTTTCTTAGTGCTCTGTAGTGTAGAAAGCTAGCCTTGGAACTAGGAAGAGCAGGATTCAGGCCCTGCTTCTGATCCATACTGGCTCTGTGACCCTGGGAAAAACACTTAACCTGTCAGTGTCCTAGTTGGCACCTCTCTGAGACAACTGTGGAGAAGTCACTGAGCATGTAATAAGTACCCGCTGTATGCCAGGCATTGTGCCAGCCTGCATTGGTAGAGGTCAAGAAGGAGAGGGCCTCCCTGTGCCAATGAGATCGCAGGGTAACAGGGGTGATGCCTCCATCTTTACATAGGGTCATAGGATCATAGATTGGGGGCTGGAAGGGACCTGGGAGGTCTTCTGGTCCAAGGCCTACATTGTAGAGAGGGCAGGGTGAGCCCCAGGGGGAAGGGCCTTGCCTGGGTTCCACTGAATAGCAGAAGCGGGAGTAAGATCAGGTCTTCTCACTCCAAGGCCCCTGTTTGTTCCACCATAGATACACCTTTGCATGTTCACTGTTTCCCAGGGGTATGTATCCATAGCCTGCACTTTTCTCTGGGATGTGTTGTTTGCATTACATGGAAATTCTGGCCTTTGGGCTACAGGGGGAAATGCTGCCCCATGGGAAATAAGAGGCCAGCCGTGTCCATCTCTTTTCCTAACTTTGCTGCCTTCCTTTGGAGAGAATAAGGCTGCGCCATTCACTTGGCCAGGCTGATCAGGAACACTGAGGCTTGTAGCCCCCTCCTCAGCCCCCCACCAAGTAGCAGCTCCTTAAGGGACAGATTGGCATCTCTACTGTCCAATCTGTGACAGCACACAGTGGGTTGACTTGTTGACTGTCTGACTGACCGTGGACACGCCTACTGTGCTCAATAACTCCCACGCACCACTGGGGCTTTGTCCAAACACATTAAATTTTTTTTTCCTTTTAAATTTTTAGTTGGCCAGAGGAGGGAATGAAGGGGAACACACCAGATCTGGCATGGCTAGTAGCAGCTAGTTTTAATCAGTGTGGTATTTCCTCTTCCTGCTGGCTGAGGGGTGACACCTGTGTTTTCTTTAAGGCTCCTAAGAGGAGATTGAGATCTTAGTTTGGGGGCCCTGTTGGTTTGCTGTGCAGAGAGCTACCATCTGCTTATATGATCTTCCAAAGACCTAATTGACAGTTTGCCTTCTGCGACTTGAGGTGGGGTGCTGGTACAGGGCCAGGGTGAACCTGAAAGAGAAGGAGTTCTAGGGATTTGTTTAAAGAGTCAGAAATTGTGGCTCAGATGGCATTCAGAAAAGACTTGAAAAGACCCATGTCTGAAAACCAGAGGGGTGATGCCAGAGGTCAGGCTTTATAGGTTTGTTTTTGTGTGTTAAATGTTCAAGCATCTCTTACCTTCCAGTCTGGTTTTCTTATCTCAGGAAGATCCACTGGAATCAAACAGGAATAAAAATGGTCTCCTTCCAAGGATCTCTTTGGCTAACTTTCACAGAGCCCTTTTAATAGCTCTTTCTTAGGGGAAAAAGGTCCTGAGCAGGTGCCAGGCTTCCTCCCCGCCCAGCCCAGCCTAGCTCCCCGAGCCCTTCCTCTGCCTCTCTCTTCTCTACTTCCCCTTGCACCTCTCCTGTGCCCTTAGCATCATCATCATCGTAGCTAACATTTATATATGCCTACTATGTTCTGGGCACCGTGCTTTACAAAGATTGTCCCATTTTGATCCTTACAACAACCCTGGGGGGGGGGGTTGGGGAAGGGCTGTTATTATCCTCACTTTACGTTTGAGAAAATTGAGCCAGAGGTGAAATGACTTGGCCAAGGTCCCACAGCTAGTAGGCGTCTGAGGCCAGATTTGAACTCATGTTTTCTTGATTCCATGGGGCAGTGGATGGGGCACCAGGTCTGGAGTGAGGAAGATTGTGTTCGAATTCAGCCTCAGATTCTTCTTAGCTGGGATCCTGAGCCAGTCATTTAACCTTGTTTGCCACCGTTTTCTCATCTGTAAAATGAGCTGGAGAAGGAAACAACAAACCACTACAGTATCTTTACCAAGAAAACCCCAAAGGGGGTCACGGAGAGTCAGACATGACTGAAAATGACTAAACAGCAACAGCAAAGGTATTTACAGATGTGTGGATGTGGATGCACGTATGCACTCACCTGTAGATATGTGTATACATATGCACACAGTGCACGCATTTCACATGCATTCACATGCATGCATACAAACAGCACACAATGTATGCATAATAGACATATAATGCACACACCTATATCCATGAGCATACATACACAGTATTGCACAGGCATGGTGTTGTATGGCACATGCATACATACATATATACTTGTACACACATATATGTATATATACACACACATATATGCAGAGAGAGAAGATTTTCCCAGTTAATAACAACCGATTGAAGAATGGCATGGGAATGTCATTATTTCTGTTTTCCAAGAGAAGGCACTGAGGTTCAGGCAGATTTCTTGTGGAAGGAGCCCCGAGTCTGGAGGCAAAGGACCCAAGTTTGATTTGTAACTCAGGTATCTGTTACCTGTGGGACACTGACCCAAGCATTTAACTTCCTGATCCTCAGTTTCCTCATCTGTAAAATGAGAGGGTTGGACTAGACAGTCCCATCCAGCTTTAAATCTTTGACTCTATGGTCTTCCACCTAAGAACTCCCTTTGAAGAGACAGTCAGGAGGAGGGAGAGCCAGCCTTGGAGCTCATGGAGGCAGGAAGGTCCATGGTCATGGAGCAGGTAGGCGATAGAGCCAGGTCTGGGATTAAATCTCCAGTCCTCAGTCCTTCCTCTATGTTGCCTTGACAAGGACACTCACTGGCAAGGTCTGCTTTGGGGGAATGTTGGAACAAAAGAACTCCTCAGAAGAATGATCCCCAATTGCTGACTCTTCTTTGCCCCTAAAACTAGCCTGGAGATCTGATGCCTCTCTCTCTCTCTCTCTCTCTCTCTCTCTCTCTCTCTCTCTCTCTCTCTCTCTCTCTCTCTCTCTCTCTCTCTCTCTCTCTCTCTCTCTCTCTCTCTC